>OU342610.1:9492500-10692500 GCA_910589645.1 Tinea semifulvella
GCACTTGGTCCCCACAGCCCGAGAGTTTCAACTCCAAACGGCGCAAAAACACATCTCCCAATAAGCTGAGTGTATTTCCGCCGCTTGAGGTTCTTTGCTTGTAATGCAGCAGGCGGGTCCTTAGAAGTCAAGGACAATTGGGAAGGCGCCAGGGTGTCCACACAGGTGGCATCCCACACTAAAGGCAAAAATATAATAATACATGGAAAATAAAAATACAATCATACTTACAAAAAAAATAGCTCCTCCAAATCGCTGTCTTGTGGCATGGTGCCCAATACACTAGCAGCGTTTCCCCTTTGAATTAGGATACCAAATTTTTGGGAGAAATAACTGCCAGCCCTATTGTCACCAGAGACGTCAATGAGCTTTGGAACAATTTCTTTATGAAAAGCTTTAAGTTCTGATCCCCACGGGCCCATCGTTTCTACAGCAAACTTCGAAAAAAAGTAACTATTGCAAAAATTGCTTGCTGATCTGCGCTTGTTCCGCTACAACACCAGCTCTAACAGAAGTTCCATGAAGGATTTTATTTATTTATTTATGTAAGCAACTGGAATCAGACACTTATGACTGACTTCAGTCCCTAACACTATAGCAGCTTGCCTTAAGGTGATAAAAAAAATATGTTTTGTAAGTGGAGGTCTTAGTACTCTGTGTTCCAGAGTCTGTGAAAATGTATTCGACTAAAACCTTTAGGGAATTCAACAATGGCACATAATGCGAAGAAAAATAGAGTATTCTAAGAATAGGGCATTACGTTTTAGGGTGCTATTATTTACATCGACGACAAGAAGAAGTATTTTTCTCGATAATCAAATGTACTGAGGCCGACAGCATTGAAAATATGGGAACTCCCTTAGGAAAATGTGACTAAGTTAAGCGGACCCTCTTGGCTTAGGGCTAGGATAGACTATATTGTTTATTTATTATCCTTAGAAGCCTATAGGAACACTTCGATTCGTATTTTTTTTTATTTTTCTTATTTGATACCTATTAATATTAAATCAATATAAAATAAAAATGGCTGAAATAGCTGGCTGTTGTTAGCAAGGATATTTAGTGTTTACCTACTGATTAATATATAGTTTTGTATATAGTATATTTGATTTAGTATTACAGTTTAATTTTTTTTTTTCACAAATCATAATGCTCCTATTATATTTTGCACCTGCCTCACATAACAAATGCTCTAAATTGTCCCTAAGGTTGACTAGTAAGAATGCCTAGCGGCATTAAGTCCGCCTGTGTACCTAGTGCATAAAGTTTCGAAATAAATAAAATAAATAAACAGTCTGCTATTAAGGAAGTGTTGGTCTCATGCACTATGCATGAGAATAACAAACTTAATTCTAATAGTGGTTATCAGCTGTTAAGGGGCATTGTCTTATTTATCTACACTACAATAAAGCTAAATATTAAATTGCATGTACTCGCATTATACTAATAATGAATATGTAGCTGTAAAGAGGCTTTGTTGTGAGATAAAGATATTAATAATATAGTTATACTAAAAATACATCATTTATATATATATATATATATATCTTGTATGGGGATTTGGTCCAAATTGTATTTACAGTTATATCGCCGTACCCAGCGATAAAATGATAATTACAATACCTGAACTTTACATAAATAAATAAATACCACTTTTTGACGTTTTCTTCGCAGATAAAAGAGAGTGGGCTCAAATAAAATCTATTTCTTTAGTATTTAAATTAATGTTTAAGTAAAATTTTAATGAGATGTACCAAAAATTGATCTTTAGTAAATAACAAATTAGTAAAAATTAAACATCATCGAAAAATTGCACTTTACCTTTTTTTTCTTGTTAGGTGAGATCCAACCAAAGCAATTCAACTACGCAGAGGCGTGCGACAGGGGGATGTCATATTCCCGAAGCTGTTCACGAACGCGTTGGAAGATGTTTTTAAAATGCTAGACTGGAATTACTGCGGTATAAATGTCAATGGAGAATACATCTCACACCCCCGATTCGCGGATGACATAGTCATCATGGCCAGCTCCTTCCACATACCAGACCCACTTACAGTGCCCACGTCTCTGCTTGGTTATATAATATTTATAATTCATAAAATCATAAATTATTGCCAAGCAGTTAACAGGAAACTGACAGTTTTTCGGTAACTTTAATTTATTTACTACGTTAATAGATAAAATTAAACTATTAAGCATTTCTTTAAATTTTATTATTATATAAAAAAGATTGAAACTAAGAATTTATTATTTTATTCATTTATAATTAAAATTAATCATAGTTATTATTTTTTAGTTTTTTTTAAACGTCATGTTGCATATCATGTTGCACGTTCCAATGTATTGATGCCCTTAGGGTCTATACTATTGTGGTTGGTAAAACGACAACAGGCGACCAATATCTGCATAGAAAATTTTCTTTAAAAGATTCTGCGACCTTCTGTCGAATCAACATTCAGAAGTGGGTTCTGATAACCACCCGAGATTCGAAAGGGTCACGAATATTGAGTTTTTTTTTTACCCATTTTTTTATCACACGTGACTGCGCGTCCGTAGATGAAACTGAAGCTACAAGACCAACGTCAGTCTCTCACCGCTTTAGTACCTAGACGCGATATACCTAGCAAGATACTTCTCCGAACAACGTTTCGGTCAAGTTGTATTGGCCATGGTCACGGTTTGACTTAGCTGCGCGGTGACGTCGTACATAATGGACGGTAGATATGAAAATGAAAAAAAAATGAACTATATTTATTTATGTTTATACAAGCAGCCGAGGTTGACAATTTCACATTATACAATGTGTTGTTTAAAAATGATGATGGGGCTGTAGACGGTGACGTCCCGACCTCCGCTGTAGGTGAGCCAGTATCACGGAGGCTGGGTTGCGGCGTTGTAGGTGTTCTTAATGTGGGTCTACTATAAATACATATATATATATATATATCAATATATAATAATAAATAATACCTATAGATATATAGAATAAAATAAATAAATAACTATATAGACTTATTATTAAAAAAAAAAATAGAATACGCGACACAACACCTACAATAAATATCGTTGCCAACATCGGGCGATTAATAAAAAAACAAAATTGATAAAATGAAATAAAGAGGAAGGTTTTAGTAATTCTATTTACAAACAGTGGTACTAAACCGGGCTAGCTAAAATCCAATGAAGTCTCTAACCAGAGACACTAAATATATAAGATGAAGCAAGAAGCCAAACAGTTTTTTTTTAAGTCGGAGATCGCAAAATCGCCTGACGATACGACCCCAACCTGACGGGTCACCGCGGGAGGTCGCATGTCCGAATCACCGTGAGGCCTCATAAAGCGCCTACTAAAACCCTATAAACCGTCTCTCTTTCACTGTTGGCCCTGCGTGCCTTTACAGCTAAGTCTGAGTCGTGGCTACGGAGTGAAGGCACTCATTCGCAGCGTGAGCAAAACGGTATAAGAATTAAAGATAGAATAATCGTCTCAGAATGAAGTCTATAATTACATTTTCGGATATCCTCGATTTCGACGTGCACTTTTTGCAAGACCAAAAGCAATACCAGCGATATGTTAGCACGGCTAATGTTATTTATTTATTTAACACTTTAATGTACAAAGACAAAGGCGGGCTTTAATGCCGCGAGACATTCTATCATAGTCAACCATTGGGATAACTTTAAACACTTAAATGAAAAATAGGTGTACACATATTAAAATAGAAATTATGAATTCTATTTTATAACTACATATAAATTTATACATAAATAATAATTATATTACCGCCTCCGTGGTCTAGTGGTAACAAACGTTGCCGTGAACTCGGGAGGTCGTGGGTTTTATTCCCACCGGGGGCAAGTTGTACATTGTATAATTTGTCTCGGTCTGGGTGTTTATATGTATAATATGTATATATTTACAAAAAAAAAAAGTATTATATGTAGTTTATCAACCATCTAGTTTCCGTAACACAAGCCTACAAGCTTACCACGGAAACTAGATGGCGCTGTGTGACCTGTCTGGAAATATTTATTTATTTATTTATATATACCTACATAGATAATATACTAATAATATACTTACAACCGTTGAGATAAGAAATAAGAATAAACCATTCTCTTGAATGAAAATCTAGTAGATGCTTGTCTTATATTTTGTGGTAGATATTAGTATTAAGACTAACCCCCAGGTTTAAGACTAACCCTAGTCTTAAACCTGGTGTTAGTGTTGCTTTGGGCGACACTACTGACAATATGCCGACCTACATAGGGTTGTAAAACACATTCTTCTTCGACAAGAGAATAAGAACCAAATACTCGAATATTATTTTTATTCGAAGTAAATTAATATACATTAAATATAAATTAAAAGCTACCTAAATAATAAAGTTAAAAATAAACTAAACTATAAATAAAAAATGTCCTCTAGAGACGTCCCATCCGAGATAGTGCCAAGGAGACTGGCAACATTTCCCCTCTGTATAGCGAGGCTAATATGTTGGCAGAAATAATTGCCAGCCTTCCTGTCTCCAGACCTTTCTGTCAGCCGCTTTGACGACTACTTGGCCAAGCGCCTCGCTGACGGTCCCCATGGGCCCATCGTCTCGACCCCAAACGACGCAAATTTGTAACTAAATATATTGTATAAAATTAACAATCAATGCCCGTTTTTAAATCTTATATTCGATCTATTTGACCCTAACAGTTAAACCTGCCTATCATAAACTATTTCACAACAAGAATCACTTGACATCAAACCGCGCAGTGTTGCCATACGAAAATAATAATAACACAATAAATATTTAAACTTACACACAGTTATCACGTAGGCAAAGACGTCGTTACGAACAATAAAAATAAATTTTATGACTTACACCCTTTTAGCATAATAAATTAAAAAGTTTAAGGGTGCAGAAACAATGGCACTACCCTTAGAACGTAGAAAGTTTATGACACCCTTCGATTTATTTTAAGGGACGGAATAATCTAGTAGGTATTACTACGTCTAAATTGCATAACCTAAGCCGACGTTTATTAGTTGATTTCAAACTAGCTGATTGAATGCGCAGCGGTGTCAATCTCTATTATACAGAGTGCGGCATAGATAGTAAAAAAGTAAAGTATCATCACGACCGTTTCCTTTTCGGGGTGGACAGAAACCACGCTTATTTAAGCTCTGCGCATCCAATACAATAATATCTTCAGAATGCTGATGGGACTGCCTCGATGCAGCAGTGCATCGGGCATTATTGCGGAGGCGCGTGTGGATGGATTTCCGGCCATAATCCGCAAAAAAGCAGCGTCGATACTGCGGAGAGTGAGAGACAGTGACAACAGCATTCTGAGGATGATATCGTCGCGCTTTGACAGCGCTTTTGTTAAGCGCTGGATTGGAGTTGTAACTGAGAATGTGTAATTTAAATATGTACAGCATTTGCGTACTATAAATCCCTACAGATATTTACGAATTAATATTAATTAAATTAAATTAAGTACTAGTTATTGATATATTTTTTTTTTTCTGTTTGTTTTTGACTTTTTAATTAATGTGTATAACTACTAACATAGTTAAATTAATTCTGAAATAAATAATTTATTATTATTATTATTATTAAGCGGATTCACATTTAGCCAAACTTTACTATAGGCCAATCATGACAAGTGGCAAGCTCGTCGATGTCGCCAGCATACCAAGCTCGAGAAATATCACAAATAAATTTAATATTATTTAAATGTATTTATTTATATTTATAAATAGTTTTGTGTCCCGACCAGGAATCGAACCCGGTACCTCCGAGTCTAAATCCATGGACTTAACCGCTAGACCACGAAGGCAGTTAGTGGTCTAACATTAACCCGGCTATAGTACAGGTATTCACCAATCACGTAAAAAACTTTTAAACTTTAAACTGCCTCCGTGGTCTAGCGGTTAAGTCCGTGCATTTAGACTCGGAGGTACCGGGTTCGATTCCTCGTCGGGACACAATAATATTTATTAATTTAAATACATAAATTTAATTAATATTAAATTATTTATTTCTCGAGTTTGGTACGCTGGAGACATTTCTTGCCACTTGTCATGATTGGCATATAGTAAAGTTGGCTAAATGTGAATTCGCTTCTTTATAAGCGTGGTTTCTGACCACCTCGGAAGGGATACGGACGTGATGATACTTTACTTCAAATGGTTTAGGCAACGTTTTTGTTGAAAGCTCCCAGACGGCATTTTTTTTTTTCGACACCTCCAACAAATATCGTTAATGTATAATAATATTCTATGTAATTCTATACTAAATAAAACCTTTCTCTATCCATTGGTTGAAACAGCATGAAATTCGGTGCAGTTGTTTTTGAGTTTATTGCGAACAGACAGACAGACAGACGCGGTGTAGAACTTTGTTTTATAATATATATTTTTTATATATTTGTATATTTCACCTATATAACAATCGTTATATTTTGGTATGTCAGTTAACAAATTTTAAAATAATAACAATAATGCTATTAATACCATGCATCGTAGACAAAGGAGCATTAGGAACACAATACAGTAGAAGGCATAAGACCACAAAACTATACAACTATTTAAACGAATTTTCCGTCAAAGGCATGTCAATAAATTCTGACAGGTTATAAAAAGCATTATTTTTGAAAAAGAGTTTCAATTTTGTTTTAAATTCACTTGGTTGTAGTCTAGTTATGATCTCAGGTAGTTTATTGTATAATGTAATTTTCAACGGCAAACCTTGTTTAAACGTTTTTCTCAACCTGGTTTGCCTTATATAGATTTCATTCATGTTTCTTAGGTTATACTTAATTAAACTTATATATATATTTTTAAAAATTGTTTCGGATTTAGTTTTTCGAATAATATTTAGTTTTTGTATACTTATTGAAAATTTAGCTATGCTATGCTTGGTGTATCTCTGATGGATAGAATTCGAAACGTTGATATTCGTCAGAGAACGAAAGTTACTGACATAGCTTTTAAAATTAGCAAGCTGAAGTGGCAATGGGCCGGACACATCTGCCGCAGAACCGACGATCGATGGGGCAAACGGGTTCTAGAGTGGAGACCACGTACGGGAAGACGCAAAGTGGGACGACCCCCCGCCAGATGGACAGATGACCTAAAGAAGGTCGCTGGTGGGGGTTGGATGAGGGTAGCGAAAGATCGCGTTAGGGGAGGCCTACATCCAGCAGTGGAGAGATACAGGCTGATGATGATGATGATGATTGAAAATTTTATAATTTTGTTATTTCTTATAGGCAATAAAGGCTACTGTGGTAATGTGGTGGTCGCCTATAATAGGTGCAACATCTAACTTCTGATTTGGTGTTAAGTACAAATAAGTGTGTGATGTTAGCACTGTTGGCTACCCTATTATAACTAAATAAAAATACAAATAAATAAACTAGAGATTTTTGGAAGTTCATTAGCTTTCGCATGAACCTCCTGTAAGCAATGTAGTGATGATAGTTAAGTGATAGTGATATTTCTAAATAAAATATAGCTTATAGTTTTCGTTTTTCGTCAACAAACAAGCAATTTCTTCTTTTGTGACAATGTGTGCGTTTGATTGGGTGTGTACACAACAGTTTTGTTCCGTACCCGAAATTAATTTTAAAGAATACCATCCATTAGATCCGGTCCCCTATTTTGTACGACATATTTTTTGCACATGCGGCCACAAATCATGCTAATGGTTATACTTGAATTATAACCCCTATTTTGTAAGAAATAAGGTTTACTCAAATACAAGCCGATTGATTCAGCTTCGCCTGTTTAATATAATGGTAAAAATATTCAGATAGTGTCACGTGTCTAGTCAGATGATGACGTCATATGGATTATCTCTATTCTTTAGTTTTAAGAATCTCAGTTCAAATTTATATTCAAAATATTTATTCCCATATGGTTCACAGGTAACATTCGCATATGGTAATTTTTTACAATTATATAATTTATACCTAACCCATCTTTGGGTTCCGTTGAGCCGTCGTACTTGTCAGATGCCAGAGATGCCTGGTCAGTAGCATGTCCAAACGTTTCGGTTCCAAATTTACCAAAAATCCAACGACTATGGGACGAGCCGCTCTGCAAACTGGTACAGGAAGATATTTTATCTGCCAGTAATATGAAAGAGCGGGCTCGCCTCATGGCCGTTTCCACTAGAGAGTCAGGTCTTTGGTTGCAGGCCTTTGAGGAGTTATCAAAGCGGCTGACAGAAAGGTCTGGAGACAGGAAGGCTGGCAATTATTTCTGCCAACCTATTAGCCTCGCTATACAGAGGGGAAATGTTGCCAGTCTCCTTGGGACCATCTCGGATGGGACGTCTCTAGAGGACATTTTTTAGTTAATTTTTATTTTATTATTTAGGTAGCTTTTAATTTATATATAAATGTACTTGTAATGTAATTAACTTCGAATATTTTTTTAATGTATATGATATAATTTATTTATTTTTATACAAAATAAAAACATATTACACACAACAAAAAACATGAATAATAAATAAATTATTGATGGACCAAAACAAGTGAGTAACATTGTTGCCATATATTGGTATTAGTGGAACCGGGACCGACGGCTAACCGTGCTCTTCGAGTCACAGGAACGGTGGTGTTGTAAATCTATGACAAATGTACGTAAGAAAAGTGTATTTCACATTGGTACATGGCGGGGGGGTTTGAACCGACCTTTGTAGGATATTAATATTAATAAAATAGTTTACCCGTAAAGGCCAGGCAAACATACCTACATACAGACAGACAAAGATTTCTTATTTATAATATTAGTATAGATTTGGTAGTAACAAAACTTAGGGGCGGTTCTGCTACTTGTTGGTTGCTTGATTTATTTCATTTAATTGTTTATAGTTTTTTTTTAATTTCTGTGTGTTGGAATTTCGACCCTTTATTCTCGCGCGCGTCAAGGATTATTGTAAGAAATATTGCTGGCACTTATTAATTTATTACTGATTGTATTAATCCCTTTGAAGTTGCGTAAATTATGGAATAACTAGTCCTTGAAGATTTTTATTTTAAACACAACGTGTAATAAGATCTTGTGATAAAAAAGTGGCTTTTATCGTGGCGAGTGTAGGCCAAATTCTCCAGATATATGTTCTGGAAGGCCCATCTCCAGCAGCGGAGGTCTGGGACGCTGTGTTCTAGGGGCTGTAATGATGAAAAATTATTCTCTACCAGCTAACCTTTGGGAGAGTGAGATAATGAATATGGGTGCAAAGTCAGAAAAATAAAATTATAATTTAAAAATAAAAATAAACTTTATTATTAGATAAATAGGTAAAATGTAAATAGGATCATAATATACCTATGTAATAAATATGAATAATAAATATAATAAATACGTATTACATAATAATAATTAAATAATATATGCCGAGGTGAGAGATTAAATTAAGTTAAATTTTCTTTTTCATGAAGTTGAGAAATTAGAAGTTTTTTGAATATATTTAGAGATTGTGCCTGTCGAATAATTAATGGCAGCCTGTTCCATTGACGAATGCAGACATCTGAATATCTGCTAGAAGAGTGAGAAGGGATTGAAAGTTGGTTGTTGTGCGAACAACGGAGAAGACGAGTATGAGAGTCGCACAGATATTCGAATCGATCGCTCAAGTAGGAGGTTATTTAAAATGCCGTATTAATCTACTCGGATAATGTGTTTTTAAATTGAAATTAATCCCAAGAGGTTAAATGTATGTATATATTATTGTGGTATATATATAATTAATGGTAGGTATATATGATTCAAATCAAATCAAATTATTTATTTCCATAGGTTATATTGTAACAACTTGGATATTGTCAGCACTAAAATAATATAAAACAAAAACATAAAAAAAATATAAACAAACATAAGTTAATCATGGTTGGACCGTAACAGGTAAACAATCCAGATTTATGTGTGTTATATTAGCATTATTGTCATAAGCAAGGTAATTGTAACTTAATAATTACTTAATATAAGATCGTGGCTGTAAATAGGCCGTGACAACTAAATATAAATTCGTGGCTGTAAAAGGGCCGAGTCAGCTTACAATCTAACAATAAAAATAAATATCAAATCTTAATATTAGTTCGTGGCTGTATACGGGCCGTGTCACCTTACAATGTAAATAATAATATTATTTATTTATTTATTATTTAAAACTTTTTGCACTATGTACAAAGGCGGACCTAATGCCGCTAGACATTCTTACTCGGTCAACCTTAGGGACATTACGAACATTGTATGTGGAAGGTTCGCGCAAATTATAGAACATAATATAGGGGAGAAATTAAAATACTACTAAAACTAAACTACTTACTAGTAAATAATATTAATATACTAAACATTAATATACTTATAATACTTAATATATACATAAATACAATATATACATACTTACAGTTGTTGGGATCTATTTAAGAAGTGTGTGAAAACCATCCTTTTAAACAATGTTCTATTTGGCGCCTGTCGGATATCTAAGGGTAGGTTGTTCCACAGATTTGCGGCAACAACTGCGAAGGAGTCGGACATAAAACTAGTGTGATGAGAGGGAATAGCAAGGGTAGAGTTATGCGATGATCGCAACGACCTGTCATGAAGAGAAAAGAGAAAAGCAAATATGCTCTTGAGGTATTTCGGTGTCGCAGGCTCATAAAGTATAGAGAAAAGCAGACAAAGAATTCGTAGATTTCTACGACAACGAATTGGCAGCCACTTCAACTTAGCTCGATACTCAGAGATGTGATCGTATTTGCGTAAACAGAAGATAAAGCGTATGCACGAGTTAAGCAAGCGATCCATTTTATTAAGCAACACCTCTGAGAGATCGACGCTACATACGTCACCATAGTCGAGAAGAGGAAGGAAGAGGAATAATAATATGTCAATTAAACATATATTCGTAGCTGTAAAAGTGCCGTGTCATCTTATATTCTAAATACCATTAACAATAATTTAAATTTGTGGCTGTAAAGAGGCCGAGTCAACTAAATATAAATTCGTGGCTGTAAAAGGGCAGAGTCAGCTTACAATCTAACAATAAAAATAAATATCAAATCTTAATACTAGATCGTGGCTGTATACGGGCCGTGTCACCTTACAATGTAAATAATAATAATATGTCAATTAAACATATATTCGTAGCTGTAAAAGTGCCGTGTCATCTTATATTCTAAATACCATTAACAATAATTAAAATTTGTGGCTGTAAAGAGGCCGAGTCAACTAAATATAAATTCGTGGCTGTAAAAAGGCCGTGTCAAATTGCTAAGATTGTCGATATGTTACTTCATCAATGCATTTATTCTTTTTATTTATTTCTTCTTACACACCCTCTATTTGTATTACTATTATTTATTTGTTTTTACTTGTTTAAGCTTTACAATGTTTAAATAAATTGTATAAGCTTGTTTTTGTGTCACCTGGGAGTGAACTGACTCCTGTCATTAAGAAATATCTACGATCAGGACATCCAATCTAAATTTAAAGTGCAAAAAACATATTTGTTAAACGATTTTTATTTATTTATTTATTTAAATAGTGAAGATAAGCGTTCTTACAACCGAGAATCAATAGTTAAGTTTACGAGTTTTATATCTAAACACATACCCAAATGCCTATATAGAGCACGCGCTGCCATATTTAGCGATATAATTAAAAATATAAACTCACCGGCAATTTGCAAACAGCGACCATTGTCTGTACAACATCAGCTGTGTACATTCAAGCACACAATGATTATAATAACGTATTCTATAGCATTCTGTATTCATACCGGATAATCCGTACAATAAACGTTCAATGCGCTCCGATCAAAATAACTAACTATAAAAATAAAATAAGGAGCTTAAACGTGTACCCTAATGTGTGAGCGAGTGTATCCAATCCAAGAGCGAAAGAGATGGCGCTATAAGTTGGAACGAGACGGCAATAGCGTTCGGTATTCAACTTTTGACTCAATAATTTGTTTGGTCACGGCTTTTCATGATTCATGTCGGAAAACCGTAGAGAAATGAACAAACTTTTGGTTTATAATTTTGTATTTATTGTCGATAGTATTTAAATTTTAAGTGAACTCCATGCTTAATCTATATGTACTTTCTCCAATTATTAACCTTTTGTTTCTATCTTTGCTTCAAATATATAAAAAAAAAAGGCCACAAGCCTTATCCCTTCTTCTCTATTCCGCAACTAAAACACACGCATAGTCCAAAATATCGACCGCCTCCGTGGTCTAGTGGTCACAAAAAAAAAGTATAATATGTAGTTTCCGTCTAGTTTCCGTACACAAGCCTCGTAGCTTACCACGGAAATTAGATAGCACTGTGTGACCTGTCTGGAAATATTTATTTATTATTATTATTTATTTAATGGTAGGAAAAGTAATTCTAGGGTAGTCAGAAACCACACTTATAAAGAAGCGGATTCACATTTTACTACAGACCAATCATGACAAGTGGCAAGCTCATCGATGTCTTTAACATACCAAACTTGGGTAATAACACTTTTTTTTTAATTAATAAATATTATTGTGTCGCGACCAGAAATCGAACCTGTAGACCACGGATGCAGATATACAACGCCATATTTACTTTGTTCTAATTCTTTTCACGAATCATCATCATCACGACCGTTTCCCTTTCGGGGTGGTCAGAAACCACGCTTATGAAGGATTCACATTTAGCCAACTTTCCTATAGGCCAATCATGACAAGTGGCAAGCTCGTCGATGTCTCCAGCGTACCAAACTCGAGAAATCTCACAAATAAATTAAATATTAATTAAATGTATTTTTATTTACATTAATAGATATTTTTGTGTCCCGACCAGGAATCGAACCTGATACCTCCAAGTCTAAATCCACGGACTTAACCGCTATACCACGGATGCAGTTTCACGAATATTTACAAAATATAAAATAATAATTACATAATTAGTTTCTGGCCCATGGAGTCCCAGTGCAAAAAAGTTTTTAAAAGACATAACACCGCGTCTTGTCGTCTCCTCCGGTGACAAGAGGGCTGGCTCTTTCTTCGCCCAAAGAATCAGTATTGCAATTCAGCGGGGAAATGCAGCCAGCGTTCTTTGCCACCATTCCACGCGGACGGGACTTATATCCCTATCTTAATATTAATTTTATTTTATATTTTGTAAATATTTTTTTCCAATAAATGCTTATGTTTGTAATAAAATAATTAAATATGTAGGTAACTAAAATTCCACAAAACCCCCACATTTATCTATCTATCTATCTATCTAAAGGTTGACTGAAATTATTAATGCGTAGTCCTAAAACAGACTTTAAAAAGTACCTATTGCCATTGCTTAATATTTGTTTTGACGTTTCGACAACTATAGGTACTTCTATTAGATTTTGAAATAACAACTAAACTGCAGCGATTCTATTTTATTTCCACTTATGGGAATTGAATCGGTAGTTTTTATAATTTTAACGGGTCTTTACGCGATTTACCTTAAGACATATTTCTCCCGACGTTTCAGCCAAGTTGCATTGGCCGTGGTCACGGGTCGACTGAAGCTATGCGGTGTAGTCTCGTACATACTGGGCTAACCTAACCTAACCTAACCTAACCTAACCTAACCTAACCTAACCTACCCACTTATCACTTTTAAATGAAATATGTCTCTAAGGTAAATCGCGTGAAGAATATGCGCGAAAGTTTAAAAAGTTTGATTGAATCGGTAGGTAAATACAAAAACATGTTTTGACAGTATTTATTTATTTAAATCTTTATTGCACAAAGTACAAAGGCGGACTTAATGCCGCTAGACATTCTATGACAGTCAAACCTTCGGGACAACAAGAGCAATTAAACAATGAAAGGTAGGTGCAATTACAGGCTTAATTAGACAATATAATGACATATTAACTTTTAATATTTAATTAATTTAACGTTTAATAAAATATAATGGAAATAAAACTATTAGTAGAATTGAGCTGCTGTCATTTTTAACCTATTACTTCTCTGTTATTCATTTCTCTATAAAATATTTGAAGCTGCGAGTACGTTCCATTGACCGGGGCATTAAATAAAATACCTTTTTTTTTCAAAAGCATCAAATTTTATTGTCGGTCAATTAAGTACAGTACAGATTAATTCCAAACAGTTTATTATAGTCTATAAAAGGCTTCGATTTAGAATTCAACTAGTTTTTTTTTTTAATACAGAACACGACATGTGACATCGCGCTCACCTGATGGTAAGAGGTACGCGAGGTCTATGAATTTTTTGGTGACTCTTGGTTGGTTTTTTTTAAATGAATTTTGTTTTATTATTGTTTTATAACTTTTATTTATATTACTATTCCACTAAATTTAAATGTCGGCTATTGTATAATAACAGAGGTTGTATTTTTTAACTATATTTTTTTTATTAACTCTTTTTTTTGTGATAAATAAAAACTGATTTTTTTATTATTTGATTTTACAATTGTAAATAATTTGTCAATGATTGTCATTTGTTTGTTGCAACAAACAAACAAGCCAATAACACAACAATAATGAATGTCATACCTACCTACTTAGGTCTGTTACACACAGCTGCCTCTTATCTCACCAATCATCTAAAGCCCTCCACACACTAACGCAAATCCGGCAAACCTTATCACAAAAAACGATCAAGATACCCTAATCTGTGTTTTGTTGGAGAAAAAGCGACCATTTTGTGCAATTAGTTTGTGTCTACGGATTATGGTGTGAACAGAGATTGCTTTCAGATTTGTAACATAAATAAAATAGATAATAAATAGCCGTATAGATGGTACAATTGCACATAGACGTGTGTATTACAAATAATTAAATCGGTTTCTATAACTTTTTTAAAAAAATATATTATAGGTTAATATATTATAGATTCTCACTTTCTTCGGACACGTGTCACGGCGTGGAGTAACATCCATCGAGCGCTTGGTAGTCCAGGGGAAAGTCGATGGCAAGAGGATGCGTGGTAGGTCTCCGATGAGATGGACCGATCAGGTGAAGGTTGCAAAGGATCATCCCCTACATGAGTGCACTAGGAAAACCGGGGTCCGAGAGGAGTGGCGACGGCTTGTTAAGCGTGCCACTAGCACTCCAATGGCGACCACGACCACTCTGCCAAGAGTGTAGCGACTAAGAAGAAGAAATATTATAGATTAATTTTTGATCTCTCTCTTGCCCCAAAGGTCGACTGTCAGAGAATGCCTAACGGCATTAAGCTTCGCCTTTTGTACTATTGTGCAATAAAGTTTTTAAATAAAATAAAATAAATAAATAAATATTATTTATTTAAATTAATTAATTGGTGCCGAAACAATGTTAATCTGAATCTTCTTTTAGTTTAATAATTTTACTAAATCATTTTTGATTCTGAACTCTGATCCCCAGATAAGAAATCTCTCTCCTATTCCATAATCCATAGCGTTATATACGTTTTCAAAACGAACAGCAAAATAGGATATAAAAAAGTATACACGATTTTCGCGTGCTAGTCGTGTACTTAGAATCATCATTCATTACAGCCCCTAGAACACAGCGTCCTAGACCTCCACTGCTGGAGATGGGTCTTCCAGGACATATATCTGGAGAATTTCGCCTACACTTCCCACGCTGGCCCGACGGCTTAGCGAGGATATGATGTCTATTTTTATTGTATTTTTTTTAAAGTTGGTATAAGTGGAACCGGGACCGACGGCTTAACAAGCTCTCCGAGGCATGGGAACGATAGTGTAGTAAATATATGACAAATGTACGTAAGAAATGTGTATTTCTCATTGGTACATGCCGGGGGGGTTTGAACCGACCTTTATAGGATTTAAGGAACGCGTTCTTACAACGTAGACACCACCGCACTAATCATACTATACTTGGTATAGTATTGATTTATTCTATTTATTGCCATCGTTGAAGAAGCATTTGTTCAAGCATTTGAATTGTGGATATACAGGTGAATGTTGAAGGTATCATGGAAGGACAAAGTAAGAAACGAAACTGTCTTGCAGAGGATGAACAAAGGCGTTGAACTACTTAAAATGGTAAAGCAAAAGAAATTAGAGTACTTGAAATGAAATGGAATAATTTATTTGTCAGAAACATGATAGGTACAGGGATGTTAATTATTATATGTGATTATATCACATGCTTCGCTATTTCTAGTACACAAATATTTATTTAGTCCCATGACTTTGTCGAGCTTAGTGTCTAGGTATTCTTTTGTCGAATAAAAACATTTATTAACCAGCATTTGTTTGGCTCATAATTTGAACAGTTTTAGTGGCTCCCTTATAGTAACTGGAAGCTTATTAAATATCTTTGTTGCCATTGCATAACAATTTCGGCTATATTGAGTACTTTTATGCGCTGGAATAATTATTCTACTTAGGATAACGCGTTTTAAAATTGCAATTATCCCCAAGAGTTTTAAAAAGTTCCGGGTGGCTTTTTACAAACAAACAGCATTCAAGTATATAGATAGAAGGGACAGTCAGTAATTTTAGTTTTATAAATAAAGAACGACAGGAAGTCATAGGAGGTG
Source organism: Tinea semifulvella (assembly GCA_910589645.1). Taxonomy (NCBI): domain Eukaryota; kingdom Metazoa; phylum Arthropoda; class Insecta; order Lepidoptera; family Tineidae; genus Tinea; species Tinea semifulvella. The sequence goes on from OU342610.1 coordinate 9,509,051, forward strand.
TGTTACAAATAGCACGAAAGCATTGTTTTTGTCCAATAAAGTAATATTGCTGCAGCTCGTCATCCAAGGCAAGATACAAGGCTCCAGAAGACCGGGGGGAAGACACACTTCCTGGCTCAAGAACTTCAGCGAGTGGTTCGGGGTTAGTACCCGATCCTTGTTCCGGACAGCGGCCAACAAAAAAGAGACAATTAGGCCCATTCTTAAGAATATATTTATGTCTATGATGCATTTTGGGGCAATTTGTGATCGATTTGCTATGTTACTAAACTTACATTTTTTCATTATGCATTATATAAATTGGTCAATAGGTTTTTTTAAAAGACTCTTTTTGTATTTTATATCTTTTACATTTAATTGTATTTATCCAACAAAAATCCAGATAACGTTTGAAAATATTAATCGAAAGGGTATAGAGTAGATTTTAATTTTAATTTATTTCATTAAATTGGGAGGTAATACTTGTAATAGCCTAAACAACTGTAACAGCTGTCAAATCTCGCCAACTATATAGCAAATTTTAGATTGTGACACAACGTTTTCAGATTTTTCGTGTAAAAATATTTTGATGATATTTTTATATGAGACAAAGAGAGAGATTACATGAAGAAATGAGACAGAGAAGAGAGATTGTAGAAAAAATCTAAGCAACATTGTAATTGCAATTGGCCGTTATTAATTTCGCCAACTATTAAGCACTTTGTAGACTGTGACACGACTTTTGCTGTATTTTTGTCTACAAATAGAATGATGATATATTTTTGAGTTAACATATTAATTTACTACATAGAGACAAAGAGAGAAAGGAGAGTGAGAAAGAAGAGAAAGAACCATGCTTATAAAGAAGGCCAATCATGACAAGTGGCAAGCTCGTCGATGTCTCTAGCATACCAAACTCGAGAAAGCTCACAAATAAATTAAATTTATTTATTCCAATTAATAAATATTATTGTGTTCGGACCGGACTTAACCGCTAGACCACGAGGCCATTCTAGAGTAGAAGAAGAATAATAATGATTATTATTAAATAAGTATTTTATTTTAATTTCCGATAAAATAAGTAAATAATGATTTTAAAGATTTTTATTAACCAAAATAAAGAGTACAATATACAAAAAAACCTTAAATCTAAGTACAAATAAATATACTGTAAATATGGGGTTCCCTGGCCTCCATAAAAAGTTAACTTGCGATATGGAGACCAGTTGATTCCCTACAATTTGTGAAAATAGTTACATCAAAATATCTATAAACAAACTTAATAATTAAAACCATTAGTACGTATAACTATCAAACAAATGCAACTGCGAATATAAAATAATACATAAAATGCAGGTAGTCTAAAAAAAAGATAAAGCTATTCAATAACACTCGCCAAACGAAGTCACCAAGCAACTGCTGTTAATTGATGGAACAACTCTGCAAACTCACTCGCAGTAATTTTTTATTATTTTTTTTTATGCCATATCTCTATGCCAGTTTTTTGTAGGTAGCCAACTTTACTATTGGCCCATCATGACAAGTGGCAAGCTCGTCGATGTCGTTAGAGTATCGGACTTAAGAAAAATTACAAATAAATTAAAAACATTTCCCGACCAGTAATCGAACCCGATACCTCCGCGTCTAAATCTATGGTCCTAACTAAAAGTGTCATAAATTATAATTTTGAAAGTAGGTATTAATAAAAAAAAAAAACGACTCCATAGATTCTATAGCATCGAATGATTAGAATAGAGCCCGGGGAAAGTTTTACAAGGGAGAATATCAAAAGTTTGCGAAACCAGTCGGAGCTGCTATTGACAGATAATTTAATTGTCTTTCAGTTTATCCCGCTGAAGGACATCTTTCAAATAATAATCATTGAATTACGCTAAAGTCTAGTTATGAAGAAGATGAGTTTATTAATGATGAGGCTGAAATCCATAAAGAGTATTACTATCACGGTCTTGCAGGATAGTCAGAAACCACGCTTCAAGAAAGCAGATTCACATTTAGCCAACTTTACTATAGGCCCATCATGACAAGTTGCAAGTTCGTCGATGTATGTAGCGTACCAGGTTTGAGAAATATCACAAATAAATTTATAAATTATTCTATTTTAAACATTAATATAAATACGGCAGAACCAATTGAAATCGTTTTTGTATGCATTGTGACAGAATGTCGGATAGATCGCAATGGACATTATCATTGCTTAAGAATTGGTCCCGAAAGTTGGTAGGTACTTGAATAGTATTGAATAATATACATACATCGATGGTCTAGACCTGAAAACAAAGCCGGTAAGTCCGCGTCTAAATCAATGATATTAACCGCTAGATATAACGTCTACTCCATCATTCTTCAGTTCTGCAACATTATCGCCTTCTAATTTTGAAATCTATATGTCGGTAACTCTGGTTCTCTTATAGATGTCAACATTTTTGACTTTATTCAACAGAGAAATGCCGAGCATAGCTCTCTCCATAGTACGATGAGCGAGCCTCAACTAAGTGTACACGTTTCTGTTCCATACGACAATACTGCACTCCTCCTAGTTGAATGCATTATGCTTATTAGCTTCCTTGCTAAAGTTAGCTAAGCCTAGTTGGATAGTCATTGGTACATACTAAGATGAATTAGATATTTTATTAACAGGGAAATCTGAAAAAATCCCAACCTGAGCATTTCCGAATTAGCCGCATAATTCCAAGAAAAGATAAGATAAAAAATCTTTATTTGCATAAATGTTAGTCTAATTTACAGGTCTTACAGTAAACTAACTTAACGTAACAACATTTGCCAAGTAAATTGGCGAGCAAATACACCAAACAATAATATAAATTTTAAATAAAATATGTCCAAATACTTACATGTAGGTATTCATACAATATTGTCAGCTTAAACTTTAGGTATTACAATTGTCAAAATATACTTTTAAATTATAAAACATATTATCTTTTAACCGAATTATTAATTGATTTTTAAAAACATTTTTTCCCAACAATTTTAATTTGTTAGGTAATTTATTATAAGTTCGTATACACATAATTAGGCAATTTTTATTACATTTAGTTTTTTAAGAATTTGTATCTACAATAAGATCATAGGGGTTTCTCCTACTTCTAGCGCTGAAATCTCCAATCTTTCTAAACATGTCGCTGTACATAAGCAAACATCCAAAATATAAAGAGATGAAAGTGGCAATAAACCGAGCAATCTAAAAAGTGGTTTGCATGATTCGAACGGTGGGATTCCACAAATTGCTCTAATACACTTTTTTTACCAATAAACGCTCTACTCATATCAGTACCATTACCCCATACAATGAGTCCATAGCGTAACACAGAACCAATGTACGCATGATAAGCCATAACTGCAGTTTTAATATTTGTCACTCTCCTAACCTGCTTTAGAGCATAAACAAAACTATTTATCCTAGAAGAAATCTTATCTACATGTGCCTTCCAATTCAGATCTTGGTCAAAAACAACTCCCAAGAATGTAATTTCCTTAGTTTCTTGTATTTTTGTGTTGTTATGAATAATATTTAAGGAATAGTCCTGTTTATTCGTGTTTGAATTATTAAATTGCATATAGTAAGTTTTATCTAAGTTAATTTTTAAGTTATTTTTCCAAGCCTAATTATGCGTGAAATTCTGTTTTTCAAGTAAAAGAATATGAAAGTAATAATTAGACGTAACCAGTTCGAGGCTGCGCCATCATAAAACCATTATTTTACAATCGCAAACAAAGTACAAAACATATTTACCGTAATGTTAACAGAACTACAAAAGCAACCAGGACAACTGTGAGGGACAATGGTTTTGAAACAAAAGTTCTTTCAAATTCCTTCTATAACATTATTATAATAGACTAGCTGTTTGACTAGGCTTCGCTCGTGAATAAAAGTAATAATCCAAAACCCTTTAGTTTGATTTTGTATCACATTTTTATCCATATATAAGACATAATTATGTGAACTCGTAGATAAATTAATTTATAAGACAAAAAAATATACATCTAGAGAATTTGCGAGTGTAGGTGCCACGCTGGCCAGACGGGTTGGCGAGGATGTGATAAAAACGATTTCACAAGTTGGTATTAGAGGAACCGGGACGGCTTAACTTACTCTTCGAGCCACAGGAACGGTTGTGTTGTAAATCTACGTAAGAAAAGTGTATTTGTCATTGGTACATGCCGGGGGAAGGGGGGGGGGTTAAACCGTCCTTTGTAGGATTTTCTTCAAACGAACTACCCCCCCCCCCGCGCCTTAACATTAACAAATGATGATATGATTTGATATATTTCTTATATAATTATTACATGAGAGTAGAGTTAATGCAGTGGAAATGAGGTCGTTGCATGATGAAAGGATGACTGAAGAGAGTTTGACGAACCAGATATATAATGCGAAAGTTGTGGGTAAAAGAGGCCCGGGCAGACCAAGACTCACTTATCACGATCAAATAAATAAAACAATAGCTAAAGTTGCAATAAAAAACCATCGAAACAAAAGGGCATGTATGAAGAGGTTGATGAATGTCGAGGAAGTGAAAGAGGTATGTCGAGATCGTGACAAATGGCGCTCAATTGTCTCTGCCTACCCCGCAAGATACCTGGCGCAAAGTGATATATCTATATAATTATATATGTTACTGTAAAAGCCTGAATTTCGAAAAATACTAAGATTAACATACATACAGACAAAGCTTCTTTTTCATATTTATATTATTAGTATGGATTTTAAAGTATTTTCTATAATGGAGTCTTTTGTTTGAATAAGTCATAAAATTTACCGCCTAGTGTTGTACTATCGCACTTTACAGCCAAAGGTTTGATGGTAAAAGATAGCTTTAACCCCATCTCAATTTCAACATAACCACCACAATCTTTTAAAGAATACTCGACTTTAACAGTACGTCAATTGTTTATGTTTAAGCCTACTTTTGCGTGAAGGTCTTTCGCAGTTACGTTATGTTATTGTGAATAAAAAGCTATTGTCTAAACAATTACAGAACCTATTGTAAATGCTTCATTTATACGCCTTATTCTATAGGAATGTCCGTTGTGTGTCCGAACCACATCATAAATCAGCCGATTCATTTGCGCAGACGCATCCAAACAGACGTATTGACATGTCTATTTGAATTCTGCGATGTTTTTATTTATAAAAGAATCTCAGTTGTCTTCTTTCTTTATTTGGTTTGGCATTGAAGCTAACGCAATGGTAGCGGCTTCAAAATGTTAACTGTGACGCTTCGGATACGGTGATTACTTCGATTATCAGTACTGTAGGCGAATTCTGTTTATTCAACCTTAAACATAAATAGAAATCCTTTTAAACCATTTCCATTGTCAACCGCTATTAAAGTCGGTTAAATATACTATTTTGGTAATTTTATAAAAGCTAAGTCAATTCTGGGATTTAAGGTCTCTGGTCGACATATTTGTTTTGGACGAACTAGGGCCTTATGCTTGTAGCGACTATTATCGACAATGGCCAAGGATGAGCGTTTTCGGCTACAAACGACATCCTTTGCCTTACACCATTTTTAAGAAAACAACTGTCAGAAGGATTCACTTTTTCCTTCTCGCTGCAACAACTGCTTCGCACTAGCCTTGCTTAAGATAATTACTATCAATTTAATTTAAAATCTTTATATCTTCACCTTTCTCTTTTGCGAGATATTGTCACCCCCTGAGCTTGGGGTTCTATGTCTGGACTTTAGAGCTGGGACCCAGCTTGAGAAGATAACCCCGCTGCCCAGGATCCCCGTGAAGCCTCGTCGTCCGCTTGGGATCGGCAGCGCTCTCCGGGTCCCCATCTTCAGGCTCTCCGAGGGACCCTTATTTTCTTTCTAATCATTTAATATTGTAATTATTTTATACTGTTTGTATATTACTTCGAGACAATAAATATATCTTCTACTTAAGCTACTGAACGTTTTTTTTTTTTTTTGATTGATGAATTTCATTTATTACCTAGTGGTATAGCAACTTTTCCACTTAATATGACAATTTCCCTTTCCCATAGAAAATACCTACAAGGTATTAAGCTCGCCTATGTATTTTGTATATTTTGCATTTTCGTATAGGTATGTGTAATAAATATATTTTCATCATTCATCATTACAGCCCCTAGAACACAGCGTCTTAGACCTCCACTGCTGGAGATGGGCCTTCCAGAACATATATTTGGAGAATTTGGCTCACACTCGCCACGCTGGCCAGACTGCTTGGCGAGGAAATATATTTTACTTGACTTTTATTGTGAATAAAGACATGTTTGGCTACTCTTATTTTTGTTGTTTAAAACCCATGTCAATGTGGTTTGTTAGTACAGCTTGTGTTTCTTTTTCTAACGTTTTCTTGTTAATACGAATAAATATTTCATGTAATTTGTGTATCATAATCATCATGAAGGACTATCCTAAAACATAGACCTCTACTGAATCCTTACTTGCTATGTAGCGATAAAATCAACAGTGGCTAGGATGAACGTTTTTGGCTTGAATCTACATCCTTTGCCTCACACCATTGGAGATAGTTTTCCAAGGTTTTACGTCCAGATTTGCTAGGACTCAGCTTGAGTATATAACCCTGCTGCCCAGGATCCGGCAACGCCTCGTTGTCCGCTTAGGATAGGTAGCGCTTTCTTCAAGTTCTCCGAGAGAAAGTACTTCTACGTTCGTCAAGGGATGCGTGTGATACGGCTAAGTTTTGGCTTCCACCTACGACTATCTAATTACAAACTCATTCTTTCTCATTAAATTAATATTGCTATGATACACTTTTCACTTAATTTCTCTTGTTGTTTTATTTCTATATCACGCCTAACGCGACAGCTTAAGTCAATAATCTAGACTATGTTTACCAATTTGTTTTATATTGTCCCAAATCATCTTCAGAGCCCCTAGAACACAGTTCCAGAGCTGCACAGTTGAAGATGAGGCTTTCAGAAAAGCGTTCTCACAACCGAACCACCACCGCTTGATTATATTGATACTAGCTGACCCGGCGAACTTCGTACCGTATGACAGTCAATGAATATGAATAATGTTTTTATGGAAGTAATACAATGAATACAAAATAAATATTATGTTCCTACAATGTTCCTATGTTTGACAGGTACGAAACCCACGAACTGTTTGTATGGGAAAATGTTTAATGTTTTATTTATTTATTTTCTTCAATTTTCCAATTTTATTTATAGTTATTCTGCTATTTGAGACGAAGACAAATCCAGCAAATCAAAAATCGTGAAAATCTGTCCAGCTGTTCTCGAGTTATAAGTGTTCTAACAAACCCGACTTTGTTTTATATATTAAGATTTACTTATTATGCAATCTAATATATCGGAAACCTTTCCAGATTTTCACACAACATATTCCCAAAGTTTCATCCCGATCGGTCAAGTTGTTTTGCAATGCATAGGAAACACACACAGACATTCACTTTATATACAGTCAAACCTGGATAATCGAGAGTTCAAGGGAGCACAATTCTCGCTTAACAAGGTTTCTCACTAACCCGAGTTTCTCGCTAATGCAGGTACATAGGTAGCGTTTCTCTCTTATAGGAGTACGCAGCAATAACAAGTCACAGCAAGTACGAATGTAGTAAATATGTAATATGATAAAATTATGTGCATGATATGCACAACATATATTATGTACATATATATTTTTAAATGCTTACGAAAACAAAACAAAAATTCATGTACTATGTAATTTTATTTTATTTAGAACTTATTTGCACTCAAAAAAATCCGTCAATTTCGTTTGGGTTTCTGTTTTTGTATTTCGAATGTTTTTCTCTAACTCATAAATTTTGTCGAATATTGCTTGATCAACAACCGCCGCGTATTCAAAGTACTGATGCACCGTCTCCAATGCATTTAAAGCTAGCTTCATTGGAATGATCTTTATTTCTGTTTCCGGAATCTGTGCCTCGTCTTCACTGTCATTTCCAGCAATACAGGTGTTCACACAATTCTTAACGATATCCACGAAATAGAATACAGGTACAATATTGACGAGAATACAAAAACAATGGTAGGAAGTTCCACGAAAGTTAAGAATGAGTCATAAAATAGCACATGTTAAATTTGTAAATAAAGCTCGACTGTCGCTTATAGAGGTATAGATAAGTAGCAGTCTCACTTACGGAGGTCTATGAGGGAAACACGACTCTCTCTTACAGAGGTTTCTGTTTCTCGCTAATAGAGGTTTTGGGAGCTTAAAATGACCTGGTTATTACTCTCACTTATAGAGTTTTCTCACTTATCCAGGTTTGACTGTATAAAAATTGTCTTGATTTTATTGGTGCTTACTATATTTAAGTGGCTACAAGCTAATAATATTTTGGATTCAATTGATTTATACGAGTGTCGAGAATATCGATTGAGGAACGAGATTCCGGCTGGTGTATACCGTAAACCTCAAAAATACAGCTTATTTGATTGGCGTGTTGAATACGGGGGCCTGTGGTAGCTTTTGGTTAGAAGGTAAATTGGCTATTCAAAAATGCGATTGTCATACCTTTGAAACGTTGAAAAACCACTGACAGCGATAAAATAACAACCTCGCTTTATGAATACCGAAACTTTGTTCATTACAGTTTTAAAAAAACTTCGTTTGACAAATGTGATGCAAATGCTGTTGGGTAATCAGAAACAATTCGTATAGATTAGCATGAAGCATTACTTACAATGAGAAAGTGTTATCAATGTTTAGGCTTTACAGTTAATATAATTAAATTTAAAAGAATTACAATATTAAATAAACTATATTACAACAAAATCTAACCTAAAAAAATTAAAATAATACATAGAAAATAAAAATTAATTACTTACAAAAAAAAAATAGCTCCTCCAAATCGCTGTCTTGTGGCATGGTGCCCAATACACTAGCAACATTTCCCCTTTGAATGATCAGACTTAATTTTTGGAAGAAAAAACTATCGTCACCAGAGACGTCAATGAGCCTTGGAACAATTTCCTTATAAAAGGCTTTAAGTTCCGATCCCCACGGGCCCATCGTTTCTACAGCAAACGTCGAAAAAAAATAACTATTGCAAATAGTTTCATATTTTCGACGATTGCTGATCTACGTTTGTTCCGCTGCAACACCAGCTCTAACAGAAGTTCCTTGAAGGTGGGAAGGGGCTAGGGAATCCCAACAGGTAAAATCACATACCAGGGATTGACCCAATCTCCAAGGAACTAATGTCATTCTGTCTGGACGCTTGCCATCGTCTCGACTCAGACCGGTTGGTTCTAAAATAGATAGGATTGAGACAACTGCATTAAATTTAATAATACAATAATAAATACAAGCTAATTACAAGTTACCAAATATAACAAAACATATAATCTATTAGTGTAAAGGGACACATATATGTGCAACTGTAATCATAACAGTCACACACTAATTGTTACAAAATCAGAAACTATTTTGGTCCTCACAGAATAATTACTACCATAAAATAAGAAGCTGAAACAAAAGGCTGGAAGAACATTGTAGTGTTCAGAATACTGAAGATTAGGTCAATCGTGTGTGGGAATCGTGATTGCGACCGACAATAGGCTGATTCATAAAGGATTGCGCGCAACTCAATTTCATATAGTTTAATAATCAAAAATACTTATTACTAGGGTTATACAATAAAATAATCCTATAAAAGATGTAGGTAGGCACTTTTAAAAATAACAACGACAAATATTAGCTAAACTAATAGCCTTTCAACTACTGTTAAATATAGCTAGCAGGTCTCTTTCCGGGGCACAACATTGTCAAAAGTTAAGGAAATATTTCCATAAATCATTAGGTACAAATACTATCTTTATATTTTGTGTATTGTTATTATATTATATATATAATCTATAATGAATAATTTATACATGTACTTGTATATGTATTAGAATGTAATTATTAAGTAATATTAGTATGTATTTGTTGTTATGTCTACATATATCTTACAAATGCATGCAATGCACCTACTTACCATTGATACTGTCCAAATGTCCTAAAGGTTTGGCTGTCAGAGAATGTCTAACCTTTGTACAAAGTGCAATTAGATTTTTAAATAATTTAAATAAAAATATATTCAAAGAAACTAAACTTATTTTTATGCAATAATAATAAAGAAGAAGAAATGTACGTAAGAAAAGTGTATTTGATTGATACATGTCGGGATTCGAATCGATATTATTTTATCGGATTTTAAGGAAGGCGTCCTACAACAGATTCACCACCGCTTTTTTTGGTAACAATTTACGACATCAAATAGCTTGTTAACTCTACCCAACAAAGCCGTCTCCTTTAAATGTTAATGCCAACTAAATCAGCCCTAAGGTGCCTTATTACTTACTGCCTTCTTTTGCAGGCATTAATGTGTTATAATTTTTTTTTAACAACCTAACTACGAGCTTATCAACCTGGCTTAAGAGGGCGGTGGAAGCGCGTTATAACATCAAAGGATGTTTTTAAAAAGGCTTTCCGTCGGCTTTTCGCCTTATTTCAATGGCAATTAGTTGCTTTTTTTTAAAGGTGGCGCAGTTAAACTAACACTTGAGCGTTGTGACTTCTGTATACGACAAGTGAGTGGAGGGAATAAATATTTATTATGAATTTGGATGCGGTTGTTTTTACGGTCAAGTTTCAAAACTGTTTAAGGTACTAATATTTGACAGTGGACCTATGACCAGCTAAGTTCTCCAGAAATTCTGGTAGGCATGGGCCATCTTCAGGAGGTCTGTAAATTTGTGTTTTTGAGTTTAAACTGAGGAAACCTGTACGACAGACTTGCAGCAGTTACAAGGCCAATATCACTAGGTTGCTTATTGATGATCAGCAAGATTGTTGATTGAATGGTTTATTAGTGCAACTGGTAATAAAAAAATATATATATAACGATAATTAGGTCTGTGTTGTACTCAAACTATCTTCCTATATGTTCTTAGTGAGAAATATCAAAAAAAGTGATTCGAATGTAACTTATGATTTTTGTTTTTGTATCTTTTGCCTATTTGTATGTATCATTTCTGTTTTTTTCTCCGAATAAATAAATAAATAAATAAATAAATGGCTATGGTGTCTGAATGGTAAATTATGCGAGCTTTCTTAGCGATGTTTATGTCATATCCAGTGCAGTCATGTGCAGATGAAACAATTCTTTTGGCACATACGATAAATGATTTACAGATTCTGCTAAATAGAGTGGATAATGTAAGCGCCAACTATGGTATGAACATCGAGAAAACTAAGTTCATGGTCGTCGGACGGACAAATGTCGACAATATTACTGCGCTTTACATTAAAGACCAACCGCTCGAAGATTTTAAATAATAAGAAGAAGAAGACCACAGTACTGAAATAAAATGCCGCATAGAACAAGGCGCGTTTGTTAAAATAAGATACCTTCTCAACAATCGCAATCTTAAACTACCTATAACATTTATTTATTTATTTATTTATAAACTCTTGGGAAGACCAACAACACAAAAATACACATTATATAATATATATAAGATTTAGGAGGTCAATTAAAGGTCTCCACTGATAGTGTAACATTTTCGACTTGTGTGATGCTACATATTTACCATTCTCCTGTATGGTGTCGAACTATAAACTCTGACAAACACGATATTGAAGAAGTTAGAAGCTTATGAAATGTGAATATACGGGAGAATGTTGAAGATATCATGGAAGGAAAGAATAAGAAACGAAACTGTCTTGCAGAGGATGAACAAAGGCGTGGAACTACATAAAATAGTAAAGCGAAAGGAGTTAGAGTACCTGGGACACATCGTACGCAATAAAAAGTATAGCTTGCTGCAGCTCTTAAACCAAGGCAAGATACAAGGCTCGAGAAAGTCAAAGTCAAAATATCTTTATTCAGGTAAACCTATTACAGGCATTTATGAAACGTCATTAATTTAATTATTTTGAATGATTCTACTCCTGCTAGTAGAAGACTAAGCAGCAAAGTGGTCCAATAAGTATGCTGTTCGCAGAAGACCAGCAGCTTAGCAAATTCCAGTGACCTGTTAATGTGTAATCTGACTGAGAAAGGAATCTGCAAGGAAAACTCAGCTATATCAGATTTACAAAATAAAACATATACAGAACTGCACCACAACGATCAATTAATAACCTTTTAAATTTAGTTATCAGTACCTATGAGAATACAATCCCTGGTACAGCAGTAACCCACCAGGCAAGTCAGAATTAAGGTAGACTACATGCCTATGTGCAACCCGAAAGTCGACACAGAAGACCGGGGAGAAGACGCACGTCGGGATGAGCACCCGATCCCTGTTCCAACAAAATTAAAATCGCTTTAATGATAGCCGAACTCCTATAGGGGATGGCAAAAATGCCATATCCAATAATCTGTACAGGCCTTCATGTTTTAAGAGGGTGAGTTAAAATTAAATGTATATTGATATAACGAGCCGCGAACCTCGTTAATTTGCTTAAACCTCGCTTATTTTTATACTTATTTTCACTTTAACTAAACGTAATTGCATATTAATTAGCAATTAGGTGTTAATCGCTCATGTAGGTAGGTAAGTTTTTTGTTAAGAAATTTCGCATATAATTTTGTTGCTTGATTACCGATAGTTAATTTTTAATTAACTGTAAAAGCAAAAATTTCAGTATTTTTAGGTGAAGTACGAGTACTCGTATCACTACGAAATTAATCCTCCATCGTGGCGTAGAAAAAGAACAAAATTATAAAAGTGGACTGTATGAAGTGCCTGGATGCTCACAGGTCGCCAGGTTGCTGATGGCCGCAGAATTACGAAATTTCGAGTGGTTGATGTTATTTCTTCAAATTCTGTGCAAGCAACTGCCTCCGTGGTCTAGCGGTTAAGTCCGTGGATTTAGACTCGGAGGTACCGGGTTCGATTCCTGGTCGGGACACAAAAAATACTCTTCTGCACGCATAATATTCTTCTCTCACTCTCCCAAAGGTTAGCTGGTAGAGAATACCTTTATGGTATTATGCTTCGCCTATGTACATGTTCTTATATTTTATATTTTGTGTGCAATAAAGAATTTTATTATTATTATTATTAATGTTAATAAATACATTTAATTATTATTTAATTTATTTGTGATATTTCTCGAGTTTGGTACGCTGGAGACATCGACGAGCTTGCCACTTGTCATGATTGGCCTATAGTAAAGTTGGCTAAATGTGAATCCGCTTACTTATAAACGTGGTTTCTGACCACCCCGAAAGGGAAAACGGTCGTGATGATACTTTACATACTTTACTTTCTGTGAAAGCAATGACTTTGGAACTTTTTAACGCTTTTGACAGTTGAGTCGCGTTCACATATTTACGTTTTCTTCCCATGCCCAAGGTGCGTTCGGAAACTTCTCGCAAGTTTTAGAGTGAGATAGGCACCCTTCCCCTAGTGCGTCGTATGAGAGGGATAAAGCATAAGTATGGCGATATACGTATAAAACACACGCTTTTTCCAAGAAGTTGATTCACATTTAGTCAACTTTACTATAGCCCCATCATGACTTATGGCAACCTAATCGATCTCTCTAACGTAGGTACCAATCTTATCAATATTTAAATAGACAGACTCTAACTGAAATAGAAACGTTCCCACGATACTAATCTAAATCAAAAAAAGTCTATTACTTCGAAGTCGAGCCGTTCCGCGTCTTCATCTGGTTGGTCAATTCGTACTGCGCATCGTACGCTGGTTCGACCAAATTCGCTCCACCACCAACATTAGGGTCCGTATGCTGTACATGCCACCAAAGATAGGAACGGGTGGCAAGATGTCAGACTACGGTGACGACCTTCATTGCTGAGGAAACACCTTCAGCTTAAACGATATCAAATCTGACAACAGTCCCTAACAATATGGTTGTTCACACTTTTCTTTAAGGACTTCGGGTTATAAGAAAACTGAAACAAAAGGCTGGAAGAACATTGTAGTGTTCAGAATACTGAACAAGGTGAAGCGGTTTTTTCCGCCTTCAATGGGGTGTATCACTAATTTTTTATCACGATAGTTGGCGCATGATAGATGGTACCTAATATAACTGTCAGTTGCACAGAAAACTTTTATTTTTATTACGAAATTTATTATTTTCTGGATTTTATGCCGAAGTGAGCAGCTTTTAAGTGTACAAATCGAGATTTCAAAGCGAAATCAAAGATACGAGTATGTGATCTCAAAATTGCCGTTCTATTAATAAAATCTTTTATCTTTTTAAAGACGGTGTGCGCTTCTTAATTCTATATCTAATCTATCTACCTTAGATAACGTTAATTAAAAAAAAAAAACATTATCATTTTAATTAATAATTTTAAAATAAATAAACATTGAATTTATAATTTAGATATAAGAACATAGTTTTAGTTACATAGTATGTTAAATTAGTATTATTATTATTTTAAGCTTATATTTCAATTTATTAATTGAAATTGTTCTTGACTATGTAAAAACTGTACATTATTATGAATTAATTAAGGAATAAATGGCTTTAATATTATTATTATTATTTACGTTAATTTAAAATACATTTTTCTGTTATAAACATATGAAACTACAAAAATTTTAAAAAATATGGAATATAGGTCAAACATAAGGTACCATTGCCGCTAGCGACATCTACAAAAAGCTTTGCCTGATACACCCCATTAGATTGTTGCTGTACAAAGCACAGATCAGATCATGTGTAGAATACTGTTCTCACCTTTGGGATGGTTCCGCGAAGTACCCCACAGATGCTCTCTATGTCCTACAGAAGCGAGCTGTTCGAATTGTGGACGATGCCACTATATCTGGAACTCTCGAATCCCTGCAGCTTTGCCAAGATGTGATCTCTGAGCGTGTTCTACCGGCTATACTATGTTGAATGCGGACGGAAGAGCCCTATAACCTAATCCCTTCCTCTCCAATTCGCAACCGAACCACACGTACAGGTCAGAATATGCACCCACATACCGTAGTCACCATCCCTTCGCGTACGTATAAATTTGGGGACTCATACATCTGACGCATGATAAAGGTATGGAATGCTCTTCCAGCCTCTGTGTTTCCGCTTTCCTATAACTTGGAGTCCTTCAAGCGAAGTGTGAAAAAGCATCTAGTCAAGCCGGCATAGTGTTAGGGACTGATGTCAGTCATGAGTGACTTTAGTTGCTAACATTCATGGACGTTGCGCGCCACTTACCATCAGGTGGGCCCATAAACAAGTCGTACTAGGTTAAAAAAAAAAAGTTTAGTTGCCGCAAGTCCTAACCGATAGACCACGATCTGTAATAAATGACTGTGATATTACATTTGCATTTCCAAGTCAGTTAAAAGCGTTCCCCTTTTCTTCTCCCCTTCAAGTAGAAAACTTTTGTCCTCAGCTGAGTTTCAGTGTTAATTCCTCAAGCGTCTTCTCATTAATCCAATTAAGTGTAAATGTAAACAAAAGGAATACTGGACTAATTTAGTTCTCTAAAAACCCCTTATGAGGCTTATTTTGTTAGTTTTTATGACTAAACGATTATTTTACGCTTAAATTTATTTATAAAAAACTTTCTTTTGCAATCATAATGAAAAACAATTTTCTCAGCATTTCATGGAAGAGAAGGAGAAGAATGGTGTCTCGTACTTGCGACCGGCTAAAAAAAGTGGGGTCTCTTTTTTAATTGTGCGATAAGACGCTCCCCATCCAACATTCTGCTCCTCTCCCTACCTTATTAAAAATACATTAAGAAATAAAAATTCCGACACATTCTTCCAGCAGATGTTCAGATTCTTTTACAGTATCAGCAGCCTGCCAGTGGAACCGGCATCCACTTCACGTTCGCAAAGCACCCACACCTAAGTGTTTTAAAAAATACTTACCTTACACCTTCACAAAAAGCAAGACGAGTCGACATAACCTCTCTAAATTGGTATAATATTGTATGTATTTTATATATATTTATTACGTATTTATATGTACTTGTGTTATTATATATTTATATATTAGTGTATAAGTATTTCAGCTTTAGTTGCTAGTAATAGTTTAAGATTTTTTATTATTAATCTTGATTTTAAATTAGTGATTTAATGCACCCACAATTTTTGCTCACTATCCCAAAGGTTAGCTGGTAGAAAATGTCACTAGACATTAAGTTCGCCTATGTACATTTTAATGTGTTTTTCTTTATTGTGCAATAAAGCATTTATCTATCAATCTATCTATCTACCTAATCATATTGTGTATGATTCCGCTAATGCCGTCTTGGAAGCTCATTCCATAATAGTGTTTTTAAATTGTTGGCTATTAATTAAATAAAAAAAAAGATTATGTTAAATTAAGTTAAGGTGCATTAGACCGGATGCGGCATGTAAGTGAGTAGTCATACAAGAATCGTGCATGTATGAATGAGTTACGCGGCGAGACAATGAAGCATTGTGTAGAACACGCATTAGGAACCAGCTTCTGTGCATAATGAGGAACATTTAACGCCTAAAAATAGTGACAAATCAACAAAACGGGAAATATTAGTTCTTATCCTGTCGCTACATTGTTGTGGGTACGCGAAGACCAAAAATACGAATGATTGACGCCAGGAATTAATGACAGACATTCCCCAACATAATTATAATAATTCCTTATTTCGGGCAACTACGAGGCCCATAGATAAATACCTGATTCTAATATTCATATTTTATAAGACATAACCTAAATTTATTAAAAAATTCAACATCTGCATCTTCATCTTGTTGAAGTCAAAATATAACCCTGATGGTATTGCGACTACCTTCCGTCGTAGATTGACTACTGCGATAAACGACACCCTGTGGCCTAAACTCCCTATCTTTTTTCTTTGCATGTCTTGCGTGGCGATAATAGTTCCGAGACGGCTCGGAGTCTCCTTTTCCGCGGATGAACTCCATTATGTCCTGGTGCGTTGTCGTTGCTTAGCCGCGACACGAAGATAAACGTCATCGTCTTTCAGCTGGCACGAGTCTGAAGGTACCTTGTCGCACATGTTGCGTCATCAGAGCTTCCTCGTGCGCTTTTTCACGGTTATTTGCCTTCGGCATCCGCAGTCTTCGTAGTGTGGAGTAAATTATATCCAGTCATGGTTGCCACCTTTTTGGTAGCAGGCCGACGAACTGTGTACGCAAAGCCTCCTGCAGCGTTTTCGGACTGACTACGGAACGCAGCTAGTTCATTAATATACCACATATTTATTATGTCGGCCTTTGAAGATGCTTTTTCAGACTTCGCTTGCAGGTTATAGTTACCTGATTTTTTTTTTAGCATCCCATACAAGACATTTTCCCTCACTCCATGGTACAAGAGATATACCATCCGGCCTTTTACCACCACTACGTGAAAGACCTGATGGTTCAAGGACGGACGGAATTTTAGCAGACCATAAACTTCTCTTTATAAACTCATTTAAGGCTTGGTGTCTGGAGAATCTGCCTGCGCTCTTTTGACAACTAATAATTATTAGATTATATCATTAATATCCTAAATAATTATTAGATTTTAAAGTGCACAAAAATAAATACAAGTGGTGTTTAATATGCCGTAAAATTCTATCTCGATACAGCAACACCACGTGACCAAATTGGCACCCTGTGACGAACTCAACCTACTGGAAACATACATTATCCACAGAATTAAGAGCTGTATTCTAAGCTCCAAAAGGGTGTATTTTACATGTAATTTTTAATCTCTAATTTACGTTTTTAGGGGGCAAAAAGTTTTTTGTTAAATAATAAAGCTTTTTTTAATTATCATGATAATAATACAGTAACTTAAGATCCTGCTGTGTATTATACGAAAACAAGCATACAAGAGTAAGATGCGTGATATAAATGAAAAGACAATAAACCAAATAATGAGGAACAGATTAAACATAGGGGAAATGCAGTGGAAGTTGCTGCGAGAGCAATTCTAGCAAAATCTTTGCACAAATAAAAAAAGAAAATTAATGATTTTTCTAATTATTATAAAAAATATATAACTATAATGAATACTAGAATAAACATGAAAGCATGTATAAGCAATAAGCATGATTATAAAAAGGCCAAGGGAAGAAGACAAATCTCTTAGCATGCTGGTGCCGTGTCCAACGTGTGTGGGAAGAAGGACAATTATAGTGTCTCCAGTTTGCGACCGATTATAATAAAATAATAATAATAATAAAAACGTTTATTTCAAACAAAAGTTCTTAAAATAATATAGAGCTCGTTAGTGGTTAGTAACAATGTATTACTAAAACTATGTTACTGTTGTTAGTACCTTATAACTATTTACTTCGATTATTACAACTGATGACTGTCTCCATCCAGTGTTCTTGGATGGGACAGTCAAAGGCTTATTTAGTTATAGGCTGATTTAAAATTTCTTCTTTTTCATTCGCAACATAACGCTCACCATCTACTATTCCCCTTCTCTCCTAACCTAGCCAAATACGTGATTACGTTAATGCCGTCTTGGAAGCTCGTTGCATAAATATATTAACGGCAGTCCTGCTTACCACCAACTTCCACTGCGAAAAGCTGAGTTGAGTCTTGAATCCGTTCCTGATCATTTCTTTGATTGTCTTCATGTTGTGGTTTTTTGGAATATTGTATCGACACGTTTCGAGAATTGCCGCCATGCCGGCATAGTGTTAGGGACTGATGTCAGTCATGAGTGTCTGATTCCAGTTACTAACATTCATGGACCTCGCGTGTCATTTATCGCCAGGTGGGTCATGGGTCATATGTTGTGCTAGTATAAAAAAAATGATTCCCGTGAAACTTTAATAAGAATAACTTTTCTCTTTCTTTAACACAAATATTACAATTTCACAGCAGAAATTATCTGTAGCTCTAACATGCATAACACGTAATATTTTACCTCCGCTACATTGCACTTCATGTCCCATACTTCATGTTTTCAATTCGAATTCTCATTTATTTTATTTTATTTATTTATTCATTCATTTCCACAGCACATTACAGAACATAAAGGTTAGTATATAATTGAGTTTATACGTTGACCAAATTAGGACACATGCTTTATTACTGATACTTAGGTGTCAAAGAAAAGGAGAAAAAACAAGAAATACAACCAAAAAACATATAGAAATTCAATTAAACAAAAAACAATAACACAAATAAAATTACAGATATCAATATTGAATTAAATTAAATTAAAAAAGAAAAAAAACTAAAGATTAAATTAATAATTAAATTAAAAAGTTTTTTAAATTAAATAATTAAATAATTCTTGGCTGCCCTAAGTACAGAAAAGTGTACCCTAACAGTGAGTGAGATGTGATGTAGCCCTGTAGAATTGACAGCAGCACCGCGGACAGCATTAACAACCGGGATCTGCATCCGAAGTACAGATTATTAAGAATACTTTTATATATATTTGTCTATTTTCTTTATTCAGGAGACATACAGATCCCATCCCAACCGTCTGCATGTTTCAATTATTTAATTATCATGTCATGTTATTTAAATTTATTTCAACAAAATAACAATAATAACTAAAAAAAAACATAAAACTAAATATATAAAATCATCTAACATTCATTCACATTCAATCATTCATTCGTTCCTTCAAACATACCTGCTCCATCCTCACATCCTATCCATCTCACTCGCTTTCTGGTTCCTCTGATCCTTAAGCTTATAGAAATTTGTATTTTTGTTTTTAGCCAGCCTGAAACTTGTGAGAATGAATTCTGCCATTTTTCAGAAAGCCGTGAAGCGGTCTTTTTGACAAAAGCCGCGTACTCAGCACCTAATGAGCCATCATACGAGATAACCAACGGCGTAAATGAAGCTCTGAGATCTTCTGCTGCCCTGTCGTATTTACGGTGTTTCTCGTGTGAATGGGTTTGGGAGATGCTTCCCCAGGTACGGGTTCCGTATGAGGTTGCGTCAGTATTAACAATGCGAACATCAAAAAACGCTTTCCTCGCTGGTTCCCATACTCCGTGAAGCATTAAGTCTCCCACAAGTGCGGGCTGACTAAAAGTTGCATCTCGCATAATTGGCTCAATTGTTCATGTCATGTTATGTTTTCAACTCGTTTTTAAATCGATTTATTGACAGAGTTGATGCTATAGAAATGGATTTAAGCTTTATGCAGTGGAAGTTGGTACGAGAGGAATTCTAGCAAAATGTTTGTAGCACTTACTAAAATAATTAGCCTCAAGCAGGTCTACCGTACATTTTCGGAACAAGCTTCCAAGACGGCATTAGCAGTAGCATCCAGTATTTATTTGGGTAAAGAAAGGAGTAGAATTAATAGAGATGAGTCAACCGAGGCTAGTACAATCACAAACCCGGAACACGAAGAATCTATGGATAGTTAATTTTGTACTAAAGAGCCAAAAAAAAAATTGAAATTGTACCTTTAGATTTTTTAAATTATTATAATTAAAGAGTTAATTTACAGTCAGATTAATAAATAATAATTCTTAAAAACTAATTGAAAGAACAAAGCGTGTTATTGCAATATATTAAATTGCAAATCATAATTAAAATTTGATCTCTATTAGATATTTCTGTATGAAGAAAAAACGTAGGTACACTTTCGAGACAAGCGTTCAAGACCCAATGCGTAATAAGCTTAATTAATGGCCGAAGACCGACACGCGCGCTGGTCAGACCAAAAATCGTACCCAAGAGATGGTTTATATTAGCCAGATAGTTAGAAAGATGAGCCAATAATTGTGATGAAGAGTGTATTACATAAATTAACCCAACCGCCTCCGTGGTTAAGTCCGTGGCTTTAGACGCTTAAAAATAGAAGAGAAAAAGAAGTTATTAATGTAAATAAATACATTTAATTATTATTTAATTTATTTGTGATATTTCTCGAGTTTGGTACGCTGGAGACATCGACGAGCTTGCCACTTGTCATGATTGGCCCATAGTAAAGTTGGCTAAATGTGAATCCGTTTATTTATAATCGTGGTTTCTGACCACCCCGAAATGGGTATTTTTTTTAACGCACCCCAGCATTTCGGTCACAAATCAAAACATTTTTGTTTTAAACATCCATATTTAGAACCCAGCACTCACATTATTTTGTTGATTGGATAAATATATATCGCGTGTCGCATGGCAGTCTCCGAGCTCGGAACTCTAGCCCAACAATGGTCAATATTTCCATACAACAGAAGCAACTGAGATAATTCTCATTACATACATTTCGCTACTCACCTTTGTTGTTCGTTTCTAATACGCCATTATTTGGCTCAGCAGGAGGTCCGATCCGAGTTGAGGCCCTTTGTGGTGCATCCACTACCGCCCAATGACTTATGTTAAAACAGGACATTAATACTTTCATGCAGTTTTTTTATGATAAACGGTATGTGAGTTCCTAGAATAAAGGCAATTGACAACATTTCTTCTTCTTCTTAGTTGCTACACTCTTGGCATGGTCGTGGTCGCCAATTGAGCGCTAGTGGCTGTTAAGACCAAATGTCCTAACATCAGTTAATAGCTTTAAGTTAAGATATATTTTTGGTACCGCGGAGTCATTGTCGGGCATTCGCGGTTCATAGACGCATCTACAGTAATAAACACATCAAACGAAATACAGTCCATCATTCACATAATTCACCAGCCAGGGTACCCCGAGTCATCCTACAACGGGCCTTGGCCCCAACATGGTCCTTCGAGCCGGATTTGAACCAGCGACCTACACAACACCTAACAAGCCGTCGCCACTCCTCCCGCAGCTTTCCTAGTGCACCCATGTAGGGAATATAATAATCTATTGCAACCATCACCTGATTGGTTCATCACATCAGAGACCTACCGCGCATCCTCTTGCCATTGACTTTCCCCTGGACTACCAGGCGCTGGATGGATGGTATCCCCAGTTCCTCCAGAATAGTATTCAGGAACTCCGTCCATGAAATGCCCAACATTATCCGCCAACACCACATCTCTAGAGCATTAATTCGTTTTTTTCTGTTTCGCGTAGGGTCCACGTCTTCGCTGTATACAGAAAAATAGGGAACGCAAGAGCTCTAACCAGCCGGATTTTAGTGGCTTTGGTAACATTTCGGTTCATCCATATCTTTTTGAGCTTGTCCATAGCAGATCTTGTAACTGCCATTCGATTCATCCCCGCATCCATATATTGGATGATGTCTGATGTACTACATCATTTCTACCACTATATAAAAGCTTGTCACAATGTTTGTATGTCTTACCTGACTGCTCAAAAGGAAAATACCCTTTCCAACCCGTCTGAGGTAAGAGTAGGCACATTCTGCAGAAATGTGTTATAGTCCATCTCCAGCAGTGGAGGTCTAGGACTCTTGTGTTTTAGGAACTGTAATGATGATTAATACTCGGGGTCTATATTAAGTCCATGTACCAGCCAGAACGGATCCCGCCAAAAATCAAATGTCATCGTTCCAATTCCAAATTCAATTACGGAATTATTGCGGTGGCAAAGCATTTGAAAACAATAGTTTTAAAACACGTCGGCAGCGGTTATAAAGCCATTTATGCCAACTCACGGTTTTGTTTTTTTCTAATGCTGGATGGAAGCTGTTAATGTGTTACTGGGATTGGAGTTCATTATTTTAGAATAATATCTTAATTATTTGTATCTTTATATATACACACATACATACAAACATATTAATTACATAAAAATGATTGAATTGACACTATGTAAAAAGCC
Organism: Tinea semifulvella; assembly: GCA_910589645.1. Lineage (NCBI taxonomy): Eukaryota > Metazoa > Arthropoda > Insecta > Lepidoptera > Tineidae > Tinea > Tinea semifulvella. Next base: position 9,531,721 of record OU342610.1, read on the forward strand.
TATTTGATATTACTTAATAAATCCTATTATTTACTCAGGTTTATCTATTTTATTCATGATATACTACGATTATTAAAATACATGAAAGTAACTTATAGATATAATTATCTTGTAAATAAGTCAGGGGTACGTCAGGGCAGTATCCTTGGACCTATTTTACATACTCCTACATGACTTATTTTACATCTATAGATATTAGTATAATAGGCAAGTTTAGAAGATTCATCAAATTCCACATGTAAAGGTCAGAGTATGCACCCACATACCATAGTCCCCATCCCTACGCGTACCTATAAATTTGAGGACTCATATTATTATGTCGTGCGATAAAATTGTGGAATGATCAGTGTTTCCATTTTCCTATAACCAAGAGTCCTTCAAGTCCTTTAGTAAGTCTTGTTTCAAGCAGTGTTATTATTAGTGTACAATATAATAATGCATTTAGATGCATTCTAAAGTTGCCCTAGAGGTCTAGTGCGTCTGGTATGTTTGCTGAGAACAGAGTCTACGACTTTTTTGCCATACTCCTCAAGCACGCCTTTTTTTGTGGACCGACTGAGACAATCAGATAACGACATAAGTAAAGCTATTATTGACATAAGGTCGTTTGATCTTGTTCATTATTAATATTTATTTAGATTATAGTTTAGAGAAAAAATAGAATTATTGTTATAAATTAATTATGGGTTTCTAGATGCCTGAAATTAAATTATCGTTATTATTTTTTAATATAAATATCAGCATTGCAAGCTTACATGCCTTGTCCGTTGTTACGGAAAGCGAATGCAACCACTGTAATAAGGTAAATACCTTGATACAGACTCCCACTCCCCCTGTGGAGGGTGTGAGAAGACCAGGTTAGTAGTAGTACAATATTAGTTATCCTTGAAAGTAATAATTGGCATTTGACATCATTGCAAATGGCACAGAGTTTTAAAGAGATTAACAAATAGGTGGTAGGCAGACTGATGGTGGTAATTTTCCCAGTCTGCTGGGGCGAGGAAGTATCTACCGTTCGTGACCCTGTAGTATCCACACGTTTCGGGATCAGACTCGAATTACCGTCATGCCCAGTCAAGCCGGCCATAGTGTAAGAGACATGAGTGTCCGATTCCAGTTGCAAACATTCATGTATTTTACACGCTAGTTACCATCAGGTGGACGCCAGGTCACATGACGTGCTAGATTAAAAAAATAAAATTACAAAAGAAGCGTAGTTTGAAATATCATCTAGTCAAACCAGCATATTGTTAGGAACTGTTGTCAGCCATAAGTGTCTGATTATAGTTCCTAACATGCATGTACCTTGCGCGCCACTTACCATCAGGTGGGCGCAGGGTCACATGTCGTGTGTACAAATAAGGTGTGATTGTGGTGCAATGACCGTGCAATATTTTATATTTTTCCCGCCCACCGATGTTCTGACGTATTATTTAGCGGCACAATTAGTAGCAGATAAATAATTTCACACCAGTTAAGTGAAAATTACGCCTCGCTGACTAGGCGTTAATTTTATGTTGTTATTAAATTTTCGCTTGCCAATTTAGATTGGGTTCCTATATTTTTTTTTATATTTAATTTCCTTGGTGCCACTCATGACAGAACTTTACGTTCTTCTTCTAACTCCACGCTCTCCTTCCCCACACATCACACCGCATTCTTTTCCAAGTCGTTTGCGGTGGTGGCTGTGCATCTTTGGAACCAGTTACCGGTGGACATCCGTCAAGCTCCAAATAGAACACTATTTAAGAAACTGGTCTATGCGCACTATTTAAATTTACCATAAGCTTAATACACTCTCTGCTATATTTATTTCTCTCATTATAGTCATCATATAGTAGGTATATTATATTTATGTATATTCATAGAACGTATGTATGTAGTTTTATTTGTATGTATTTGTGTATGTATTAGTATGTAAATAAGTATTTATTCACTAGTATATATTGAAGTCTAATATTTTTCTATTAGTTTTGATAGCACCTGCCTTATCTCGTCGTAACTGCTTTAGTTGTCCCAAAGGTTTGACCAGTATAGAATGTCTAGCGGCATTAGGTCCGCCTTTGTATTTTGTGCAATAAAGTTTATAATAAATAAATAAATTAATTATAATTATTTATCCTGGTTTGCGTATTTGCGCAATCTCTGCAGAAACCGCCGCTCTCCCCGCGCCTGACGAGGTCGCCTGGATGTGAGATGGAACTAATGTGTCTACACACGTCGCATCCCACAGCAGAGACCTGTTAAGTTTTCACGGCCTAACAGCCATTCCGTCGAGTCTCTTGCCATCACTCAGCACAATCCCAGATGGTTCTAAGATTGCGGGTACACCAGCAGTGACAAGAGCTCTTCGGATGATTTAATTTTTTTTTTATTTATTTAGTTTATTTGATAGCACAAGAAAGCTCGTGGTGTCCGAGATGATCGACTGGTTCTCCGCATCGACACTGGTGCGGGCTCCAAAACGAAGGCACACCGCCATGGTCAGTGTATATGAATGCCAACATAAGGATTGTGCCAACCAATGCTGAGGGAAAAGCCTGCAACCAAACCAAACTTTTGTTAATTTAATTTTAATAGGTATCTTTTTTATATTAAATATATATATTTTACAGCTGCATCTATCCAGCATTGGGCTTAACTGACTGTTCCATGCCAACAACAGCTTAATCCATCCAATATTCTTCAATCTGTTAACCTACATATTTTTTTTAGAGTTGCTCATTATATTTAAGTAAAAATAGTAACTGAGATAGATAGGTTCCTATGGTCGAATAATAAACAATAAAAATCAATAAACAATATTTATTCATTTGCAACACTAGAACCAAATGCCAAAATATCAGTGGTTGCTGTCACAAGGTAAAACTGTATCGCAAATATTCGATAACTTTGCGGGCTTTCGAATTTCGTCGCTAAATACTTTGCGGGAAATCGCTTTGACAGATAAATTTGATACGATTCCGACATTTTTATCAATAAACGTAGACTCACTATACATGTATAATATGCTTAAACAATTTATTCAAAAAAAGTTTTCACAAAGTATAAAATTAAATTAATATTAATACTAAGGATATAATATAATATAAGTCCCGTCCGCGTGGAATGGTGGCAAGAACGCTGGCTGCATTTCCCCGCTGAATTGCAATAATGATTCTTTTGGCGAAGAAAGAGCCAGCCCTCGTGTCACCGGAGGAGACGACAAGACGTGGTGTTGTCTTTCAAGAACATTTTTGCGCTTAGACTCCATGGGCCCAGAGTTTCTACAGCAAACGGCACAAATATATAATCTTTTAATATTATTATATTACTATCAAAATCGGTTCAGTAGTATAGCCGTAGAAGACGGATAAACATAAATACAGAGAAAACTTTTTTCACATTTATAGTATTAATTAGGAAGTATGGCAATTTTTACAAAAAAAAAACAAAAATTTGGTTTACAAGCATGAAATTAATATGAATTAAATTTCACGAAACACCAGCGTTATATCTCTTTAAGGTGATTTTAGCAAGTCATCATTAAGCATATTATCACGCTTAATTATGTAGGGAGAGTAGGTATCGGCGTTGGAATGGCAAAACCCTGTACCGTAGAAAAAATCGGGTAATATTTAAACTCACGTTTATAGCTTTTATTTTATACGGGGTGATTTTGTACGGACTTAGTAACTAATTACTAGCTTCAGCTAACTTAATAATAATAATATAATAATAAATTATTTATTTCAGAAATAATTCCATAATTATTAGTAACATTCCAACTTAGAACTATGTTAGTGTTATACACATTAATTAAAAAGTCAAAAAGGCAAAAATTATAATAATAATAATAACAATACCTAGTACTTAATTTAATTTAAATAATATTAATTCTTAAATATCTGTGGGGATATTTATACTACGCAAATGCTGTACATATTTAATTTACACATTCCCAGTTACAACTCCAATCCAGCGCTTAACAAAAGTGCTGTCAAAGCGCGACGATATCATCCTCAGAATGCTGTTGTCACTGTCTCTCACTCTCCGCAGTATCGACGCTGCCTTTTTGCGGATTATGGCCGGAAATCCATCAACACGCGCCACCGCAAAAATGCCCGATGCACTGCTGCGTCGAGGCAGTCCCATCAGCATTCTGAAGATATTATTGTATTGGATGCGCAGAGCGTTGTAGGCCCGATTAGAGTATCTCACCCACAGACTGCTGGTGTAAAAAGACGTGCAGTACGCTTTAAAAAGCGTGATTTTTACACTTAAGCTTTACATACCATTTTAGAATTAATAAACATTTAACCAATGCAGTACGAGACAGTAATGGCTTGTAAATGGATTTTTGAGAATTGCCTTATATTTATTTACTGATTCTCTGGGTTGGAGACGGTCTGATGTCAATTTTCATTAACGATTCTACAAGTTGGTATTAGTGAAACTGGGACCGACACGGCTTAATGTGGTGTAATGGTGATATTGGGAATGTATGATAAAATACGTAAAAAAGTGAAAAACTTATTAATGAAAGTCAGAACCACAATACTTTTTTTTTTGTTTTATAGATTGGATAGCATTATACAACCAAGCTACCACCATAACCGTAACTTGAGTCATATGCATTTATTTATTTAAATCCTTCATTGCACCGGAAAATGGTTGGTATGAAGGAAAGCATCATCATCATCAGCCTGTGTCTCTCCACTGCTGGATATAGGCCTCCCCCAAGGCTCGCCACTTCACACGTTCTCCTGCCACCCTCATCCAACCCCCACCAGCGATCTTCCTCAGGTCATCCGTCCATCTAGCGGGGGGTCGACCCACTCTGCGTCCTCCCGTACGTGGTCTCCACTCTAGAACTCGTCTACTCCATCGTTCATCGGTTCTACGACAGACATGTCCAGCCCATTGCCACTTCAGCTTACTAATATTGAAGGCTATATCAGTAACTTTGGTTCTCCGACGGATTTCCTCGTTACGGACTTTATCCATCAGAGAAATACCAAGCATAGCTCTCTCCATAGCCCGCTGAGCGACCTTAAATTTGTGGACCAGACCCACTGTTAGTGTCCACGTTTCTGCTCCGTACGACAGCACTGGAAGAACGCACTGGTTGAAAACTCTCGTCTTCAAAGACTGGGGTATGTTTGATAGGAAGATGTGGCGCAGCTTCCCGAATGCCGCCCATCCTAGCTGAATGCGTCTGTCGGCTTCTTTGCTAAAGTTGGCTATGCCTAATTGTATAGTCTGTCCAAGGTAGATGTATTTTTGCACAACTTCTAGAGTGGCATTATCAACGCAGATTGATCTCGGTACGACATGGTCGTTATACATGACTTTTGTCTTGTCCAAGTTCATACCGAGGCCAACCTGCTGGGACGCTACGTTTAAGCCGTTTAGCATTCCGCTAAGATCCTCCAGCGAGCTAGCTATTATGACTATGTCATCCGCAAAACGGAGGTGTGAGATGTATTCTCCGTTGACATTTATGCCGCAGTTTTTCCAGTCCAGCATTTTAAAGACGTCCTCCAACGCGTTGGAAAACAGTTTCGGCGAAATGACATCACCCTGTCTCACACCTCTGCGCAATTGGATTGGAAGGAAAGCATAGGGACAAAAATAAGGAAAGGCATGCTACGATGGTTCGGGCATGTTGAAAGGATGAGCGATGAAAGATTGACGAACCAGATATATAATGCGAAAGTTGTGGGTGAAAGAGGCCCTGGCAGACCGAGACTTACATATCACGATCAAATAAATAAAGCACTGACTGAAGGTGCATTAAAAAGTCTTCATAACCAAAGGGCATGTATGAAGAGGTTAATGAATGTCGACGAAGCGAAAGAGGTATGTCGTGATCGTGTCAAATGGCGCTCAATTGTCTCTGCCTACTCCGCAAGGGATCTGACGTGAAGATATGTATGATCATAAAAGGCAAGATGAAGAAAAATATGAATTTAACTTAAATTACTAAAATAACCATAACTACACATTTAAAGCACATACACAATATAAAACAAAACAAATACAACAATACATCACTATAAATAAATAGGTACCCAAAATATTAAACAAATTTGTTACGTGGAGAGACATACATGTTTCTCAAGAAGTAATCAGGTTAGAAGGTTTTTGTTACAGACGGTGCGCGCCAGATAGCCAGAGGTAGCTTGTTCCACTGATGAACTTAAGAAGGAATCTGAATACCTGCTTAAAGAATGAGAAAGAATATTTAGCTGATTATTTTGAGAATAGCGGAGGAGGGTATTAAAGAGACAACGAAAACATTAATTAAAAAAACGCGGCGAACGAGTGCCACGACTCAGGCTTAGCTGTAAAGGCACACAGGGCCAACAGTGATATAGAGACGGTTTATAGGGTTTTAGTTCGTAGGCGCCCTGGGGCTTCCTTAGGAAGCTTCACGGATGAGTCGGGCTTGCGAACCCCACCCGCGTTGGCCCTTCAGGTAGGGGGCGTATCATTGATGATTTATCGATTCACCGTCTATAAAAAAAAAACTTTAAACTCCATTTTGTCATACCGCAGCGGTGTATGGAAATGTAACAGGTGGTGTCTGTAATTAGTTTTGTTTCGCCAAATAATGGATTCATATGGAAATAATTTAGTAACAGAATTCGTTTTTAACCCTCGAGTTTGAAAGCGTGGTGGATGTGTTTGTTTGCCTTTAGGCTTGTAAGTATACAGTCAGTTAAAATAATTTATAAGGTTTTTTTAAGCTAACCTTTGTGATAGCGTTAAGTGTGCATTTTTTAAATACTGGCACGCCATGTGACCTTGTGCCCATCTGAATCAGATACTCATGACTGACATTAGTATATAACACATGCCGGCTTGACTGGGTAATGCAATTCGAATCTGATCCCGAAACGTGTGGCATACTATACTGGGTTGATCGACACGAACGGTGGATACTTCCCTGCCCCAGCAGGGAAGGGGGAAATTAGCACTATCAGTCCAGCTACCATCTATTTGTTGTTGTCGTTGAAAGTATGTGCCATTTGCAATAATGTCAAATGATTATTTGTAAGCTTGCCATGGTGATATATATAAAAAAATAACACCACTTGAAACAAGATAAATAAAAAAAAAAAAACAGATACTTATATACAACAAGGAAGGCGGTGGTGGCTCGGTTGTAAGAACGCTTTGCAAGTAAATCAATCAGAAATATATTATAATTTTGGTATTTTATTATTTTATTGTTTCTCTTTCCAAATGATGGTTATCATGTACTGCTCCAGATTCACCAATATGTACTATAAAATTATATCGATTTATATCAATATTGTAAAAATTGACGTGTAAAAGTGCAGAATACATATCTTTTTGTCCTATGCCTACTTGCAAAATGAACGAATTGAATTGAATTGAAATACTTTTCTTGCGTAGGTAGGTTATAGTTTTCCAACACCAGTTGTGTTTAGTGACCTTAGGAAGTACGTAAAGCCAACAGTCCTGGTTCCACTAATACCAACTAGTATAGGCATTGGTGAAAAATCATATAGTTTACTTGATTGTGAAATTAATATTATAGTTATTGCTTATATATGAATACGGTCGTAATGATAGTTTGGTAAACTCTAGGAAGTAGGTAAAAGCAGACGTTTCCATTCTCGCTAAAACCAAACATCGCGTTTGCAAACTGAAATCAGAACGGGACAAAAGAAACCTATCTACGGATGCACGACGCGTCTGCACAGGTGTTCGTTCCCGTGTGACTTAGATTTGTGACCCAATAAATAATGGAGTGGCCCATTCAATTTCAAAGTAGACAGCAAGACGGATTCTTGTTATTTAGCTATAAACATTATTACAGCCTCTACAATATTACACAAGAAATATATAAACTTGGAGCGTTACAAGTTTAGTAGTAGTTATAACACTTACGTATGGAAGCGAGACGTGGATATGTCACAATACGCATGAGAGTAGGGTGAATGCAGTAGAAATGAGGTTGTTGCGTCGGATATGCGGCGTCACTTTGACGGACCGCATACGTAATGACGAAATACGCAAAAGGGTAGGTATAAAAGAAAGCATAGGTGCAGAAATAACGAAAGGCATGCTCCGATGGTTCGAGCATGTTAAAAGGATGAATAAAGAGAGATTGACGAACCAGATAATATAATGCAAAAGTTGTGGGTAAAAGAGGCCCTGGCAGACCAAGACTCACATACGAGTATTACGACCAAATAAATATAACAATAGCTGAAAATGCATTAAAAAGTCATCGTAACAAAAGGGCATGTATGAAGAGGTAGATGTCGAAGAAGCGAAAGAGGTATGTCGTGACCGTGACAAGTGGCGCTCAGTTGTCTCTGCCTACCCCGCAAGGGATTTGGCGTGAAGATATGTATGTATGTGTTACAAGTTTTCATTAATTTCCGTTTGCCGTAGAAACGACTGTCCCGTTGCGATCAGAACTGAAAGCGTTCTATAAATAAATTGTTTCAAGTCTCATTGACGTCTCAGGTGACAATAAGGCTGGCAGTTTTATCTCTCAAAAATTTAGTATCTTAATTCAGAGGGGAAATGCTGCCAGTATATTAAGCGCCAAACTACAGGACAGCGATTTAAATGAGTTATTTTTTTTGTATTTAAATTTTATTTTCAAAGTTTTCTTTTTAGTTTCGTAATAGACGACTTTCTAAATCATAAATATTTTGACTGGTTTTATTTATTGGGACTTACGGTCACTATTAGTAAATGGGTCATAACTCAACTTAAACAAATGAAAACAGCAACCGTTCCTATTGTTTAAACCTTGCTATCGATACGTCCAAGTATTCGATCTTTCAATCAATCGATTCAAAATCCGAACGTCCATCCTTCGATGTTTCTAATCGGCGAATGCATTGACGGATGTATCTCAAACATTGTTTCGAATTCAAAGTTTCGAATTCGATTTGATGTTTGAATAATTTTAACTGTTTGTTACACGCCAATAGCATATGATACGAGATTTGTATTTAAATTCTATTCAAGTGATATTTTAAACTAAGAAACATAACTAGAAACATTTTTTTTTTTTTTTAATTCTTAGTGTTGATTTTGCTACCTACCGGTAGTGACCTTTATACCGCGTATAAATGTCAAAAGAGCAAATATTTTTTTAGTCTTCAGGTATCATTGGTAGAACCTCTTTTTGAAATAAAAAAATTATTTTAAAAAAAGTGAAAATCATCAACGTTCGCGCGATCGTTGACCTCACCTCAATTAGGCTGTGTATGAGTGGCGATATTTTTAGGAAAATACCTCTGCACCGTAACTTAAGATTTTATTACTGAGTAATTAAAATAAAAAATACTATATTTTTAAATTGATCCTAGATTATAATATAAAAAAGATTTGACCCTTAACAAATTCCGCAGTATGTTATTATGAATTATATTATGTGTGTACTTAAAATACTAGTAAATTGAATTGATCTTATACATGTTATGTGATTAGATATTTTTAAAGCTTGTTATTTTTAATGTATCTACACTAATATATCTACATAATTATGGAATTATGCTTTCTAATGTTATAAATGTAAAATATTTGGATTCCGGTTTCAATAATAACAACTTGTGGAATCATTATAAATTGACAAAGAAAAATATTACATAAGACCTTTGCCAACCCGTCTGGTCAGCGTGGCGAGTGTAGGCTGAATTCTTCAGAAATTTCTGGAACTGCGGAGGTCAGATAATAAATTTATCTTTTATTTTTCATCTGCATCGCTCTCGCCCACATAATAAATATTTTTTAAAGTCTGTTTAAGTCAGATCGTACTTTTGAGAAATGTAGTCTATTAAATTTCTAGGAAATAAAATTACGGACATTTTTACAAAGAAAAATAGCAAAACATATTTAACGATTTTAATCTATTTTCGTAAAACAAATCTTTTTTTTTTTTTGTTTCATTCTAGCACGATATATAACCTTGCCACCATCAGGTGGGCGATGGTAAATAGCGCGCAAGGTCCATGAATGCAACTAGAATCAGTCACTCATGGCTGTCAGTCTCAAATGCTATGCCGGCTTGATTATACATGACGGCATTCGAGGCTGATCCCGAAACGTATAGAAAAATATACACACTTTACTGGCCCTTCGTTCTGAGACGCGATAATAGTAACGTAAGCACGCTTAAAGGTGTTCCGAGATGCGCTTAAACTGTTGACATCATTTATCGCGCTTAGACTGCTCATGATATCGAGGTAGATCGCTCTGAGCGCTGTCAGTTATTTGTCATTATGTCGCGCGCCATTTTCAAGTTTATTTAAATTAGGTTTTCTTTTAAATTATTTAATATTGTAATTCGTTTATACTGTTTGTATATTACTTCTAAAATAAATCTATAATTAATATTTAAGTAGGAAGTGAAAAAAAATGTCTGTAACACGGCAAGTTATTTTAAAAGACCAAAATAAGTTAATAATATTAAACTTTACACATATAAAGATGAATAAACCGAGAGATGTATATTTGTTAGTATTCGTACTCAAAGATGTGGAATCCGCAATTTATCTTCCATACATTTAAAAAAACTAACATTTTTCGAATAAAAATGTGATTTAGACCGTTCCGAATTGATATCACGCTCTGAGCATCCAAATCGCGATATTTGATTTGGAACGAGACGGTCAGTGTCATATTCGTTCTAAGCGCGATTCGGAATGAGGGGTGGGTTTATCGGCACGAACGGTGGATACTTCCTCGCCCCGGCAGACTGGGCAAATTACCACCATCAGTCCGCCTACCACCTATTTCCTATAAAGTTGATAGACTACATTTCTTAAAAGAATACTCAGACTTCCCTAAACTTACTCTTAAGGTTGGTTGTCAGAGCAAAACAAACAATTATCCCGCCCCTATACATAGTGCATAATACCGTCCACACGTCGGCGAAACCTAATTTCCTGCAAAGATAGCGAATTCAGTTATGGTCGAAACTTAAACTACACATATCTACTAACAATAAAACCATGGTCACCAAAGATATCAAATAACGGCTGTCCCAACAAGAGCGCCGGATTTAAATTTGCCGCCATTTTGTTAATACTAGTTGTACAGTGTTTTTTTTTTACAGTTGTGACGTACAGTTCACGCGATTTAAGAATTTCGTGAAGTATTCAAGCCAAGAACGTTTAAATATTTTAAAAAACACATTACAAACATAATGAAAGTTTAGCAAAAACAGTTCGTTAGTTAAGTTTTCGGTTAATGCTAATAATAATTAATGGTAATTTCGGTTAAATCGGCAATAATGCGCCATTTGTAAAGGAAGGGCAAAGGACGAAAACTAAATGCAATCGCACCTCGATCCTTTGAGCATCATTATGGGATCCCAGATGAACTAGCAATAAAACATAATATAATAAATCTGAGTGTTTTCTCGGAACTTCAAAAAAGTTATTCTTATGGAACTTACCGTTCCGTGGGAATCAAATATTCCAAGAGACTACAACATGAAGTTGAACAAATATTATGATCTCACAGAAGAAATGATCAGGACTGGGTTCAAGACTTAGCTTTAGGCAGTGAAAGTTGCTGCGAGAGGAGTTCCAGCAAAATCTTTGCACTACTTACTGAAAGAATTGGGCCTAAGCAGGTCTGCCGTCAATACATTTATGGAAAGAGCTTCCAAGACGGCATTAACTGAATTATACAGTATTTGGTTGGGTAGGGAGAGGAGTAGAATGGTGGATAGTGAGCGTTTTGTTCCGCAATAAAATCAAAAAGGAGGTCTCCTTTGTAAACCAGACTATTATCGTTCGCAAGCTCGAGACACCATTCTTTTCATCTCTTACACGATGAACCTGGCACCCGCACGGTAAATTAATGGAATGCTTTAAAAAATGTCTTCCTCTCTCTATGTAATTAATATATTTAAATGTATTTATTTACATACTCTTATCAATACTTAGATACAAAAATATGAAAATAAAATTGATTAATAAACTAATTATAAATAAAACTAAAACTAAAAATACCTATGAAATTAAAACTATTCTACAAAATAAACTAAGGGCTTACCACCAGGGAGGGTACCTAAAACGCTCGCCGCATTTCCTCGTTGAATTATAATATACATATTCTGTTTTAGGTAGTTATGGCATTTGGGATCGCCACACTCTTGAAAAATTCGTTTACCCAGCTCTTTTATGAATTTGTGGGTATCAAGAGAATATACCCCCATTGTTTCAACCCCAAATGCCACAAAGTTATAATTTTGTTTAATGCTATTTATTATATTTGATGTGCTTTCCAAATTCGGCTGTATGAGCCGGCCTTTTTTGATGTAGAGGAAATGTGCCACACAGGTGGCATCCCAAACAAGACATCTTCCCTTACTCCATGGTACAAGAGACATACCATCCGGCCTTTTACATTATTATATTATATAATTATATCTTTTGCTAGTTATTATATGTTTATCCTTTTATTTCTGCCTTCGTGGTCTAGCGGTTAAGTCCGTAGATTTAGACTCGGAGTTACCGGGTTCGATTCCTGGTCGGGACACAAAAATATTTATTAATGTAAATAAATACATTTAAATAATATTTAATTTATTTGAGATATTTCTCGAGCGTATTTAAGCGTGGTTTCTGGCCACCTCATCTACATCCCACAATTTATTTTGTCGTTCTTCCAAGGTTAGCTGTTAGAGAATACCTTGAATTTACATTAAGATTGTCCTAGCTATAATTCTCATACCGTTTTTATATCATATTTAATGTCATGGATGGATATTCTGGGTTCGTACTAAATGTGGTTATAGTCGTATGTCTCCTCCTCGTCCTCCTTAGTCGGTCACTGATGGGGATCGTGACGCCGTCGCAGGCGCAGCTCATCCACCAGCCGTCTCCAACGGTTTCGGTCCTCGGCGTAGTGGATGGCCTGGTGTACAGGGATGTTCAGGTGGTCAGTCACCTGACTGGAACATCGCTTGGGGCTTCTTCCTCTTGTTCTTTTACCGTCTACCTTGCCCGTGATTAGAAGTTTTTCTAGATTATCGTCTTCTCTTCTTGCAATGTGGCCAAAATATTGCAGAATTCGGGCAAAGCAGACGGTAGAGAGTCTTTGCTCCCTGATCAGCTTAAGCTACAGAGGCGAGCTTTTCGAATTGTGGACAATGCCACTATATCTGGAACTCTCGAATCCCTGCAGCTTCGCCGAGATGTAGCTTCTCTGAGCGTGTTCTACCGACTATACTATGGTGAGTGCTATTACCTAATTCCTTCCTCTCCATTCCGCAACCGAACCACACGCACAGGTTAGAATATGCACCCACATACCGCAGTCACTATCCCTTCGCGTACCTGTAAATTTGGTGACTCATACATCTGTCGCACCATAAAGATGTGGAATGCTCTTCCAGCCTCTGTGTTTCCACTTTCCTTCAAGCGAAGTGTGAAAAGGCATCTAGTCAAGACGGCATAGTGTTAGGGACTGATGTCGGACATAAGGGTCTGATTCCAGTTGCTAACATTCATGGACATCAGGTGGGCGCAGGGTCACATGTCGTGCTAGTAAAAAAAAATAAAAAAATGTTAGTACGTCGACCGGTCCATGGGATTCTAAGCAAACGCCAGTCTAATTAAAATACGAAAACAGTAACTCAGCAAAACAAACTTAAAGCATTCTTGAAAACAAAAAAAAAACAGCTAACTAATTGTAGAGCGGAGACCGCAAATTCTAGATTCGAGACTTTTAATTACAAAACTAAACTTTGAAACTTGCCCCGCACAGGAGGCCTACTCTGAACATAACACATTGTAGCGTTAAAAAAAACAACTAGCTTTATAAATATTAGAAAGAAAGAAAGAAAGAAAGAAAATACTTTATTTATCACAACAATTAGAATGGTTACAAAAAAAAAAATATGCAAGGAATAAATTTAAATGTAAGCCTATTCTATATACCGAAACATACAAACAGGTGTGGCGATAAATAGGTGGTCAGCTCAGCATATGCTACAGCCGAGGCTGCAGCGCTGATTTTCAGCTGATGCCTTATGTTGGGTGAGTCACGGGTCGCAGAGATATACAGTACCATTTACTTAATCGGAAGGAGCACTAAATGTACAGTTGACATATATGTTTAACAAATTAGAATATAATAAATAAATAATATTATTATTTATATAGAGAATTCTGGTTTTGTCTCCAACTCCTTTATAGTCGCTGCCACAAATTTATGGAATGATCTTCCGGTGAACCTAAGGCAAGCAGATTGTCATTTAAGAAATTGGTCTATTCACACCTTATAAATAGGTCTAAACACGTTCATCATCATCATCATTACAGCCCCTAGAACACAGCGTCCTAGACCTCCACTGCTGGAGATGGGCCTTCCAGAACATATATCTGGAGAATTTGGCCTACACTCGCCACGCTGGCCAGACGTAAACCACGTTAGTAAGTTGTATTTATGTACAGTATTCCCAAATTAATAATGCACATACAGATCTTCGCTAATTGTCGTATTCCCGGAAACACCCGAATCATTGAATCGTAAGAGCCTAAACATTGCACTTGCATTTTGCACCTTGTTCGAAAGAAATAGAAGTCAATATCATGTGTACACAATCGAAAACAATTCGGGCGGTCGGTGACTGCATGTGTTCTCTCTGAGTGGAATTATATAGAGCTGATATTACACACCGTTCTTGGTTTTGTTTTCAAAGGTGAATTTAATTTCAACTTTAATTATCTTATTCAACTTTAAATAGTTTATTAATTTAATAGTTTATTTATTACTTTTTATTAGTTTATTACACATAATTCTACTAAATTATGCATGAAGAGTTGCCGAACAGTGACGAAGATTTCTATGCGCATTATCACTTTGGGAGAACTGTATGTCTATGTATAATATTGTGTATATATTAGTACTTTTTTAAACTTTCGCGCATATTCATAATAGTTTTTTTTTTTTAATTTTAACGGGTCTTTACGCGATTTACCTTAGAGACATATTTCTCCCGACGTTTCAGCCAAGTTGCATTGGCCGTGGTCACGGGTCGACTGTCGATATGTCTCTAAGGTAAATCGCGTAAAGACCAGTTAAAATTATAAAAAAAAAACTATATATAGTATTTAGTATATTGATAATATATTACATATATAAAACTATATAAGTACGTATATAATATATGTTAAGTCATTTTATGATTGTATATTTTTACCATTGATTTTATTGCACCTATATTTATTTATATTTGTCTCTAAGGTTTGGCTGTCAGAGAATGTCTACGGGCATTAAGTCCGCCTTTGTACTTTGTGCAATAAAGTTTTTAAATAAATAAAATAACAATTATTTATATATACAATCTATTTTTTATGATAATGTATTTATTAATTACAGGGATGCCACTTGTGTGGACACTCTAGCGCCTTCCCACTTGTCCTTGACCTCTAAGGACCCAGGCGCTGCTGCATTACAAGCAGAGAACCTTAAACGGCGGAAATACAATCAGCTTATGTGTTTTTGCGACGTTTGGAGTTGAAACTTTCGGGTCGTGGGGACCAAGTGCATCTGAAATGTTCAAGGTGTTGTCAAAACAGCTCGTCAATACCTCGGGGGACAAGAGGGCTGGGCAATATTTGGGCCAAAGGATCAGCATTGCCATTCAAGTTTGCCCATTGGCAGCGGTTTGGAGCATTTTTTTTTATTTATAATCTTTTTTTTTTTTTTTTTTAAATTTTAGTCGTAACTATTTTTAATTTATTTGTTGTTTTTTTTTATGAATAGTAATTATGTTAAAATTTTAGTTTAATTAATAATTTAGTTTTTTTAAAAAACATTGTACCTTACTTCCTTCGAATAAATATAATTTATAAAATTATAAGATTGTTTGCATGGTAAATTGGGCTTTACATTTAAGCCATGTATTAATTAATAAATAAACTATCGACAAATGTGTTGCACTTAAGTTTCGTTCGGTCTCGGTCAAAATATTGAATGGGTGCGAGTTTTAAAAAATGTTTTAAAAATGTACCGACGGTAGAACTGCATAGGTCAATTTATTTCAGTAAGGTATCGTTTAAAGCGTTGAGACACTGTTTTTCTCCTCTCCTGTCTACATATGCTTGTACCACAAGCAGTATGGTTGCTACGTCGGGTTTCCAAATATTTATCCTACGAGATTTTTGTTAGGAATGTTGGGTTTAGAGTTTCTGTCCCTCAGACCAGACTATGCACTTATTAAATGTATGACCGCCTCCGTGGTCTAGTGGTAACAAACGTTGCCGTGAACTCGGGAGGTCGTGGGTTCGATTCCCACCGGGGGCAAGTTGTACATTGTATAATTTGTCTCGGCCTGGGTGTTTATATGTATAATATGTATATATTTACAAAAAATAATAATAATATGTAGTTTATCAACCATCTAGTTTCCGTAACACAAGCCTCGTAGCTTACCACGGAAATTAGATGGCGCTGTGTGACCTGTATGGAAATATTTATTTATATTATTTATTATAATAAATAAATAGATAAATATGGTGGAACCGGCACCAGTACAATCATGAATTACTAAGAATATGTATGTCTTCTTGAATTCCTATTCCTGTCATACCCTACGTTTATATTAGGTTTTAGCGAAGTTGGAATCTCGGAAATATGAGAGTAGACCCAGCTCAAAAAGAAAAAGGTTTTCACCGGAGCTTTCATTTTTCTACCGTTACAGCGAAACTTTTTTGGAACTTGTTCATTTTTAATTTGTATGTTTAAAGTAACTTAAATTGTGGGTAGTGGAATATTATTCTAACGTGGGAATTATTTAAATACGTGCGCAATAAAAAAAGATTATTCGTTAAATCTCGTACCACCTATTTTTTTTAACTGCCACCGTGGTCTAGCGGTTAAGTCTGAGGATTAAGACTTGAAGGTACCGGGTTCGATTCCTGGTCGGGTCACAATAATATTTATTAAATTAAATAAATAAATTATCTTAATACTTATTTGTGATATTTCCCAAGTTTGGTACGCTAGAGACATCGACGAGCTTGCCATTTGTCATGATTGGCCTATAGTAAAGGGAAACGGTCGTAATGATACTTTACGTTTTTTTTTACTTTTTCATTTTATTATTTTGATTATAGCTCTTTATAAGCGGTCCAGTATCCAGTCGTAAACGCAAAACAATCAGATTACCGACAAAATGTGTATAGGAATGTATATCTACTATAATTATATGTTTATCACGCCAACGCCTCCGTGGTCTAGCGGTGAAGTCCGTGGATTTAGACTCGGAGGTACCGGGTTCGATTCCTGGTCGGGACACAAAAATATTTATTAATGTAAATAAATACATTTAATTTATTTGTGATATTTCTCGAGTTTGGTACGCTGGACACATCGACGAGATTGCCACTTGTCATGATTGACCTATAGTAAAGATCGCTAAATGTGAATGTTTCTGACCACCCCGAAAGGGAAACGGTCGTGATGATACTTTACTCAGCCCTAAAGCAACATTGCATCCGTTAGGAAGAAAAAAACGGGACACGGGGGATTCACCATGATTGACAGGTCGAAAATTTATTTGCAACTTAAAAAAAAAACACAATACCCGGTTCATAGGTTCATCTTATTTGACATTGTACATGACTTTATTCATACGCGCAAAAAGATTTCTTATGACAAAAGAAATGTCACTTTTGATTAACAAAACAATAGCACATTCTTATGGACAACAATGCCAAGTGTTGGCCATAAAAGGTAAAAATTCAATGAGTAAGAATAATTCAAATATGTTTCTCTGACTTAACTTTTTTTATAAGACGACATGCGACCGCGTGCCCATCTAACATTGTCCACAATAAAATGAAGATGCGGAAGCTTCATGTGTTATTTATATTTTATATATGTTAGTTTATAAGGTATATCTATCCTTTTGTATATTAATTTTAATAATAATAATAATAAATTATTTATTGTACAAAACCAAAACAAGTGCAGGTACATAGGCGAACTTAATGCCGTAAATGCATTTTCTACCAACTAACCTTTGTGACTGAGATCTGTAATAAGCGGGTGCAGGAGTTAATAAATAGATAGTTGAAATTATTTATTACTATATATAACACAAATTAATTACATACTCTTAAACCTAGTACTTATTATATGCAATGCCATATATCAAAATCAAAATCAAAATAATTTATTTCCATTTGTTCTCTCGAAACAACTTGGATAAAGTCAGAACTAATAAAATCAATACATTTTTCACAACATATGTACTAATCAAAGTGGTAATAATGGTTGGACCGGAAACAGGCAATAATCCATATTTATGTATGCTATGCACAACATTATTGCTATAAGCAAGTAAAACTAAACTAACTTAGAAACTACTTAAATAAAATCGTGGCTGTAAAGAGGCCGTGTCACCTTACAATCTAAAGAAAACATTCTAAGTCAAGTAAACTTAAATTTAAATTCGTGGCTGTAAAAGGGCCGTGTCAATTAAAAATAAATATAAAATTAAATAATTTAAATTTAAATATTAAGATTTATTATTAATTTAATAATTATGATGTATAGAAATTATATACATATGTCAGATAGTTTATAAATGTATAGAACAAATAATAATAATAAAATAAAAATAAAAAGACGTCATCTTATAATCTAAATAGGTACTAATAATGATATGTCAATTAAACACAAATTCATAAATTCATAGCTGTAAATGGGCCGTGTCATCTTATATTCTAATAGCATTAATGTTAATAATGTTCGTGGCTGTAAAATGGCCGTGTCACCTTAGTATCTTTATCTATGTACATAGATAAATGTCCTAAATAAACAAATAAATATTTACCTAAATATGGCGATATGGTGATCTTAAACCCGTCTGGGGAGGGATTGCAGAGACAGAAAAAGTCTGTATGCATGGTTTTCAAATCGCGGTGGACAGACTACATAATTAGTGCAGAAATAGTGCAGTCCTTTAAACACCTTGGTCATTGACATGCATTTATGGCATTAAGCTCGCCTATATACCTGCACTTGTTTTTTTTGTTCTAGGTTTTTTACAATAAATAATTTATTATTGTTATTATTCGCATTCAAACTAAGATTGTCCTATTCCTCTAAATCTACGACCCTAACCTGCAGCCCCATTCTGTTACTTAGTGGCAAACGTTATTAGTGGATTTCGTTTATACGTCAAAGCTTGCGTCAATTGTTAGAAAATGCCTGGCCATTAAGCCCGAACAATTTTAGTGCAATAAATTTTTAAAATAAATAAATAAATAATTCCACATATTATTAAATTCTCAACTCTATAAGCGCTCGACCTTGAAAGCGGCCGTGCAAATATAAACTTTAATAATGGAATCCGATAACTATATATATACATATATATACATATATATTGGTATATACACGGCCCATTTACAGCTATGAATTTATGTTTAATTGACATATCATTATTAGTATTTAGATTATAAGATGACGTCTTTTTTTTTTTTTTTATTATTTTTTTTTTTTTTGTTCTATACATTTATAAATTATCTGACATATGTATATAATTTCTATACATCATAATTATTAAGTATTTAGAATGTAAACTGACACGGCCTCTTTACAGCCACGATCTTATTTAAGTAGTTTCTAAGTTAGTTAGTTTTACTTGCTTCTAGCAATAATGTTGTGCATAGCATACATAAATATGGATTATTGCCTGTTTACGGTCCAACCATTATTACCACTTTGATTAGTACATATGTTGTGAAAAATGTATTGATTTTATTAGTTCTGACTGTATCCAAGTTGTTTCGAGAGAACCAATGGAAATTAATTATTTTGATTTGATTTGATTTGATATTTCATTGCAATGGCTGTAAATTTTCCAAATAATAAATAAATAAATAAACCTAACATCAAATCATCAGATTAAATAAGGAACAATGATATATATCTAGTTATATAGTTAACGGATTCCATTATATAATGTTTGCGCTTAAGTAAAATAATAGGGCTGCAGGCTAGATAATCTTATTAAAATAACTAATAAATTTAAAATATAACAATCAAGTGTAGAAACATCTAAAAAAAACATTACGTTAACATTAACATATCGTAGACAAAATCATTGTTTAATGTTAGGATTTAGCAACAGTTTTTATTTATACTTGACGTTAATGTAATTTTAATTACAATTAATATTTTTGAAATTATTTATTGTGAATTACACAATTGGACACAATGTCGAAATCCTACTTAAATAGACCAACGGTCATAACTGAACTGTATTCTCTGGGAATCTTATTTTATTACTTTGCTACGTTGAATTAATATTTTGGTCCGGGCTTTTAAAACAAATATTTGGTGTTCAACATGCTGGCCATATAAATAGTTTTATTTATTTCATATTACATTCGAAAAAAAAAAAACTACCTTAATAAAAAATACCTATAAACTATACCTATTAGTAGTAGTATGGTAGTGTTTAGTAAATTATATAAGAAAGTAGCTGTCGATATGAAAAAAGTGAATAAAATTTTGGAATATTGTAATAATTGCAGCATAATAGAACTAAGAAAGGAATGGCCTATCCCTAGGTTGTAGCGAACGCCAAGCGTTTTTCCTATTTTTTTTATTGTTAATTTTTTTTAATTTGTATTATGCTAGGTGTATGATTTGGCGACAAATAAATATATTTCTTTCTTTCTAAATTCTATATGAAAGTACGCTGCTGTTACAACAAGAACATGTATAAAAAAAAATTTTTAAAAAATGGCATCACTCATAGAAAAAAAAACTAAATTCGTGTCAACAAAACTTATGGTTGTTAGCCACAGGTATCAGACACACATGACTGACATCAGTCTCTAACACTATGCCGGCTTGACTAGATGCTTTTTTACACTTCGCAAAGTGGAAACACAGGCTGTAAGAGCATTCCACATCTTTATTGTGCGACAGATATATGAGTTCCCAAATTAATACGTACGCGTAGGGATGGTGACTACGGTATGTGAGTGCATATTCTGACCTATGCGTGTGTTTTGGTTCGGTTTACTGCCTTTATTTTATAAGGTAAATATAAGGTATAGCTCATTTAAGAACATAATGAGTATAAGCTGTTCCGGGAGTTACTATAAAAAAGGTTATATTCTAGGACAGCCATCAACTACCAAAATAGCATGGTGTACCAATAGCCGGATATGTTGATAGGGTGATTTACAAAAAAAAATGTATTGTCCAAAATAATAATTGACATAACAATTGTCTTGACAATAAAGTATCATTACGATCGTATCCCTGGTGGTCAGAAAACACGCATTTAATCAAGTGGATTCACATTTACTCGTACATTAAGCCACAAGTTCGTCGATGTCTCACGCGTATCAAACTCAAGAAATATCACAAATAAATTTTGTGTACCGACCAGGAATTAAACTCGGTACCTCCGCCTCTAAATCCACCAACTTAACCGCTAGACTTAACGGCCCTAGTACAAATTACTAGCTACAAATAAATGCCCAGTTCATTAATATTGGTCAATTATTTCCTACATATTTCACGTGAGTATTATACAATTAGAAAAATCCATAAATCCTAGCGCATGGGAGTGACTTGCAATTATGCATCCGACTACAATACATGAAGTACTCAATTCCCTATTTAACTATGTTCCGACGTCCTTTATGGACTAATAATGTTCACCACAGAAAAGCTTTGCATATAAATCTCCTAATTACTTACTATTCGTCCCTTAGCTAATCTGGTCCGGATAATTCTTTATAAATTTACATAGGCATAATTGTTTTGTTGCCTTGATTTAGGGGACCAGTTTGTCTAGCTTTATGTTATTATGCGCGAACGCGGGACTAAATACATATAAATTTAGAGCGACTGCGACAAGTAATGATTTAAAAATAGGTAGATGTAGCATTGATCGATCTGGAATGGGAAAGGAGAGCGCTGGCGGTCCGCTGAAATATCCTGGGACGCAGGTTTGCTCGTTGTAGGGCAGATGTCAAGGTGGCCCTGTTAAAGGCATTCTGTCAAAATCTTTACCCATGCAGCCTTATACAATATAATAACGCCTTCAGGATGATGAAGGGGTTTCGTCGTTGGTTGGTTTAATGGTTGGTTGGTTGGTTTGCGTACGCGCACACCGATGATTTTGACTCATTATTGCGGAAACGATATGCATGGTCAGAAACCACGCTTTTCAAGAAGCGGATTCACATTTAGACAACTTTACTATAGGCCCATCAAGACAAGTCGATTCTCTAGCGTACCAAACTCAAGAAATATCACAAATTAATTATTGCGTCCCGACCAGGAACCACCCGGTACCTCAGCGTCTACATCGATTAACCGCTAGACCACGAAGGCAGATTTATTTTTTGCAGTATCCATGGGTATATGATCTTTGGCGACAAGCAATAAAATGGATTATAACAATTGAAATTTTGAGAGTACAAGGCGTTGCGCTTCCGACGGACAATGTCTAGGCATCTTCCCTATTTATATTGTAATTTATTACATCAACAGTCAGGACCATGGGTCTTTATCTGTCACATTTTTATTAAATGTGAATCAGTTTCTTTATAAGCGTCTCTATAGTTTACTTTTTTTTTACTTACGTATTCAATTAGCCCAAGCTATTCTATATAAGTTATATTGTTTATTTTATGAGTTTTTTTTTTGTAAAAATATTTTTTTTTTTTTTTATAAATTTATTAAGTAGTTTTTTTTTCGTATATTTAAGCATAATACGAATACGTAACTATTTTTTACTTTAAAAAAAAACATACACATCTTGTGAATTGTGAGGGTCTGGAGATCTCTCTAAACTAGTCGGTTATTTATTTATTTATTTAAAACTTTTTGCAATATGTACAAAGGCGGACCTAATGCCGCTAGACATTCTTACTCGGTCAACCTTAGGGACATTACGAACATTGTATGTGGAAGGTTCGCGCAAATTATAGAACATAATATAAGGGAGAAATTAAAATACTACCAAAACTAAACTACTTACTAGTAAATGATATTAATATACTAAACACTAATATACTTATAATACTTAATATATACATAAATACAATATATACATACTTACAGTTGTTGGGATCTATTTAAGAAGTGTGTGAAAACCATCCTTTTAAACAATGTTCTATTTGGTGCCTGTCGGATATCTAAGGGTAGGTTGTTCCACAGATTTGCGGCAACAACTGCAAAGGAGTCAGACATAAAACTAGTGTGATGAGAGAGAATAGCAAGGGTAGAGTTATGCGATGATCGCAACGACCTGTCATGAAGAGAAAAGAGAAAAGCAAATTTGCTCTTGAGGGTTATATTGTTTTATAGATAGATAGATAGATAGATAAATTATTTATTGCACATAAATAAAAACATATTTTAATGTACATAGGCGAGCTTAATGTCTGATGACATTTTCTAAAAGCTAACCTTTGGGATAGTGAGCAGGGATTGTGGGTGCATTAAATAACTTAAAATGTGATTTAAAAAAAAACTTATAAGTTAACCTATTTCTAACAACTGAAACCTAAACTACTTATACATTAATATATAAATATATAATAACACAAGTACATATAATACATAATAAATTAATATAAAATACATACAATATTATACTAATTTACAGGAGTTAAACTCTGCGTTACGTTCCAGCAAAATCTTTGCACAACTTACTGAAAGAATTGGGCCTAAGCTGATTTTGGTTGGGTAGGGAGAGGAGTAGAATGGTGTATGGTAAGCATCTTGTTGCGCAATAAAATAAAAAGGAACTTTTCAAACTAGGCTATTGTCGGTCGCAAGCCCGAGACACAGTTCTTCTCCTCTCTCCTCAGACATGATAAACCTGACAGCCGAACAGTGTATCCATGGAATCATAAGAAATTTGTCTTTTCTTCTATCTGTATTTAGCTACTGCCTCCGTGGTCTAGCGGTTAAATCCGTGGATTTCGACTCGGAGGTACCAGGTTCGATTCCTGGTCGGGACATATAAATATTTATTAATATAAATAAATGCATTTAATTAATATTGAATTTATTTGTGATATTTCTCAAGTTTGGTAGGCTGGAGACATCGACGAGCTTGCCACTTATCATGATTGGCCTATAGTAAAGTTGGCTAAATGTGAATCCGCTTCTTTATAAGCGTGGTTTGAGACCACCCCGAAAGGGAAAACGGTCGTGATGATACTGTATTTAGCTAAAAGTATTTCTAAAACTATCCAAAAAATTTACACTTGTGATCATGACCCTTGGTTCTGGTTTTTAAATATAAATTAACATATTAATAAATAAAACTGAAGGTGAGACGCGCGTTTTGTCCTTATTGTTGGGGTGTAAAGATTTATTTTTGTAAACATGAGTCATGTGAGATAACGGTGCGGTGACTCGGATTAAGAATCACCCAACAAGGAACCCTTAATAAGGCATTGTTCGCCACTAACTTATTGTAGCAATTTTTATCTAGTCATTTAGTCGTTAATTTATATTTCCTAATAACTAAAACCTTAAATGTGGCTTAAATGTGGCATCTCAGCGGGTTGGTCTCGGTATGAACTTGGACAAGACAAAAATCATGTTCAACGGCCATGTCATACCGAGACCAATCTACGTGGGAAATGCCACTATTGAAGTTGTACAAAAATACGTCTACCTTGGACAGACCATCCAATTAGGAACAGCCAACTTCAGTAAAGAAGCCGACAGACGCATTCAGCTAGGATGGGCAGCATTCGGGAAGTTGCGACACATCTTCCTATCGAACATACCACAGTGTTTGAAGACAAAAGTTTTCAACGAGTGTGTTCTTCCAGTAATGTCGTATGGAGCAGAGACGTGGACACTGACGGTGGGTCTGATACATAAGTTCAAGGTCGCTCAGCGAACTATGGAGAGAGCTATGCTTGGGATTTCTCTGAAGGATAAAGTCAGAAACGTTGACATCCGTCAATGAACTAAAGTTACCGATATAGCTTTCAAAATTAGCAAGTTGAAGTGGCAATGGGCTGGACACGTCTGTCGCAGAAGCGATGAACGATGGAGTAAACGGGTTCTGCAGTGGAGACAACGTACTGGAAGACGCAGTGTGGGACGACCCCCCGCCAGATGGACAGATGACCTGAGGAAGGTCGCTGGTGGGGGATGGATGAGGGTGGCAGAAGATCGTGTAAGATGGCGAGCCTTGGGGGAGGCCTATATCCAGCAGTAGAGAGACACAGGCTGATGATGATGATGAAAACCTTAAAAAATACTATCATGAATTCAAATAGACCTAAGCTCAAATCATCATTAGATTCCTCAAGCTCTTCTTTTTTCTTCTTCTCTTCTTTCGCCTCTGCAGCCGCAAAGGAGGCTCCAACTCCTGATCCAATATTCGTGATCAAATGTCTCACATTTATGACTTTCAAGGCTAAGGCAAACAAACCCAGCCAGTAAGGTTACGCATCAACATCTGCAGCCATCAGAATCGTCGAGATTTCTCACTAGTCACGGCTACTTTTTCGTCGTAGATTATTTTACATATACGCTAACTTAGCCTAAAATACCAGTTTTCAGATATTATTATTTCTTAACGCATATATCCGGTTCATCTATTGTTTATGTCATCATCAGCCTGTGTCTCTCCACTGCTGGATATAGGCCTCTCCCAAGGCTCGCCACTTCACACGATCTTTCACCACCCTCATCCAGCTCCCACCAGCGACCCTCTTCAGGTCATCTGTCTATCTGGTGGAGGGTCGTCCCACTCTCTGTCTTCCCGTACGTGGGCTCCACTACCAGAACCCGTCTGCTCCAACGGTTATCGGTGCTGCGACAGACATGTCTAGCCCATTGCCAGCTTACTAATTTTGAAGGCTATGTCAGTAAAGTTGGTTCTCTGACGGATGTTTATGTAAATATGATCATATCTCTGAGGATCAGCTCGATCAAGTGGCTACCGAATACTTACTTAAATTTTAAGTGTTAGTCATGAGTAAAATATATAACTTTTGTAATTCATATTCGTTCGTAACAGCCCCTAGAACACAGCGTCCTAGACCTCCACTGCTGGAGATGAACCTTCCAGAACATATCTGGAGAATTTGGTCTACACTCCACTTTGGTCCACCACCGCTCTCGTCAAAGTTACAGATGATATCCGGTTTGCTATGGATATCCACAAGCTCACACTTCTCACTCTCTTAGATTTTAGTAACGCGTTTAATTGCGTCGATCATGACATTCTTTTAGCTATACTACGTTCCATGAATGTTTCACAGCCAGTCGCACATTGGTTTGACTCTTATCTTCGTGGGCGCCAGCAACGTGTTCATGTAGACGATACCTACTCTGACTGGTGTCAGGTGACAGCTGGTGTCCCGCAAGGTGGCGTATTATCTCCCTTACTTTTCTCGGTATTTATAAATACCATATCTCAAGTAATACAATTTAGTTCCTACCATCTGTACGCCGACGACCTTCAGCTTTCGTTGCATTTCAATGTAGGTGATATTATTGACGCTCTAGGAAAAATGAACAAAGATCTAGAAGCCATACGCCTACAATCTATAAGTCTTGGACTATTAGTAAATCCCAGCAAGACCCAAGTCATCATAATTGGCTCGAGACATTTACTTAGCAGATTGGACTTGAATTCGTTACCACTACTAACTTTTCATAATATTCCACTTCCTTTCTGTGAAACTGTCAAAAATCTTGGGCTCAACATGACCTGTGATTTATCCTGGAGCCTACATGTGTCTGAAATCAGCAGAAAAATGTTCGCCAGTATGCATTCGCTAAAGCGGTCTCAGAGTTTCATTCCTTTCAAAGCAAAGCTTATGTTGGTCAGTTCGCTGCTTTTACCCATTATAGATTATGCAGATATGTGTTATCCTGACGTCACTGAAGAGCTATTGAATAAACTCGATCGTCTGCTCAACTTATGCATCCGCTTTGTGTTCGGCTTGCGTAAGTATGACCATGTATACCAATACCGTATTCAATTAAAGTGGCTCAATATCCGTTTCCGCAGATCTGCACATCTTCTTACTTCTCTTTATGGCATTCTCCACAACCCTAAAACTCCCCTATACCTTAAGACTCGTTTCCAGTTCCTTGGAGACAGTCACAATCTTCCTCTTCGGTCTACTGAAAACAATCAACTCAAGATCCCTCCTCACACTTCCAGCAGATATTCAGATTCTTTTACGGTCTCCGCTGCTCGTGAGTGGAACAAACTTCCTCTGGTCATCAGACGGGCGCCGTCGATAAATATATTTAAAAATCTCCTCATTGCCCATTTCCTAAATAAACAAAATAATCCGCCTACCTGATATCTATTTCTGTCTCTTTTTATTTGTTGTGTAAATAATACGTATTTTTTTCCTTCATTTTCTTATGTATTTTCTTACATAAATTTAGTTAAATGTATATATTATTATTATATTTTTTTTATAGGTATTTGTGTATTAGTATGTAAATTATTGTTATGTATGTTTAAGTATTTGTTTTTATTTCTAATGCACCCGCAATCGTCTACCACACTCCCAAAGGTTAGCTAGTATAAAATGCCGAGAGGCATTAAGTTCGCCCTTGTACTCAACTATTAAGTTTTTAAGTGCAATAAAGAATTTATAAATAAATAAAAATACACTCGCCACGCTGATATTATGTAAATTTTTTATGACAATTTATTTACAATTCCACAAATTGGCATTAGTGGAACCGGGACCGACGGCTTAACGTGCTCTCCGAGGCACGGGAACGGTGGTGTTGTAAATCTATGATCTACGTAAGAAAAGCGTATTTCTCATTAGTACATACCGGTTTGAACCGACCTTTGTAGGATTTAAGGTACGCGACCCACCACCGCGCCAATTGTAATTCATATACAACTTTGAAATAATATAGTGTATTTTCATATGTTACACATGAAAACTTAAAAAAAAAATGCAACAGTTCATGACCCTTACTTTGTTCCCATTGTTAGGGTGTTAAGATTTATTTTCGTAAACATGAGTCTTGTGAGAGAACTTGTAACTCAGATCAAGGATTACCTAACAAGGGGCCTCTTAATGAAGTATTGTTAGCCATTAATTTATTG
This sequence comes from Tinea semifulvella, assembly GCA_910589645.1. Classification (NCBI taxonomy): domain Eukaryota; kingdom Metazoa; phylum Arthropoda; class Insecta; order Lepidoptera; family Tineidae; genus Tinea; species Tinea semifulvella. The sequence continues at coordinate 9,559,820 of OU342610.1, forward strand.
TAGCAATTTCTATGTAATTATTAAGTCCAAAAGTTACAATGTCAAAGTACTTAGTCATTTTACTTTAATTGTTTATTTTTTTAAAGTTATTTAATTATTTAAATTTATTTGGTAAATATTTGTTAAATACTAGCTGTTAATTTTAAAACCAGTTTTAATACGGGTAAAATACTATGACTTTTATTATAAGAATTATTTTTGAATATAACGAATAATCTATGAATAATTTATTATCTTGTGACTCGCCATACACAATGCCATGCTGGTACCAACACTTATGTATGGAAGTGAGACGTGGATATGTCAGAACACGCATGAGAGTAGAGTTAATGCAGTGGAAATGAGGTCGTTGCGTCGGATATGCGGTGTTACTTTGACAGACCGCATACGTAATGACGAAATACGGAAAAAGGTGGGTATGAAAGAAAGCATAGGGACAAAAATAAGGAAAGGCATGCTCCGGATGGTTCAAGCATGTTGAAAGGATGACTGAAAAGAGATTGACGAACCAGATATATAATGCGAAAGTTGTGGGTGAAAGAGGCACTGGCAGAACAAGACTCACTTATCACGATCAAATAAATAAAACAATAGCTGACGGTGCAATAAAAAGCCATCGAAACAAAAGGGCATGTATGAAGAGGTTGATGAATGTCGAAGAAGCGAAAGAGGTATGTCGAGATCGTGACAAATGGCGCTCAATTGTCTCGGCCTACCCCGCAAGGGACCTGGCATGAAGATATGTATGTATGAATGTGAGCCTTAAATAAGTAAGTCCAGTCTCTAGGAGGTGACAAGATAGAAACATTATTACATAGAAAACTCTTCACTAGGTTCAAAAAATGGCTCAGTCAGAGGGATTACACGGAAACTGAAAACCTTCTAGCTGTCGTTAGGTTAGGTTAGGTTAGGTTAGCAATAGTCTGGCCTCTTCGCGGACCCACGCTGATATAGACACACATACACACATAACTACATATACACTCATACCTACATCATTACAGCCCCTAGAACACAGCGTCCTAAATCTCCACTGCTGGAGATGGGCCTTCCAGAACATATATCTGTAGAACTTGGCCTGCACTCGCCACGCTGGCCAGACGGCTTGGCGAGGATTTGATGTCAATTTTTATGACAATTTATTAACGATTCCACAAGTTGTTATTAGTGGAACCGGGACCGACGGCTTAACGTGCTCTCCGAGGCACGGGAACGGTGGTGTTGTAAATCTATGACAAATGTACTTAAGAAAAGTGTATTTCTCATTGGTACATGCCGGGGGGGTTTGAACCGACCTTTGTAGGATTTAAGGAACGCGTTCTTTCAACCGAGCCACCACCGCGCCATACCTACATACCCACACAGAACAATTTTGGTGGGTATTTGTTTGTGCTGTTGTTTAATAAAATAAATTGTATTTTCTGTTGACCGGACATAACAAAATGGTATGCTACGACCTGCGGCACGGTTGCCACCAGTGCGACCATATGGTATTGAGCATATTTATTTATTTATTAAGAAAATCCAAAACAGCAATACAATTAAAAATTTACATGTCAAACCAAAGGATTTCATCGTTTAAAATACATTTATAATCTGATCTACAAGTAAATTACATGTAATTTTGAATCGAATTTAACATTAAATTAAATACAAACATAAATAACAAATTATTAAACACAAACTGAAATAAAAATTATGTCCAAAAAATATATTTAAAAAAAATTGGTTGCCTGTAAAGTCGGTATACGGGCGAAAGTTTTACGTGACAACGACTTTGAGTGGTAAAATAATTTTAATGTGAATATTCATTCGTATAGTAGGAAGAAGGATGAAATAATAGTAACAATTTAAAACATTTATTTATACAAAGAATTATATTTAAAACATTAATTTATACAAAGAATCTCGCACTGAATTTCATATTAACAAAATTTTATTTTTACCTTTACACATACATACGTATTTATATACAAATATACATACAATAACTTGCAATACATTTGCGTACAATGAAACAGCGTTTACTACAACTTAACTTGTTCCTATCTGAGTGATTTTGTTGAGGATAGGGCGATGATAGGAGAAATATGAAATGAAAGGAAGTGTTTCTGCTGTAATGTGCCTAGAAAATGTCAAGTCAATGTCTTTCACTTTTTATGTCTGTCTCTCTCGCTCTTAGGCGGGCTAACCATGCCCGAGTGGAAGGGACGCGTGCCTCTCACTCGCTCTCATTGTGAGCGCATAACGTGAGCGGAGCGTAACGCAGTTTCTTGAAGTGTCACCCGGCAAACCAATTTATAAGACGTTCTCACGTCAATAATAATAATGAAACAAAACAAATAAAGAATCAAAATGTCACACATTGCCATAAACACACCAAGTACTATGTGAAATAATATGAATGAGTGTGTAAAGTGTATAGTGTGTATGTGTATGTATGTGAATGTATTACATTAACATTATATATTTATCATCAATAAAAAAGATTTAATAGGAAATAATAATAAATTAAAGAAAAAAGGAAATAGGAAGGAAGGAGGTACTCGTATGACAGCATTTGCATTATTCAAGTTCCCTAACTGACCCCCTGTCCTCGCCACAAAAATGTAATAGATTTAAATTAATTTTATTTTTATGTTTTTTTATATTTTATCTCCTTTCCATGCTTATACCTATATAAAAAAAAAACTATACTACAAATAAAACTAAAAAAATAAAAAGAAATAACCGTCCGATGGGCGTAGTGTGCCGAGGACACTAGCAACGATCCCCCGTTGAACGGCGAGGCTGACCCTTTGAGCAAAATATTCCCTACTTAAAGGGTCACCCGTCGCCAAGCGGAGTTTATCTCCAAGCTCACGAGAGAACGCCAGAACTTACTATTTACAATTTTTTTACACAGTACAAGTAGTACCAATATATCCCAAAATGATGTTACTTCGAGTAAATTTTATGTCTAAAATAGATGCTGTAACTTTGTATAACTAGTAAATAAATAAACATTGTCACATGTTGTGTGTAGAATTTAATTTGCTGTCTGTCCACAAGACTTCTTCACGTCATCAACAGTAGATTCTTTGCAAACAAAAACAGTCCAATGCGCCTTATTACATAGATAATGTGGTAGACACAGATTTAGTCACATTTAGGACAAAATAACTATTCGAAATCTTATTAAATATGTAAAAAGTAAAGTAAAGTATCATCACGACGGTTTCCCTTTCGGGGTGGTCAGAAACCACGCTTATAAATAAGCGGATTCACATTTAGCCAACTTTACTATAGGCCAATCATGACAAGTGGCAAGCTCGTCGATGTCTCCAGCGTACCAAACTCGAGAAATATAACAAATAAATTAAATATTAATTAATGTATTTATATACATTAATAAATATTTTTGTGTCCTGACCAGGAATCGAACCCGGTACCTCCGAGTCTAAATCCACGGACTTAACCGCTAGACCACGGAGGCAGTAAATATGTAATAGTAGTATATGTGTATAGTATGTTATTGTATAAGCTTGTTTTTGTGTCACCTGGGAGTGAACTGACTCCTGACATCTAATCTAAATTTAAAGTGTAAATATGTTTATTTGTTAAATAAAACGTAATAATAAATAAATAAATAAAATAAATAAATAGTGTCAATAAATGTTTTTTTTTATTTTATTATGTAGATTGTACTATGATCGGCATATGCTATTTTATTATGTAGTTAAGAGATCACCACATGTCGTATATGTATTTTTGAGTGCTATAAATGCGTAATTATGTTTAGTTTAGTAATTAAAGTTATTTTAATATTTTTCTTCATCCTGACCATCACCTTTCATTATACCCAAGGTTAGCTGGTAAAGAATGCCTTATGGCATTATAGCTTGCCTATGTACTAGGTTTTTAAGTGCAATAAAGTATTTAAATAAATATAAAGGCATAGCAGTGCCGAGTTTGTAAAATTTTTATTTATTTAAAACTTTATTGTACTATGCGGGCTTAATGCCGCTAGACATTCTCTGACAACCAACCTTTGGGACAATAATAAGTATAACTTAGATCGAGGAATAGAGTCGAAGACGTATTTAAGACTGATCATTATTAAATAATACATACACATACATATCTTCACGCCAGATCCCTTGCGGGGTAGGCAGAGACAAGTGAGCGCCATTTGACACGATCACGACATACCTCTTTCGCTTCGTCGACATTCATTAACCTCTTCATACATGCCCTTTGGTTACGAAGACTGTTTAATGCACCTTCAGTCAGTGTTTTATTTATTTGATCGTGATATGTGAGTCTCGGTCTGCCAGGGCCTCTTTTACCCACAACTTTCGCATTATATATCTGGTTCGTCAATCTTTCATCGCTATCTATAATAACTATATTTATTAATAATATATATACTACATACTAATAGTACTTACATATATACATAACTATACTACATACAATATCCACTTATACACGCTGTAGGGAGCTGTTTAAGTAATGTGAGTATACCAATCTTTTGAATATTATTCTGTTGGATGCTTGCCGAATATTGACCGGCAAAGTGTTCCAAAGATTTACTGCAACAACCGCGAAAGAGTCAGACATGAAACAAGAATGATGTGAAGGAATGGAGAGGACAAAGTTATGTGATTTTTTTATGTAAGATGTGTGCATAAAAGTAGAATGATTGTCACCCTGACACCAGTTGTCGAGTGTACTCCAACACTAACAGTTTATTTGCCACTAAAGTGTCCATATTGAGTTCAGTACACATCGGACAATTAATTCTGCAATAAAATTATACAGGCTTGCTCTAGGGGGCGGATAATCCCCTACTCTGTAACCCTCTCTTCAATAAGGGTTGAAATCGACCGATGAAACAATATGTTAAATAATTTATTGTATTACTATAATAAATTTTTAATTGTGTTTATAACAAATTATTTTGTATTTAATTTGAAAGATTACTAGGTTTTATTTTTCTTTTACATATTTTGCGACTTTTATTTAAGCCAAAATAAAAATATCTTTATTCGCGTAATATTTATTTATTTATTAATACTTTATTGCAATATATACGAGTACAAGGGGCGGACTTAATATCGCTAGACATTCTCTGACAGCCAACCTTAGGGACACTGTAGAACATTAAAGACGTAAGGTAGGTGCAATTAGAGAAATATGCAATATTATATAAACTAAATACTAATAATACATACACATAACGTTTTATTAATATATTACATAACATTAATACATACACTACATATAATAATATAATAAATAAACTAAATGAGTTGTTATGAGCTATTTAAATAATATGAATATACATTTTTTTTGAAAATTCTTCGGTTGGATGCTTGTCGTATATTTACCGGCAGCTTGTTCCACAGGTTTGCGGCAACAACAGCAAAAGAATCGTCATGAACCCAGAGTGGTGCGATGGAATATACAGAACAGAGTTGTGTGAGGAGCGAAGAGACTTGTCGTAAAATGAGAGAAGAATAATGGTACAGACCTTAAATTAATTTGAATGAGTCCACTCCTGCTAGTGAAAGGCTAAGCAGCAAAGTGGTCCAAAGAGTAAGCTGTTAGCAGAAGACCAGCAGCTTAGCAGATTCCAGTGACTTGTAAATATTTAATCTGACTGAGAAAGGAATCTGCAACGAAAACTCAGCTCACAGAAATTCAAATATATACAGAACCACACCACAACGATCAATCAATTTATTTATATATATTTATTCGAATGAATTAAGGTGCATAGATTTAAGAATAAAACTATATTATTATTTAATGTCAAAACATTTTAAAACATAAATTAATATATAAATGTAACCCTATGACAAATGAACGTAAGAAAAGTTCTTATTGAATTTAATCTCAAATGAAAGGAAGCAATCGCGTTGGATTTATTTATTTTATTTGGAAAACTTACAGCTGTTTTACACCTGTAAACTTAAGTTTGGGTACAATAATTAAATACAAAATATAAAAAAAAATAAAAAAAAAAAAATAACAGTAACAGAAGACTACCTAAATATTCTCAATTCGCCTGAATTGCTCAGTTATAGTGCGTCTTATAGTAGCATTAACAAGAACACGCGTTACTTTTTCTTTTATTTTTTTTGCTTGCTTGACCTTGTTACGACCTAATGGCAAATGGTGAGCGAGGTCCATGAATAATAATAATATAATAATAATAAATATTTCCAGACAGGTCACACAGCGCCATCTAATTTCCGTGGTAAGCTACGAGGCTTGTGTTACGGAAACTAGATGGTTGATAAACTACATATTATACTTTTTTTTTTTTTTTTTTGTAAATATACACTTATTATATTACATATAAACACCCAGAATGTTAGCAACTGGTATCAGACACTCATGACTGACATCAGTCTCTAACACTATGCCGGCTTGACTGGGCATGACGGCAATTCGAGTCTGATCCCGAAACTTGCGGATATACTTTAGAGGGTTAATCGGCACGAACGATTGATACACCCCCGCCCCGGCAGACTGGGCAAATTACCTCCATTAGTCCGCCTACCACCTATTTGTTGTTCTCGTTGAAAGTATGTCCATTTGCAATGAAGTCCAATGCCATTCTTTTCTTGGATGGAGAACTAATATTGTAAGGTTGCCATGGTGATATTTATGTGAAAATAACACCGCTTAAAACAAGACTTGCTGTGTTTCAGAACTAATTAGTTAGCGTTGAAACGAGGAACGAAAAGGAGTGGTCTTTGCACCAGGCAAATTCCTATAAAAACCCTATATTTATTTGCAAACTTTCACACAAAATTACATTAGACGGGTATTCGATTTGCAACACATCAAATGCTTGAAAATTCTCCCCCATACAGTATTCGCACCATATTGTTTATGTAACCATAGTTTAACTTGCTATAAATATTCGACAATCATGCTAGCACCCCTTTACGTTTCAACCTTTACTAGTTGACAAACCAACACATTTACTAATTTTGTAAACATTCATCGATGGTTTTATTTTAGACTCATAAAATGGTGGTTAAGATAACAATCAATGTATATCTTAGGTATTTTTGTACTTGGAGCTCTTTGTATTTAATGGTAGTGGGTTGTTTATGCCCCATCCTTGGGGGATTGAATGGTAATATGGTTTTGGGGCGGAAAATTCAATCGAGACGATTTGAATGATTTTTAAACTGTAATCTGTTTACAAGATTTAAAAAAATATTTCGTTTTTTTTACTGCCTCCATGGTCTGTGGATTTAGACCTAGAGGTAACGGGTTCGATTCCTGGTCGGGACACAATAATATCTAATAATTGAAATATTTTTAAATAAAATATATAATAAATTTATTTGTGATATTTCTCTTCTCTCTTCTTTTTCGTAAGGCCATAAAAAATATAAAAAAAAAATTTTTTTTTGAAAGTACATTGCCGTGAACTCGGGAGGTCGTGGGTTCGATTCCCACCGGGGGCAAGTTATACATTGTATAATTTGTCTCGATCTGGGTGTTTATATGTATAATATGTATATATTTACAAAAAAAAAAAGTATAATATGTAGTTTATCAACCATCTAGTTTCCGTAACACAAGCCTCGTAGCTTACCACGGAAACTAGATGGCGCTGTGTGACCTGTCTGGAAATGTTTATTATTATTATTTATTTTTGCCCTGATTTGGAGAGTCTTGGTCTACCAGGTATTAGAAGATATTTATTTTGTAAATTGGTAGATTTCTCATGTAACATAAGTGTTTCTCCCACATCAATTGAGTCATACAATTAGAATGATGCGGCTTATCATTGCGTCGGCCATACAGGGGCGGCACCTTTGTTACATTGTGCAATCTCTATCGAGGGTTTGTCTCATTGTGCAATATAATACAATAAACGAAACGCAGCTTGATCCTGTGATGTTTGATCGTCATTTGTAGAGTTACGAATCAGTTAGACTTGACATTTTCCGTTAAGAGACTTGTTAAAGTTAATTAAGTTTTGCATTTTTTCTTAAATTCGTTGCGCATGTTACAGATTTAACCAGGTACTCACCAGATGCATCACTCGACATTGATATATTTACTATCAAACATAATTCGTTTGAGACGCCAGTTGATAGGGCGGTTTTGCGATGCTTATTTGATTTATCTCTTAATAATATAGTATAATCTTATTTATTTAATTTAAACTTTAAACTTACAGCTAAAATACATGTACACATATGAAATAAATTTAATACTATAAAGCCAATGACAAGAATTCACAGATAGATACAATATTATAATAATTATAATATTTATGATTTTTATTCGAATAATTTATTGTTATATTATTTTATTATTATTTCTTTAATTAAATAACATTATTATTTCTATTTTAAATTTTCATTGCTTTTTTTAAATATTATTATTATTGAATTACTACCTTATTCTTTGACATACCAATTTTGACCTTTTGACATATTTCACTGAAATGGAATAATTTAATTGAAATGACAATGTCATGGCTAAATGACAATAAGCATGCTGTGTACACTGCTTTTGGATTGCAATTTAGAACTTAAGAAATTGCTGGAAAATGTGAACTGATTGTGATTGTGATCTGTTTGTGTACCTATAGTAAATAAATAAATAGCAAGCATGTCAGAAAAACTCCAGAGAAGATTAATACACATAGTAAACAAGAGCAAAAATAAAAGATACAATAAATTAATAAGAGTACATGAGATATAGAAACAGGAAATAAAAAAAAAACATAAATAACAATTACTTTTACTTAAATTCATTAATTACAACCCCTAGAACACAGAGTCCTAGACCTCCACTGCTGGATATGGGCCTTCCAGAACATATATCTGGAGAATATGGCCTACACTCGCCACGCTGGCCAGACGGCTTGGCGAGGACGGCAATACATACATACAAACAGCCAAAACTTCTTTCACATTTATATCATTAGTATGTTTTTAATGTACTCTCTGCATATTGTTAGGTCTATACAAATCTGTTCCCAACAATTGAAACTGTCTGGTCGCATTACTATCATCAGAGGTTTTAATTTTAAATTCATGACGTCAGTTTTGCGAAAGTAATCCCTAATCCCCTACCCATGGACCCTTGATAATGTACAGTCAGCAAGCAAACAACGAGTTTCTATTTAAAATAAGCAAACATTTAGTTTAAGGTATTTTTTCATTCCTTTTCTTACGTATACTATGGTAATAATTACTTTTTAAAAAATAAACATATTCGCTTGGCTATTTGCAGCTGGCGTGTTGCAATTATACCACTATTGCAACAGTTTCATCATAGACTCCGTCCTAGACTTCCACTGTTGGAGATTTTCTGGAGAATAGCCTAAAATCTCCAATGTTTAATGATGATTTAGTAACAATTCCGCAAGTTGCCATTAGTAGAACCGGGATCAACGGTAGTGTTGTAAATCTATGACAAATGTACGTAAGAAAGTGTATTTCTCTGTGGTACATGCTGAGATTCGATCCGACTTTTTTTAGGACTTTATAAAAATCGTTCTTACAACAGAGTCACTGCCACTCTAAATAACAGTTTATCAGTGTTTAAAAAGTATCATCACGACCGGGTGGTCAAAAACCACGCTTTTATGAAAGCAGATTCACATTAAGCCAACTTTACTATAAGTCTATCATGACAAGTCGCAGGCTCGTAGATGTCTCTAGCGTACCAAGCTCAAGAAATATTACAAATAAATTCCCGACCAGGAATCAATCCCTCTTAGAACCTCTCCGTCCGAGGTCGCAAAGTTAATCGTTACAATTACAGAAATTGTTCTTACAACTAAGCCACCACTACTATATTATATAAATACATTTTTAAAAATATCGATTAAATCAGAAAATTAATTTAATTTTAAAAACTCGAAATTTTAAAATAATGTGTTGCATGTTAACTATACTTCCAATTACAACCCTACATATTTATGGTATAGTACATCGCGGGCTATTGTGTCAAAATAGAAACTTAGACGAAAGTGTACACCGCCATTGTGTCGAGATACAAACAGACAAACAGACGACGGCATATATTTGCTTTTATACACATTTATATTATTCCAAAACAATGTAGTTTTGAATTCAGAATAACAAATAAAGCTTAGGCTTAGGTCTATGAAGCGTGCTTAACATATACGTTTACGTTAACCGTAACATTACGTAGGTACCATTTACTAAGCTGCTGGTCTTCTGCTAACAGATTACTTATGGAACCACTTTGCTGCTTAGTCTTCTACTAGCAGGAGTAGAATCATTAAAAAAAAAATGACGTTTCATAAATGCCGTAATAAGTTTGCGTGAATAAAGATATTTTGACTTTGACTATTAGGTGGGGGCGGTATCACATGTCGTGCTATAACTTTTCCCATTGAGCAAAGATAAACGTAAGTACGAGTACTACGATCACGTACGGCGTTAATGTACAAAAGTATATGGCATCAAAAATATTTAATAGATGACACAACAAAAGATTTGGAAACAAAGTATGTGTAATGGGAAGTACCTAGTGTATTAATAAAACGTTGTGTGTATGTATTATTATTATGTATTATTGTAGTATATGGTTTAGATAATATTGTATATTTATTACGTCATCATATTTATTTAATTGCACCTACCTTACGTCTTTTATGTTCTACAGTGTCCCTAAGGTTGGCTGTCAGAGAATGTCTTGCGAAATTAAGTCACCCCTTGTATATATTGTGCAATAAAGTTTTAATAAATAAATATTAGTATGGATTTTATACCTATTATTTAAGTAATTTGTTATCCATGTTATGGTTGTATGGGAAAATATGAGCAAAGATTCGTAAATCTCAAATAAAGACGGTTCTATTGGTGTAACCAAGCCGTTATTGTTATCAAAGTATACGCAATACGGTAAGCAGGTGAGGATTTACGTGCGGATCACGTGACCGCCGCCGGGCCGGCACAGCGAGACGCAAAAATATTTGCATTCCACGACTTACGGCTTCATAACACGCAATTGAATTGTACCTATCGTAAATGTTAATTATTAAATTTGCTGGGAAGTTAAACTTAATTTCTGAGGAACAATAATATATACTACAATCTATCAAATACCTACCTTTTAATTTGACCTGCATTTTAGACACCTGCTAGCTTTATCTATTGTGCCCTGTCAAACTTCATCATCAGAGTCTCCCCTAACAGAGTCCTATACCTCTACTGCTCGAGACGGGCCTTTCAGAGCATCATTATTACAGCCCCTAGAACACTTTTTATATTTTATATCTTTTTATATTAATTTTATACGGTATATAACTATTGTTAACTTGAAAGTTTATAAATATTATTATTTGTATAGAAAATTTAAAAATATATAGGTATATTGACAATCCATTTTTTAAGAAAATGTATGTGTTCATTATAAGATTGACTGCATGGTACATTGGGCTTTTCTTTTAAGCCATGTAATGTTTTATTAATAAATAAATAAATAAAATAAATAAACACAGAGTCCTAAACTACCAGTCACCACGCGATGGCAAGATGGTTGTCAAGGATCTTATATCAATTTCTAATGACAATTTATTTACCCCCTCCATTTTAGAGACTGCGGTTTTAAAGTGGGGGACTTTAAAACCCCAGTCTCTAAAATCTCATGCGTCAAAATTATCCACGTCTCACTATATACATTAGTGTTAATAGCAACATGGCATTGTGTATGGCGAGCCAAGCTTTGTCACTGATATTTCGACTGCAGATCAGTGACCCCAGGGTGCCGTTAACATTATATTCCGCGTTCCTTAGACATCGCTTTCATACTTCCCATCAATAGTGAAAACAGCTATAATTACAACTATTCCATCATTGCTAAATGTAACCATTGTTCAAACACGATATTTCACAAAAGACATAAAAGGTTCGTTCGGGTCAGGATGATGTCGGACCGCAAATGAAGCCATACTTCATGTGTGTGCAATTCCTCTGCCTCGGTTAACCGCCCCGAAACGAGCTTCACGTCAAACTTGGCGTTTATGACGTACTATTTCAATATCCTTACGAGAATTTGGGTCGTTTTCCAATACATCCGACATGTTTACCAAAATACACTTATTATTCATAGTCTTTTTCATAGATATGTCAGCAAGACCAATACCAAGACTAACTCTAGCGCAAGAACCTCACAAAACTTTCACAGACATTTTTTTCCAAATTTTTACTAAAATGGTTTTTTTTTTCTTCTTCTTTTTATATATTCTTTTTATTTATTTTCTATATTTATTTATTTAAAAACTTTATTGCACAATGTACAAAAGGCGAAGCTTAATGCCGTTAGGCATTCTCTGTCAGTCAGCCTTGGGGACAAAAGAGATATGAAATAGAAATATGAGACGGTGCAAAAGAAGAGTTAAAAGAGACAGTTATTGCTATAACTAATACTTAACCTAATATCAAATACATATACTACTTAATATACATCATATATAAACCTATATATACTCATATATACATAATACATATATACATATAACTATATAATAAATAGAATAAACTAAAAACACACATTAAAATAGATATTTTTATTATATATTTATGGACTTAATTACATGTCTCAACACAAGTCTCTTAAAGGTGGCTCTATTCGGTGCTTGGCGAATAATGACTGGAAGGATGTTCCAAAGGGATGACGCTGCGACTACGAAAGACTTTGAGACAATGTTAGAGTGATGGGAAGGGATAGAAAGGACGGAGTTTTGTGAAGATCGAAGAGTTCTGTCGTGAAAGGAGCTGAGGAATGAGAAGTATTGTTTTAGGTATATAGGAGTATTAGGTTCATTTAATATTGAGTATAACAGACATTGCGGATTTCTTCGCAATATTATTGGTAACCATTTGAGCTTAGAGCGATATTCTGAAATGTGGTCATACTTGCGAAGAGAAATGAACCTAATACAAGAGTTAAGAAGGCGATCCATCTTGTTTAGTTGTTCTTCGGTCATGTTAACACAACATACATCACCATAATCAATAAGTGGAAGAAGAAGAGTCACGCAAGGGTAATTTTAGTTTTTAGCGGTAAGAATTTTTTAACTTATTGAGCGAATGGAGTGATGCGAAAAGTTTTCGGTTAGTGTTAGAGATCTGAGTTACCCAACTAAGATTGGAGTCGAAAAACACACTGAGATTGAGATTGATAACGTTACACACTAATTATATATGTTACACTAACCCCAACTTACCTTATACATTGAATTAATTTCAAGTTTTTTTTTTTCGACTTATATAAGGCAGTGGAGAAGACACTTGAAGCACAAAGAGTTACAAGCCAGTTCCCGTGAAAGACAATTTCCAAACAGCGCAAACACATTGTTTTACTTTTATTACCCACTTCGTGTGAATGTAGACGTGAAGTTACGATGGATTCATACTCGCATCCATTATTATAACATGTAGATGCGCCAAATCATAATCTTTTTGTAAAAGATTATTGTAATGAAATGTAAAAAAATCCAACTCGGAATCTTCTTTATTATTTATTATATTAATAACCAAAGGCACATGTAATGACGATTGGCATTCTTTTACCATTCATTCTTCAGTTATTTAATAATATTGCATCTACTTACCATTGATACTGTCTAAATGTCCTAAAGTTTGGCTGCAGACGGCATTTTCATAAAAATAAAAAATCGGCACATTGTATCGTTAAGTATATATGTATATTCGGGTTCGATTCCTGGTCGGGACACAAAAATATTTATTAATGTATATAAATACATTTAATTAATATTTAATTTATTTGTGATATTTCTCGAGTTTGTTACGCTGGAGACATCGACGAGCTTGCCACTTGTCATGATTGGCCTATAGTAACGTTGACTAAATGTGAATCCGCTTATTTATAAGCGTGGTTTCTGACCACCCCGAAAGGGAAACGGAGGTGATGATACTTTACTTTCCTTTTTTTTACTTTTTGTATATACACGACTATATAGTATATATTTATTATTGTAAATGTACTCGTATATTTAATATAAATAATTAATACCGACAAGTCCATCCTGGAGGAACTGGAAATAAGACAGCGCCTTACTTTAATCGTACAATTGATGGGACGAGCATTGGTGTGGCACGCTACTTTCGTCGACACCCTTGCTAGATCTCATCCAGGCCAGGGTCGGGGCTGCAGCGGGCTTAGCTGAAAAGGCCAAAAGTCGCAAATGGGTCCGTGGGGGCCAAGTGCAATAAAGTTCTTTAAAGAGTTGTCTAAGCGCCTGGTTAATGCTGTATGTGACAAGAGGGCTGGCAGTTTTCTCGCGCAGCAAATCAGCATTGCTGTGCAGCGGGGGAACGCTGCAAGTGTTCTTGGCACACTGCCACAGGAACAAATCATGGGTGAGTATTTTTATTTATAATTAGTTTTTTTTTTTTAAGAGTGTAGCGACTAAGAAGAACATATCCGTATTATAGTTGTCAGTAATTTTATAGACAAGTATAGTATAAAAACATAATAGTATAGTATTTTTTATAAATTTTATTTATATTACCCTAGCATAACGACAATTGATACAAACTTTTTTTCACCTTAATAATTATCTAAATAAGAAAATTAAAAATAAACTAAACAAAACCTTAAATAAACTAAAAGATAAACCTAATTAATATAAAAACTAAATACTTACAAATATCTTGATTATAATCTACATGTCATCGATTTTTTTATTGTGGTATTATAAAAATAAAAATATAAAAAAAAAAAAAAAAAAAATTAAGTAACCCGAATTTACTTTTTATTTTTATACAGTCTACCTCTATGGTACATAAATATCAGTTGCATTACCAGGCAAACATAAAACTCAAGAGGTTAGCTCTTTCAAAAGATTTTAGTGTCTACTATTGAAAATTAAAATTAATGAGTATCAAAGACTTTTGCGGATTTACGAGCCTTCGACAAAAGGAAGTTCCAGCCATTTTACCCTTTATAGCTCTTTTATAACCTTTATTTTATAACCTTTTACAGCTTTATGTGTTATTTTTTTTTTTAAATCAACAGTATTTTTAACCTGTAAGGTACTTTTGATTAACAATACTGACACGACGTTCTGTAGATGTCTCATTTAATTAGATAACATTTTTACTGTTTTAACCAAAACAATTACACATAATCTACTGCCTTCGTGGTCTAGCGGTTAAGTCCGTGGATTTAGACTCAGAGATACCGAGTTCGATTCCTGGTCGGGACACAAAAATATGTAGTAATATAAATAAATACATTTAATTATTATTTAATTTATTTGTGATATTTCTCGAGTTTGGTACGCTGGAGACATCGACGAGCTTGCCACTTGTCATGATTGGCCTATAGTAAAGTTTGGCTAAATGTGAATCCGTTTATTTATAAGCGTGGTTTCTGACCACCCCGAAAGGGAAACGGTCGTGGTGATACTTTACTACTATAATGAAACATATATATCTTTATTTTAGAAACATATTATTAATGGCTACCACAATATATAATCATCTACCGAACGATCTGAAAGTCAAAACCAAATTTAAATATAAATCGTATCCGCGCGGCATGGTGGCAAGAACGCTGGCCGCAATTTCGAGGAAAGAACCTTGCCCCCTTGTCACCAGAGGTGATGGTTTCTTTTAATGTTTTAGCGCTGGGACACCACAGGATTCAAGTTTCTACAGCAAACGGCACAAACAGGTAGTCTTTGATTATAGATACGTATTTGCGCCGCTTGCCAGACTGTGCGCTTTCAGCTGTTCCTCTAAGGCGTGACAAAGCCAAGGTCTCTTGCCATCATCGCGAACTAATCCAGTGTGTTCCAGAATAGCTGAAACCTGAATGGTGGCGAGAGCCCGTTTTATGCTTTCATTTAGGGAGCCATGACGTGATATTTCGATGTAACTTAATTATAATATATATATTAGAGGTATTTTGGTATTTATGTATATATTTATTCAGTATATGTAATATTAGTATGTAAGTCTAATATAATAAATTGCACTCTTTGTTGTTACCTCTCCACACTCCCAAAGGTTGATAGAAAATGCTTAGTCATTCAACATTTGTACATTTTTTAAAAACAAATAAATATTTATGGCCCTATGGTTTCTTTTATAAATTACCAACCCTTTTCAGTATTTCGTAGTTTTATGTGTTAATTGTAAAATATAAAACATGTTTAATATATTAAAAATATCTTTTTTACAATAATTCTGAAATCATATTCAAAGTGCAGGCCCGCTGAATCTACGCAGGATTGATCAATCCAGCACAGCAATCCCGCGGAATTAAAGGATCGCAGCAATCCCTACATGTAAGCCGTTCTTTTTTCTCGAAATAAAATCCGGGCTCTATATTTTCGTTATATATTACGTGTTATATTGTATTAGGATTGTGTTTAGTTTAGCGATAACAAGCAATGTATAACGAAAATTCACAACTCGTGGTTGATTGAGCGTGGCTTCGTAAGTATCGCTTTCTAAACGTCAACTTTAAACCGCAACCTTAATGTTTGTTAAAATCAAAATTGGGCATCAAGTGCGTTTCGGTGTGTGAAATAGTCACTGACTTATATGTAATGACGAGAGCATGCGATCTTATCCTACGTGAAAATACTTTATTAAATAAACTAAAAGATAAACCTAATTAATATAAAAACTAAATACTTACAAATATCTTGATTATAATCTACATGTCATCGAATCCAGGAGAAGATGAACCCAATGTTCCGAGGACTCCGGCGACGTTGCCTCGTTGGATGGCAACACTGATTCTCTGAATAAGATATTCCCTACTCAAAGGATCACCTGTTGACGCTCGGATGGCAACGCTTATGTCGCGTATTAACGATTTAGCTTTAAATACTTTATTAAGAATAAAAAACAGTTCAATGATTCAAATATAATAAAAATTAAGCTAATAAAAATAGGTATACAAACTAAATTAAAAATAAAACTAAAATCTTAATTATATATAAAAAATATATTCACCCATGAATTGATCATGTGGCAGTGTGCCAAAAACACTCGCAGCATTCCCTCGCTGCACAGCGATGCTAATTTGCTGCATGAAAAAACTGCCATAAAAAAAAAAAAAAAAAACTTTTACGTGATATAGTAAAAAATCTGTACTATTATTATTATTATTTTTATACGTGACATTATTTTTACTATTTTAAATATTCATTGCATTTTTTTATTATTGTTGATTATCTAATTTATCTTTTTTTTTATTTAAAAAAATAACAATGTCGTGGCCAAATCACAATAAGCATGCTGTGAACATTTCTTTTGGATTGCAATCTAGAACTTAGAAATTGTTGTAAAATGTGAACTGTATCGATTGTGATCTGCTTGTGTACCTATAACAAATATTTTTTTATGTGGTCTAGTGGTTAAATCCGTGGATATAGATCGGGTTTGATGAATAGTCGGGACACAAAAAAAATATTTAATTTTATTTGTGATATTTCCCGAGTTGGTACGCTAGAGATACCGAAGAGCTTGCCACTTGTCATGCCATGCCTATAGTAAAGTTGCCTAAATGAGAATCCGCTTTTTTAAAGCACGGCTTTTGACCACCCCAAAATGGATATGCTGTATTTTTCGTAAAAGCTCCGCGTTTTGGCGGCCGAAATCGTGATCAATAGCCCAGTTTACATCCAGGTCAAGGGTGATAGTTATTTATCTGTCATTGTCTTGGGATAGGCGTTTGGTATCATAAACCCGAGGGTTTTACGGGTTAACTCTGACAGTGCCTCGCGAGACTCACGCTCAGAATAAATTAAGTTTTTAGACGTACTAGACGTATATCCTTGCGTCGTATTTCCTCTCATTACTGACGGTCCTGATCTCCCGATGAATTGGTGTGCTTATTTATGATTCTGCGCCACCCGTTCCTATCTTCAGCAGCATACATAGCATTACGGACGTTAGTCTTGGTACTGAAAACAGATTTGGTCGGACCATCGCACCGGACTTTGGACTATTGGTCTCTTTCCTTCCACCTTGTCAGTAATGCAGCTCTGAAATACTACAAAGACAATTTCGAACAACTCTCTTCTATCAGTGTCTGTCCTATCACTCTTTATTTGTCTATAACACTTTCGTAGTTGTTGCAACTAAATAGTGGAATAATATATCACAACATATGTGTTGTCGCTCACAAAGCGACGAGCGATATTAGCCAAGATCATCGATAGCTAACATAGAAATACGCGCGGCCTAGCCCTTGGGAAGAGGGCGCTAGTGTAGGGGAAGTATAAAAGGAAGTGCGCGCGCGGCGAACGAGTGCCTTCACTCCGTAGCCACGACTTAGCTGTAAAGGCACACAGGGCCAACAGTGAGATAGAGACGGTTTATAGGGTTTTAGTCCGTAGGCGCCCTGGGGCTTCCTTAGGAAGCTTCACGGATAAGTCGGGCATGCGACCCCCACCCGCGTTGGCCCTTCAGGCAGGGGACGTATCATTGATGATTTATCGATTCACCTACTATATTAAAAAAAAAAAAAATGGCGCGCACTCACTTGTTCGTGAGCATTCAAGGCAATCGGTCCTACTTATATTATATGGCAAGCTACCAGAACTATTCGGTTATTTTTATTTTTTAATTAGCTTTATTTATTTTATACTTTTTAGTTATACCTATTCGACGATACCCCACTTAATATAGTTCGTTGACTTAATTTTTTTTCTTTTCACAATATGGCGTCTGGTTGTCGCTTTACTGAAATATTATTAATGTCATATCTTCAGTGACACTCGCGTGATTAAAACAAATCGATTGACGTGGGAATTATCAAAATCGGACCACGCCTTAGGCCTCCAGTTTGCCACAAAGGAACAATACATAGGCTGATAAACACACCTTCTTTGCGTCGCGCAGTCGGGTAAAAAACTAGTGTATTCACAATTTCCAAATGGCTCCACACAGCGTTAGTAAGTAGTATATATACAAGTATGTATGTTTATGTACAAAAATATTTAGTTTATTGATATTATAATATTGATTACATATGATGTAAGAAACCGCATGTTATATTTTTTTTGTTCTTTTTTGGTTTGGTTGGATGATGAATGAGATGATAGGGAAGGCAAAGGGTCTAGCCCATACAGCCAAGTCTGACGTAATATAGATTTCTTTTTATGAGTTAGTGGGGCCTCGAGGCAAAAACTTTATTTAAAGAAATATCTAAAAAACTAGTCGACGTCTCTGGTGACCCACGGGCTGGCAGCTTCCTCGCTGAAAAGATTAGTATTGAAATTCAACGAGGAAATGCTGCCAGTGTTTTGGGCACCATGCCGCTGGACAATGGCCTGGAGGAAATTTTTATATTATAAGGTATGTATAATTTTTTTTTTTATTATATTTAATTTGTTATTTAGATTTAGTTTATTTTTTTAGGTTAATTATTATATTGTAATTCTTTTATATTGTTAATGAGGTCATCATCAAATCCAGATGCTGCAAAATTTGATGCTTTTCTTGGAGTCACTCGCGGCACCATAGCTCAAACACGTCGGGTAAAATATGGGAGTTGACAGCGCGGGAAAACAGCAAAAAATAAACTGCAACTTGTGCCCCATATTTATCGTCCAATCCAATTTATCGTTTTCAATAATGATTCACATTGTAGCACATTATTAAACAAAACAACACCACTTTTGACCAATAATATCCACAGTAAATTTATTTACAAAACAAAAACTTGCACCTGACATGTCCACGCAAAATGGCGCGAAGCCTTGTTATATTTTTTTTTGTTGTTTTCTCCCGATAGATGATAAATGATGTGATAGGAAAGGCAAAGGGTCTAGCCCATACAGCCAAGTCTGACGTAATATATCTTTCTTTTTCATGACTTAATAAGGTCATCATCAAATTCCAGATGCTGTATAATTTGATGATTTTCTTGGAGTCACTCGCGGCATTATTGTCGAAAGAGCAAATATTTTTTTTGGCTTCAGGTGTCATTAGTAGAACCTCTATTTGAAATTAAAATGCTCACTTTTTTGAAAGTAAAAAATCATTATCCGAAAAACAAAACACTACTGTATGGTGAATAAGCCGCGTATGAATTGTTTAGGACTTATGTATTCTGTACCATTTAAATAAATTAAAAAAAAAAAATAAGCCGCGTTTGAAAACCGCGATATCCATCGTGATAAATACCTTAAGGCTGGGGAGTGTTATTTTTAATTGATCTCGCCCACAGCCGAGACAAATAGAATGTAGTATATACTTCCATGAATGTAGTAACAAAGTTGTATTATAATATTTCCGTCATTGTTTTGTTTTGGCCAAGAGTTGTAAATTAAAGTTAAAACCTTGTTATCATTTTTAGAGTTTATTTATACAAAATATTAGCGCATATTCATAATAGTTTTTATAATAAAAAACACGTAAATTTCAAAAAAATTAAATCCAGTAATCAATAGGTTTCGACGCCGGGAAAAATCGCCCAGTGTCGCCAAGGATATTGTAAGTGTCGTGTGTCGTGATTTCTAAAAACTTTTAAAAGTGATAAGTGGGTAGGTTTACATCTACCCCCCAGTATGTACAAGACTACACCGCATAGCTTCAGTCGACCCGTGACCACGGCCAATGCAACTTGGCTGAAACGTCGGGAGAAATATGTCTCTAAGGTAAATCGCGTAATGACCCGTTAAAATTATAAAAACTATAACTACACCTATTTTGAAAGCAGGAGTTAGTCATTATGCACATTATTTATTTAAGTAGAAGCAAAAAAAGTAATGTATCATCACGACCGTATCCCTTCCGGGGTAGTCAGATCACCATACTTTTTTTTAATGTAGCGGATTCACATTAAGCCAACTTTACTATGAGCCCACCATGACAAGTGGCAAGCTCGTCTATGTCTCTAGCGTACCTGATTTAAGAAATATCGGTACCTCCGTGTCAAAATTCACGGACTTAACTGCTGAACCACGGAGGCAGACTTTTTATTATTGTTTATTAATATTTATATGTTTAATTGTAAATAAAAATACTAAAGAATAACGTAATGTTATCTACCCGTTATCCTTTGGAATATTCTCGACATACTCGCCAAGCCGTCTGGCCAGCGTGGCGAGTGTAGGCCAAATTCTCCAGATATATGTTCTGGAAGGCCCATCTCCAGCAGTGGAGGTCTAGGACGCTGTGTTCTAGGGGCTGTAATAATGATGATGATCCTTTGGGACATTCGGATCATTTAATATTGAGTACGGTGCAATTAAAATGTATCCACGCGTTTTGGGATCAGGATCGAATTGCCGTCATGGCCATTCAAGCCGGCATAGTGTTAGGAACTGATGTCAATCATGAGTGTCTGATTCTCGTTGCTAAAAAAAATTGTGTCCAGCATGCTACAACATGTTCTTCTTCGACAATAGAAGAAAAACAAATTAGATGGCGTAAAAAATAATATAAAAATATTTTGTATGAATATAATAAACAATGTCCGCTCTTTTATTTAATCTCTTTGCACCTTAAAAGTAATATTTCGTGATTTCCTTTTTGAAGTAAGTTTAACTAAATTTCCCATACAAATGTCACATTTTAAATTACATTTTGAACTAGTATAAGAGTACAAAGTTTTAAAGTAAATATAGAGGGTAAATATATTTTTTTTTTGTTCAATATGCATATTTTCTTTTGTGTCCATAACTATTATTATTATTTTAAAAAATAATAGATACAACAAACAATATAAGTAAGTATATTTCAATATTAAATATACTTACTTATATTGTTTGTTGTATCTATTATTTTTTGAAATAATAATAATAGTTATGGACATAATTTAATATTGAAATATACTTACTTATATTGTTTGTCGTATCTATTATTTTTTTAAATAATAATAATAGTTATGGACACAAAAGAAAATATACAAATTGAACAAAAAAAAAAATACAGTGTTGTACATGCTTAATTTAGTAGAAGTCTTTTGTACCCTATACTAAGGTTGGCCTGGTCTTATAGGGGACAGCAAGTTGACACTATGGAGGATCAGACCACGCATTTCCTCGATCACGGCGTGAAGAAACATCCATCGAGCGTCTGGTAGTCCAGTCTATTAGAATGTAGTGTGTGTAGTATATTAGATATTGTTAAACTTGATATCGGCACTACCCTTAATCTCACACTCCCCGAAATTTAGATGTTAGAAAATGCCTTGTAGAAAATAATCTTCGCCTTTGTACACTTATTTTGTGCAATAAAGAATTTAATAATAATAATAATAGTCCAGAGGAAAGTCGAAGAGGATGCATGGTATGTCTTAGATGAGATGGAATGACTAGGTGAAGGCTGCAATGGTAATCCCCTACATGAGAGCACCAGGAAAGCTGCGGTACGAGAGGAGTGACGACGGCTTGTTAAGCGTCCCACTAGCACTCAAATGGCGGCCACAACCATTCTGCCAATAGTGTAGTGACTAACACCTGTATTCTTGGACATTTCCTGAACGGCTGCTCCACTTAATTCTTCTTTTCAGCTGTCAAACTGATGGACTCCTTTAAATCTTCTTGAAGCGTGTTTATCCTATTTTTGGCTATTATTTATAATTTTCGTGACACATGAATATTCATAATATAAAAGAGAGAGACTTATGAATGTCAAAAGTGCTAGAGTGAGAAGTAATTGTGCCAAAATTAATATTTAGAATAAATGAACGCAATCTTTAATGTTGCCAGAAACAAAACTCATCTTACCGGATATATTTGGATATATGGTGGAACGGGTTAGGAAGGAAAAATTGATTTTGTTTCATGTTATTATCTCATTTTGTTATTATTATGTTTACTTTTATAATCTTATTAGTTATTACTTTTAGTTTTTACAGGTTTTACTTTTAATTGCATTTTTTATATATTTTTTACTATTAACTTTTATTTTATATTATTACCATTTTTTGTATTATTCAATGTTGTGTACATTTTTTTTAGGCTGGCAACCTGACAGGATTATTTGTCTATGTATTCAATAATTGTTTTGTTTGTTAGCTGTTATTTGTACCTTACTTCGAATAAATAAATAAAATATTTAAAATGGTAACATTTATGCCTTTCGATTATCGTTGATCTCTTTGACCCGTTTGACAGTTTAAAGGAATGGTTGAGTGGAGGATCCACCCACCTGATGGTAAGTGGCGTGCAAGGACCATAAATGTTTGCAACTGGAATAAGACACTCATCACTGACATCAGTATCTAACACTATGCCGGCTAGACTGGACATGATGTCAATTCGAGCCTTATCCCGAAACGAACGGTAGAAACTTCCCCGCCCCGGCAGACTGGGAAAATTATCACCATCAGTCCACCTATCATCTATTTGTTGTATTTTCGTTGAAAGTATGTGCCAATTGCAATGATGTCAATCAAATGCCAATGTTGACTTTTAAGGAGAACTAATTGTAAGCTGGCCATGGTGATATTTATATAAATATTTTATATAAATTACGTATTAGAATACTGTAAGAAAAAGAATAATAATAATATTATATTCAATTTAATAGATAATTACAATCCATTTTTGTTAGTATACCTATCACTATGTTAGTAACAATGGCTTACATTAAAGTTAGTAAACTAACATTTTATGTTAGTGCCTTATTTATACTTTTGTACACGTGTCAATTTGTCGGTTATAGTGAATCTTAATAAAGTGACACTGTATTGGACAGTCCACTTTATCCGATATGACCTTAAGCATATAGAATAGGTACGGGTAGCATTCCTAAGTTAGATTGTCATACATACATACAACGTAAAGTTAACCAGTAAACAGTGGCGTCTTAACAAAAGACTCTAAGAGACAGCTCCGAGAAAAGGGGGCAAACACAGTGGCTTAAAAGCGTTAATACAGACTAACAACGTGATCATTCTGTCACTTAGCGGACCTTTCCGGGAACACAGGACACCGTGTTTGGGGAAAAATAAAACTGACTTCTGACGTACGCAGCCAAGAAATACAAATGGAGTGGAGTCGCATTAATATATTTGAACCTAAAAAAGAGTATATATCATAATACCTTTAAATATTCGACAAGCGCCAAACAGAGTCATATTTAAAAGAGAAGTATACGCCTACTTTTTAAAATTGCAATAATTATTACTCGATTTATTCATTACTTGTATAATGATATATTTTTAATTATTAGTTGTAGTAATTGTATTTTAGTACGCATATTATTGTGTATATACGTATATATATCCCGTTTACGTAGTGTATGTATATAATTAGTTATGTAGTCTATGTACTGTATGTAAGAACATAATTAGTACGAATACACCCCATATTATATTTATTTTTTTAAAACTTTATTGTTTACAAAAGGCGTATGTAATGCTGCTTGGCATTTTCTTATCATCAACTTTCGGGACAAGAAATCGAAGTTTAGGCATGGAAAAATAAATAAAACATAAAAGAAATATAAAAAAATAAGTCACTTATTAGTACTATTTAAATAAAATATACGATAATAATCATAAAAATAATAATACTTAAACTACATTTAAGTATTATTATTTTTATGATGTTTATCGTTTATTTAATTTAACTAGTTCTAATAAGTGACTTAATTTTTTTTTTGTTTTTTTTTTATTATTCCATGCTTAAACTTTGATTTCTTGTCCCGAAGGTTGAAATGCCAAGCGGCATTACATACGCCTTTTGTAAAAAATAAAGTTTAAAATATATATATATATATAATATTATTATATAGTATTCGTACTCTAAACTAGTATGTTATTCTTTTTGATAGAAACAAAAGTAAGTGACGAAAATAAATATACAAACTGTTAAATTTAAAATAGCCAAATTGTATAGAGAAACCAAAAATATTTGTCACTTCCGACTTATGGTTTTATAGGTTTTTTTTTTCTCTCAAAACAATATATAATAGATAGAAAATAATAGACCATACAAAATCACGTTGTATACGACTATAGCAGTGGTAGCTGTGTTGTAAGAACGATTTCCTTGACATCCTAAAACGGTGAGTTCGTACCCCGGCATATACCAATGAGAAATACACTTTTCTTATGTATATTTGTCATAGATTTACAACACTACTCGGAGAGCACGTTAAGCCATCGCACCCGGTTCCACCAATATCAACTTGTGAAATCGTTAAAATATTGTCATAAAAATGACATTAGACCCTCGCCAACACGTCTGGCCAGCGTGGCGATTGTAGGCCAAATTCTCCAGAAGGCCCATCTTTAAGGATTCTGTGTTCTAGGGGCTGTGATGATGTCATCATTACTTTTTTTGTAGTATTACTTACATTATCATCTTTAACTGATGTTACCAGGTTTAAGAAAAAAATATGTATCTACTCCACACATTGTCCTGTTCCTTATTTCTAGTGTTCCATTAGTTAAACAAATCCGGTGTAAGAAGTTGAGTTTGCTTTGCTCCTGGAGCTGTTAGCCGCTCACATTCACTACAATTCCAATACAAAGACTGTTTTTTTTACTGTAAGAGTTAATTTTAATATCGTACCTATACTCTGTATATGTATGTACATACTCCAGTGACAGCCTCTATACAGTCAAATTAATAAAATTATAATTACTTATTACTATTAGTTTTTAGTTTCGATCCCAAATGCCATAACTACCTAAAACAGAATATGTCCATAATAATTCACTGAGGAAATGCGGCGAGCGTTTTAGGTACCCTCCCTGGTGGTAAGCCCTTAGTTTATTTTGTAGAATAGCTTTAATTTCATATGTATTTTTTGTTTCAGTTTTTAATATGACGTGTTATTAATAAATTTATTTATATTTTCTTTCTCTTATCTAGTTTTAATGACGATGCCCTTGTGGCAGATTTCTATGTTAAATAATATTAGTTATTTGACATATTTTAGTGTTGTATACAATATATATATATTTATATTAGATTATAGTAGTACCTTGTAGTATTTATTTATTTATTTATTAAAAACTTTATTGCAGAGAGTACAAAGGCGGACTTAATGCCCGTAGACATTTTCTGACAGCCAAACCTTAGGGACAAATTAGAACATTTATAGGTGCAATGAAATAAATATCAATAGTAGGATAAATTCAATATAATTATATATACTTACATAATATACTTTAACATATACTGTAATATCAATATACTAAATACTAATACATACACAAAAATATACATAAATATACATATATACACATATTAACATTGTTGGGAGCTATTTAGAAAGTGTAGATAGACGAGTTTTTTGAACGAAGATCTGGTAGACGCTTGCCTTATGTTTACAGGGAGATTGTTCCATAAATTTAGTACTTGACATTTTCATTATAACATAGTTTGACATTATTAGTATTAATTTTTTTTTTCTGTAATTGATTATTTAGCATTCAATATGGCTCTTCCATAATTGTATTGATAGTTTGGGCTGTTTCTGGTCTTCGTCGTGTTGTTTCGTATTAAGCTGTCTGACCATGATTGTGTTATCTCGTTTACTGTAGGTAACTTATATTAGTTACAGAGTATTATAAATTGACTTAACCAAGTGTTCCAGACGGTCCCTACGGTGATAAATAAATGAAATGAAATGACAAGACGGCTGGCTCTTTCTTCGCTCAAAGAAAGTCAAGTCAAGTCAAGTCAAAATATCTTTATTCACGTAAACCTATTACAGGCATTTATGAAACGTCAGTATTGCAATGGGGTGTATCACTAACTTTTTATCACGATAGATGGAACCTCATATAACTGTCAGTTGCATAGAAAACTTGTATTTTTATTACGAAATTTATTATTTTCTGGATATTATGCCGAAGTGAGCAGCTTTTAAGTGTACAAATCGAGATATCTAAGCGAAATCAAAGATATGGTGATCTCAAAATTGCCGTTCTACTAATAAAACCTTTTTCTTTTTAAAGACGGTGTGCGCTTTCTGAATAGGTTTTTTAAGGTAGGTAACGTTAATTTTAAATACATCATTCTGCTATAAAAATTAAAACTATAAATACATTTAAAAAAATGTTCGATATAGGTGCAAAATAAGGTACCATTGCCGCTAGCGACATGTGCAAAAAGCTCTCTTTATATCAAATACTAGCGGTCATGCACCTTACAATCCCTGCTCACATCTCCCGAAGGTTAGCTGCTAGAAAATGTTTTCAGACATTAAGCTCGCCTAAGTACTATAAAATGTATTATTTTCTGTGCAATAAAGAATTTATCTATCTATCTCTGATACCTCCTAATGATATTAAAAGGAATTGTGACTTGCATTCTCGCAACACACGCAATAATCACAAATTAGCTTTGCCTCACCTACGCCTCAGTAAAACTAGTAAGTCTTTTTTGGGACTTGGTGTTCGTTTTTATAACACACTCCCAAAGGAACTAACTAGCTTGTGTTTAGATAAACTAAAAATTCATGTCAAACGTCGACTTATAGGCAAGGCCTATTATAAGATAAATGATTTTATTAGTGACAAAAATGCCTGGTAGATGTGCAAATGTATATTATTAATATATTTTGGACACCTTTTACTGTTGGTGTATGTTT
Organism: Tinea semifulvella; assembly: GCA_910589645.1. Taxonomy (NCBI): domain Eukaryota; kingdom Metazoa; phylum Arthropoda; class Insecta; order Lepidoptera; family Tineidae; genus Tinea; species Tinea semifulvella. Next base: position 9,587,368 of record OU342610.1, read on the forward strand.
ATATTTAGGTCAATTCAATTGTATTGTAATAAATTTAATATAATTTATTTAAATAATTATAACAATGTAATGTGACAATACAAAAGAGCCCGAGAAGGCCAAATTGTAATAAATGATTTGACTTTGACTTGACTTTGACTTTGATAAATCACAGTGAATAAACTAAGCTGAAACAAAAGGAGATCACAAATAACTAGATATCATAATTGGTTACACAGAAATTGCTGTTTAAATCTAGAAACAATTTTAAGTATTCAAATAACACCGGTAGCAAAAAACAATATTTGTTAACCCGTTACTGAGAAGCGTCGACACCTCATTAAAATCGAATCAACGTTAACCCTTTACTGCTTACTGCGCTCTATGATCTAATTACACACTTTGTGGGTCCAATTAGCATCATCCGATGAAACAGAAGCAAAGTCGGACTAACACAATTCTTTGTTTGAGAAATAATGCCAAACAACTGCGATAATCACTTTAATAAACAACGCTCTGGTATTTCGGAATTTGTATTGACTTTTCGGATGAGACATTGGTCATAATCACTGCTTTAAATATGTAAAAAAACTATTTAATTTTTATATTATAAAAATATTTTTATTTTTAATATATTTAAGTATAAACTATTAGTATACAAAAAAGTGCAAAATACAATTATTACTGCCTCCGTGGTCTAGCGGATTTTAGACTCGGAGGTACCAGGTTCGATTCCTGGTCGGGACACAATAATATTTATTAATGTAAATAAAAACATTTAATTAATATTTAATTTATTTGTGATATTTCTCGAGCTTGCCACTTGTCATGATTGGCCTATAGTAAAGTTGGTTAAATTTGAATCCGCTTATTTATAAGCGTGGTTTCTGACCACCCCGAAAGGGACATGGTCGTGATTATACTTTACTTTTTTACTTTTACAATTATTGTGTTCTTTGAATACTGAGCACGACATGCGCACATCAGATGGTAAAGGTCCAACTATGGATGCTGAAACTGAGGCCAGCCATAGACGGCCGACGTCAATCCCTACCTATTATTATTCCGGCCTATTATGATGCTTTTTCGCATTTCGCTTGCAGGACTCCGGGTTATTTATTTATTTATTTTATTTAAATCTTTATTGCACAAAGTACAAAGGGGGACTTAATGCCGCTAGGCATTCTATGACAGTCAAACCTTCGGGACAACAAGAGCAATTAAATAATGAAAGGTAGGTGCAATTACAGGCTTAATTAGACAATATAATGACATATATAAATTAATACATACTTACATACACATACAAATAAATAATATTTACATATCTACATACTAATCCTACATGCAAATACATACATATAAACTACACATATAAACAATAATAATATACATACATATAAAATAAAATGTAATACTATCTATAACCATGTCAAATACAAGTATAATTATCAGCAACGCCAGAAATAAACTAAGTTTATTATGACTTCATGTAGTGTGCATATACAAGTTTTTTAAAGATAGCCCAGCCCTGCTCGGGGCCTGCCGGATTTTTATAGACAACTGATTCCAGTTTACGGCTACAACTGCAAAGGCCTTTTAGACAAAAGAAGAATGGTGAGTGGGAATGGACAGAGTAGAATTAGAAGAAGAACGGTTACACACTGGTTGGGAGAGCATTGCACATCTTCAGCATGTGACAGATAAAAGCTTCTTTAATTTTTTTCTAAAATAAAAAAAAAAAAAAAAAAAAAAAAAAAAAAAAAAAAAATATGTACGCGTAGGGATAGTGACTTGCATATTTTGGCCATGTTGTGGAGCTTTTCAGAACACTCACTCTAGTATAGCTTGTAGAACACGCTCAGGGAGGCCACAGCTCGGCGAAGCTGCAGCGATTCGAGAGTTTTTTGTAGTGTCGCCTACTTTCCGCATTGCCCTCCTGTGCAGGACACTAATGAGATTTCAAGTTAGGAAACAACCTTTACGATTGAATTTTGAAACACAGCGATTAATAATAATATGCGAGTATGTCTAACCTAATTTCAAATCAAATTAATAAGTACCTACTTGTTTGAATCTCTTTTGACCTATTTACGTAGACTATGCAAAAATATATGCGGTAGTGGCCCAGTTGTATTATTTTTTTATAATCCAAAAAGGTCGCGGTTATAACCTCTTTATTTGCGGGAAATACACTTTTCTTAAGCTTGTTAATCGTTTTACGTGCCTCGTTATGCACGTGAAGCTGTCGGTCCCGATTCCACTTAGGTATACCAACTTGTGGAATTGTTAATAAGTTGTCATTAAACTAACCCGTTTGGGCTTGAGGCAAATGAAGGCATATTTATTTTTATATGTTTAGAAGGCATATCTGCTGGAGTGAAGGTCTAGGGCTCTGGCTGTGATGATGATGGGGATGTTGATGCAGAAATACTATGTGAATTATCGCTACCAATGACTAACTAAACAGCTTTGTTACTGGTGGAGGCAGACATTAAACACGCTACTAAAATTACCGAAAACTAACCTTACAAAATTGATTTTGATAAAACATACGGATAAAAAGCCTCCATTACATCACAAGGAAGGTAATAGCTTAGTTAAAGCTCAGCAAATTGTCAACTGGCATTCAAACAACATTCCATATTTGGCATCTACATGAGAATTCACATCAACCTTACAACTCAAACATTATAAATATCAAATTGTTTAAGCATACACTGACGCTTTTAACAACGACCCGACTGTTAACAATAATGATTATTAAGCAATAGATAGCTAGCCATGTTTTGTAATGTAGTATTTAGCTATAATGTGATAATAGATATATACTCGTTCATATTTGAACATGCCTTAATACAATTTTTTTTCGCTGGTGTCACAAATATTTAGAATTAATTCGTTTAAAGAATCAAAAGTCTCTATGACTAAGGTATTAATATGTTTAATATGATCTTTAGTGTGATTATGTAAAAAATGGTCTATTCGCATTTCTTATAGCAATAAAGCTAGTAAGTATATTATTATGTATGTATTAGTACGTAGTATATTAAATATTTATACATCTAGTTATAAAATATTATTTTGCTTTTTTTTCTTTTCAGTAAAGTGTTTAAAGTTATCCCAATGGTTGGCTATGATAAAATGTCTTGCGGCATTAAAGCCCCCTTTGTCTTTGTGCAATAAAGTATTAAATAAAATATGTAGTTTATTGTGTTATTCGGCACTTACTTTAATTTATAAATATCATATATCTAAGTTTTCCCTGCCTAATCATTTCTTAGACCAATACGCGTGATTAGGTTCCTTGAACCCCTTCACTAATAGTGTTTACTAGCTTTTCAATCAATTACAATAGTCACTAATGCCTGTTGTTAATTTAGACTTCTTCTTTTTTATATATTTTTTTTCTAACTCTGCATTGTTATGTCATTTCCCCGAAGCTTCGGCGATGGAGAATCATCATGATAACTTTACTATATTTTGTATATTTAACCGGGAGTCCTTCGCGCCATTTTGCGTGGACATGTCAAGTGCAAGTTTTTGTTTTGTAAATTAATTTACTGTGGATATTATTGGTCAAAAGTGGTGTTGTTTTGTTTAATAATGTGCTAAAATGGGAATAATTATGGAAAACGATAAATTGGACTTTAAATATGGGGCACAAGTTGCAGTTTATTTTTTGTGGTTTTCCCGCGCTGTCAACTCTCATATTTTACTCGACGTGTTTGAGCAGTGGATGGTTCCGCGAGTGACTCCAAGAAAAACATCAAATTTGATGATGACTTCATTAATTCATGAAAAAGAAAGATATATTACGTCAGACAGGGCTAGACCCTTTGCTTTCCCTATCATCTCATTCATCATCCATCGGGAGAAGAGAACCAAAAAAGAAAAGTATATTTAACCTGCAATAAAGTTTTTTTTAAAAGTCCGGGACGTTGTCATCCGTCAGAAATGCAAAGTGGTAACTTAGCTTTTATGTCCTCATTAATTTCCTGCCGCGTTCCGTTCCCTACCAATATTTCAAGCTTACTTATATTTAATGAACCTTTATAATTGAAAATAATATTAAAATACGAGTATATATATATATATATATGTGTATGTATGTATCAAATGTACATATTTAGTTATTTAGTCGTCTTACTTTATTCTCGTATACTTATATATCTATATAATATGTATTTAAAATACTCCTTTGATCGTAATACATTTTTTTTAAATCCTTTTTTCATTCAACCCGTCTTTCCCTAACTTTGACACTGGCAAATTGTAACTAATGCAATATATATATATTAAAAAAACATAGCTTTTAAAATTACCAAGCTGAAGTGGCAATGGGCTGGCTTCGTCTGTCGCAGAACCAATGTCCGTTTTAGTAGACGGGTTGTGAAGTGAAGACCACGTACGGAAAGACACAGAGTGGGAAGTAATAAAAAAGGTAATTGGTGGGGCCTGGATGAGGGTGGCGGAAGATCGGGTAAAATGGCGAGCTTTGGGACCTATATTTATTAAGGAAAACTATTGACATTTACTACACAATTATAGACACAAATATATATATATAATAATATATGGTCATACACAGTTTGATAACGATAATGATTAGCAAAGAACAACCGAAAAAGAATAATAATAATTATTATTAATAGTTTTAAAAAAAAAAACTATATTTTTGTTGTAATCAGGACAAGCCTTAGATTTACGTCTGTGTTTGTCAGTTACGATTAATCGGAGAGATTATCTGTCGAAATACCACAATGGATGGTACGTTATATTGAATCGGTGTGACAAAAGTCAGTAATTCGACTCGTTATTATCTAAGACATGTACGCCCTTATTTGTCACAGTAAAACCTGCGATTAGTATTGTCTTTGTTTGATTAATTTTATTTGCGTTAAATCTTAACAAAACACTTACAAATAACTTTGGGTGGGTTTTTTAGTGTGTAGAACCGAGTTTTGCTCAAACCTCCTATTAACCCTTTCAGCATGGACAATACCAAATAAAAAAAAAACTAGAGTCGCCAAAGTCTCTTCTACCACTTCGAAATGGCCACTGTAGTTCGTGTACTCATCTAGCCATTTAGTAATTATATTTTATAATATAACTGTCTCCGTGGTCTAGCGGTTAAGTCCGTGGATTTAGAATCGGGGGTACCGGGTTCGATTCCTGGTCGGGACATAAAAATATTTATTAATGTAAATAAATATGTACATTTAATTAATATTTAATTTATTTGTGATATTTCTCGAGTTTGGTACGCTGGAGACATCGACGAGCTTGCCACTTGTCATGATTGGCCTTTTTTTTTTTTTTTTTTTTTTATACTAGCACGACATGTGACCTTGGGCCCACCTGATGGTAAGTGGCGCGCAAGGTCCATGAATGTTAGCAACTGAAGTCAGATACTCGTAACTGCCATCAGTCCCTAACACTATGCCGGCTTGACTAGATGCTTTTTCACACTTCGCTTGAAGGACTCCAAATTATAGGAAAGTGGAAACACAGAGGCTGGAAGAGCATTCCACATCTTTATCGTACGACAGATGTATGAGTCCCCAAATTTATATGTACGCGAAGGGATGGTGACTACGGTATGTGGGTGCATATTCTGACCTGTGCGTGTGGTTCGGTTGCGGAATGGAGAGGGAGGGATTAGGTTATAGAGTTCTTCGGAGCACTCACCCCTATAGTAAAGTTGGCTAAATGTGAATCCGCTTATTTATAAGCGTGGTTTCTGACCACCCCGAAAGGGAAACGGTCGTGATGATACTTTACTTCTTTCTTTATTTTATAATATACTGGTGGTCGGGAAACAAAAAAATATTCTCTTCTCGAGTTTGGTACGTTCATCAACGAGCTAGCCAATTGTCATGATTGGCCTAGTAAAGGTGGCTAAATGTTTATAAGCGTGGTTTCTGACCACCCCGGAAGGGAAAGGGTTGTGATGATAATTTACTTTTTCATATCTTATTACATTGTTGTAGTTAAGAAAAAAACATGCATAAATGGATTTTGTTTCAATTATATTTCCGGGGGGGTTTGTGGAATTCGTTAGGAGAGGAATTTTACACTATTTTTATGAGATATTTTAGACCGTCGTGCTGAAAGAGATAATAGACGTATCTTGACAGAATGCAAATCTTATTGTTCGATCATTATGATTTAATTTAATCGTCCATGAGAACACTTCTCTGTTAAATCAAGTTATTCCTCTAAATAAAAACTAGGTTAACAGTAAATGTGTGAAAAAAATGAATTTGCTGGATAAAGCTCTTTATGGTCAGTCAAACAGTCTGCAGCTGGAGGCATAAACTTAACAGAAAATAAACATAAGCATAACATAGGTAATCAATGCTGATCAGATGGATTTTATACAGTATTGGAGAATGTACTCGTAGATGTCAGTTTCTATGTCAGCATATCAATAAATACTTATTCAACAATTCTTAATCACATACATATTTTACGCCAGCTCCCTTGTGGGGTAAGCAGAGACAATTAAGCACCATTTGTTACGATCTAAATAAACCTTTTTCGCTTTGTCGACATTCATTAATATTTTCTTACATTCCCTTTTCTAGGAGCTTACTGCACCTTCAGCCAGTGTTTCATTTCTAGGTGTGTCAGGGACTCTTTTCCCCACATACACATTAAATATAGATATCAATCTTTCGTTACTTATTCTTTTAACATGCCCTATACTTTCTTTTGTACCGTTTTGCGTATTTCGTCATTATGTATGCAGTCTTCCAAAGTGACGTCGCAAATTCTTTCTGCGTAATTTTTTATCGGATTAAATTATTAGAAGGTCACTTTTAGGATTTTGCTCTATTTGTCTTCTGCTAACAGTTTGTTTTATTAGCATGTTTTTTTCCTGTGAATAATTATATCATCTTGCCTTATAATTGATTTATCATTCATCATTACAGGTCCTAGAATCTTCACTGTTAGAGATGGGTCTGGGTAAAATGAGTATCTTCATGCTAAGTACTAGGTTTCATAAAAAAATTGGATTTGTTCCAAAATATGATTCATCTGTATTTCTCATCTCCAAAATTATCAAAGAACATATAAGAATTTTATTAATGTAATGCAATGTGACATGGGGCTCAATTTTAAAGCATTTGTTGTATTGACCTTAAGACGTGACAGTTGTCAGGCCTGGTCGCAGGACCAGTCGTGTCCACGTCAATCTGAAAATAAATGACAGGTTCCGTCAAAATTCGGCCCAAATCGCATCGGACCCGATGACCCGAACTAACAACTTCAACCAAAATCCCTAACAATTTGTTTTGTTGCAATCGTCCGTTGGCCCGGAGTCCCAACACCCGATTGTCACAATGCGTTACGTCGCCATCACAAAGCTGTCTTAACCGGACAAAGCCGTCGCCGAATGTTTGAACAACAATAGCTACAATAACGAGTAAAATAAACTATCATATAATATCAATAATGTATTCGAGTTTTTCGGACACATGTATTTTAAATACGTATTATTCGGAACTGGTTAAGTTAAGGGAAGTTCTAAGGGCTCAGGTGGGGTTGTATGTGGGGTCTCTTGTTTAGAAATTTGATTGAATTTCCCATGCTTCCATGTTATTGTTACAAAGGACTTGATGTACGAGCTCTTGTATCGATGTCCAGAATGGTATTTTAAATATGTTTATGAATTATTATCATGAGAAGAGACGGGCTTGCGGTAAATACGGATTTAAGTGAATTAATATTAAACCTGAGACTAATCGGTGAGGTATGTTCTGGATTTATTCATTTTATGATTTACAGAGCTTAAATAATAAAAATATGTTACTTTTATACTGTGATATTTATGTATTATGTACTGTTAAAATATTATTTACGAATGCATCGATAATAGTCATTCAATTGATCGGAGATTACAACGGAGACTGGGGACATCACTACCACTTTGCGGGCCTTGCGCCTAACTTTATAGCGCGAAGTATTTTTGTTTAAATTATTTCATAGTTAAACCCATAAAGCTGTTTTATTTCACGTAAGTAACATAATAATAATAATAATAATAATAGGCGCGGTGGTGGCACGGTTGTAAGAACACGTTCCTTAAATCCTCAAAGGTCGGTTCAAACCCACCCGGCATGTACCAATGAGAAATACACTTTTCTTACGTACATTTGTTATAGATTTACAAAACCACCGTTCCCGTGTCTCGGAGAGCACATTAAGCCGTCGGTCCCGGTTCCACTAATACTAACTTGTGGAATCGTTAATAAATTGTCATTAAAAATTCATCATATCCTTGCCAAGCCGTCTGGCCAGCGTGGCGAGTGTAGGCCAAATTCTCCAGATATATGTTCTGGCTGGCCCATCTCCAGCAGTGGAGGTCTGGGATGCTGTGTTCCAGGGGCTGTAATGATGAATGATGAAAATATAATAATGAATTACTTTATTTATTAGCAATAAATCTGCACTTGTCTATTCTTTATGACATTATAATTATATTCTGGTGCAAGTGCTGATACAAGCACGAGGTTTAAGCATTAGTGCTGCTTTTCAGAAGATTCCTTGTTGAAGTTGGCTAAGCCTAGTTGGATAGTCTGACCTAGGTAGACGTATTTCTGCACAAATTCGAGAGTAACGTTACCCATGCAAAATGGTCTCGTCATAACATTATTGTTGGAAATGACTTTTGCCTTGTCCAAGTTCGTTCCGAGACCAACTCGCTGTATGCATTCTTAATAATTACACCACTAAAGCCAATGTTTATGGTTTATTTTCTCACTGTAATTACCTTTACTTTTCAGGTCCCTAATACCCTTGTTAACCCTCCCGTCATATTGGTAACACAAAATGAGTTCACAAATCGCAAAGTGCTCATACCTCAATGACCCTTACTGCCCTTTGTGGATCGGTTATTAAAGCTGACTTCAATCAGCCTTTTACGACTGTTATCGGTCATAAAAATATTTAACTATTTGTTTGCATTGGAATATTAACGACGTCTTTTAATATTGTGGTCCAAGTGTCGGCCAGACCCGCCGTCACTGTTGGAGGGTTAGATTAGTTAGTTAATAGTATATGTGATTTATTATTTTTGTAACAGTGTCGCGGCTGTAAATCCGGAGTCCGGCAAAAAGCGCAACTATGTAAGTATATTAAAAGATTACATATTTGTGCCGTTTGCTGTAGAAACCCATGGAGTCCAAGAGGGTGACAAGAGGGCTGGCTCTTTCTTCGCCCAAAGAATTAGTAGTGCAATTTAGCGGGGAAATAAAGCAGGGCATTCTGGTCACTATTCCACATATTATTTTATATTTTGTATTAATATGTAACTCTACTTAAAAGTAAAAATTTAAATAAATATAAACTAAACCATGTTAACGGTGGTGGCTCGGTTGTAAGAACACGTTCCTTTAATCCTACAAAGGTCGGTTCCAACCCCCCCCGGCATGTACCAATGCGAAATACATTTTTCTTAAGTACATTTGTCATAGATGACCGCCTCCGTGGTCTAGTGGTAACAAACGTTGCCGTGAACTCGGGAGGTCGTGGGTTCGATTCCCACCGGGGGCAAGTTGTACATTGTATAATTTGTCTCGGTCTGGGTGTTTATATGTATAATATGTATATATTTACAAAAAAAAAAAAAAAAAAGTATAATATGTAGTTTATCAACCATCTAGTTTCCGTAACACAAGCTACGCTTACCACGGAAACTAGATGGCGCTGTGTAACCTGTCTGGAAATATTTATATTTATTTATATTTATATTTAAAAAAAAAAAAAAAAAAAAAAAAAAAAAAAAGATTTACAACACCACCGTTCCCGTGCCTCGGAGAGCACGTTAAGCCGTCGGTCCCGGTTCCACTAATACCAACTGTGGAATCGTAAAAAAAAAAAAAAAAAAGTCATAAACAAATGACATCATATCCTCGCCAAGCCGTCTGGCCAGCGTGGCGAGTGTAGGCCAAATTCTCCAGATATGTGTTCTGGAAGGCCCATCTCCAGCAGTGGAGTTCTAGAACGCTGTGTTCTAGGGGCTGTAATGATAATGAAACTAAACCTAATAAAAAATAAACTATAAGTAGACAATGTTCTCTAGAGACGATCGATCCTTATTACAAATTATTTAGTTATTTTTTCATGAGATTAAATACCTACTGAAATTATAATTATTAAAACATAAAGTATGTTTCTTATATAAAAAAAAAAATTAACACTCGGGAGACAAGAGGGCTGGGCAATATTTGGTCCAAAGGATCAGCATTCCCATTCAACGTGGCAATGCTGTCAGTATCCTTGGCACTTTGTGTATTTGTAGCGATTCGGAGCATTTATTTTATTTATATTCATTTTATTTTGTTTGTCCTTTATTTTATTATTGTTTTTAGTTGTATTTTTACTTAAGAGTAGTTTTTTTTCTTAATAGTATTTTTAAAAGTTTAGTTCTAGTTCATTTAACAATTTAGTTTTTTTAATCATTGTACATTACTTCCTTCGAATAAATTGTTTTATCTTTAAGAAGAAGACAATTTTTTAAGCATTCCATGGATTCACCGTGCGGGTGCCGGGTCCATCGTGTGTGGGTAAGAGATCAGAAGAATCGTGTCTCGGGCTTGCGACCGACAATAGGCTGGTTTAGGAAAAGGAGGCCTATTAATATTAATTTATTCTTGTAATTATTGTTTTTTATTTAGTTGTAACGTTTGTTACAAAAATGTTAAATTATATTTCAAATATTTGGTAATAAATCTAATAGCAACCGTTTAGAGCGGCATCGATAAAGTGGAATGATGCTTCAAGATGAAAAAGATTTGAAATCCGTGCCTCAGTCATTAGAGACAATATTCGTCACAAACAATAACGACTATCATTTACTTGTCGCATCTTCAATGCCCTTTAATCATAAAGAATCGCCCAACAAGCATCAACACTTAAAGCAACAAAGTTCCAAAACTTTCAAACGTTCATATCATAATGCATCTTTATCAAATTAATTTCAATCGGCGCTTAGGCCATTCTGGATGTATTCGAATTCGTAATTCAATCGTATCGTGACAAGATCGAGATAAGCGAATGCTCGTGAAGGAGACTTATAAAGAGTGTTCTTTTATGCGGCTGTCAATCAATGATCGATGTATTCGAGTCATGTAGGTGCAGCTTGATCGATCTCAAATGAAATAACTACAGAAATGTTTTTGAACGCAAATTAGGGATTTGTATGTTTTGAGTTAACTTTTGCTTAGATTTTTAAGAAATGCATAAACATGCAAAGCTTAAAGTACATTTTTATAATTGATGCTATACGAGTTATTATGGCTGGCATTTATTTATTTATTTATTCATTCATTATTCAGTTATTATTTTGTTTTATTATTTAAAAAACTTTATTGCACTATCTACAAGAGACGGCCTTAATGCCTGGCGGCATTCTCCAGCAACCAACCTTTGGAATGAAACCCTTTCCAATGAAACGATTTGTGTTGTGAGGTAGGTGCAACCATTAAATAGATTAATAGGTAATTCAAATTGAATCTAAGTATTATATCTATATAGACAAATACATACTAATATGTACACAATACTACATATAGTACATACTATATATATATATATATATATATATATATATATATATATATATATATATATATATATATATATATTATACATTACATATAATACCTACTTACACTTTGAGGAACTGTTTAAATAATTACCATTAGATAATTCTATAGTATTTATTGAAAACTTTATTGCACAAAATGTATAAAGGCGTGTTATAATGTCGCTCTCTCATGACATTCTTTGCCTGTCAGACCTTCGGGATAATGAGAACATTAAACTAAATTACTATTATCTCCCGCCAATCTGTCCAGCGTGGCTTAATTCTCCAGAAATATAGAGAGCAGTGGTGTATACGTTGGTCAAGAAATTGTCAAATGAATGATATTAGACCCTTGGCAATCAGAATAGCCAGCTTGGCAGAAGACCAGATTCTCTAGATATATATTTATATCCAGCAATAGAGATCTAGGTGCTGTAATGAATCTCTAATAAGTAATTATTTTTATGGATAAATTCTCTAATTATTGTTTTATTTGAAAACCAAATCGTACTATAGCAGATTTTAATCAAGTAACATTATCAGAGATGTCTTTGTCAGGCTCCACAGTATCTGTGTATTTCTATAAGATCGCTGTCTCGATGTCCCCCAAACAATGGTCTTTTTCAATTTCTTTCTCGTCAAAGTTCGGAAGCAATTTTCCGCCGATCCATTGTGATATCCCAATCACTCGCTTGATTTGAGTAGTGTATATTTATTTGTATGTACCTAGTGGGTTTGTTTTTGTTTATCTATATCGAACCGGTATCAAATTTTATTATCATATTATCAAATTTAAATAATTATTCAAATTATTTTTTTAATTTTGAAATATTTTGTGACATCGTACACACCTGATGGTAATCGTAATAGAAGTAACTGACACCAGCTACTGACGACCGACATCAGTCCCTACCATTATGCAGGCCTATTAAGATGATCATTCACACTTCGCTTTAAGGACGACTCCAGCCATTGCACATCTTCAGCGTATTACAGATGTAAGAGTCTCCAAATTTATATGTACGCGTAGTGATAGTGGTTGTGCAGCTCTTCAGGACACTCACCGTAGTGTAGAACACGCTATAGGTCTGAGTGAGAGCGGAAAAAACTGTTTCTCCATGTTCAGTATCCCTAGTTTTTGGACGCTGATTTGGTGATGCTCTCAATGTACTTTCGGTGGTTTTAACCTCCTATAACCTGGAGTCCTTCAAGCGAAGTGTGAAAAAGTATATCGTCAAGCCAGCATAGTGTTAGGGACTGATTTGAGTCTTCAGTATCCGATTTTAGTTCCTGGGTAGCGGATCGCTTTCAATCAGGTTGCAATATACTTCTTTTGGTCAACATAGTTGATATCTTTATTTACTGTCAGTTTTATAACGAGTTTAGCTAAGCTTACGTCAGTTTAGATGATCCTGCTGCAGTACACGTGAACTTTATTAATAACAATAAAACAACAACGTCACAAACAATTTTTTTATATACATAACAACATAACGAAAAAGTGGAAAAAATCACGCGTGACGACCGCAATAATATTACCAAAGCAATGCTAAATAATTATGGATTTTTGTCTGCCTTTGTAGCAAACAACCCTATTGTACGAATACTGAAATCGACAAATAGAATCCACACGACACTACCGTATTCACAATTCTACTAATAGCATTCGTGAATGCTGACAAAGGAGGCCAAATATTTCATTGTTATAAGTTTTAGTCAAATGTTTCAGTTAGTAGGGTAATAGACTATGACTTGACTTGAAAATTTAGTTCGTTTTTATATTAGCTTTATAGTCTTCTTTTAATATCATATAGGTAAAATTTATTTTTTACTTATAAACTTTAATTTGAAGACCTTTTTAAAACCAACTCTTTCAAATTATCAAATTTTATTTACAAAATTATCGCAATTAAAATTTGAAAATATTAAAGAGTTGGTTTTTAAAAGGCCTTCGAATTCAAAATCGATAATTGTTGTGAAACTAGTAGATGAATTACTATATTTATTTAAATTTTTAGAAGTCTCTATGACATAAGGTTGTCGTAGAGACAAAAAGTCAATATCGAGATTTGGCAAAAAAGTTGTAAATTTTTATTATAATTTATTTGACCACAGTCAAGTGTTATTCAGTCTTTATGTCGCCAGGATAATTTTGTAAATAAAATTTGCAATATAAAAGAGTAGGTGTTTAAAAGGCCTTCCACTTAAAGAGTAGGTATGTTAAGAATTAATTTTAACGTATTTTATAAACTAAAATTGTCAGAATAATTTAAGCTAAGTCTGTAATAGTTTTTTTTAAGGATATAAAAAAAATTTGTGGTAACTGCGCAAATGTTCCTAACTCCATAACTTTTTTTTTATAAGTAAATTCATAAATGTGTTCTCACTTTTAATGATCAACAACTTTAAACGATAACTCATGATTCGCTTTATAATTTGTTTTTAATCAAATATTTGTGAAAATCTTATAAAATTGATACGAATTAATTATATCGCCTATTTAAGTCCCTACTTATTTCTTGGAGTTTTGTGCGTACGCCAATAAGTACTCGAGCATCGTAAACATGTTCACGTAACTTTGCATATAATGAGACAATTAGCATATTTTCGTCGTTCACAAATTGTTGTATGTCCAATATTTCCTCACTAATTGCTTCGCTAACGCTTGTGACACGAGATTCTTTGTCACCTGTCACCTTGTAACATTCTACTTCAGGCTTTAATGCTTTTGTAGGGTTTTCAGTCGTGTATCGTTCATTCTCAATAATGACAATAGAACAATATTTTTCCAAAGTCGCGCCACAATCGCGACTGTGACCGATTGTGCTCACTCTGGCCACACAAGTTTTGTAATGCCATCTAATGTACACACGAGGTTCTTTACAATTTCACGGCAAATTAATTTCAATAGTGCTTCTTTCTTGAATACGATTATTGCCTTTTGAATTCGGACTTAAAAGGAATTTTCTTTTTATCAAATGGGATCAACATCGTCCAGTTTGGGAAGCAGATTTTGCATATCATGACTATCAGGGCTTAGATCTATTGAATGGCTATCTAAGATTTCTCGCGAAACATTCTAAGGAGCCTGTAGACAATCAATCTTAGCCGTGACCCTTTTTGCATGAGTCCGTATAGTTCGATCAGCTACTGTTAGGGGTGAACTGGCAAGTCACGCGTCCAGACATCCCCGGGGATACTTTTACCGTTTAATGCATAGTTTGGAGAAGGGATACTGAGGGTGAGATGAATTAAAATCTGTCTAGTGTGAGCTCTTTGAATAAACTTAACATGAATAGCAACAAATAACACGTACTTGTACTTCAGTTAATTGATTGGGGGGCGTATTTATAACCCTTTAGATAATTAAATGCTTTATTAAATTACTAATCTGTAAATGTTTACCCATAAACTAATTAGAAGAATAATAAATAAAATAAATATGGAAGCAATCAAATATTTCCGTTAGAAAATCTTAGTTAACAATAATCTAAGTATGCACAAAAAAGATACCATGCTGGCAAACAGAGATAGGAACCAATCCTTTCAGCTCGGTCTAAGTCATAAAAACGACATCAAAAATATAACAGCTATACCCACACATGGAAATGAAAGGGATCAAAGAATAGAAGATCAAAACCACTTGAGATTTGAAACCGGAAAGCTGGCTAAAGTTTTCTCGCACGACTGCTCACCGGCTAATGTCGACCAAATATCTTTTTAATAAGAGGACAATGTGTTATAATAAATTGGCATTGTGAACGATACCAGGCCCTGTATAATATGGAACCCTGAGGAACAATGGCTGACGGTGTATAGAATAACATTTTTATAATAGGTCACTTGAAAAGTTAGTCAAGCGCGATGTTGAAGAGGGCATCTGTGTCAGACTAGGAACGTGTTTCACTGAATGTTCAATGAGAACACAGGATGTTAAAAAGCAGTCTACTATTCTCAAAATAATTAGCAATAGTATTGCGTAAATTATTGCAATGCTAGGTTTTAGTAACACCCCTTTGTTCGACTATTGTAAGAATAATATTTGGGAGTAATATTTCGTTTTCTCTTTATTGTATGCAGGTAACTTTCTAGAGGTAACCTTCATCAATTCAATACGATTTTATGAGAAATAGTTAAAAATAAGACGCATGAATGCCTATTATATTAGCTACATTTAGTTTTACTTCAGTCGTCTCCCTTTTTAACATATAAAGGGATTAGAAACTCGATTATACAAACAATACATTGATTATTTTTACTTTTGTATTTTTTTGTTGTCAGGATAAAACATAAGTTGACGGAATAAACGTAAACCTATTACAGGCATTTTGAATAGTTTTACTCCTGTTAGTGAAAGACTAAACAGGAAAAAACAATAACATAGGGCTTTGTCTTAAGATATATTAGTACTACACAAAGTGTTTCGAGAACTAATTTTATTAGTAATGCCATACACTAACCAACTGACAATAAAATAAAAATATGTAAGTATATAGAGTATATAGAAAAGAACTGACAGACTGTAAGAGCTGATATGGCCATCGGACACAGACAGTCCTTCCGAGCCCTGACAGGAGCCTCACACGACGCCTTTTGAGTCTTAAGAGAGCTAAGCTTCGCACAATGGTAGGGGTGATGACTGTTATACACTCTAAACATTAAAGATAGCCCACTGTGTAGAGGATGCATGGCAGAGAAGAAGATGGCCGCGCATGTTCTCATGGAGTGCTGCAGTGCGGCTGTGCCTAGACTGAAGTTCCTTCAGACTGCGGCAACTCTTCCAGCGGTCTGCAGGAACGTGACGGGTCTCATGGACTTTCTGGAGGAGATTGAATAGCTCCGATGACGGAACAAAGGTCTCATGGAGATTAAGTGTGGAGAAGCAACGGTCATCATAACAATCACAATATATATTTTTTTATTCCACAATTGCCAATAATTCCTTCGAGGAATTTTCCCTCTTTCACTTAACAGTAGAGTTTCAATTCTGAATCCACAAAGTCTGAACTAAAAAGAAATCAATACTCTATTAAAAGGTTTAATGAAATCACCAAGTGAAATATCCCCGACTCATTATTCTTGTTCAAGTGTCACCGCGGAACCCTCGGCTGTAAACCACACGTGAACAAGTCCTACTTGTCCCTCGTTAGTTTTAAATTCACCAGTATTTCTAATAGCCCTTTTTGCTTAGATTTTAATTAAATATCGCCAACAGTAGAACTGGTATTTCTTTCTTGGATAAAATTCTAAACAATGATAGTCGTCAGAGAACCAAATAATAGAGTTTTAAAGCCTCAACACACCCGTTAATGTAGGCGTTTATTTATATATTGAAAACAAGGGATTTAAATAGATCCACTAAGTTCTTTATTGTAAATAATTATTCAAATAATAATCACATACTACTTCAATAAAAGAAATAAACATAAATAGGTACCTTTAAAAAATGTCCCATCAGAGATAGTCCGAAGGAAAATGGCAACATTTCCCCTCTGTCTAGCTAGGCTAATACGTTAGTAGAAATAATTACCAGCTTTCCTGTCTCCAGATTTCGCCGTCAGCCCCTTTGGTCAACTCCTTGGCTAGGCGCTGGGCAGAGGATCCCCATGGTCCCATAGCATCCACCCCAACATCTGGTGGAGTGACCTATGTAATAGAGTTGGCCGTGTAACATTTACGCATTTAGTGTGCCTAGATCCTAAAGCCTAGATAAGTTTATGTACTGAAATATCTAGATTTTTTTTTATCTAACTAAATAAAAGTGTTACAAGTCTATTACAAATTCAATGAAAAGCAATATAAGATGGTTCTGTGACAAAGAATCAAAAACTCGTAAATGATAACCAAAAAATATACTAACAAAAAGAAATTAAACTTTTCAATACAAAATCGTAGTAAGCAGTTCACAATGTAAGCACAATACACAAACCTGAAGAAAAAAACTAATCGAATACCACAAAAAGCGATTGTAAAACTTTTTCTTAATTAACTTTTTTTCGCATTCACAATCCAAAAGCTATTCAACACCAAGCGATGAATCGTGCTATAATACTCGAGTACTTACAGCTAACTTTTGAAGAGAAAGTGAAAAGAAAACAAAATTAATGATTGTGTGTAATTCGCAATAAAAATGCCACATGCGAGCGCAAATGGGAGCATAATTATAACAAATTAATAACGCACACTACCCTCGAAACTCTGCCAGAGATTTGCATCCAATGGTTATTTTTTCTGTTGTGAATTTGTCCGCATGATTTATTTCATCGTGTCCTTTAAATTCACGTTCACAAGGATCAAATTCATCTGCACAATCGTTAGCATTTAGGATATTGTTACACTTGACAAGAATTCAAGGGTCATCTGCTCCGTACAAATCAAATTCATCTTTATTCGCTTTGCCATAGAATTGTGGATGTTTTCAACGATTTAGATGTACGAAATCACTTGAATATTAAAAGTCTTGGTAATTATTCAGGAATCCATCCATCATTAATCACGTTAGGGGATGCGGGAAACGTTGTAAAAATTATTGTTGAAAAGATAAATTACGCGAGACAAGCCACTTGACATTTATATGAAGCAGATTTTATGCGGCCAAATGTGTGGCAATATACAATACAATTAGGAACGTGTGATGTGATCATAAAACATGAATTAATAGTGTTTATAAAGAACAGGGTGACAATTTTGCTTTGTTATTTCGGTAATAATATTTCCTGGTATTCAAAAGAAGAATATGTTATTAATGGTACGTCATCGTCAGCTTCTATTCTACTGCTGATCCATTTCTAAATGCCGCCGAGCAAATTTAGGTTGGTGAATAACGCCGTTTGGCGTGTGTTGTTGTTATTATGATGTTAATACATCGTGTATCCAATCACCGCAATATAAGCAATCAAAATTTAATAAGTATTGGGATGACAAAATTATCAGGTGTGGCTCTATTTAGAAATGCTTCGCTAAGCCAGGGCTAGCTAAATTTAACTTATGTCATGTTTAAAGAAACGTTTGGCTCCATAACAGTTCAAATTAATTTGCTTAATCACTTTCTAAGCCACGCATAGGCGTCATAGGAATCTCTTTCTTATTTTAATTTATAATCATCAGCATAGGAGCATAAGGATCTTTTTCCAACCTCATCTAACCCCCCAACAATATTCTTCAGGTCATCTTTTTACCCAATATTACGATACCCCACAGCGATGCTCCAGAGTGGACCCAGCTTAATATTTTCTCTATTATCATGCTAATTATTCGAAAAACATAATAATTCGAATACTGTTCTGCCACAATGAACATCGAATAAAGCGATTCGCGACAGATTAATCGCTGTTAATATATTTTGCATTAACACGAGTGTAATATATTTGAACAATCCCGTTCTTTGTTGGTTTATGTTGTTGCAATTACAATATTGTGTTTAACCCTTTCAGAACTGGCGTCCACAATTAAGGACACAAAGTTTTAAAACCTATTAAAGAGTAAAATCTGAAGTAAGTACGGAAAGTACCGTGAAAAAGAAATCCAAAGAATTGTAGGCAGTTGAGTTATAACTGCAATATGATTCGTGTGTATTCTGTAACTTATTCGTTATTTTTATTGTTATAACCTACGCATATGTACACTTCTTTATCTTCATAGAAAGACAGGCTTATACTCGTACATATATGATCGTAATGACAGATGTCATTGTGCACATAATGGAAACCTCAAATATTAATAAATTGATCAAAAATTAAATGTTGGTCGCTATTACATAAAATTGTCAATGGCCAGACTGGATGTATCGAACTCTTGCAACACATTTCCTTCACAGTACCTTATAATATTCCTCGTCGTCCTATAACCAAGATCCTGTACAGTCCTCCCTCAAGAACTAATGTAGGTTCACATTCGTCAACATCCCGAATGTGCACCTACAGTAGTCTCTGCAGTGCCAATAATGATATAGACATATTTCATGACCGTTACAATGTATTCAGAAAAAATGTTCTCGAACATTTTAAACCATCAATACATGAGTAGCTTATAATTTATTTAACAAACATTTGTTTTCGTTTTTAAGGTACCAAATTTATGCAATTTTTATGTTTTTTTATAGTTTTATTAAAAAAGAAAAAATGTATAATTATATTCTGGAAGTCTTATTTTTATGTTATATTTTGTAAAATTGTTAGTTTTTGTTAAATTTATTTTTTTGTTTTATCAGTAATAAGTTTGTAATTTCTTCTTCTTTTTATATTGGTGAATGCTGTGACACCTAATTTAGATAACATTAGATAAGTTATAATTATACTATGTTATGTGTGTGATAATATATGTACTGTTGTGTGTACTATGACTGCCTCCGTGGTCTAGTTGCCGTGAACTCGGGAGGTCGTGGGTTCGATTCCCACCGGGGGCAAGTTGTACATTGTATAATTTGTCTCGGTCTGGGTGTTTATATGTATATATTTACCAAAAAAAAAAGTATAATATGTAGTTTATCAACCATCTAGTTTCCGTAACACAAGCTTCGTAGCTTACCACGGAAACTAGATGGCGCTGTGTGACCTGTCTGGAAAAAAAAAATTAAGGCCAAATTTATCTAAAAAGTATCGGATTTTTGCCACCATTGTTCAACCCTCACACTGTCTCCCGTACGTTGTCTCCATCTCCATCAAATGAGCGCGAGTTCACTAGTGTAGCGTGTATTGAATTACACGTGTGTGAGAATTATGCCGCCCCCTCGTCGGTAAAAAGAAAAATAAGAGTAGATTTGGGAGACACATTCTCGAATGAATGTCGAATTGCATTATTCGACTATTGTATATTTCCATATTATAGTAACCCCTTTTCTTCCCCTAGAATTTAAAACTTATTGATTTGTTTCTTACGGACGATATTTTGTTTTTATGGAGAGAACATCATGAATGAATTCCAGGCTCAGCTTTACGCAGTTGAAGTTGTTTCTAGAGGAATTCCAGCAAAATGTTTAGTTACATTGAACCTAAGCATATTCCTCGCCAACTCTGTCCAGCGTGGCGAGCGTAGGCAAAGTTCTCCAGATATATGGTCTGGAAGGCCCATCACCAACAGTCGAGTTCTAGGACGCTCTGTTCTAGGGGATGTAATAAATGAATATCTGCTTTTATTATTATTATTTATTTTATTCATTTTGGAAAACCAACAGTTGACAATATTATAATAAATATTACACAGTAAATTCACAAACGACGTGACGTGCGACGTGTGTAGACACATTAGCTCCATCTCAGATCCAGGCGACCTCGTCAGGCGCGGGGAGAGCGGCGTTTTCTGCGGAGAACCTCAAATTGCGCAAATATGCCAACCTTGGTACCGGTTACGAATTTGCGCCGTTTGGGGTCGAGACGAATGGGCCCATGGGGACCCGGCGAGGCGCTTGGCCAAGGAGTTGTCAAAGCTGCTGACAGAAAGGTCTGGAGACAGGAAGGCTGGCAATTATTTCTGCCAACGTATTAGCCTCGCTATACAGAGGGGAAATGTTGCCAGTCTCCTTGGGACAATCTCGGATGGGACGTCTCTAGAGGACATTTTTTATTAATTAAACTATTATTTTTAATTTTATTATTTAGGTAGCTTTTAATTTATATTTAATAATAAAAAAAAAAACACAAAGAACTATTAAAGGTTTTCACGTATAAAAATGGAATGAGAATTATACAGTATTTGGTAGGGTAGGGAGAGGAGCAGAATAGTGGATGGTAAGCATCTTATTGCGCAATAAAAAGAAGGGAGCTCTTTTTAAACTAGTATTTAATGGGTTGTAAGCCCGATACATTATTGCACCCGCACGGGAATTTGCTATAGACTAAGATTAGTAAAAGCGACCTTCACCGATCTGTGATCTAAAATTCGTTGTATGTCATTTGTCTTGTTTGACACTGTCAATGTTAAACGCTGTTGCAATTGATTTTCATAAAATATTTTGGCATAATTACGGCTAAACTCGCGCTAAAACTGACAGTAAATATATTAACTACTTAGACAGGCTATCGAGTTCTTCGCGCCATTTTGCGTGGACATGTCAAGTGCAAGTTTGTGTTTTGTAAATTAATTTACTGTGGATATTATTGGTCAAAAGTGGTGTTGTTTTGTTTAATAATGTGCTTCAATGTGAGTAATTATGGAAAACGATAAATTGGACTTTAAATATGGGGCACAAGTTGCAGTTTATTTTTGGCGGTTTTCCCGCGCTGTCAACTCCCATATTTTACCCGACGTGTTTAAGCTATGGTGCCGAGAGTGACTCCAAGAAAAGCATAAAATTCTGCAGCATCTGGAATTTGATGATGACCTCATTAACTCATTAAAAAGAAAGATATATTACGTCAGACTTGGCTGTATGGGCTAGACCCTTTGCCTTCCCTATCATCTCATTCATCATCCATCGGGAGAAGATAACCAAAAAAAAAAAAAAGACAGGCTATCGTTTGCGCTAAAAAAAATAGACTGCCGCCGCAGTTGGCCTAAATTGATATTCAATAGTGGTTTAAAAGCGTTACCAACAGATTCGTTACGACAGATACGAAATGACAAGTAAAATGGCAGCCTTTAGTAAAAGACAATGGCCACTCATTAAGTTGACTTGTCTATTCGCCAGTGTTGCCATCAACGAAACATCCGATAGTTATAGTCAGAGAGACGGCAGCCGAAAACTTATCTAAAATTATATTAATATTTATTAAAAATCTGTTTATTTACAAATTTTGAATAGGTATTGTTATATAATTTTTTTAAATATTTTACAGTCATACTGAAGTAAAAAATATGATGATGACAGTATGAATAGAGATGTACGTACACTCTTTTTAAAAAATAATGTATTTTAACTGCCTCCGTGGTCTAGCGACTAAGTTTGCGGATTTAGACTCGGAGTTACCGGGTTCGATTCCTGATCGGGACACAATAATTTATTGAATTTATTTGTGATATTTATTGAATTTATTTGTGATATTTCTCGAGTTTGGTACGCTAGAGACATCGACGAGCCTGCCACTTGTCATGATGGGCCTACAGTGAAGTTGTTTTATAACTTGTCAAAATTTATTGACGTGCCTTTGCCGAAAATTCATATATGTAGTTGTATAGTTTTTGCTGTTGTGAATTCTGCTAATCATTCTTTGTCTATAATTTACAGTACTTAACATTATTGTTATTATTTTAACATAAATTTAATACAATGAGAATTATATATTATATTTTTTTTCAAAATATTCCGTTTTAGTTTTTATCAAAATCGGTCACAAGACAACTTAGAGCATTTTTTGCTATTCCTTGTGGTTTAGGGTTTAACTCTGAAGGCCCACTTGAAAACTTCACTATGTATAGGAGAAAAATACAAATAAAAAAATTAAGAAAATCAGTAAAAATGTTTAGCCGTGTGCGTATGGCATATAGGAAGAGGACCAAAAATCTAAAGGTTGCAAGATCCAGCCGACACTCTAATTCTTTATTTTGTCATCGAACGTTCCCATTGGAATTCAGATACGAGTATTATAATAATTAATTACCTACTTATATCGTGCCTGGAGAGTGCTATATTCGAAACAAAGAACAGAACTGGCAGTAGGTACCTTATGAATTGCCGGATAGTACAAAAATACTTTTCTTTCCTAGAAATAAAATTACTCTAGCTCGATATTATTGATACCCGCACTTTAGGATGTTATATGTTACTATGTTGAAATATAAGGTCACCAGTCGACGGTTTTATGATTAAATTTAATCCAGCAACGCTTAGTCTATAAGATATTTCTCGCCTCGAATTGTGTTCAATTTCTCACATCGGCTGTTTAGCCATCAAACTTTGAGAATGATAAATGATTTTCCTCTGAGTGTTGTCAAGATTAATTAAAGTATTGCTTAAATAGTTTATTAATAAAACGGGTAGCTTTAGGTTCCCGTCATTCTAGAGAGATATTTCCTAGCAACCTATATAATAATAATAATAAAATATTTTATAGCACACAAAATATAAAGATATACATAGGCGAGCATAATATCGTAAAGGTTTTCGCTGCCAGCTAACATTTGGGAGTTTTGTAGTAAGTCTTGTTTACCATTTAGACTATTTTATTAGTCATTATTAGGCATACAATAAGGTCTTAAATTTAATTACATGTGAAAGAACACAATTTTCTCTTTCGAGCGTACAACTAAACTTAATAACTATATATAAAATATAATACAAGCATTAGGGTATATACAAACAATGCCAACTTTTTTTTTACTTTAATTATGGCATTAAATATAAGTCGTCACAAAATATCTAAAATTTCGTATCACAAAAATATTCGCCCAGATCATAATAACAGCTATTAAGAAGCCACGCAGAGTTTACTCTTAAATTTTGGCAATTTAAGCAAGACTATTTCAGTTAGTAAATTATTATAGATTTTCACAGACATGCTATACACACTCTCCTACTATTTGAAAGTTTATAATATAGTATAGCTAACGTATTTATATTGCGGTCTCTTGTTCTAAGTCTGTGTGTTTCCATTGTTTTCAAGCGATATTCTTTTTATATATCACCATAGCATTTAATATGTTATATTCATATGCATCTATAGTTTCAATTATTCTCTCATTTTATTATTCATATTCAGTTATGCTTTTTTTTATTCTTGTATATTACGCCCGCCTGATAGTAAGTAGCACGCGAGGTCCATGAATATTAGCAACTGAAATCAGACACTCATGACTGACATCAGTCCCTAAGACTATGCCGGCTTGACTGGGAATGACAGCAATTCAAACATGATCCCGAAACGTGGATACACTTTACTGGGTTTATCGGCACAAACGGTGGATACTTCCACGACCCGGCACACTGGACAAATTACCACCATCAGTCCGCCTGCCACCTATTTGTTGTTCTCGTTGAAAGTATGTGCCATTTGCAATGATATTAAATGCCAATTTTTACTTTTAAGAAGAACACATATTTTAAGCTTGCCATGGTGATATTCTGCTCTTTTTATGATAGAATTTCGCTCCTCCTTCAACTCCACAATTTCTATACCTTCTCACCACACTTCCTACGTTTCGAACTCATTTGCTGTTGTCGCTGCGAATCTTTGGAATAACTTACCATTCGATATCAGAGAAGCCCCCAATCGTGCAATATTTAAAAACCAGGTATACACACACTTTTTAACTAACTAAGTAACCTAACCTAAACCTTTCTTTTCAATCTTTTTTTCTCTTAATATCAGCATAATTGCAGCAGCATCATCACATTGTTAATTTTGTCACACTCTCCTCATCATGTAAGTAGTTTTATTTATGTTATATTAGTATATCTATAGTATGACTTATTTATGTATTAGTATGTAAATTGTATGTAGATATTAGTATCTATATATTTATATTACAATTATATTTCTGTTTTATTAAAATTTCATCTAATTTTTAATTGCACCTACCACCTATCCTGTCTAAATGTCCAAAAGGTTAATGTCCTAGCGGCATTAAGTCCGCCTTTGTACATAGTGCAATAAAGTTTAAAAATAAATAAATAAAATAAATATTTATATAAAAATAACACCACTTGAAATAGGTAAGACTTACGGAAAAAAAGTGTTGTTTTAAAGAAAATATTCGTTGTCTTTTATACAATACATTCTCATACAATAATAATACTTAAAGTACCTATACTTTCGTGCGAATACATATTCCCCTTTAATTTAAACTCATTAGTAATCTGTGTATGTGACGGGAGCCTTATTCAATAGCTTTTGTATGTTATTTAAAGCATTTTATACTGTTGCGGTTTAGAATAGATTTAATTTTGTCTGTTTGTTAATCGACAATCAAATTGTATTATCTCTCTTGTGTTGGTGATAAAGATTAATCATCTTGTTGCTATTGAAAGGGTCCCCAAAACACATACTTTAACGTAAGTCTTGTTTGAAGCGGTGTTATTTTTATATAAATATCGCCATGGCCAGCTTACAATGTTAGTTCTCCTTCAAATTAAAAATTAGCATTTGATATCATTGCAAATGGCACATACTTTCAACGAGAACAACAAATAGGTGACAGGCGGACTGATGGTGGTAATTTGTCCAGTGTGCCGGGTCGGGGAAGTATCCACCGTTTGTGCCGATAAACCCAGTAAAGTGTATCCACACGTTTCGGGATCATGTTCGAATTACCGTCGTGCCCAGTCAAGACGGCATAGTCTTAGGTGACTGATGTCAGTCATGAGTGTCTGATTCCAGTTGCTAACACTTACCTTGCGCGCCACTTACCATTATCAATTTTAGAATTAAAGGTTTATATGGAAAAGGCAAAAAAAAATACACTTCCGCCATATTGTTTCTTAGGAAAAGTTGTTTGTTTCTATTAATAGAATAACAAATTATTCTAAAGTTTGAACAAAATCCAAGCAAAGAATAAGCACGCATTCGTCAGTTTCTTATTGGTCTATGCATCCAGTACTTCTACAATCAAATACATCTAAATAAATAACATGGGCCCTCTCATTGTTATGCTACCTTCGTACAAAATATATTTTCTTGACAATAGAAGCCTCGAAATGGGGAAAAATGGGACACACTCGGGCGGGACATAGGCTAAGAGGTCACAGTACTATTCTAGGGCCTAATACTCGCGCTTTCGACTGCGTGTCGGTTCGAAATATTCGAATGAAAAGAAAAACCATCAGTTTTATTTGAGCAAGTCGAAACACGCAACACGAATGACAGTTTTCTATGGAGATCTGTCGGTCTTCATTCGAATATTTCAAATCTACACGCAAGTCGAAAGCGCCAGAATTAGGTCCCTGTTCGTAGTTAATTTCGACAACATATCCAAAATTGGTAAAAAAAAAAATGAAATACGAAATGTAAGTGACAGAGCTCGACTCGCTATACACAATGCCATACTGGTACCAACATTTATGTTAGGAAGCGAGACGTGGATATGTCAGAATACCCATGGGACTAGAAATGAGAAACCGATAGGTATTAAAGAAAGGATAGAGACTAAAATAAGGAAAGGCATGCTCCGATGGCATGGACTTGTTGAAGGATGAATTAAGAAAGATTGACGAACCAAATATACGGGGTGACTTTGTATGGTCTTACGTTAGACCAATATGTGAGTATATTAATAATAATAATGAATAAACATATTTATTAAAGAAACCATATGTCGGAAATGACTAAAATAATGTCTTTATCATACAAACTGATAATTTTAAAATAGCCAATTTGTATGAACAAGCCAAAAAAAAGTAATTTCCGACATTCGAGTATGGTTTTATAGGAAAAGTTGTTTGTTTCTATCAATAGAATCAAGTATTAGTCTACCAATTAGACCATACAAAGTTACCCAGTATGGAAAAACCTTTTAATGAAGCTATTTATTTATTATTATTAAATAAATCTTTATAAAATTAAGTAAGTAAACAAAATAGAATGCATCCGATTTGCTTTCGGTGTGCGTAAGTATGACCATGTCTCGCATTTTCGTACACAGTTAAATTGGCTCAATATCCGCTTTCGCAGGTCAGCTCATATTCTTCACTTTCTATACAATATTATTTATAACCCTATAGCTCATTATTATCTCAAAACACACTTTGAATTTATTTGTGATTCGCACGACCGCCCTCTTCTCATAACAACCAACTTAAAATCCCATCCCACACTTCCAGCAGATATTCAGATTCATTTGCCGTATCGGCTGCTCGTCAGGGCAACAAGCTTCTTCAATTCACATCTAAAAAAACTACTAAATACTTTCTTTTAAAACAAGTAGAACAATATATTTTAAATAAATAAAAAAATACTTCCTAATATTATATTATCTTCATATATATCTTCTATATATTAATAGGTATTTAAGTAGTTTTTGTATACATAAATAATAAGCATTAAAATATTTATGTAGTTTATTAAAATTTAAAATACGGTTAAAATTGCACTCCACATATTATACTGTCTCACTCTCCCAGAGGTTAGAAAAAGCTGGTAGAAAATGCCGAAATGGCTTTAATTTCGCCTCTGTATATACTTTTAAGTTTATTTATTTATTTATCCTCACATTACAGCCCCTAGAACACAGCGTCCTAGACCTCCACTGTTGGAGATGGGCCTTCCAGATCATGTATCTGGAGAATTTGACCTACACTCGCCACGCTGGCCAATATCAAAATTAAATTATAAATAGTTTTATTTATTTATACAATTTGAGAGCATTATTAACTTTCTTATATAAACAGTTAAACTTATATCTAAACACATAGCCATTTACGAAATAACATTTTGTTAACTAATCTTATAAAAAAAAGCATTATTAAAAACAGAAAATAAAAATGTACTAAGTTGGAATGATGTGTGTAGAAGTAAATAAATAAATAAATAAATATTTCCAGACAAGTCACACAGCGCCATCTAATTTTCGTGCTAAGCTACAAGGCTTGTGTTACGGAAACTA
Organism: Tinea semifulvella; assembly: GCA_910589645.1. Classification (NCBI taxonomy): domain Eukaryota; kingdom Metazoa; phylum Arthropoda; class Insecta; order Lepidoptera; family Tineidae; genus Tinea; species Tinea semifulvella. The sequence continues at coordinate 9,615,413 of OU342610.1, forward strand.
GATGGTTGATAAACTACATATTATACTTTTTTTTCTGTAAATATATACATATTATACATATAAACACCCAGACCGAGACAAATTATACAATGTACAACTTGCCCCTGGTGGGAATCGAACCCACGACCTCCCGAGTTCACGGCAACGTTTGTTACCACTAGACCACGGAGGCGGTATGTTGGTGTATGGAAATAAATGTAGGTGTGTATGTGAACTATTGTGTAGAGTTCAATATTTAAGATTTAAGTTGTATTTTTGAAACAAATAAACAATTGAAAATGTTGATTGAATAAATCAATATGCGAAAACAACCTGTTGTATTTCTTTGGTATCCTCTTTGTCAGACAGTTAGATGCATAATTTGTGCGTGAGTTAGAAATAACGAACAGATCAGGATGTCTGGTATTGCGAAAATTGCATTATTAAAAAGCAAACAAAAAACTGGTACGAAAGAATCGTGTAGGTTTTGTGCCACCGGCTCCCTGACTATGAAAACCTCTACCTACACGGCACCACTCGACTCATTCGGTAACATTCCATTTTGGAAACATTTGAATATTTTTATCGATGAGTGTACTAGAGAAATAATTGAAGGGTTTTCGAAAATACCAACATTTTTGTTCCAATTGGTATGTATAAATATCAGTTACAGATTTTTACCCTCACAATATATAAACTAATTATTAGTATTCTTTTTCACATTATGACATGTGACCTTTAGGAGTAAATTGATAATATAATTGATTTAATAAGAAAGGAGTCCTTCGCGCCATTTTGCGCGGACATGTCAAGTGCAAGTTTTTGTTTTGTAAATTAATTTACTGTGAATATAGTCAAAACTGGTGTTGTTTTGTTGAATAATGTGTATTATTATGGAAAACGATAAATTGAACTTTAACTATGGGGCACAAGTTGTAGTTAATTTTTTTGCGGATTTCCAGCGCTGTGAACTTCCATGTTATACCCGAGACGTGTTTGGGCTATAATGCCGCGTGTGACTCCAAGAAAAGCATTAAATTCTGCTCTTAAGGTTAACCTTATTAAAAAAGAAAGGCATACTTGGCTGTATGGGCCTTTGCTTTCCCTATCACCTCATTCGTCATCCATCGGGACAAGATAACACAATAAAAATATAAGAATAATAAAATTAATAAAATGGTAAACAAAACACAAATAAAAGATTAAAAGCAACTGATATCAGAATTTATAAACTCTTTCTGCTAAATTACTAATCATCATCAGCCTCTGTCTCTCCAGTTCTGAATATAGCATAATGAATATATAGTTAACAGATTCCATTATATAACGCTTGCGCTTAAGTAACAGAATAGGGCTGGATTCTTTCATTATCTGTCAGTTTTAGAGCAAATATGCATTCATAACTTTAATGTGCTGTGATGATGATGAATTATAGCTCTGTAAAAGTCATCATCATCATCATCAGCCTGTGTCTCTCCACTGCTGGATGTAGGCCTCCCCCAAGTCTCGCCACTTCACACGACCTCCTGCCACCCTTATCCACCCCCACCAGCGATCTTTCTCAGGTCATCTGTCCATCTGGCGGGGGGTCGTCCCACTCTGAGTTTTCCAGTATGTTGTCTCCACTCCAGAACCCGTTTACTCCATGAGCGACCTTGAACTTATGCATCAGAAACACTGTCACGCCTTTTCTCAATATGACATTAAATTAATATGTATTATGTTTTTAATTTGTTCAGAAAAGTATCTATTAATCTCAATAATTAGATAAAATATTATAAATGGAGTCCACGCCAAAAAGTTTTTAAAAAACATAACACCACGTCTTATCATCTCCTTCGGTGACAAGAGGTTTGGCTCTTTCTTCGGCGAAAGAATTACTATTGTAATTCAGCAGGAAAATGCAGCCAGCGTTCTTGCCACCATTCTACGCCGAACTTACAATCGTATCCGTAACATTATTTTAATTTTATATTTTGTAAAAAAAAAAACAAATTAAATTTTAATTATCATACTTCAATTTATACTAAAATTAAAAAAAAACTACTTAAATAATAAAAATAATTAAACATAAAACTAAGTATACAACAGTGACCTCTAGAGGAGTCCTATCAGAGATAGGAAGGAGACTGGCAACATTTCTCCTCTGTATTGTACGTTGACCGAAGTAATTGTCAACCTTCCTGTCCCCAGACCTTTCCGTCATCTGATTGAACAACTTCTTGGCCAGGCGCTTGGCTGAGACTAGTCTTAAAACCCCAAACTGCGCATTTTTTTTATTTATGAGTTTGAAACTGTGGTAAAAATATGTCTAAAATGTCAGTAATTTTATTTCCTTCAAAGTTGACTGCATTTCTCAAAATTACAGACTTCAAAAAATTTGGATTTAGAAATCATGTATGGTGCGAACAAAACGAAAGGCGTACATTGCAGAAAAAGCAACGTACATAGGTACCTAAGCACTCCTTTCTGGCACATAATAAAAGCTAAAAATAAAAAGCTAGACAGTATAATGGTTAAGCGTTAGACTGTTCCCCTTATCCTAACTAACTCTTTCAAACAGATTGCAACAAAAGACAGCGACTCCCCAACTAATATATTATTTATAACCCTAAATAAGGACCTATTAGACCTACGAATTTTAACCTCTTTTTACCCGACTGCGCGACGAAATTATTATGTGTTTATCATCCTATGTGTGTTTGTTCCTATGTGGCTCACTGGAGGCCAAACGCGTGGTGCTATTTTGATGATTCTAACATCAATCGATTAGTTTTTTTAACGAGTGTCTCTAACGTTTGAGTTCCGAACTAAAAAATCCATCCTGGAGGAACTGGAGATAGGACAGCGCCTTTCCTCAATTGTACAATCACGCATTGTCACTTTCTTTGGACACGTGTCGCGGCGTCGAGATACATCCATTGAGCGCCTTGTAGTTCAAGGAAAAGTCGATGGCAAAAGGATGCGTTCCGTGCTCGGATGAGATGGACTGACCAGGTTAAAGCAGCAATGGATCACCCCCCACATGAGCGCTCCAGGAAAGCTGCAGTTCGAGACGAGTGGCGACACTCAAGTGACGACCACGACCACTCTGCCAAGAGTGTAGCGATTAAGAAGAAGAAGAAGTCTCTGCGACATTAAACGTTATGTATTAAAACATTAAACTTTTTTAAACTCTTGGGGATAATTGCAATTTTAAAACGCGTTATCCTAGTAGAATAATTATTCCAGCGCATAAAAATACCCAATATAGCCCAAATTGTTATGCAATAGCAACAAAGATATTAGATAGCTTTCAGTTACTATAAGGGAGCTGCCACTAAAACTGTTCAAATTAAGAGTCAAAGAAATGCTGGTTAAAACATGTTTTTATTCGACAAAAGAATATCTAGACACCAAGCTTGGTAAAGTCATGTAACTAAATAAAATTTGTATGCTAGAAATAACAAGGCATGTTATGTAATTACATATAATAATTTACATCCCTGTACCTACCATGTTTCTTTCCTTAATTAAATTATTAAAACCTAAACTAAATTATTTCATTTCGTTTCATTTGTAACAACACTGGAGCACTTCGTAAGTACATCCGTGGCCGTCTTCTCCTCTGCCATAGATAATCTGCACAGTAGGCTATATTTTATTTTATTTTATTTTGGAAATAAAGTCACACAATGTACATGATATAAATTAAACTAAAACTCGACCTAGAGTTCCAATAATTAACAATTATGCTAACACATCGTCTCAACCAAACCATTAGAAAAATAATATATATAAATGAAGAACAATAATGATAATAAGGATTGAGAAGATACGAAAGCGATATGATAAATTATAAATACAGATTTAAAAGAGAAACTGTTTCAATAGGTAAATAAGTGAAATTAATGAAGACAACAATTGCCTCCGTGGTCTAGCGGTTAAGTCCGTGGATTTAAACTCTGAGGTACCGAGTTCGATTCCTGGTCGGGACACAAAGTATTTATTAATGTAAATAAATACATTTAATTAATATTTAATTTATTTCTGATATTTCTCGAGTTTGGTACGCTAGAGACTTGTCATGATTGTAAAGTTGAATGTTTATCCGCTTATTTATAAGCGTGGTTTCTGACCACCCCGAAAGGAAAACGGTCGTGATGATAATTTACTTTACAACAACTAAAATAATAAGTAATAACACGATAGGTATTCCTGGACGAAATCGCTACAACTTGTTGCGAAGACATTTCTTAACGACTGCATATGAATTACTGAACAAATCGATATCAAACAACTTGCTATTATAAAGTGAACATGCACGACGCAGATATTTATTTTGGGCATATTTTGTTTTAGAGCGAGGTACAGAAAACAAAAAAGAAGAAAGAAAAAAAAAACAGTATCTAAGTCTTTAAGGCACAGTGTCCAGTCATCACCCCTACCATTGTGCGTATACATTATGCATAGCTAGGCTCTGTTTAGGGTTGGGATTTTTCAGGGTTGGGATTTTTCAGGGTAGGGAAGGGTTTCTCTAGACTGTCTGCGGTCTGTCGCCGATGACCAAAACTGCTCGTGTAGTCTAATAGTTTAAAGGTCAAAATCTTAACGTAAATTTGGGTCTAAGTTCGCCTATAAAAAGGAAGGAAGGAAAATGGCGGGAAATGAAATTAAACAATTACGGGACGAAGGTGAAAAACTCTTTAAGAATAACACAAAAGCTCGCTTAATTATTAAATTGAAATTTGTGTTTTGGAAGCACAATGGGTCTAAAAGGGGTGGATTCGGAAAGGGGATTTGCACTGAATATTGTAGGGAACTACAGATGATATAGGCATAGTGACTTTTACAACAGTGACACATTGGGTCTCGTCCACAAATTTAAGGTCGCTCAGCGGGCTATGGAGAGAGCTATGCTTGGTATTTCTCTGATGGATAAAGTCAGAAACGAGGAAATCTGTCGGAGAACCAAAGTTACCGATATAGCCTTCAAAATTAGTAAGCTGAAGTGGCAATGGGCTGGACATGCCTGTCGTAGAACCGGTGAACGATGGAGTAGACGAGTTCTATAGTGAAGACCACGTACGGGAAAACGCAGTGTGGTCGAAGGAAGGTCGCTGGTGTGGGTTGGATGAGAGTGGCAGGAGATCGTGTGAAGTGGCGAGACTTGGGAGAGGCCTACATCCAACAGTGGAGAGACACAGGCTGATGATGATGATGATGACTTTTACAGAGCTATAATTGAAATTTATCACCATCACAGCCCCTAAAACACAAAGTCCTAGACCACCACTGTTGAAGATAGGCCTTCCAGAATATATTTCTAAAGTAGACCACACTCGCCACGTGGCCAGACGGGTTTGTTCTAATGTAGTTTTATTATTATTAACGATTTCGCAAGTTGGTATTGGTAAGCGAACAAAGAAGAAGACAAATGTCTAAACATTGGATTCATCGTGCGGGTGCAGGGTCCATCTTGTGTGGAAAAGAGAGATGAGAAGTATGTTGTCTCGGGCTTGCGACCGACTATCGGCTGGTTTACAAAAGAGGCCTGCTTTTTTTATATAACGCAACAAGACCTAAATCTATGACCAATGTACGAGTAGGTACGTTACATTGTAAATGACATTTCGCACGGATTATCGCTGTAAGCGCAAACGTGATACAAACTGTAACTGTCAACCGCCATTAGAGTTATGGATGCATATTTGCTCTAAAACTGACAGATAATGAAAGAATCCAGCCCTGTTACTAAAGCGCACACGTTATATAATGGAATCCGTTAACTATATATTCATTATTATTAAAGTTGTTAGTTGCACGTACGCTGTCAAGGTCGAACGCTTATAAAGTTGAGAATGCAATAATATTTTTTAATTATGACGCAAACTCTGACGTAAATAACGAAATCCACTAATAACATTTGCGACTAAGTAACAGAATTGGGCTAGGAAACCACTAATTTGACAATATAAATTTTGCGTTTGAGAAATAGACTACGGACACTACGGCCAGAAGCATGTGAAATTTACCTCAACACTCGTATTCGTTGGAACTAGCAGCGCCATCTATTGGTCACGGAAAATAATGAAGTGTTGGTTGCCTACTGGTAAAAAAGTAGTAAGGTTAAATAAGATACTTTGATAAAAGTAAAGTATCATTACGACCGTAGTCATATCACGTTTTTTTTTAATGAATCGGTTTCACTTAAGCCAACTTCAGGTACTATAGGATCATCATGACAAGTGACAAGATCGTTGATGTCTCTAGCGTACCAAACTCGAGAAATATCACAAATAAATTTAATATTATTTTGAGCCCCGAGTAGAAAATTAATCTGGTACCTACACGTCTAAGTCCACGGCTTAACATTAGCCAACTTTACTATACGCCCATAATGACAAATAGCAAGCTCGTCGATGTCTTAATAATAAATTAAACACGGGACAACGAAGCCGGTACCTACCTCCGAACCATATACACGGACTTAATCGCTTGACCACGGAGGCAGTTTACTTTGATGAACTTAAAAAAAAGCTTATAGAATAATATTAAATAAAAAAGCAATATTTATTTATTTATTTTTTATTTATACTTAATTGCACAAAGTACAAAGGCGGACCTAATGCCGCTAGACATTCTATGACGGTCAAACCTTCGGGACAACGAGAGCAGTAAGTACATAAGGTAGGTGCAATACTAAATAAACTTGAAGAGTTTTATTGCAGATAACATATACATACTTATTAATAATTACATACTAATACATACATATAACCTACATAAATAAAATATTAACAATACAATATAATATATACACAATACTATACCTACTAATGATAAATCACAGTCTGATTAAGACTAAGCTAAAACAAAAGGAGGAACATAGAAAATTACGAACCTCGGTCTTGCATGTAGTGAGCATACACTAGTTTTTTAAAAATACATCTATTCGGAGCTTGGCGAATTTTAACTGGCAGCTGATTCCAAAGGTTAGTAGCCACAACTGCGAACGATTTGGACACAAAGGTAGTATGGTGAGGGGGTATTGAGAGCGTATCATTAGAAGAAACCGAAGAGTCCTCTCATGTGTGGCACCAAGATACGTAAAATAATCTTTCAAATAATTGGGTGTAGACGGCTCGTTAAGTATAGAATACAGCTTGCACAGAACTTCCTCCAGCTGTTCCTTCGGTAACGAATAGGCAACCATTTTAATTCGTTTCGAGAAGGTGTATCGCAAAAAGCTAAACTTAGCTTGGCTTGTACTTAGCTTAATTTGTGCCGTAATCTGTAGAAACTCTGGGCCCATGGAGTACAAGCGAAAATATTATTTTTAAAAGACATCACCGCGTCTTGTCGTCTCCTCCGGTGATAAGAGGGCTGGCTCTTTCTTTGCCCAAAGAATCAATATTGCAATTCAGCGGGGAAATGCAGCCGGCGTTCTTGCCAACATTCCACGCGGACGGGACTTATATCCCTATCCGTATTTTTTTGGAATAAATGATTGTATGAAAAACATTTTAATTCTGGAAACGGATCTGAATATATGTGTAAAGAAAACAAAAGTATGAAATAAAAACAATTTAGTATTTATTTTCATGGCATTAACAAAGTAATTTACATCGTTGGTACTGACATCAATACAATTAATTATATTAATTTAAATTATAATACAGTCTGATACTACATAGAGATTAAATTATACTGCACTACCTATCTACAACAATACAAATAAATTAAATTCATTGTCAAGTAATTATGACGAATCTATTTCAAACACAAAACTATTAAATTCAACAGTAATAATCCAAGTGAGTTTTAAATTAACAAATTATACAGCAACCTTAAATATAATTACAATCTACTAATGTTAACTACTTGAGAGTGATACTTACACAAAATAATTCATTTTTGGTTTATTTCTCACTTTACTAACAGTTCTAAAGATTACATTTTCAAAATCTTAGTCGGAATAAAATAAACATCACAGATTAACAAAAACGCGCCCACAGATTATCGTCCCAATTGTACTTACTTACTAAACATATTTACACGAACATTGATATGTTCACTCAAACTACTATTAAAACAATTTCAATAAATTAAATATACAGTCCATCACATACTTTCTTCTAAACACATTTTAATATATAACTGAGACTGGCCGTCGCAACTGATCGTCATGCGGACTGTGCTGCGACGGCGGAGACACCGGCGACGGGGGCGCGCCGTACTGGGGGAACAGCGCCGGGGAGAACTTAGGGTGAGCCACAGGAGAAGTATACAGGGACGAGTAGAACGAAGAAACCACAGCCGCAGCAGACTGCGACGACACCGCCACTGGCATCTTGTCCGACGGCGCCATCAACTTAGAGAACTGCAGGTGATCCAACTGATGCGGGAAGTAAGGCGGCATCGCAGCCGGATACGGCAAACCATCCAAATGACCAACTCCAGGAGCCGGCCCAGCAAAATACGGCAGCTGGAAGCTAGGGAAAGCACCCGCACCAGGAGCTCCAGACGACGGCGCTTTGGGCTTCCTCCTCGGCCTGTACTTATAATCCGGATGCTCCTTCATGTGCAGAGCTCTCAACCTTTTAGCTTCATCAATAAAAGGTCTCTTCTGCATTTCACTCAGCAACTTCCACTCCGCTCCCAATCGTTTCGAGATTTCAGAGTTGTGCATCTTCGGGTTGTCTTTGGCGATCTGTCTGCGCTGGAGCCGCGACCAGACCATGAAGGCGTTCATCGGTCTCTTGATGTGACCTTCGGAGTGTGGAGAGGAGGCCGGCATGGGTTGCGGCGGGCTGGCGTACTCCGGCAGCATACCGGGGTGCATCGAGAACGCGTAATGGTGATGACCGAGTGTAGACATTGTGATAGTTGTAACTTATAAGTTGGATAAGAGCATCGGCTCTTAATATGGCACAAAGCAAAGCAAAGGGCTAGTCGTTTGATTGTTCCGCGTCAACTTCGAGCGAAAGACTGACGAATTGGTTTGAACGTTGCGAGGATATGGTCGAGCGGGGATCGCGGTTCTGGGCGGTGTAAGCCGACCAATCGGAGAGCGGAGAGTACAGCCTGCGCTCCTCCTAACAATGGTTTTCTGTCTCATTCCCCCTTATTCACTTGCTGGTGTAAGATGTTTGTTGTCTCGCTTTAATAATACAGCACCCCATGCCATGGAACAAGCACACAGCTGTTTGTCGTATTTTGGGTTTAGAGTTTAGGAAATTGCATGACGCAACGTAACCGTAGATGTGTGATAACGATGTTTAACTTGTGTTGTTATTTGTTATTGGACTTCATTAGACGACACTTTTTGTAATATTAGGTTCAAAATTTATTTTAAAAATAAAATTTTAATTATATTAATCAACCCCTACATGAAATTATTGATATTTCAGCCAATGACAGCCTATAGGCAATTTTATAATTACCTAATCATAATGACATAACTTACAGCATTTTTACATTAGCTGTTTGTTACCCGGCTTTGCCTGTATAGTAAAGTTAGTATCATCACGACCGTATCCCTTGCAGGGTGGTCAGAAACCACGCTTTTGTAAGGAGCGAGTTCACATAGCCTACTTTACAAGGCCCATCATGACATGTATGTTTTTCAATATTTATTTTGTGTTCTCTATCAGAAAACCAAGCTCCTCCGAGTTTAAAATCTACGGCCTAGAATGAATACGTTGACGGACGGTGAACGCCTTTAAAAACTACTGCACCGATTTTCATGCTGTTTTTACTTATGAATAGAGTGGTTCTCGAGGAAGGTTTTAGTATAATTGTATTTAATTGTTTACCCAGCTCTTTCATGAATGTGTGGGTATCAAGAGAATATGCCCCCATTGTTTCAACCCCAAATGCCACAAAGTTATAATTTTGTTTATTGCTATATTATATTTGATGTGCTTTTTAAAATCGGCTGTATGAGCAACTTAAATATAATTGTATAACACTGTTTGTACTAAAATAATAATACATCTGTCGCACAATAAAGATGGGGAATGCTCTTCCACAGCCTCTGTGTTTCCACCTGGAGTCCTTCAAGTTTAGTGTGAAAAAGCATCTAGTCAATCCGGCATAGTATTAGGGACTGATGTCAGTCGTGAGTATCTGATTACAGTTGCTAACAATCGTGGACCTCGCGCGCCACTTACCATCAGGTTTGCGCAAGGTCACATGTCTAGGACTCTATGTTCTAGTGGTTATGATGATGATTAATAAAATTCAGCAGTGAATAAGCAATATAAATAAACAATAATGTAGAAAAATGGTCTAACAAAGATGTTTTTGTATAGCAATGCTACCATGACGAATTAGTTGGTAATAACAGTACAAACCCCTAAACTGAAGGATGACAATAGAAGACGCCATTTTTCAATACAATTGTCATATTCATTGTTCTTTTATGAAACAATGACGGAGAATTAAAAATTGACATTGATTTATATCAAGCAACCGGGCACTCGTGGTTAAGTCAGTGGATTTAGTCTCGGAGGTACCGGATTCGATTCCTGTAGCCATATATATTCTGTTACTTAAGCGCAAACGTTATATAGTGGAATCCGTTAACTATATATGTATTACGCTATTAAAGTTGATATTTGCACGGCCGCTGTCAACGTCGAGCGCTTATAGAGTTGAGAATAGATTAATATTTTGTAATTATGACGCAACCGCTGACGCAAATAATGAAATTCACTAATAACGTTTGCGACTAGTAACAGAATAGAGCTGATGGTCGTATCACAATAATATATATCAATTTAAATAACTAATTTAATTTATTTGTGATATTCTCGAGTTTGGTTCGCTGAAGACATCGACGAGCTTGCCACTTGTCATGATTGGCCTATAGTAAAGTTGGCTAAATGTGAATCAGCATCTTTATAAGCGTGGTTTCTGACCACCCCGGAAGGGCAACGATCGTGATGATACTTTATTAAATCTATAAAACAGATTAATGTAAATCCTGTGCACCTTTACAATACTTTTGCTGTACAAAAAATGCTCTAGACATCGCCCGACCAACTGATTTAGGCGATATACAGAACATGTTTAGGGTAAGAACAACAAATAGGTGGTAGGCGGTCTGATGGTGATAACATGCCCAGTAACACCCGAGGCGGGGAAGTATCAACCGTTCGTACCGATAAACCCAGTACAGAGTATCCACACGTTTCAGCCGGCATACTGTTGTGGGACTGATGTCAGTCATGAGTGTCCTGATTACAGTTGCTAACATTCATGGACCTTGCGAGCCACTTACCATCAGCTGGACGCAAAGTTACATGCCGTAGTATAGTAGTTCTTCTTCGCCATTGGCGGAACGCTTCAGGGTTAACCCTATTTAGCGGGCATTAATCTCGGCGGAACATCAGCGGGACCGGCAGGTGGCGGCGAGATGTCAGGATGGCGGCGGTCTTCGACATCCGCTATCTATCCAGCCACGGCGGCCGGAGGTCCATCAGTTTCTGCATTTTCCTTATAGCGTCGATGGCCGAGGTAAAGTATGCGCTGTCGTCGTCGGCATATAGCGCGAGGACGCCACTCTTTTCCCCCCTCTTCAGGTGTCCAATAAGGGTGGGAATGTCATCAGTGAAAGTGGCGTACGGGGGACAGGCATCTTCCTTGCGGGACGCCAGCCGCGATGGTCTTCTCCGCGGACGATGCTTCGTCGATCTCCACGAAGAATCGTCTCCCCTCCAGGAATGATGACAGTAACTACGTGCCGGGATTTAGGTAGTAAAATAAAAAAAATAGCAATGTCAAGAATTGTTCGTAGTTATAATAACTTATTTAAAGATATTGACCTACTTACTGCTTCTAAATCTAGTCTCAAAAAGGACTTATACATGCACATTATCTCTGTGGACTGAAGATGGCTTGGATGTGTTTGTGTGTATGATGTGAATAGACAGGTGACAGGAGACACTTGCGCGTTCCTGGTTGGATTTAATTCGCAGATTGAGTGGATAAATTAATATTGTTTTTGACTTTTTCACATGCAAATTTATTGTTGTTACCAAATTATAGGTATTATTGATGGTATGTTTTATTATCATTATACTTCTTGTAATATATTTATAAAATTTATAAGTAAATTTTATGTAGTTTTTTATTATTATTATTATTTTTTTATTTTAATTTTATTTTATTTTAATTTATTACTTGAAGTAGGTAATATTTTAGTTATTTTCGTTACTTTTTTATTATTTCTAAAAGGAATTGTATGTTTATTATATATATATTTTTAAAAATTGTTTCAGAATTAGTTTTTCGAATAACATTTAGTTTTTGTATACTTATTGAAAATTTTATAATTTTGTTATTTCTTATAGGCAATAAAAGCTACTGTGGTAATGTGGTGGTCGCCTATAATAGGTGCAACATCTAACTTCTGATTTAGTGTTAAGTACAAATAAGTGTGTGATGTTAGCACTGTTGGCTACCCTATTATAAATAAATAAATAAATATTTTTTAACAATTTTTTTGGATATATTTCCGTGCTTTATATAATTATATTGTAATATACTCGCAAAACTTAGCTATTTCCAGTTTATCTTGTATGGTATGTAGTAAGTACTATGTTTATATACTATTATTAAGCATATTGTTACGTTGTTGGTTTCTTAATAAATAAATATTACTCCACTCTAAAACCCGCTTGCTGCATCGTTCGTCGGTTCTGAGAGGTTCTGGTTGAGGGTTGCAAAAGACCTCGTGCTGTGAAGAGACACGGGCTGATAATGATGACATATATCTTAGTCAATGCTATTTTTTTTATTATAAAACAATATATTTTTGGGAATTAGCTACGGCGGACGCTATTGTTAACGAGTTTGCGGTATCGTACCGACATTAACGGTATTGCCACCATAAATATATTGTAACAGTTTTTGTATAACGTCTTTATGATGCTTCCAAGAAAATGCGCGTGCCTTATTTATATGATTTTGAAGTTAAAAATGCCTATTGCTCTTTTGGCAATTTCTTAAATTGTCTGAGAACGCGATAAGGTGTGGAATGCCCTGCTAGCCTCTGTGTTTCCACTTTCCTATAACCTGGAATCCTTGAATCAAAGTGTAAAAAAGGATAGTGTTTTAGTAATTCTCATTTTTATTTACGCACGAAGCACATCAGAATACGGCTACCAGTTTTGAATTCGCATTTATGATATATATTTATTTTAATCGTATAGAAGCCATCCAACGTAGATTCATGAGGTTTCCGGAATATATTTATTTATTTATTTATTTAAAACTTTATTACACTATGTACAAGGGGCGGGCTTTTGATAATAAATAAATAAATATTTCCAGACAGGTCACACAGCGCCATCTAGTTTCCGTGGTAAGCTACGAGGCTTGTGTTACGGAAACTAGATGGTTGATAAACTTCATATTATATATATATATATTTTTTGTAAATATATACATATTATAAGTACATATAAACACCCAGACCGATAATGCGGTCCAGTCGTAATGCCGCTAGATATTCTCTGACAGCCAACCTTCGTGACAATAAAAAATATAATTTAGATCGAGTAGTAGGTCCGAAGACGTATTTAAGACTGATCATTATTAAATAACAACTATTTTTATCAATATATATATATATACTACATACTAATAGTACTTACATATATACTTAAGTATACTACATACAATATCCACTTATACACGATGTTGGGATCTGTTTAAGTTGGATTCTTGCCGAATATTGACTGGCAAATTGTTCCAAAGATTTACTGCAACAACTGCAAATATACACTTATCGATAGCAACTACAACAAGATGTAAAATTTCTGCCGCTGTTTGAGAGATGTAGGATAGCAGACATACTATTACTAGTAAATATATTGCGGTGGTGGCTCGGTTGTAAGAACGTGTTCCTTAAATCCTACAAAGGTCGGTTCAAACCCCCCCGGCATGCACCAATGAGAAATACACTTTTCTTACGTGCATTTGTGTGTCACATGCCGTGCTTGTATTTTAAAAAAAAATCTTATAGGAATATAATAAGAAAGCTCTAATAAGACTAATAAAGTTTACATATTTATCGTGTGACAGATGTAAGTAGTATTTACACAATTGTAGCAATTGGCTTTATTTCAAATTTTGTTTTATATTTTAGAATCTTGCCACATTCGCTAAAATTTATTATTTTATTTTAATTTATTTTCAATTATTTAGACAATAAACAGTCAACATACGCAAACAATATCACAGATAAACAAAATTGACACTCTGCAAGATACTAAAATTGAAAACTAATGAATAATATGAACCACTAAGGGGCCCCTTTAAAGGCTTTGCCGTCACGTGACAAGTTTGAACATCTGTGTAATAAATTAATAACAATAAGATGGCATTAAGAGCCAAAAATAGATATATTATGATCTATACCACTCACTCCCGTACCCAATAATTTGTTAAAAAAAGTAAATTATCATCACGACAGTATTTCCTGCGTCATTCACAGCTGGGGTATATTTTCGGGGATTAATTAATAAAAAGGCATATAAACGTCATTAATTTAATATTTTCAATAATTATACTTCTGCTAGTGGAAGACTAAGCAGCAAAGAGGTCCAATAAGTAAGCTTAGCAGAAGACCAGCAGCTTAGCAAATTCCAGTGACCTGTTAATATTTTAATCTGACTGAAAAAGGAATCTGCAAGTAAAACTCAGCTATTTCAGAAAAAAACATACACAGAACTACACCACAACGGTTAATTAATAATCTTTTTAGCATTTTCTAACAACTGACCTTTGGGAAAGTGAGAAATCATGGGCAGGGGGCAAATAAATATAATACACGATATTAACTTAACTTAGTACATATACTACATAAAAAACCAACTACATACATACCTATACTACACACTTTAATGTGTCTATCACTATTAACCCGTCTGGTTGCCGTGGCGAGTGTAGACCAAATATTCCAGCTATACGTTCTGGAAGGCCCATCTCCAACAGTGAAGGTCTAGGTCGCTGTGTTTTTGAAAAAAAAAACACAGTTATAAATGGATTTTTAGATAAATTATTCTAACAAGATTACAATTTAAGTAGAAAAAAAACACTATTTTATTATCTACTATGTCCAAAATGTTTAAAATATCAACATGACAGCTCTAGTTCTAAAGGATTGGTTGATACGAAAACTACCATTTTTATTTTCCAAATAACTTAATTGCACAGTAATATATAGTAAAATAGCATTAATCTTAACTAAATCTCAAACTTGGTGCCGGTTACGAATTTGCGCCGTTTGGGGTCGAGACGATGGGCCCATGGGGACCGTCGGCGAAGCGCTTGGCCAAGTAGTTGTCAAAGCGGCTGACAGAAAGGTCTGCAAATAGGAAGGCTGGCAATTATTTCTGCCAACGTATTAGCCTCGCTATACAGATGGGAAATGTTGTCAGTCTCCTTGGGACTATCTCGGATGGGACATCTCTAGAGGACATTTTTAAGTCCGTATATTATTGTATGTATTATTTGTACATTGTATATATATGTGTGTGTGTGTATAATTATGTGTTATTTATGTATATATCGGTAGATGAGTACCATAGCTTTATTATTTATATATATCTATATTTATTTTAGTTATAAGTCGTTTTCTCAATAAAACTCATTGTCAATCATTAGTGGTCATGCACACACAATCCCTGCTCACTTCTCCTAAAGGTTAGCTGTTAAATAATGTTTTCAGACGTTAAGCTCGCCTATGTACTGTAAAATGTTTTATTTTCAATAATGTGCAATAAAGAATTTATCTATCTATCAACCTTACTGCCCAGCAAGACAAGGATAAGCTCGTCGAAGTTACTACCGTACCAAACTCAGAATAATCACAAATAAATTAAATAAACTATTGCGTCCCGACCAGGATTCGAACCCGCATCTAAATCCACATACTTAACTGCTAGACTACGAAATTAATAGTTTGTTAAAATAAGATAACCGACATTGTTATCGTATCTTGTCCCACAACCTGTGTTACGGAAGCGGTTTTTTTTATATATAAATTCCACTGCGTTAGGGAAAAACACGGAATAAAACAAAAATATTTTAACAAAACCATTATGTTTAAAACGGTTCCTTTGTGGCTCAAAACTGTCCAATATTGTTTCTATTTAAAGTAATAAAATAATTAAACTCAACACTCTGTTATTCATTGACTTAGATATAAGAACCTGTCCATATAATCATTAGCATGCGTCTCTCCAGTGCTAGGGCTTAATTTTGGTGTCGAACATGTCGGTTCGATATATTCGAGTGAAAAGTCACAGATATCCATAGAAAACTGTCAGGGTCATACGAACTAATCGAATCGACATGCATGTCGAAAACACGAGAATCTGGACCCTAAATGTAGTCCTCCACTAAACTAACTTTCTTTAGGTTATTCATACTTCTCTGTAAGAAGTGGAACATTTGAAATCATCTTCCACTAATGTTAAAAAAGAAGGTCATGGACTACATTGGTTCTGTCTACTTACCTGTTTATCTTATGGCTGCCAAACATAGAAATATAACAATCATTAAAAAAAAATAACACGTGCTAACGCGCCATGAAAAGAAGCAATTAAAATATAAAACTAAATGTCAGTGACTTTGATTCTTTGACGAATATTAACTTTTTTAATTCTATCCATCAGATAAATAAATAAATAATAATAAATAAATACCTAATATAGCTCGATGAGCGCCTATATTACCTTGCATTTGTGAAGACTGTCAGTGTCTACATCTCTGCTCCGTCATCTATACAGGGAGGACTATCATCTTCAAACTTTGTGGTATGGTCTATTTATCTGTTATGTTTTAGCTATAAGCTTGCCACTTATCATGATGGGTATTTATAGTAAACTTGGATAACTGTGAACTTGCGTCCTAAAAAAGCATGGCTTCTTACCACCTCACAAGAGATACGGCTGTCGCAATGTCGATTTCTTTGGTTTCAGACTTTTGGACTTTATCCATCAAAAAATACCGACCTTACCTCTCTTCAAAGCTCGCTGAGCAACCTTAAACTTGTGGTCCATTGTCCACCGTCTCTGCACAGTGCGACATACTGGAAGAAGGAATTGCATTACTTTACAAGTAATAAATTTTCACTCTTGAAAACCGCGTTTAAGGACCGGTAGTAGATATCAGTCAAAGTTTAGGTAAGTACTTTATGGTTCTGTTTAGTTGTAATTATTTTATTGTCTCGTTGTTATTATAAACAGATCGGCGAAAATAGAAGGTACCTATTTAGCTGGACATTTCGGTCCGCTTTGTCAATTTTCGGAGAATTTTAAAATTAGACCGTTATAAGGGAGTTACTGTACAATTTAGACACGTTTCTCAAAAAAACACGTAGTCCTTGACGCCTACATTTCTGTACTTACCTATTTTTAGAGAGTAAAGTATTGGTATCCATTGTGGTGTAGTCAGAAACCACGCTTAAAAAAAAAGCAGATTCACAGTTAACAACCTTTACCCCCTTATGACAAGTGACAAGCTCGTCGATATCTCTAGTACTTAAATAAAATAAATTATTGTGTGATGACCAGGAATCGAACCCGGTAACTTCGCGTCTAAATCTGTGGTCGTAATGGCTAGATCACGGATCACAATTTTAATGACATTTGGGCAGAGATGTTCCTTGGAACGTTACTATACGGCCAACTATAGTTAATAGTTTGTATAGCTATTAGCATAAATGTTACGGAAATTAACTTTTTCAGTTTTATTTTTACAGTTTGCGCAGGTCAGATTATGCACCCACATACCGTAGTAGTCACCATCCCTACGCGTACGTATAAATTTGGTAACTCACACATCTGTCGGACGATTGTGAATGCTCTTGTAGCCTTGTAGTGTTGGAGACTGATGGCAGTTATAAGTGTCTGATTCCGCTAGCTAGTTTTTTTAGAATATTCTACATAAAACATAAACCGCCATATTGTCATAACACCCATCTTTAGTAGCTTTGTTGTAATTATTAAGACACTAAAAAAAAAAAAAATTTGACACACAATACTGTCAAAATAATGATTTTATGATAGCAAGGCACAAATGTGCGGCACGCTTTGACAGTTTAGTGTATTGGGACATTGTTTTTTTATTTGTTATAGAAAAAAAACTACACAATAATAACAGCTGTAAAATTAACAAAACTAGATAATAGATAGATAGAAAAAATGAGGTTTAAGTAGATTTACTTGGAGTTTTAACTGAAGATTATACTACAAAATATTTTTTAACGATATTTTTACAGAGCACGACATGTTACACCGTTCCGACCTGATGGTAAGCAAAGTAGGTACGCAAAGACCACGTTACTAACATCAGTCTCTACAAAAACAATTATTTAATTTATTAGTAATATTTATTTATTTGTAATATGGCGCGGTGGTGGCTCGGTTGTAAGAACGCGTTCCTTAAATCCTACAAAGGTCGGTTCAAACCCACCCGGCATGTACCAATGAGAAATACACTTTTCTTACATACATTCATCATAGATTTACAACACCACCGTTCCCGTGCCTCGGAGAGCACGTTAAGCCGTCGGTCCCGGTTCCACTAATACCAACTTGTGGAATCGTTAATAAATTGTCATAAAAAATGACATCATATCCTTGCCAAGCCGTCTGGCCAGTGTAGGCCAAATTCTCCAGATATATGTTCTGGAAGGCCCATCTCCAGCAGTGGAGGTCTAGAATGCTGTGTTCTAGGGGCTGTAATCATCATTGCTCGAGTTTGGTACGGCTGGAGACATCAACGAGCTTGCTACTTGTCATGATTGGCCTATAGTAAAGTTGGCTAAATGTGAATCCGCTTTTATAAAAAAAAAAGCGACTACCCCGGAAGGGATTCATCTTTGACTATTTACAATCATAATTTAGTATTTTTAATTCATCATCATCATCATCATCAGCCTGTGTCTCTCCACTGCTGGATGTAGGCCTCCCCCAAGGCTTTTTCTCCATAGCTCGCCACTTCACACGATCTTCTGCCACCCTCATCCATCCCCCACCAGCGACCTTCCTCAGGTCATCTGTCCATCTGGCGGGGGGTCGTCCCACTCTGCGTCTTCCAGTACGTGGTCTCCACTCCAGAACCCGTCTACTCCATCGTTCATCGGTTCTGCGGCATATGTGTCCAGCCCATTGCTACTTCAGCTTGCTAATTTTAAAAGCTATATCGGTAACTTTGGTTCTTTGACGGATGTCAACGTTTCTGACTTTATCTTTTAGTGAAATCCCGAGCATAGCTTTCTCCATAGCTCGCTGAGCGACCTTGAACTTGTGAACCACGTCACCGTCAGTGTCCACGTTTCTGCACCATACGACATTACTGGAAGAACGCACTGGTTGAAAACTTTTGTCTTCAAACACTGTGGTATGTTCGATAGGAAGATGTGACGTAGCTTCCCGAATGCTGCCCATCCTAGCTGAATGCGTCTATCGGCTTCTTTGCTGAAGTTGGCTACTCCTAATTGGATGGTTTAGAGTAGCGTTTCCCACGCAGATTGGTCTCGCGCGCGTTTTTTAATTACTTAACTACTATTTCAATAACTGTAACAATTCTTCGGTTTCATTATGGTTTAGGTGGTTTAACCAATAAATTAAAACCATTTTACGATTAGTATAAGTTAGATAATTTACATTTATATCTCTATTCATTTTAAGCAATATGTATGTAGGTATATTGCCTATGTGATCTAGCAGTTAAGTCCGTGGATTTTGACTCGGAAGTACTGGTTTCGATTCCTGGTCGGGAGACAATAATATTTATTTATCTAGTCAGAAAATCAACAGCTTTAAATACATATATTTTTTTAAAGTAGTGATAATGAGTACAGCCAATTAAAGATTTTCACAAAAGATGAATTAATGTAACAAAAAAAAACAGAAAAAAGACCTTTATCAACAAATATAACTTTAATAAACTCAAAGCAAAGCAAAAAGACAGTGACTGAATAGACATACTTAAATTTAGTATAAATATAAATTATATCACTATTTATTTATTTTATGATGAACTATTGTAAACGCAGCGATAAGGCGACCGAATGTTTAAACGATGAACCAACAAAGAGATCAATATCAGAAAATATTTTGTTATATGTGTATGCAATTCGGGTTAGACGTGAGTTTTTTTCCATAATTAGTGCGATAAATTTAAATAAAAATAATAACTGCCTCCGTGGTCTAGCGGTTAAGTCCGTGGATTTAGACTCGGAGGTACCGGGTTAGATTCCTGGTCGGGACACAAAAATATTTATTAATGTAAATATATACATTTAAATAATATTTATTTGTTCTCACCTTTGGGATGGTTCCGCCAAGTACCTCACAGATGCTCTCAATGTCTTGCAGAGGCGAGCTGTACGATGCCGAATTGTGTACGATGCCACTACATCTGGAACTCTCGAATCCCTGCAGCTTCGCCGAGATGTGGCTTCTCTGAGCGTGTTCTATACTATGGTGAGTGCTCCGAAGAACTCTATAACCTAATCCCTCCCTCTCCATTCCGCAACCGAACCACACGCGCAGGTTAGAATATGCACCCACATACCTTAGTCGCCATCCCTTCGCGTACATATAAATTTGGGGACTCATACATCTGTCGTACGATAAAGATGTGGAATGCTCTTCTAGCCTCTGTGTTTCCACTTTCCTATAACTTGGAGTCCTTCAAGCGAAGTGTGAAAAAGCATCTAGTCAAGCCGGCATAGTGTTAGGGACTGATGGCAGTTACTAGTGTCTGACTTCAGTTGCTAACATTCATTGACCTTGCGCGCCACTTACCATCAGGTGGGCCCAAGGTCACATGTCGTGCTAGTATAAAAAAAAAAAAAATTGTCATGTTTCTTGAGTTTGGTACGCTGGAGACATCGACGAGCTTGCCACTTGTCATGATTGGCCTATAGTAAAGTTGGCTAAACGTGAATCCGCTTATTTATAAGCGTGGTTTCTGACCACCCCGAAAGGGAAACGGTTGTGATGATACTTTACTTTTACTTTTTAATTTAAATAAAAGAATTCACATTCATAAGCTTTTCAGAACTATATTATATTCAGGTGTTTCACAAATAAGAGATTATATTATAATGTCGTATACCCTATTACTATTTATTTTCATTACTTTTTAATATGACATATGATATATCCAGTGAAAGGTATAGCAACCTTTGCATTTAGTTTAATATTTATTCTCTCCTCCTAACTCTGCACACCACAATTTCTTATGTCGTTCTCCCAAAAGTTAGCTGTTAAGGAATACCTACAAGGTGTTAAGCTCGCCTATGTACTACATTTTATTTTGTATATTTTAATGTGCAATAAAGAATTTTATTGTTATTATTATTATTACCGTGATGTCACAAAACACGTATTGAAAAATTTTTTTTTTGCAACTCGTCGAAATATTATTATTTGATTTTGTATGGTGAAAATTTAAATAAACGTTTAGTATTATTTATTATAATATTGTCAACTGTTGATTTTACAAATTGATACATATATTTTTTTAATAAATCCTTTATTACCGTGGAAACCCCAAGATCCCACATGTGCATACATTTTACGAGTAAAATAACGAAGTAAATCCGCAATAATAACGTAGTGCCGCCTAATTACTTATTTTTCTGAAGGCTTCGCTAGTACAATAACTTCGCAGGTTCAACCTCGGATGAATCTAGATTCAACCTGGGTGTTTAGCCTGAATGTACCACTGAGGGTGTTCTACGGCTTACTTCCTCCCCATTCCGCAACCGAACCGCACAGGTCAGAATATGCACCCACATACCGTAGTCACCATCCCTTCGCGTACGTATAAATTTCGGGACTTATACATCTATCGCACAATAAAGATGTGGAATGCTCTTCCAGCCTTTATGTTTCCACTATCCTATAACCTGGAGTCTTTCAAGAAAGGCATCTAGTCAAGCCGGCATAATGTTAGGGACTGATGTCAGTCATGAGTGTCTGGTTCCAGTTACTAACATTAATGGACCATGCGCGCCACTTACCATCAGGTGGGGTTAAGGTCACATGTGTGATAGTATAAATATAAAAAAATGAAGAAAAATAATTAGCTCGGTTGTAGAAACGTATTACTTAAAATCCAAAAATTGAGAAATACAATTTGTCATACATACATACATACACATCTTCATGCGAGATCCCTTGCGGGGTAGGCAACTGAGAGCCGCTTGACACGATCACGACATACCTCTTCTGCTTCGTCGACGATCATTAACCTCCTCATACATGCCCTTTTGCTACGTAGGCTTTTCAATGCACGTTCAGTCAGTGTTTTATTTATTTGAACGTCCCAGAATACATTAAATAAAAGTTCATTTCGTACGTTCAGAGTATCTGTTCAGGCCTGAAACTCTGGTGCAGACAAAGCCAGGCCACAGCACAATGCCCCCCTTATGAATACCCATTCACTCCATCTTCCTATTTTAATTTATTCAAATTTCCCATGACACCTCACCCGGCGACATACTATTATGCCATTTGCTTATTTTTTCGCGGATCGCTCTTTCAACTTGCTTAAACTGAAGTTAACTCCTGCACTCATCACCAACTTTTGTCGACAACTGGTTATCACTTCTGGTCATCGTGATCTCCTGGCAGCTGTGATCTCCACACTAGAACCCGTATACTTTATTGCTCATCATGTGTTTGTTTAAAAGCATAAAGTCTTAAGATCTGCGCCTGAGAAAGAGAAAAGAATATAAAATTTGCTATCAAAAGTAAATAAGTAATAGAAAAAAAATGTTAAAAAAACTAAACATGCTATGTTATTACTCTACCTAATAGCGACACTAAGGCTGATTTTCACCTTAATGATATCTTTGTAATTATAACGATTAAAGTTAAAAATGGCGTCGAATTTATCAGTTTTATTTAGGAGGTCAGCCATTCTTCTTTCAGTATTTTTCGATATTGCGCCCACTAGTCAAACCTATATGGCCTTGAACATATTTAGTTAGGTATTTACTTTTATATAAAGTGGATTTAACTCGTATATTTTCGGTAAAGGTCGTTCTCAGTACGGATATTTTCAATAATATATTTGAAAATAGTAATTATAAAATATAAAATAAAATAAATATTAATACTGCGGATCCGTCCGCGTAGAATGGTGGCAAGAACGTTTGCTGCATTTCCTGCTAAATTGCAATACTGATTCTTTGGGCGAAGAAAGAGCCACCTATCACCGGAGGAGACAACAAAACGCGATTTTGTTTCGCGTTTGGACCAGAGTTTTTAGAATCCTTTACTTTTTTAGCCATGCCATTATTAATTCTATTATTCAACGCAAGTTATTTGCTGTCTCAGGCGTACCAGTGGAACTTACTATGTTTTACGCTGTTTTGAGTTTTGATTAATGAGTATTCCTACTAACATAGTTCTAAGTTAATTGTTACTAACATATATGGATCGAATCTGAAATAAATGAATTATGGTAATATTAATAATTAATGGCATAAACCAGATGTAAATTAATCTACATCAAAAAAGGCCGGTTCGGCTGCTCATATAGCCGAATTTAGAAAGCACATCAAATACAATAGCATTAAACAAAATTATAACTTTGTGGCATTTGGGGTTGAAACAAGGGGGTATATTCTCTCGATACCCACAAATTCATAAAAGAGCTGGGTAAACGAATTTTCCAAGAGTGTGGCGATCCCAAATGCCATAACTACCTAAAACAGAATATTTCAATTATAATTCAACGAGGAAATGCGGCGAGCATTTTAGGTACCCTCCCTGGTGGTAAGCCCTTAGTTTATTTTGTAGAATAGTTTTAATTTCATATGTATTTTTAGTTTAGTTTTATTTATATTTAGTTTTTTAATCTATTTTATTTTAATATTTTTGTATCTACTTCGAATAAATATTAATTAATCTATAGTTAACGAAATTTGGTGAAACCGCGCGTTATCTTTGTAATTCGTAGTTATATGCCGAAGGAAGCCTATTATTTTTCAACACAAATGCATTCATATAATGGCGACCTACCCCTAGCTGATAATGCCGTATTATACAACCAAGGATGTATTATATGCCTACCTCATTACAGTTTATTTATTCAGCTTCTGTTTATAATTAAAATTATTACGAAGTTTTTAATTTGCATTCTTCTAGCTCACACACTTCAACATATCGACCGCCTCCGTGGTCTAGTGGTAACAAACGTTGCCGTGAACTCGGGAGGTCGTGGGTCCAATTCCCACCGGGGGCAAGTTGTACATTGTATAATTTGTCTCGGTCTGGGTGTTTATATGTATAATATGTATATATTTACAAAAAAAAGTATAATATGTAGTTTACCAACCATCTAGTTTCCGTAACACAAGCCTCGTAGCTTACCACGGAAACTAGATGGCGCTGTGTGACCTGTCTGGAAATATTTATTTTATATACTCATAAATTTTGAGACTCTTCATCTGACGCACGCTGTAGATGTGGAATGCACTCCCAGCTAGTGTTTTCCCACTTCTATAACCTGGACTCCATCAAGCGAAGTGTAAAAAAGCATCGGTCGTTAGTGCGGCGTTAGTTTATCGCATTTTGGACCTTGCGTTTTGCTTACCATCAGGTGGGAACGATGACACATGTCGTATTCAGTAAAAATAAAAAAACTATATTTTTGAATAATTTGAGTAATGTATTCAAGCAGCATGGATACAATTACTAACATTTTAGATCATTTTCACAATAATATACCGTGATGGTGGCTCGGTTCTTTCATCAGTGAAAATGAAAAAAAATTAGTATTTTATTTAACACAAATTACAGAATTAAATAAAAAAAAAATTGCTTCTTGACATTATATTTTGTGATATACCTACTGCATTGTTAAGTAGATATTTGTTTTGATAACCCAATAAAAATTCCACCGTTTTTTTTTTTAAATATTTTATTGCACTAAAATTGTACATAGGCGGGCTTAATGGCCAGGCATTTTCTAACAACCAACCTTCTTTGGCATAGCATCTGCGAATCGACTAAGGTTTTACTTAAATCAAAGTTGTTTTACTGTAATTGTGATGAGGCTGTAACGTCAGTCCCTACCACACAAAAAATATCAAATTACCAATGAGTTTGTAGCGTCTAGAATTTTAAAAGCCTTTCAAAAAGGGTTAACTCCCAGGAGACTTTATCAGAACTTCAATTTATTGAAGTGGTGTCATCATTTTTATTAACTAGCTAATGAAAATCTCTGATTGTCGAAGCGGGAGATAAACTTGCCGTACATTATCTGTTATACCTAGGCACAAAAATAGATAGTCACAAAATATTAGTTTAGCTTTTGTTGTCTAGCCAAAGAGATCCAATAAATGGAGCGGACACTAGCAAATTTAAAACTTTTATAGATGGTGATATTATGACGCAGATGGACCGGATTCGATTCTTCGTCGGGACAAAATAATTTATTTTTATTTAGGTACTTGTGATATTTCTCGAGTTTGGTACGTAGCGTAACAACAAATATACAAAAATTAATCAAAAACCAATAAAACCTATAAAACGCTTTACGTGATGGTTCCGTAGTCTGGCGGTTAACTCCGTGGATTTAGACCTGAAGGTAACCTAAGGGTTCGATTCCTGGTCAGGACACAATAATATTTAATATTGTACGTATAGTACCTCCGTGGTACAACTTTTTGCACTATGTACAAAGGCAGACCTAATGCCGCTAGACATTCTTACTCGAACAACCTTAGGGGCATTACAAACCAATGTTTTACAATTATGTAGATGCAAATATTGGAACAGGAAAATAAAATGATTAAAATTCTACATAAATATATATAATAATACATACATACATACATAAATATATACCTACAATATTAAATACAGTTGTTAGGAACTATGCAAGAAGTGTGTGTAGACCATTATTTTAAATAGCATTCTGTTAGGCGCTTGTCGCATATCTCATTATAAATATATTTATTTAAATAAATACTATTGTGTTCCGACCAGTAATCGAACCTGTAGCTCGGCCGACAATTGTGTTTTATCTATCCCATCTCATCACTCTGGCTTCAAGTCAAACTCTTTCGCAATAGTGGCCGCGAATCTGTGGAACAATTTGCCGGTAGAAATTCGCCAAGCGCCCAATAGATGAAAGCCCGAAGAAAATGGTATATTCACATTAACAGCTCCTAACAATGTATGTAGTATATATATATATAGTGTAGTATATGTATTATTGCGTACATATTTGTATGTATTGGTGTGTATATTATTATGTATTGTTTTATCTTAGTAGTATCATCACGACCGTTTCCCTTTCGGGGTGGTCAGAAACCACGCTTATAAATAAGCGGATTCACATTTAGCCAACTTTACTATAGGCCAACCATGACAAGTGGCAAGCTCGTCGATGTCTCCAGCGTACCAAACTCGAGAAATATTACAAATAAATTAAATATTAATTAAATGTATGTATTTACATTAATAAATATTTTTGTGTCCCGACCAGGAATCGAACCCGGTACCTCCGAGTCTAAGTCCACGGACTTAACCGCTAGGCCACGGAGACAGTTGTTTTATCTTAGATTAAGTTTATTTAATATTTTTAAAAAGTTTCATAATTAAGCCCTTTGCACCTATCTCATAATCAAAATTCTCTGCATTGTCCCAAAGGTTGGCTGCTAGAGAATGCCTAGCGGCATTAAGCCCGCCTCTTGTACTTAGTGCAATAAAGTTTTAAATAAATAAACCTGGTACCTCCGAGTCTAAATCCACGGACTTAACCGCTAGATCACGGAGGTCGCTTGCTAGTAGCAGTTGAACTAATACACTCTTATTAATAATTCCAGTTAGACTAACATTTCTCATCTCACCATATTTCAAATTCGTCAAACATGGAATTTATTTAGTTACATTTAGAGCGATATTCTCTACTACTATCAAGGGGTTAAATCTCTCTGATATTTACTTACAATATGAAATGAAATGAAATAATTTATTTGTCAGAAACATGGTAGGTACAGGGATGTAAATTATTATATGTAATTATATCACATGCTTCGCTATTTCTAGCATACAAATATTTATTTAGTCACATGACTTTGTCGAGCTTAGTGTCTAGGTATTCTTTTGTCGAATAAAAACATTTATTAACCAGCATTTGTTTGACTCTTAATTTGAACAGTTTTAGTGGCAGCTCCCTTATAGTAACTGGAAGCTTATTAAATATCTTTGTTGCCATTGCATAACAATTTCGGCTATATTGAGTACTTTTATGAGCTGGAATAATTATTCTACTAGGATAACGCGTTTTAAAATTGTAATTATCCCCAAGAGTTTTAAAAAGTTCCGGGTGGCTTTTTACAAATAAACAGCATTCAAGTATATAGATAGAAGGAACAGTCAGTAATTTTAGTTTCATAAATAAAGGACGACAGGAAGTCATAGGAGGTGTGTTACAAATAGCACGAATGCATTGTTTTTGTCCAATAAAGATTATATTTATTTCCACTGCATTGCCCCATAATAAAACCTTATATTTGACATATGTTTTGCCATACCTTATAATAGATACAATTATATACTCGTACTGTTTTGAACTGAACCAAGGTCATTCATTACAGATGGAGATGGGCCTTCCGGAACATATGTATATCTAGAGAACTTGGCCTACACTCGCCACTATGGGTTAGCGAGGATCTGATGTAAATTTTTAATGACAATAAATTAAAAATTAAATCGATTCCACAAGTTAGTATTAGTGGAATTAACGACGGATTAACGTGCTCTATGAGGCACGGTGGTGTTGTAAATCTATGACAAATGTACGTAAGGAAAGTGTATTTCTCATTGGTACATGCCGGGGGGGTTTGAACGCACCTTTGATTTTAAGAAAAGCGTTCGTCGTTCGAGCCTGATCCTGAAACTTGTGGATACACTTTACTGAGTTTATCAGCACGAACGATAGATACTTTTCGCCCCGGCATACTGGGCACCACCAGTAGAAGGCCATCCAACAGTGGAGGTCTAGTACGCTGTGTTCTAGGTGCTGTAATGAATTATTGAATGAGAATAAATGATATAATATAAATAAAGAAAACATCGTTAGGTTAACAGAATAGCTGTCCGCATATCCGGTCAGACCACACGACACGGTTGTCCGGACACACATGCTTCCTCAGACCGGATAGTCCGGAATTTCACGGATCCCGGATTTAGGCAAGCTGACGGATACGCTCCGGATGCGTCCGGTTGTGGTCAAGTAGGTTAAGTTTAGAATATTTGAATATAGAATTATGCTGTAAAATTATTTGAGTAATAATCATCATTTCTAATAAATAGTAAAGTATCATCAAGACCGTATCTATTCCGGGGTGGTCAGAAACCACGCTTTTATTTATCGGATATACACATTTAGCCAACTTTTCCATTCAAATTCAGAATTTAAAATGTTTTTTACCAAACTTTCACACTGGCAAATTGTTGATTCTATATACAAAAAAAAAAATATATATATATTTTTTCTTTACATTATCTTATTTATAACGATTGCTGTGCCAATGTCTAAATAACAAGCAATCGTTGCCTTCCAGGGAAACATAATATTATGTAAACATGCAGTAACAGTAGATAATTATAAAGTAACAAGTGAAAATAACTAAAATAAAAAGGCACTTATCATGCAAAGTGGGCTATAAAAAATAAAGATAATAAATAAATAAATTAGGGCATATGGTACATATGTTTTTTTTTTGGGTTTAATCGGTAAAGCAATATATAAAGTATGTTTGTATGTGGTAAGTATGGGGATTTGTTTGTATGTAGTAAGTGTGTATGTATATTTGTGTGTAGTTAAGTATATTTTAATTGACCGCCTCCGTGGTCTAGTGATAACAAACGTTGCCGTGAACTCGGGAGGTCGTGGGTTCGATTCCCACCGGGGGCAAGTTGTATATTGTATAATTTGTCTCGGTCTGGGTGTTTATATGTATAATATGTATATATTTACAAAAAAAAAAGTAGAATACGTAGTTTATCAACCATCTAGTTTCCGTAACACAAGCCTCGTAGCTTACCACGGAAATTAGATGGCGCTGTGTGACCTGTCTGGAAATATTTATTATTATTATTATTATTATTATATAGAAATTTATCATTGGCAAGTTCGTCGATGTCTCTAGCTTACCAAACTTAAGAAGTATCACATTTAAATGAAATAAATTACTATTGTATGGAATAGTACATAAAATAAAAATAAATATCGCTGGTTCGTAGATTTCACTAGCTGTGGATAAGATCTAGGTACTTACGGATATTTAGGGATTCACTGTAACATGGCAGTTTATAATTGTTTTAATAGAAACGCATTAATGCGTTATGCAATGAATTCGGAGGAACAGAACGCTCAGGGACGGTACGCAATGTGTCAAAATCAGCCGTTCCTCATTAATTTTGAAACTTTTTCTGCGCAACTTCTATTTGCGGGTGCTCCGAAATAAAATATTAAATATAACTTCGTTCAAGCACACATTAAAATCACCAAGCGACCGTAATCCCCTAATTCATTCGTAATCCCCTTCCGATTAAGTAAATGGTACTGTATATCTCTGCGACCCGTGACTCACCCAACATAAGGCATCAGCTGAAAATCAGCGCTGCAGCCTCGGCTGTAGCATATGCTGAGCTGACCACCTATTTATCGCTACACCTGTTTGTATGTTTCGGTATATAGAATAGGCTTACATTTAAATTTATTCCTTGCATATTTTAATTTTTTTGTAACCATTCTAATTGTTGTGATAAATAAAGTATTTTCTTTCTTTCTTTCTTTTTAATTGGGGAACCAGTTTTGGGTTAGAAGCTCCGCGGACTTCCGGAGACTCATCTCGTCCGTGGACATGGATGTCGAAGGCGCGAGAATCTGAAACCCGGTATTTCCGAGTCTAAATCCACGAACCGCTAGACCACGAAGGCAGTTTAATTCTTTATTCTTTACGTACCGCCATACATTCCCACCGGAATTCGGCTAAGTCCAAGGTTACAAACACAAGTACAACACATTTGTCCTGCCTGGAGAGTGCTATAAGGCAAGGAACAGAACTGCAGGTTAAAGCAGTGTCAAAGGAAACTAAACAAAAGAGAAAAAAAAACAAAAAAAAAACAATAATATTTGCAATAAAACTAAATTATACTAAATTATACAGCTGAAAAATGGCCTTGTCAGAAATATATATATATCGTCATGATCGTAGAATAGTGACGGATCTGCTATATTTAAAATTTTCATAGCGGCCATTCAAAATTATTTCAACTGTTTTTTGTCACTTCTTTTTTAAGTTAAATTAGTCTCATAATAAGTGCAAACCTAGATTTCATTTTGAAACCCTTTCTAACATTTGCACAATAAATTACAGACCACAAACAATATAATATTTCAAAACTATAGTCGTAGGTAATTAAAATCAGTTTTTTTTAACCAAGTTATAATAATTCCATTTGCTATCGAAATGATGCAAAATTATGGGTATTTTTTTAATCCGACACTGTTCTACGATCATGACGATATATATAATTATATAGGTATGTCAAAAAAAAACATATATATATAGAGCTAATTACTAAAGTAATTGAAGCAGCTGTAAAGAGGCCTTGTCAATATTCTATACTAAGGTTAAAAATAAATAATAATACTTAAGTTATTATTAATTTAGCAGCTGCAAATGAGCTTTGTCAAGAATATATATTTAATATTTTTCTTTAGTATTGACAATATTTTAGAATTGACCTATAAGTTTTATTCTAAACGAAAATTCTAGTTAGAATCCAATGTAATGTGTTCACATCATTAATTTTCACACATTTACAAATCGCAAATTAGCGGCATGTAATTAGTGGTAGCACAAAAGAGTGGCAACACGAATGTCGGCACTAAATTAGATATGTTGAGGGTACACCCCCGCCCACACTGATTATATGTTATTTAACTGTACGAGTGTTCGTTTCCATTGTCATTGGAGAATTTCAAATGTTAAAATGAACTTACCGATTTAAAAAAATAAAGAAGAATGTTTTTACACAATATAAATGGTATAAATGGCTGTAAGAACGCTTACCTTAAAATCATAAAAGGGTCGGTTCGAACCCCGGGTAGTACCAATGAGAAATTCACAGTTCTTACGTACATTTATTTATTTATTCGAAGAGAAAGGACAGAGATTGGCAACATAAGAACATAGAAGATAGCAACAGAGTAGAAGCAATTAAAATTATACCCGCCACCTGAATATTTCTCACTGTGAACAATAGTGCACTCTTTGTGCGATACAAAATACGTGAAATATCACCTTGGCCAGGTATAAAGAAAACAACTGCATTGTATATGTTTGAATGCATTAAAACTGGTAGGCGAACTCCGAAGCAAACTGCCCACACTTTGCGAGCTAAACCGAAGGTAGCAGCTTCTTGATTTTGGCTTTACATTGGTCATAGATATACAAAATCGTCTTCAGAGAGCGCGTTAAGCCGTCGGCCCCGGTTCTACTAATACCAACCTGTGGTATTGTTATTAAATTGTCATTAAAAATAGACACCAGAGCCTCTTCAATCCGTCTGACCAGCGTGGCGAGACTAGGCCACAAAAATTTTTGTAAAGCCCATCTCCAACAGTGGAGTTCTAGGACTTTGTGTTCTAGGGGCTGTAATGATGATGATGATATAAATATATCGAAAAAAATCCGCACACAATGAATACTGCTGGAACACAGGTAATCTATTTTCCGGTTGGAAGGTTTACCAAATACTGGAGGATAATTTACATCACTCCATGATAAAAAATTAAAGTATCATCACGACCGTATCCCTTCAGGGGTGGTCAGAAACCACGCTTTTAACTAAGCAGATTCACATTTAGGCAACTTTACTATAGGCCCAAGTGGCAAGCTCGTCGATGTCTCTAGAGCAGTGTTTTTCAATCTTTTTGACTCGCGACCTCTTTACAAGTTGAAAAATTCTGGCGACCCCCTTGTGTCATAGAAAGACAAAGAAATAATAAAAATTAATTAAAAGACTCGTTAATGATTTTTTCTATTTTGGTACATTTATTTATTATTCATATCTACTCTGCAAGAAGCCGCGAGTCTAGAGTCTAGACTTCTAGAGTATCAAAATCGAGGAAACTCATGTCGTAAGACGCAATGGAAACGCAGTATCCCACAGGGCGGGTACACTGACGTGCTAAATAACGGGACGCGTCCTCCACATCTCAATTATGCGAATGCTTAGTAATTTTGATTTATTAGCCTGATTGCTTTCCCGTTTAAAACCAAATAATAGTTTTGTACATGTATTTTGTAAACGTTTCGTCGCCCATTTTACGGTTTCAGATTGCTCCACTTTGTTAGCGAGATTGATTTTATCGATTATGTCAAAGTTGGTATTATTTTAGTATAACGTCATTCAACGAGCCTTGAGACAAAATGTAAACAAAATTTTGTTATCCAAATTGTAACAAACGAAAAAAAAATCCGATTTACGACACTCCTTGGTCCTGAGGCCTAATTTTAGCGCCTTCGACTTACGTGTCTGTTCAAATTATTCGAAGGAAAAGCGACAGATCTCCATATAAAACTGTCAATTTCATTCGAGCAAAACTAGCGGGCATGCAAGTTAAAATCACGAAAATCCAGGGCCCTGGTTCGCTCATTTTTTTATAAGTAATACGAGAAAAACAAAACACAAATAAGACAACAATTTTAACGATAATCGCACTAACGTCAACTAGATTGATATTGTTGATTGGCATTTAAGACTCTCTTTTTAATGCAATTAAAATAGTATTTTTTACTTTTTAGCGTACCTAATTTTGTACATATTTAATATTTTATTTTATTTATAGTACAGAGGCGAGCTATAATCATTCATCATCATTACAGCCCCTAGAACACAGCGTCCTAGACCTCCACTGCTGGAGATGGGCCTTCCAGAACATATATCTGGCCTACACTCGCCACGCTGGCCAGACGGCTTGGCGAGGATATGATGTCATTTTTTATGACAATTATTAACGATTCCACAAGTTGGTATTAGTGGAACCGGGACCGACGGCTTAACCTGCTCCCCGAGGCACGGGAACGGTGGTGTTGTAAATCTATAATGCTAGTAGGCATTCTTTACCAGCTAACCTTGGCGATAAGGTAAGGTGATAAGCAAGATGAAAAAATGAGAAATTTTTATCATACAGTTAATAAGTTACTTAACTAATTATAATATACTACTATACCTACACACATAAACTATACATACAATATACAAACATATATGTACATACATTAGTAAAATATAGTATAGTTAGGATCAACTCTCCAGCTTACCTCTATAAAAAATTGATATGGCCGCAATATCCCAAACGATATCCCACGCGATCTAGTCTCAGACTGCTATGTCTTCCCCGATGCAAGACGTCCGTGTTCCGCGGGAGTTTCAGGTATGCTGCTGCTAAGATATGGAACAACTTGCCACCACCACTACACGACGTGCAGTCGGTGGTCGCTTTTAAAAACAAACTTAAATATATTTGTTCACATCTCAACAATCATTGCAGCAGCACGCCTAATCAATAAAACTAGGTTATAATAATTTGTAAACATTATTTATTTATTTAAAAGGTTAGCCAAATTATATAGCCATAGTTTTATGTATATTATATTATTTATATATTTAGGTATATCATTGTGAGGGATTTGCTGAAAATCAGCGCTGTGACCGAGTGTTGCAGCTTATTGCTGAGCTGATTACCTATTTGTCACCAGACTATCTTGTTTGTTGTATTATTATTATTTTTTTACTGCTTGTGTTATTTGTTACAAACTTTTTTCTTAACAAATAAATATTTCCAGACAGGTCACACAGCGCCATCTAATTTCCGTGGTAAGCTACGAGGCTTGTGTTACGGAAACTAGATGGTTGATAAACTACATATTATACTTTTTTTTGTAAATATATACATATAAACACCCAGACCGAGACAAATTATACAATGTACAACTTGCCCCCGGTGGGAATCGAACCCACGACCTCCCGAGTTCACGGCAACGTTTGTTACCACTAGACCACGGAGGCGGTCTTTCTTTCTTTCTTTCATTCTTTAAAATAATTTTATATCAAAATTAAATTTTATTTGGATTACAGATCCGTGAAGGTTAATCTTCTACGTATCTTGTATTAACATGTCGCATACCACACCATGCATAGCCAAGTTTCTATGGCCCAACTGTAATGCCGTCTCATTATTATTATTAACTAAAATGTTTGTTAAACCACTAAAGTAACTACCGTTCAAGTACTGAAGCGAGATTATTATCAAAAACGAAATACACTGTACAAAACACTACCTTTCAAAACCGACTCAAATGCAAAAGTAAAAAAAAAAACGAAAACAAATGAATAAAAAATATTATCGCCGCAATCAACCAGTTAATAGCACTGGTGAAATTATTTAACAAAGCATAATAAAAAAATAAACAATACACGCGGTACGGTATAGGGCTGGTTCACATGCTTACCGAGTCGAATATAGACTTGTTGAGCCAAGTACGCACTTATTTAAGAGCTATTGAATATTTTTGTAATCGATATATTATTCGTTTTTTTTAAAGTTGTAACTTTATTTTATGATATAAGTCATGTGAAACCGCGCCTACAACATACTTGGGTTTGAAATACGCTCAGATCTCAACTCAATTGAGAACCTTGACGGGGCATGAAGGTAATTTGAGCCTGATCCCGAAATGTGTGGGTTTGTCTTTAACTTTACTGGGTTTATAAGACTGTTGTTAAGAAGGTTTACAAGACTTGAAAATATTCTTTAATGACTCTGACATATTTAGGAACTGAGAATTTATTTGACATCACTAAATAAATCTAATACTTATATAATCTTTCATCAAGTGCATACCTACCGTCTTTCATAATTTACATTCTTGGAATTTAATTTATAGGACTAATTATTTATTGATTTACTATAGTTATTCTTTATATTATATTTGTATTTATTAACATTTCATTAATTTCTTCAATGTTTTTTATTTTTTGAATTATTGTATTTTTAATTTAATTTAAAGTTATGTAAATTATAGATTTAGTGTAATTGAGACCACACAATACCGGCCTTCCTAGTGTGGGTCTCCAATAGAAAAACATGTACATAGGATTTTATTGGAAATAAACGATTATGGTTACGGTGGATACTTCCCTGGCAGATTGGAAAATTTACCACCGTATCAATCTACCACCTATTTATTATTCTCGTTGAATTTGCCATTTATACAAAATTGTAAACTTGCTAAGCTTGCAATTGTGATATTTATATAAAAATTACACCGCTTGTGCTGATGTGATGTGCGCTGTGTGTGATGCATTACCAAACAGCGTTCAAAGTTACCGATATAGCCATCAAAATTAGTAAGCTGAAGTGGCAATGGGCTGGACATGTCTGTCGTAGAAGAGACCACGTACAGGAAGACGCAGAGTGGGTCGACTCCCCGCTAGATGGACGGATGACCTAAGGAAGGTCGCTGGTGGGGGTTGGATGAGGGTTGCAGGAGATCGTGTAAAGTGGCAAGCCTTGGGGGAGGACTATATCCAGCAGTGGATTCAGACACAGACTGATGATGATGAAACAGCGTCCAAAAAACTAGGAATACTCCTTTTTGTAGGAAGTTAAATATTGCGATTGCAGAGACGGTGGCTGATTTTAACAATGGCGCTTCTGGCTAGTTATATGCGGAATTTTATTTCAATACTGTAGTATTCTTATTCGTTTACAATTTTCATATTTTTCATTACAGCCCCTAGAACACAGTGTCCGTCCTCCACAGTTGGAGATGGGCCCTCAGAACATATATCTGGAGAATTTGGCCTAGGCTCTCTAGGTTGGCGAGAATCTAATGTCAATTTTTAATGACAAGGATTCCACAATTTGGTATTAGTGGAACTAGGACCGATAGCTTAACGTGCTCTCCGAGGCACGGGAACGGTGGTGTTGTAAATCTATTGCAAATGAACGTTAGAAAATTTGATTTCTCTTTGGCCTGGGGGGTTTGAGGATTTTAACGAAAGCGTTCTTACAACCGAGCCACCACAGGGCCCTCGTTTACAATGCAACCTGGATATTTGTATCAGCTAGGTCTTTAATGTAAAGGGCAACAGTATTGTCGACATTTGTCCGTCCGACGACCATAAACTTAGTTTTCTTGATGTTTATGTTTAAACCATAGTTGGCGTTTACATTATCCACTCTATTTAGTTGTATCTGTAAATTGTAATATATATATATATATTTCAAGAACAACCTAGATATATATATAGTTTATTAAGTGTCCAGCTAACAGTGTAACTTATAAAATCACACCCAGGAGCAGTTTTTGACAAAACTCGTACAATATATAATAAAATTGTATAATAATATACCATGTACTATATTTCAAAAACAACCTATCAGGTTGAACGTCCGGATCTACAAGATGTTCATCCGTTCCCTTCTCACCTATGCTGCGCTAGCCTGGCACCACCTTCTGGCCAAGACTAACAGGGACAAGATCCAAAGTCAGCTGAACATACCGCTCAGAGTGGTATCCCGAGCGCCGTGGTAATTCCTACGTAATTCCGTCATAGCTTGAGGAGTTTGTCGTCGGCCTGACTAGATGTATGTTCTATTGAGACTTCAACCATCTCCAGAATATTGCTCCGTCTTGCGCACGTCCCCCCAACGGGAGACCACTTCCCAGGGAAGTACTCCTGGAGGAGAGCTGAAGCAGTCGAAGCCCCCTGAGTTCGTGAGCCACACGGGCGCTGTTATACTAGTACTAAAAGTGCATGAATTATCGGCGGCTGAGATCCTGGCGGGGAAAACGGGGGAATGTCTGGACGACCCCACTGTCTGTCTGTCTGACACAAGTGAAGCCGGGTGAAGCTAGTCACAAATAAAAATTATAATAAAAAAAATTGTCCAAAGAAGAACAATAGTACCTACCTAAAGAGGGTTTCAATATCGGTACTCAAAAACACTTCACAGCCCTTATTCTTTGGAAAAAGAGAAATATACAATAATTCGGCATATGAACAAAGGTTTGGCGTTGCGATTGGCATCTAGTTTCATGTGGTCAAGTGGTACGAACCGTGTTTTCTCATGGCGAGATGTTTTGGTACGAAAGCTAGAGGAGGGCTGCGAACTAGGGGCACCATGCGATATAAAATGTAAAGAATCTAATTTACTATGTCACAAATACGAGTCTGTTGCTAATGGTTGTGTTTGTGCCTTTTGGTCTTGAGTCAATGGGGCCGTAGGGGCCAAGGAGAAAGAAGTTATTTAAAGAACTGTCTAAGCGGCTGGTTAATGCTGTATGTGACAATGTGCAGCGGGGGAATGCTGCATAGTGTTAGGAACTGATGTCAGTCATGAGTGTCTGATTCCAGTTGCAACATTCATGGACCTCGCACGCCACTTACCATCAGGTGGGCGCAAGTTCATATGTCGTGCTAGAATTAAAAAAGAAAAATAAATAGACCGTCGATTTCTAGTCGGGAAATACGACAATAATTTATTTGTCATATTTCTCGTTTGGTACGCTAAAACAGCGACGAACTTTCCACTTGTCATGATGGGTCTATAGTAAAGTTGGCTAAATTTGAATCCGGTATATATTACCGCTGTGATAATATGTGAATGGACTTTGCCTTACTATTTAAGTACTTTCTATATATATATATATTTTCCGTAGGTCTTGTTTCAAGCGGTTTTATTTTATATAATTATCACTATGGTAAGCTTACAATAGGTATTAGTTATCCTTGAAAGGAAAAAATTGCATTTGACATCATAGCAAATGGCAAATACTTTCAACGAGCACAACAAATATATGCTAGGCGGTCTGATGGACCCACCGTCCGTGCGGATAAACACCGTTAAGTGTATCCACACGTTTCGGGATCAGGCTCGAATTACCGTCATGCCCAGTCTAGCCGGCATAGTGTTAGAGACTGATGTCAGTCATGAGTGTCTGATTCCAATTGCTAACATTCATTGACCTCGCACAAAGTATAATAACTATTATTATTATTTAGTTAATGTCTATTAACGTGTCACAAAATACTTTATCCTTATTTCTAGCTACATAATGTCACCCTATTTTTGATCCGGACTCAGATTCAGGGGGGTTCGGCTCCCACGGCGAACAAATTAGTGTTCAATTTACTGTAAATGATCCCATTTATAAATGCCATTTAGTCTCTGGGAGCCACTTGATGTCCAAATTCGACCAGATCAAACTCTGCAGCCAAATTTTGTTTCTTGAACCGCAAAATTTATACAAAGAAATCAAATCAATTATTTGTTTAGACACAGGTTGATTTTATTCGAAGGAAAGAAGGTACAATGATTAAAAAAAAAAATAATAATAATAATTAAACTAAAAATTTACATCTTAAAACAAATGTTTGAGCACCATAACCAGCCTACGTCTAGGAGCTCCTTGCACTTTTCCACATCGCTGCCAATGTGGAGACAACGTCGGGGCACTCGGCCACCACGGCCTTTCCTGCAGCAAGAGCACAGGTCGCATCCCAAGGCACGCCAGCCTCAATGACGTCATTCGTCGGGCCCTTGTGTCTGGGGGTTCGCCAGCAATGTTAGAACCCAGTGGCATGGCCCGCGACGATGGCAAGCGGCCCGATGGAATGACGTTGGTTCCATGGAGGATAGGTTTGCCTTTAGTGTGGGATGCCACCTGTGTGGACACCCTGGCGCCTTCTCACTTGTCCTTGACCTCTAAGGACCCAGGCGCTGCTGAATTACAAGCAGAGAACCTCAAGCGGCGGAAATACACTCAGCTTATTGGGAGATGTGTTTTTGCGCCGTTTGGAGTTGGAACTCTCGGGCCGTGGGGACCAAGTGCACACGAAATTTTCAAGGCGTTGTCAAAACAGCTCGTCAACACCTCGGGAGACAAAATGGCTGGGCAATATTTGGGCCACAGAATCAGTATTGCCATTCAACGTGGCAATGCTGCCAGTATCCTTGGCACTTTGCCCATTGGCAGCGATTTGGAGCAAATTTTTTATTTATAATATTTTTTATTTTATTTTGTTTTTTTTTTCACTTTATTAGTTATATTTTTATTTATAAATTAGGTTTTCTTTTATTAATAGACACAGGTTAATATTATTTATTTATTTTAAAATTTAGGGGCGGACTTAATGCCGCTAGACATTATCTGACCTTAGGAACAATGTGGACCATTTTATGTGTTACTTTTATATAAACATCAGCACAAATATGTAATCTTTTAATATACTTACATACTTGCGCCGCTTCTGCACTCCGCATTTTCCGCCGCGGCCCCCGCTTTATGCGCTGTCCCCCTGAGATGCGACGAAGCGAGGATGTTGACGCACGTGGCGTCCCACACCATAGCACGTCATCCCATCAGATCTTTTGCCATCATCTCGGATAACTCCAACTGGCTCTAGAAGAGCTGGAACCTCGATGGTGGCTAGAGCCCTTTTAATAGTTTATTTTAATTTTAATATCTTAATTTTAATATTTTTAGTATACAAATGCAATTGTTATTTCATATCTCATTGTTATTGTACTGGTTCTTATTTTTTTTTTCATTATAGCTAACAGTGAAAATTCGTAAGGCTTTAAGATTAGATATTTTTTGTATACATAATATTGTAAAG
Source organism: Tinea semifulvella (assembly GCA_910589645.1). Lineage (NCBI taxonomy): Eukaryota > Metazoa > Arthropoda > Insecta > Lepidoptera > Tineidae > Tinea > Tinea semifulvella. Next base: position 9,655,135 of record OU342610.1, read on the forward strand.
GCTGTAAATTTTCCCACGAATAAATAAATAAATAATTTAAATGAATAAATATTATTGTGCCCCGACCAGGACTCAAACCCGTCTTTGTCTAAATTTGCAGACATAACCGCTAGACCACTTTGTATTTAGGATTTTACATCAGAACATGTCGGGCCCAGCCGCCATGTCGTGTGCGTAAATAAAGTTCACACGTAACACAAACTCCATCAATGCAGAACGTTGTTATTTATGATTATAAATAAAACATTAATTATTTTCTAACGAGTCCATTTTATTCACTGACGTCTATCAAAGATGACAGTAGTCTTCTAGTACAAATCATATGTAACACACGTGACCACGGCCACGTTGCATTGGCATTGTTGCAACTTTTAAAAGTATAACGTTAGCGGTTAAATAAACAGACTAGGGCCACATATACCTACGTCTTATTTATTTCATTTAAAGGTAAATTACATTTGTAACACTTTCACGCTTCTTTTATGTAGTTTTATTTCTGATAGGTAATGAAAATAAACTTGTTAGCCACTTAGCGATGAAATTGCATTGACATTTTGAGAGCGCGAAATGTGTAAATGATCGTTTAAGATAAGAACTTGTTTTTTTATAGAAAATTGTGATCTTCAACAAAAGCCTCAAAGATAAATAGTTATAAGAGTAAAAAATCATTCAAACTTTTTTTTTTAAAATAATTTATTCATTTAATGACAAATTAATTTAAATAAAATCTCGTACATCTATACCTAAGGACATTGATTTAAAAAATAATAATAACAAAATTTTAATTAAACTAAAAACTAAAATTTTAAAACATAAAATACTATTTTGACCGCCTCCGTGGTCTAGTGGTAACAAACGTTGCCGTGAACTCGGGAGGTCGTGGGTTCGATTCCCACCGGGGGCAAGTTGTACATTGTATAATTTGTCTCGGTTTGGGTGTTTATATGTATAATATGTATATATTTACAAAAAAAAAAAAGTATAATATGTAGTTTATCAACCATCTAGTTTCCGTAGCCTCGTAGCTTACCACGGAAACTAGATGGCGCTGTGTGACCTGTCTGGAAATATTTATTTATTATTTATTTATTTATTAATTAAAAATACAACTAAAAACTAAAATAAATTATTATAAATAAAAAATGTAATTTTATTCTTTATCAAAATTAGTAAACTCGGAAATCGATTAAGTAATATAGGCGAAGAAACAGATAGACAGATAAATGTTAGTGGGGTCACATGTCGGCATATACGGGTGATGACTTCATATATCCTTTATCCGATTCGAGTTCCAAGGAACAATTCATGGCAAATTTTATCAAGATTAATTTATTTATAAAGATGTAAAGGCTAAACAATCAACCTCCTTAGTCGTTAACCCACTGTTGGAGATCGTGACTTCGTCGCAGTCCATCCACCAGCCGTTTCCAGTGGTTGCGGTCTTCAGCGCAGGGGATGGCTTGGTGTACTGGGATGTTTAGGTGGTCACTGGTCAGTCACCTGACTAGACCATCGTTTGGGGCTTTTTCCTCTTGTTCTTTTTCCGTTACTAAGATTTTTTCCAGATTGTCGGCACCTCTTCTAGAAATGTGATCAAAATATTGCAGAATAATTAGAAAGTTAAACAAACATTTATTTAGTTATTTAAAAACTTTATTTCACAAAGTACAAAGGCGGACTTAATGCCCGTAGACATTTTCTGACAGCCAAACCTTGGAGACAAATTAGAACATTTATAGGTGCAATGAAATAAATATTAATAGTAGTATAAATTCAACAAAATTTTATATACTTACATAATATACTAAATACTAATACATACACAAAAATATACATATATACACTTATTAACATTGTTGGGAGCTATTTAGAAAGTTTTTTGAACGAATATCTGGTAGACGCTTGCCTTATGTTTACAGGGAGATTGTTCCATAAATTTGTGGCAACAACTGTTATAATTTGAAACAAATTCAGAATGATGCAAGGGAACAGAAAGAAATCAGTTGTGAGAAGAACGAAGGGATTTGTCGTGAAACAAATAAAGGTAGGCAAATTTATCCTTGAGGTATTTCGGTGTCGTAGGCTCGTTTAGAACAGAAAAAAGGAGACAGAGAACTCTTAGATTTCTGCGACAACACAGTACATACATACAGAAATAAAGCATCTTACACATTTATAATATTAGTAGGAATAACGCGTCGCATTAGTCGTAGATATGAGCGTGTTCACCGGCCATTGTTGCCAGAAGAAAAATGATACAACGTCATAACATCCTTTTATTGATATTAGTCGGCTTACCCGCCCAACAATGCCGTAATGTCAAAGAGTTTTGAGAAAACAGATAGGCACTATACCATCTAGATAACTTTTATATACTTTATTGTTGCCAGGTAAAATATTTAATCTATCAGAATATTAACATGGCAGTGTGCCTTCGTCTCAGAACCCAGACGGTCTACCTGTAACAGTGTCGGTGTGGAGAACCCGTCGGATATCTCGTACACTACTGGCTTTCTTGAGCTAGAAGTACTGGCCGCGTTCCACGTCACGCGGCTTTTAACGACAGGGCTCTTGTCACTGCTGGAGTATTCTAGAACCCTCTAGGATTGCGCGGAGCGATGGCAAGAGACCCGACGGTATGGCCGTTGGGCCGTGGAAACTTGGGCAGGTTATTGGTGTGAGATGCGACATGTAGATACATTAGCCCCAAATCCAGGCGACCTCGTCAAGCGCGGGAAGTGCGGCGGTTTCTGCTGAGAACCCCAAGCTGCGCAAATACGCCAACCTCTGTACAGGTTACGAATTTGTTTGGGGTCGAGAAGTTGGGCCCATGGGGGCTGAGTTATCCAAACGACTGACGAAAAAGTCATAGAGACAAGAAAGCTGGCAGTTAATTTTGCCAACGTATTAGCCTCGCTATACAGAGGGAAAATGTTGACAGTTTTCTTGGGACTATCCTTAAAGGGAAGACATTTTTATTTATAGTTCATTTTGTATTAGGTTTAGTTGAAATTGTATTTAAATTAAAAATTAAATATTAAATAAAATACAAACTACTTAACTAATTAATATAGAAACTAACCCCTAAGGGGAGGCCTACATCTAACAGTGAAGAGACACGGGCTGATGATAATGATGGGAAACGAAAATCTTTAAAAAGTAAAAAAAAAATGCTTCACTACTAACGGCCATAGTGACAAGAATACTGGCATTGAATAAATATCTTTAAGCCCCTGGAACACAGAGTCCTAGGCCTCCACTTTGGAGATGGGCTTCCCAGAAATATCTGGAGAAAGTAGCCTATACTCACCACGCCTGGCCAGATATGTGTAAACCCAGCATGTCATCATGATTACAGCCACTAGAACACAGCGCTCTAGACCTCCACTGTTTCAGCTGGGCCTTCCAGAACGTATATCTGATTGATTACATTGCCGCCTCCGTGGTCTAGTGGTAACAAACGTTGCCGTGAACTCGGGAGGTCGTGGGTTCGATTCTCACCGGGGGCAAGTTGTACATTGTATAATTTGTCTCGGTCTGGGTGTTCATATGTATAATATGTATATATTTACAAAAAAAAAAAGTATAATAGTAGTTTATCAACCATCTAGTTTCCGTAACACAAGCCTCGTAGCTTACCACGGAAATTAGATGGCGCTGTGTGACCTGTCTGGAAATATTTATTATTTATTTACACTCGCCATGCTGGCCCTGTCTGGCCGGTGTCAGATGTCAATTTTCAATGACAATTTATTAACGATTCCACAAGTTGGTACTAGTACAAGACGCTCACCATTGCAACACACGAATAGGGTTTCCCTTCTGTATGTGAATCTTAAGCTACTCTTTGAGGTTGCCGCCCCTGACTACTAAGAGACAAATCACCCACGCTGGCCATTTGTCAAAATGCTTGCATCCGGGTCTCCTGAAAGCGGCCATTGTTGGTCCTTGCGGCTTTATGACGTCACAATGGACGTTATTCTCAAGAAATCCCATTAAAAAAACTCGCGTGTGTTGTTATTTATGACATTATTTGTTTAGATTGTACGTCGTAAATCGCAAGTAGGTATATGTTTTGTGAGAACATGAACTTGATAAAGACATACAATATTATATCATCATTACAGCCCCTAGAACACAGCGTCCTAGACCTTCACTGCTGGAGATGTGCCTTCCAGAACATATATCTGGAGAATATGTCCTACACTCGCCACGATGGCCAGATGGCTTGGCGAGGATATGATGTCAATTTTTTATGACAATTTATTAACGATTCCACAAGTTGGTATTAGTGGAACCGGGACCGACGGCTTAACGTGCTCTCCGAGGCACGGGAACGGTGGTGTTGTAAATCTATGACAAATGTACGTAAGAAAAGTGTATTTCTCATTGGTACATGCCGGGGGGGTTTGAACCGATCTTTGTAGGATTTAAGGAACGCGTTCTTACAACCGAGCCACCACCGCTCTACAATATTATATGCGAGTCATTAAAAATTTACATCACCACCTCGCCAACCTGTCTGGTTAGCGTGGCGAGTGTAGGCCAAATTCTCCAGATATATGTTCTGGTAGGCTAATCTGCACCAGTGGAGGTCTAGGATACTGAGTTCTAGGGGCAGTAATGATGATGAATAAATGATGAAAGCATATAGTTATACCTATAGTACTATAAGCATCCTACCATCCACTTGGTGAGCGAGTTTTTTTTATGCGAGATTTGCTAATATTTTTTTCAATTAGATACTATCCTCTTTGGGTTTGGTTGATTGTGGTCGTGATGATGAAGATTTCTAAAAGGATGAAATGCAAAATAGATAAACAAAGTAGTGTAATACTCTGATTGTTATTCACAGAGTGTCTCACTTAGCATTTACTATTGGATTATACCATCGACATATATATTTATAGACTTGTCGGATAATACACTGGGTTAAGTTCGATATTTTTATTCGATAGGAAGTTATAGTACCTAAACTTAAAGCGGCTAGTTTTAAAGGACCTTTTAAGTAAAGTGCTTTGAAAATGTAGAATAACTTCCAATACAAAATAAAACCACATACACACTTTAAACTATATAAAGATATGGCTTATTGAAAGGCAGACAGAAATCACTGTTATCGGGAAATTATAATTTGGTAACTAAAATAAAGGTTTATTATTCAAAAAAAATATTTACAAAATATAAACGAAATATAATACACACATCAAAAGTGTCTAGGGATCAACATATATTTTTGCAATAACTTTTCTCCTGATTGATATTCATTAAAATTTTCTTTAAGGATTGATCAAATAAAATGTTTTCGTTTGTCTACAGTAACGATAAACCAAGTCATCTTTGCATTAGTAAAAAAAATTGCCATTTTCCTAATAAAGGGATTTTTGACATTTGAACCACTAACATTAAAGTTCGAAAAAAAGACTGAAATAACAGTTTTTTTTTTAATTTTATTGGGTAACTTAAACAATTAATAATCCGTGTTTCTACCGCGAACACTAACAACACAAGAACATCGGTTTGGCATACTCAAAATGAGTTCATCCAAATCACGCTGTGGAATGGCCGCCCATGTTCGTTGCAACAACAAAAAAAGGTCTTCTTGCGACTGGATACCCTCCATATTCGGCAGAGCTCTTCTCTGAAGAATATCCCATGCATGCTCAATCGGGTTCAAGTCTGGCGACTGAGCAGGCCAGGGCAGGACATTGATGTTAGCTGCGGCGAGAGTCTGTCTTACAACTCTTGCGGTGTGCGGTCGTGCATTATCATGCATTAACTGAAATAAGGGACCGATATGCACTTGTAGAGGAACGATGACGTCTGATACAACCGTCTCAGCATAAATTTGAGCGTTGAGGTTGCCTCTGATCCAAATCAACTCAGTTCTTCCGCCGATCGAAATACCCGCCCATACCATGATGGTTCCACCACTATAAGGATGGACTTCCTGGCAGGATTTTAATCGCTGTTGGCGTCCAGGGGTTCTCCAGTGTCGTATACGTCTTGTATCCGGCCTCATACCAAAACGAGACTCATCAGAAAAGCACACGAAACGCCATTGTTCTTCTGTCCAATTTCTGTGTTCAAGAGCCCATTGATATCGAGTCCTACGATTGTGCGTTGCTATATAGGTGGTACCCGTAGCGGTCTTCGGGAATGAAGGTTCACTTCATGCAAGCGGTTTCTGACTGTTTGGTCGCTAATTAAGTTCCCTGAAGAGCGATGAAGGCTCACGGCTAACATCATGGCGGTTATTGTTGGAGTTCTTCGAGCTGTGATTTGAATGTATCGGTCTTGTCTCCGTGTGGTGCAGCGATACCGTCCTCCATGGCGCTCAGCCACGGTACCAGTGGTTCGGTAACGTGTCCAAAGTCGACTGATAACACTCTGACTTGTATTCAGAGCTAAAGCCACAGTACGTTGCCGGGAACCAGCTTCTATCATTCCCACGGCTCTGATCATTTCTTCCCTGCTTAAATGACGTCGCCGCTCCATAATAACGTTGGTTTTAATCAGTAGTAGGGAAACAGTAGCACTAATAATGTCTTCAATGCGTCTTATGTTTTTATAGGGAAAATATTGACAGCTGATTTTCATCTTTTACTCGAATTTGATTGACAGTTCCTGTTTTAAATTATGAAATGCACCAAAAAGGATCCATATAAATTTATAAAATCATAAATTTATTACAAAGCCACATCTCAATCACAAGAAATCCGCATAAACATGCTTGATCCCTAGACTTTTTTGATGTGTGTATTAATATCTTTCTTCAATTTATGGGCAAAAAAAGAGCAAGCCCTCTTGTCACTAGATGATTCAAATTTTGGCACAAATATGTAATCTTTTAATATACATGTGCCGCTTGCCGGATTCTGTATTTACAGCTGCATCCGTATCATCCGTATTTTCCGCTTTTGGAACAGGGGAGCCCATGAACTCCAAGGCAGTCGACTTCCTTTCTCTCCTCTTGTCCGACACGGACACAATATGGTGCCCCCAACCGAAGACCAACGGAGATACGGAAACTTGCTTCTTTAGGTTAGGTTATATATATGTAAATGGTTATCATCCATCCTCTTTCTTCTCTACACTTGGAAGCGAGAATGCCTATTGTGCCCATCTCATCACACGAATATGTATAAATGTTAAAGTATGCATTTATTTATTACTTATTTATGTATTAAATAATAATTTATGTATACACATCAGGTATAATGCAATGTTGTCAGGTCATGCGGGCGGGTTTTTAGTTCCATTACAAAAATATTTTTTAGGCACAAACAGTAAAACATGGCTATCATTCAAATCAAATCAAAACATTTATTTCCTTAGGTTAGTACACAACACTTGGATATTGTCAATTCATATATTTTTATACAATACAAGCTTGGCTGGACCGAATCTAACAGCAATACAATTTATAATAAATAAAACATTATTGCCATAAGCGAGGATTATAGGAGGAGCTTATTTATAACTAGATACTTGAAATTCTATTCGTGGCTGTAAAAAGGCCGTGTCAGCTTATAATCTAATAACATTTATGTCCTTAAATATAAATACAGCCACGATGTAAAATGGCCATCTCAGCTTACAATCTAATAATAATAATATTTATGTCCATAAATACCATTTTTAGCCTGTAGTCCGACAAACAACCGGTTAGTAATAAACATTCATTGTCAATCGTTGTTTTACAAGTATTATGTCAGTCCGTATTGTTCTATGTCTATGGTTTATATAATGTTACAAAGTTGTGGGACCACTCAGCGTGATCACTCTGGCACTCCCTTTCGCGCCTTTCAAGATAATTGGTCAAGTACTTTATTATTTTTATGTAGTTTAATGTAGACCGTGTCCATAATTTAACTGTAAAAGAAAAGTGAGCAGTCCAGTACAAAAAGTTTAAACGGGTAAAACCAATTAAAAATGTCCTTGTAATAGATTTACAACACCGTGTCCTCCTCGGACAGCACGTTAAACCGTCGGACCTGGTTCATATAATACCAACTTGTGGAATCGCTTCCTTCTTTAATTTTTCTTTCCCAACAAAATTTGTAAGTATATTATTATGTATGTACATGTAAAGTTTATGTATTAGTATTTATCTTATATTATATATATGTATATGGTAAGTTATTATTTTTATATTTTATATTTGAGCACCTACTTTCCAGTAAATTGTTTAAAGTTGTCCCAATGGTTGGCTATGATAAAATGTCTTGAGGCATTAAAGCCCGTCTTTGTCGCCTAACATAATTTTCTGTTTTCCCTAGCACGATCTTGGAAGGGATTATATGCACATTTGATGCTGGAGTATCTTGGCAGTGTTACGGGGAAAGCTGTAACGAAGAGAAAAAAACTACAAGATTAAATATTCTATAAATTATATATATATATATATATATATATATTACCTGAGGGTCGTGGTTAGAAAAAGAGGTGGTCAGTACAAGTGCTTTTCGCCATGCCACGGAGCGGTACTCCCCTGGCCAACTCCCTGTGCCGCGCCGAAGTGACGAACAGAGGCGCCTGCCGCTCTGGTCGTAGTGCAGCGGGGACTGATCGTAGTGCATGTGGAGAGGCTGCTCTGTATCCAGGCGTGTAATGTAGTGTAGGGCTTCAATGTAGGAAGTTGCAAGGTTGAAAGTTGCAAGTTGAACCCCAAATAGGAGGTACAACTTTAATACTCCTAATTATAGATTTGAAAAATATAACTTAATATTTTTTTAATGGCGTGATGACAGACGAACAGCAGTGCCGGCAACAGCAGCGTGGAGTAGGACATTCAATATTTTGACCGAGATCAACCGAAACCTATTTTAGTGACGTGCAACACATTTGTTGATAGTTGTTTTTTTTAACGCTTCAGCCAGTGATTTTATGCACATTTGGTGTTCTGCAGCTGGTTTAAGTTCAACTTTGTGTTCAAAACGAACCTGGTACCTCCGCTTTTAAATCCACATTAATATATAATTTTATTACTTTACTCACCTATTTTATTATAAGCTAGCAACACTGACCATTCCCCCCAACAGGGCCCACTTCCGCCGACACCGGAAATGACCGGGATGCCCATTTTGCCACCATTATCCCAGTGTTGCCAACACCGGGGGCAAAAATACCTTTTTCATGTCATTGTTAGGAAAAATAGCCTAAAAGCTTTTATATGTTTTGTAGTTTGTGGGCGAATGTCCAATTTATTTTTTGATACACCCTTTGAAAATGAAACTTACTGCACTAATGATTATGAATTACGATTGTAAGACGTGTTCTCAAATATGCTAGACTCAGTATCATCATCACGACCATATCTCTTTCGTGGTGGTCAAAAATTCACATTTAGCCAACTTTACTATAGGCCCATCATGACAAGTCGCAAGATCGTCGTTTTAGCGTACCAAACTCTATCAATATAATAATAATAATAATAATAATAATAAATTCTTTATTGTACAAAACCAAAACAAGTGCAGGTACATAGGCGAGCTTAATGCCGTAAATGCATTTTCTACCAACTAACCTTTGTGACTGAGATATGTAATAAGCGGGTGCAGAATGTTACGAAGAAAATAGATAGTTGAAATTATTTATTACTATATAAAACACAAATTAATCATATACATATAAGAACTATACTTATACATAAATAAATAAATGTCATACGTAAACAAATAAATATATACCTATATATAAAATACATATATTCATATATATAATAAGTGAGTTATGGCGAATTATTCTGTTTATGAAGTAAGTATTTGTATAACTTAACTTTAAATATTTTAAGAGATGGTGCTTGTCTGATAATTAAAGGAAGTCTGTTCCACTGGCGAGCTACGGATACAGTAAAGGAATCTGAATATCTGCTGGAAGAGTGGGGAGGGATTTTAAGTAGGTTATTATGGGAAGAACGAAGTGAAAGGCTGTGAGAGTCACATAGGAATTGGAAACGATCTTTTAGGTAAGGGGGTGCATTGGGATTATAAAGAATACTGTAAAGAAACGAAAGACTATGTGCAGACCTGCGATTTCGGATATTAAGCCATTTTAACTCTTTACGAAAATGAGATACATGATCATACTTACGCAAGCCAAATATATAGCGAATGCATAAGTTGAGAAGGCGATCGAGTTTATTTAGTAGCTCTTCGGTGAGATCGGAGTAGCAGACGTCTGCATAGTCGATAATTGGGAGAAGTAATGAGCTGACTAACGTACGCTTTGCCGAGAGTGGAATGAAATGCTGTGATCGCCTTAGAGAGTGCATGGACGCGTAAATTTTCCTACTGACTTCTGTTACATGGCAATCCCAAGACATGTCACTACTCATGTATAGACCCAGGTTCCTAACGCTGTGACAGACAGATAAAGGGATATTGTTAAAATTTAGTGACGGGAGTGAACCCGAGTCCAACCTGCCTACTAATTGTTTTGTGCCTACAATCATTATCTGAGTCTTACTAGGGTTAACTATCAGACCAAGGTTTAATGATGCAATGCGAATAGACTCCAGGTCGCAGTTTACCTGATCGTATGCCGTTTGTAGTTCGCTTAAATCAAAGTCCAGTGAAAGTTGCAGATCATCGGCATACAGATGGTAGGAACAGAATTTAATTGAGCAAACTAAGGAATTAATGAAGACAGAAAATAAAAGAGGAGATAATACGCCACCCTGCGGGACACCAGCATTCACCGGGCACCAGTCTGAATAGACATCATCCAGGCGAATACGTTGTTGGCGCCCGCGAAGATAGGAGTTAAACCATTGTTGCGCCGACAGTGAAACATTTAGAGAACGTAGGACAGCTAAAAGGATATCATGATCGACACAGTTGAATGCGCTGCTGAAATCTAGGAGAGTAAGAAGAGTTAGCTTCCTGCCGTCCATAGCAAACCGAATGTCATCAGCGATTTTAACGAGAGCAGTATTGGTGCTATGAGACGGTCGGAAACCAGACTGATAAACATTAAAGAGATTGTTAAGTTTAAGGAAATCGGCCAGCTGGCGGTGCACCACGCGTTCTAGAATTTTGGAAAGAAAGGGAAGAATAGAAATAGGACGAAGATGGGTAAAGTCGGTGGGAAGTGATTTTTTAGGGATAGGCACTATATGGGCATACTTCCAATCTTGTGGAAATGAACCTGACGAGAGGGAGAAGTTAATAATGTGAGTAATAGAGGGAAGTATAGTGCTTAGGACAGGTAAAAGAAGACTACGACCCACGTTATCATATCCGACGGCTTTGCTAGTTAAGGATTTAACGATCTTATTTATCTCACTGCCGGGCACAGGTTGAAAGTAAAAAGAAGAGATGTTGGGAGGGGAAAGTGAATCGATCTGTGAGATAGTAATGGCCTTAGTCGCGGCATCTATGGTGAAAGGTGTGGTTGAGAAATGCTGATTAAGGCCATTAATATCCACAGGAAAATTGTTATCAGGTTTGGGTTTACCAAAGCCTGCTGAGCGTAAAAATTTCCATAGGTTTTGGGGAGTGGTGGATTTAATAGTATTATGAAAATATTGGCGTTTTGCGTTCCTACACATCTGATTTACACGATTTCTTGCTGATTTGAATGCACTCCAGCGTTCGTCGGAAGGAGTTTTATTATGTTTTCTTTTTAATGAGTCTCTCCACTTCATAGCACTTTTAATTGTGTCACTCAGCCAAGGTGCTGGAGGTCGCTTCATACGAACCGGGCGTATAGGAGCATGTCTGTCGTAAAGCTTGATTAGTAGGCGATTGAACTCAGAGACCATTTCGTCAACTGTCTCCTTCTCTGTCACTTGGCTCCAGTCTGTGTCCTCAGCATCAGTCAAAAGCGATTCTAGATCCATTCTGGCAAAGCTACGCTGAAGAATAACTTTCGGTCTGAATCTGGGTGCCCTAATCCTGTAGGAGGCAAAAATAAGGTCATGGTGTGAAAATCCAGGGGCAAGATGTTGACCATGGGACTTTATTTTACCTGGGTTAGTGGAAATTATTAAATCGAGAAGACTGTGAGCATCGTTTAGGTGAAAGGTAGGATTAAGTAGGAGAATAGATGCGTTAACAGATGACGTAATGTGCTTAAGACGCTTAGTTCGGGAGTTATTTTTGAGCAAACAGGTATTAAAATCACCCATGATCAGGTTATGTTCATAAGTAGGTAGATAAAGTTCTAGCAGCTCTTCGAATTTGCTAAAATAGTCAATAGTTGGAGGGGCGTAGACAACACCGAGAAGAAATTTAATAGGGTTTAAATTAATTTCGATAAATAAGTGTTCAGACGTACTATTATAAATTGAAGGAGATTGTGAAATTATTTTATAGTTTAAATTTGAGCGAATGTAAATGGCTACGCCTCCTCCTCCCTTACCTGTTCGATCGTTGCGAAGGAGAGTAAACCCAGGAAGTAAGTATGTGGTAGAAGTTAGCGTCGGTTTGAGAAAAGTTTCTGTAATGAGAATGGCGTGTATGTGATCACTATAAAATGTAGAAAGAAGATCCGCGTAGTGGCTGGGTATACTCTGGGCGTTTATGTGGCAGACATTCAGATTTTTGGGTGATGAAGAAAATGTATCATGAAGTACATCTCCCAGTAGAACAGCACCTTGAGACATATCAAATTCATCAGAGCTTGACGAATCGCAAGAGAAGAAAACATCAGAATCAGAATCAGATATACTGTTAGACATTATATAAAATATAATATAATAGTAAAATATAATATATAATACAATACAAACTAATATAATAATATATTCTAATAAAATATTTAAAATAGGTACGTATATTTTTACTTGAAGTCACATTTCTCCTCACGTCTACTGCCAGCAAGTTGATGAAAGCACATTCACAATCACAAAAAAAAAAAACTGGAAAAGTAATAAAATTATGTTTATGAAATTATGCGCTGGCACAATATATAATATAATTGTGTTCCAGAGTTTATATAAAAGAAGTTAATAAAGAAAAAACAAAAAACAAACAAAATACTTCGATACAATCAGGTTCACCCATGGTTCACCCTAAGAAAGAGACAAATATCAAAAATGAATGAACATTGAAGTGTATAATGTTAACAAACAAAACAAATTACAATTCTTAATAATTAATACAAGTTACACTGCGCGTCATTCAATTTATAAAAAAAAAAAAAAAAAACTAGTTAACAAATTTTATGATAACACGCAATGTACACTGCAATAGAATAATATTTGTGCCAACACGTAAATTCAGAACGCATGGCTACGTTTGGGACTCAGCGGCGTCTGCGTAGTAAAAGAGATCACAATTTTTGCAACACCTTTTAAGAAGCAAAGAAAAGAAGTGTTAGCACGGCTGGTCCCAAAACGTATAATGTCTGTCAAACAAAACCACTGACTGACCTGTCAAATACGAAAATACCAATCTAAAGAAAACGGTGTACGTATACCATTATATAGTAGTAATTGAGCACGTGGTGCGTAGGCATATACAATTAAATAGCTATAGGTACATATTATCACAGCACAAGAAAATATGTACATAAACATCCACTATATATGCGGTACCATGTAAAAGATCTGGTCATAAATATTATAGTCGCACAAAAGTAAGTTTTAATTAGTAATTAAATAAAGAGTGCATAACTAGTGCTATACTTGCACATCAGTACAGAATGATGTGAGATTAAAATTATACATTACAAACTTTAGCAAATAGAATGTGAGAAAACAGTAAAATTGGGTTATTGCTTTCTAGGTTTCCCTATTCTGACTGGGCGTGACCTTTTCTCTTTGTTTTCAGTTGCAGCAGGTGGGAACTTAGACAAGAAGTCTTTTAGTTGGGCCTCCGACACTATCCGATGCTTAGCATCCTTCACCTTGACATACACATTCCCATCCTGGGACCAACACCTGTGCATACCATAATAGCGTCTGGCTTCAGTGAAGACGTGTCTTCGAATGGCAGTCAAAAATTCAGCTACTGAGAAACCTGTGCCTTTAAGTTCTGTTTTGGCTCGCCACACTTCAGCCCGAGTCTCGAGGTTCCGGAACTTGACAAGAATAGGTCGCGGTCTATCTGAATTGCCTCCCTTTACTCCAAGGCGATAAGAGAACTGGATGTCTGAGGAGTTGAGATTTAGTTTTAATGTTTTAGTGCCAATGTCACTAATGATGTGATTGGTGTTTTCGCCTATGGATTCGCTGACTCCCCGGAACAAAATAAATTTTCGACGGCTTCGGTTTTCTAGCTCATCGGTCATTGCAGTTACATTAGCTATCTGGCATCTTAACAATACTAAGGCATCCTTCATGAAGCTTTTAAAGTTTTGAAAGTCTTCGGCAAGCTGAGTAATTGTTGTTGATGGAGCATTGGTAGAAGTAATGCGAGCCTCAAACGCAGCCATCTGCTGATCAAACTTTTCTTCCAGTCTCATTATTGCAGCAGTGCCATCACGATCTGATCTGAACTCCTCGGCCATGTTATTCAGTTTATTTATTGGTTAATGTTTATGTTTAGAAAGTAAATTTGTATGCGTGCAGTGAGTGACAGAGATTGATGTGACAAAATAAACTAATACATCCCCCTTGTGTTTTATTTAATATTCACTATTTATTCACTTTGATGAAACACTTATTAACTTGAAAACTAAGTAAGACTAAGTTTTATAAGGATTTAACAATAATTAATAACAAAACACGACTGCAAAACCCCGTTTTTTTTTTTTTTTTTTTTTTTAAATATTATCGCAAATTAAATAAATTCAACAAAACTACAAAACCGAGAAGGCTCTGGTGTTTTCTCGAGAGCTTGGGCAAAAACTCCGCTTGGTGACGGATGACACTTTAAGTAAACAATATTTTGCTTAAAGGGTCAGCCTGACCGTTCAACGGAGAAACGCAAAGAGTGTCCTCGGCACACTACGCCCATGATAGGTTATAATAATTTTTTTTTTTTTTTTTGTGTAGTAAAGTTTTTTTTTTGTATATTTAATGTTATGATTTCTTTTTAGTTATTTAATATTGTAATTAAATATTATATTTATACTGTTTGTATATTACTTCGAATAAAATATTCTTACCTCAAAATAAGGTACCTGTCTAATTCCTTGGACGTAACCGATAGTCAACGGGGGCAGTTTTATTAGATTAATTTGTGTAAAATCATATATTTATTATATATTATAATTATAGTTTCTTACACACCTTCTCACATACACTCATACAAATTCACATAACACACAGAGAGGTTACACGAAATTCCTAAAATACCCAATTAAATAGCTAATTATTATTATATTATTAAATAAAAGGCACGGTGGCGACTCGGTTGTAAGAACGCGTTCCCTAAATCCTACAAAGGTAGGTTAAGCCGTCAGTCCGGGTTCGACTAATACCAACTTGTGGAATCGTTAATTAATTGTCATTAAAAATTGATATCATATCCTCGCCAAGCGTTCTGGCCAGCGTGGTAAGTGTAGGCAAAATTCTCCAGATATATTATGTTCTGGAAGGCCCATCTCCAACAGTGGAGGTCTAGGACTCTTATGTATTAGGGGCTGTAATAATAATAAATAGGTAATAATAATAATAAATAGCTAATAAATTAAACATAACAACACTGGAAGAAGCTGTCACCAAGTACCTACTCCGCTATCTGATGTGGCAATTTTTAAGCAATGGCATATTCGAAGTAAGTACTCAATTTGAAGATGTTATGACAGTTGGAAAGATTTACCCCTCGGACAAGTGCGAGGGTGAGCTGAGAGGGTCTTAGGTTCAAATCTATACTGCGTACTCTATGACTGATAACAAAATAAAATAAAAACTAAACCTTCCAAACCTTTTTTTTATATTTTATTTATTTAAATAATAATAAATAATAAATATTTCCAGACAGGTCACACAGCGCCATCCAATTTCCGTGGTAAGCTACGAGGCTTATGTTACGGAAACTAGATGGTTGATAAATATATTATATTTTATTTTTTTTTTGTAAATATATACATATTATACATATAAAGACCCAGACCGAGACAAATTATACAATGTACAACTTGCCCTCGGTGGGAATTTAACCCACGACCTCCCGAGTTCACGGCAACGTTTGTTACCACTAGACCACGGAGGCGGACTTAATGCCAAGTAATACAATATTCAAATTGAATATTATAATAAAATTAAATATTTAAAAAACATAAGGTTAGCCGTCTGTTCCGGTTCCACTAATACCAAATTGTCATTAAAAATTGACATCAGAACTTCGCCAACACGTTATTTATTTTTATTTATTTTTTAAATATTAGCACGACTTGTGACCTTGCGCCTGATTGTAAGTGGCGCGCAAGGTCCATGAAATCAGACACTCATGACTGACATCAGTGCCTAATACTATGCCGGCTTGACTAGATGCCTTTTCACACTTCGCTTGAAGGACTCCAGGTTATAAGAAAGTGGGAACACAGAGGCTGGAAGAGCATTCCACATCTTTATTGTGCGACAGATGTACGAGTCCCCAAATTTATACGTATACACGAAGGGATGTTGACTACGGTATGTGGATGCATATTCTGACCTGTGTGTGTGGTTCGGTTGTGGAATGGAAAGGAAATAATTAGGTTATAGAACTCTTCTAAGCACTCACCATAGTATAGCCAGTAGAACACGCTCAGAGAAGCTACATTTTGGCGAAGCTGCAGGGATTCGAGAGTTCCAGATATAGTGGCATCGTCCACAATTCGTCGTATTTCACAATTCAAACGTCTGGCCAGGGCAGCGAGTGTTTAGCCAAATTTTCCAGAAATTTCTGAAAGGTCCATCTCCAGTGGAGGTCTACGATTCTGTGCTCTAGGGGCTGTGATGATGTGATAATATATATATATATATATATCTCTCCGTATTGCCAGCCTTCCTGTCTACAGATTTCTACTAATTAAATGAATAATAATTGTAATTATGTGGTTTTTTTTTAAAGTTAAATTAGTAGTTTTATTTTTAAATATATATTTATATATAAGATATCTTTAAAAATTGTTACTAACACATATGGAATACGGAGAGACGGTGTCAAGAACTGACGATGTTTTTATTTAAAAGTGCAAGCTCAATCTATACTATAGATTTCATCCCTAGGGTCTTAGGGTTAATTATATCCGTATTTCCGGTTTATATCGCCCGAGGGATCCGGACTAAGTGATATGAGAGATTTATTAAGATTTGAGTGGGCTTTGTTGTTTTGTAGCATAATAATTATTGTATTTAAGATATAATAAATTTATATGTATATTTAACATCATATATGTATATCACAGCCCCTAGAACACAGAGTCCTAGACCTCCAGAGATGAGCCTGTAGAAAAATCTGTAAATGACAATTTATTAACGTTTCTACAAGTTGATATTAGTGGAACCGGGACCTACGGCTTAAGGTGCTCTCTGAGGCACGGGAAACAATGGCGTTGTAAATAAATGACAAATGTACCTAAGAAAGTGTATTTCTCATTGGTACATGCCAGGGTTCGAACCGACCATGTAAGGGTTTTTTTTTTCAATGAATGCGTCCGTACAACCAAGCCACCATCGCCCTTATTAACTTTAACATATATCTGGACAATTCGGTCTAGACTCGACACGCGAGGATTTAATAAAGATTCCACAAGTTGGTATTAGTGGAACCGGGACCTACGGCTTAACGTGCTCTTCAAGGCACGAGTTCGGTGATGTTGTTAATCTATGACAATGGGGTGTGTCACTAACTTTTTATCACGATAGGTGGCGCATGATAGACGGTACCCAATAGAACTGTCAGTTGCATATAAAACTTGTATTTTTTTACGAAATTTTTTATTTTTTGGTTATATTGCCGAAGTGAGCAGCTTTTAAGTGTACAAATCGAGATTTCCAAGCGAAATCAAAAATATGGTGATCTCAAAATTGCCGTTCTATTAATTAAACCTTTTTTCTTTTTAAAAACGGTGTTCGCTTTCCTAATTCGCCTTTTAAGGTAGGTAACGTTAAGTGAAAATTATTTTTTTGATTATAAAAATAAAAAAAACTACAATAACATTTAAAAAATGCTACGTCATAGCTGTAAACAAGGTACCAGTGCCGCTAGAGACATCTACAAAAAGCTTTGCCTGATACACCCCATTGTAAGTAAGAAAAGTGTTTTTTTTTTCATTGCTACATGACAGGGTTTTAATGTAGCGTTTTTACAACCGAGCCACCACTGCTAGCATGTTTTTTATTTTATTTTTTATTTACCGACATAAACTCCCACCGAAATTCGGCATTGTCTAAATTCAAATTCAAAATTCATTATTGTATAGATTGCTTATTCTAATTACAGTTGTATATACATGTCATAATGATGCAATCTGCCCATATTATGGGCATACAATATGCATATGTCAATAGATATTTATTGACAATACAATAATTATTTTTTATATTTTTCTTCTTTAAAATAGATATACATTTAATCGAAAAAATATTTACAACATATAAAATAAAATTAATATTTAATATTATATATATAATAATTATATTTAATATTGTTCTTGTCAATTTATTGGAATACAATGTTAATGTCAAAATTTACATGCTAAAAATTCTTTTATTGAGTAAAAACAGTTGTCAACAGGTTATAAACACAAGTACAAAAACAATAATCATGAGTAATATGTAAAAAAAAACATTTGTCCTACCTTAAGAGTGCTGTCAGGCAAGGAACAAAATTTTAGGTTTAACGGAAAATTAAACACAAAGGAGAAAAATAAATTAAAAATAACATTATTATAGAACAAACCAAAACAAGAAAGTATCATGTGGACAAGCCACAATATGATAGCAATGGCTCCTGTTTATGTAAAAATATGTCAGAATAACTCTCAAACTACGTAAAAGCCCCAATTCCAACCTATTAGTCCAAGTTTCCTTATTATGAGTGTAAAAGTCACAAAATAACCATAAACGGTCACACAACATTAAACTATTAGCCATTATCAATAATACACCATTAGCAAAACAACAAAACAAACAAATAAATCGTGCAGCGTTGCCAACATGGCCATAATTCACGGATCATTTCCGACCAAAAGTGTAACTGTTCCGGGAAGTATTGTCCCTTTTCAATGTCATATTTTGACCTTTAAAAGCCCCATTTGACCCACAATTGCAAAAAAACAACAGTTGTCAATTTCAAATATATAAAAAAAAAAAATATTCTATTAACTATTTAAGGTTTTGACATTTAAAATTTAGTACAATAGCAAACATATTTTGACTTCGCAATATTCAGTTACTTATCACGATTGTGATCAGCGTTGTGAAAATATTTTCGGATATTTTGTCAGGACCTTATATAACGCCAGTTTATTAAAAAGGTGGCCAATATTATTCTGTGGTTGAACTTATTTGTAATTAATTTGAGACAAAAATGTACCTACAACAAACGCTTCATTACCACATACATCAACTTGCTTATATATTAATTTATAAAGCTGCCATACATACTCGTATAGCTGATATTTTTTACTAATAAGGTAACAACTCCTTAGTCACATAAAACATTACCAGGCAGGATTGGAAATGTCTTTTGGCAATGCCTTTTGCTAGTAGATTTTGAATTAATTGCAAATATATAATATCACAGATGCCTCTAATAGTTTTACGTTATGATTATTGATTTTGATTTGATACTTGACTTTGACTACGGTCTTTTTATATGTACAATAACTGTCATTATACGATAGTAATCACTGTAATCGTCTGGCCAGCATGGCGAGTTTACGCCAAATTATCCAGACATTTCTGGAAGGCCTATCTCCAACAGTGGATGTCTAAGACTGTGTTCTAGGGGCTTTAATTAAAAATGACAATTAATGTGCGTTGTAACAAAATTATTTTAAGGTCAAGTGGAACCAAGAAGGTCAAAGCATCACGGCTAAACAAGATCGTGACCTATCCGGGTGCGTTCCAGTAAAGCATTGTATGTCCATTGGGACCCTCTATTATTAATATTATTTAGGGCATAATATCTTTTGTGTTTCTCATTTCGAGCGTTGGTAATTCGTTGCTCTATTTCTGTAGTAAATACCCTCTTAAAAAAACTTTAATACTTATTCTGGAAATAATTTAAAGATGTTTGTTGGAACTGTAATAGATTTTGTTTATTACATTAATAATCTTATTTTTATAAGCTTATTTAATAGATTAATAAATATAGCTATTATTTAATAATGATCAGTCTTAGTAATGATACGTCTTCGCACCTATTCCTCGATTTAAGTTATACTTTTTATTGTCCCAAAGGTTGGCTGTAAGAGAATGTCTAGTGGCATTAAGCCCGCCCCTTGTACATAGTGCAATAAAGTTTTTAATTAATAAATCAAACTATGTCAAGTCGAATGTTTTTTTATTTTTTATTTCATTTTTTTTAGAAAAAAAATGTATATACTCATTAGTATATACATTTTTTTCTACAGTGTCGCTTTAGACTTATTATCTTTCCACTAACGATATTATTTTGCGTACTGAATCTTAAAATACAAAATATTCCAACAGACCTAAAAACTCGAGGAAATCGCTCATAATTCCTGCCGTGACGATTGAACTAACAAATCAAAAAATAAACAATCTCAACAGAATGATTCACACCATTAACTGAGGAGTTCAAATAACATCAGTATTAATTAAAAATAAATCAATTCGTACACTTATACACAACCTCGGCAGATGGGCAAACAGACTTCAATCAATCAAAGGTAAATACTGTTTGGACCCTCACTTAAATAGGGTTTTAAAATAAACTCAAAGCTCGGGTTGTTCCTTATTTACCTAATAAAGTAGTCCCATAATAGAACTACTGATATGGCTATCCACCCGTAAGATCTTTATTTCGCAAGCTGATATACTAACGAAAGTAAGTTGTTCCCATTCTTGGAACTCGCGTTTTTATTTTCATTCATTCATATCTTCACGCCAAATCTGTTGCGGGGAGGGAGAGACAATTTGGCCTACACTCGCCACGCTGACCGGCTGGGCGAGAATATGATGTCAATTTTTAATGACAATTTATTAACGATTCCAGAAGTTGTATTCGTGGAACCGGGACAGACGGCTTAACGTGCTTTCCGAGGCACGGTAACGGTGGTGTTGTAAGTCTATGAAAAATGTATGTAAAAAAATATATTTCTCATTGGTACATGCCGGGTGGGTTTGAAGAAACGCGTTCTTACAACCGAGCCACCACCGCTTTTTTTTAATTTTATCTTATTTAAATATTACGAATTTATTGTTTTTATCTTTGTACCCATTATTTTATTGGTTAAATTCATCTTTGCTTCCGTGATCTAGCGGTCAAAGTCTGTTAATTTAGACGCAAAGGTACCGGGTTCGGTTCCTGGTCGGGCCATAATAATTAATTTGTAGTATTTCTCGAGTCTGGTACGCTGGAGGCATTAACGAGCTTGCTGCATGTCATACCTGGCCTATTTATTTATTTATTTACACACAGCCAAACCTTAGGGACTATGTAATTAGAACAACTGTAGGTGCAATGAAAGTATCATCAATTAGATATAAATACTTATATAATAAACTTACTTATAAATATACTAAATACTAATATATACATACATATCGTTGTATCTAACCACCTTGCAATGGATACCGTCGTGATGCTGATGTGATGTTTTAAATCATTATTATTTTGTTTTTTCTTTTTATTAAGCTTGTAAATAGATTAGTTTTTATTTTTCTTATTTTATTTTTTTATTATTATTTGTGCATGCATGGTTAAATTGTTTATGTAGATACTTTATGATTTAATATTAGTTTTAATTTCATATACTTTTTTTTAGATTAAAATTTTGTATTTATCCCTGTTCCAATTAAGAAACGTTTGTTTAGTGTATGTCAATTACAGTCTCCTGGTTTTAGTCCCTGCGTAGACAAGTCAGGTATTACTATGTAGATTGTACTGTGATCGGCATACACCTGCTATTACTATTTATTTACTTTTCTTCTATTTTTATTATGGAGTTACAAGATCACCACATGACTGGCAGTGCCGAGTGTGGAGATCACTGTAATATGTTTCGCTTGTAAATTAGTTTTTTTGTCAATAAAAAATATTTCTATTATTTGTCGTTTTTATTCAAATTACTATTACTTAAAGATTCCTACTAATACAGTTTTTGGAACTACTATCTGGTTTAATCAGTACTAATACCCAATTTCATTGACACCCTCGGTCGAATGGCGTAATATATCGGAAATCGTCATAAATTGTCACTTTTTGACATGATAATGTCAAAACTTGTATTTTGTAAGTGTTGGGTAAGTCATGCGTTACTATCCAACTGTTATGCGATCAATGTGACGTGTAATTAATTAATGTTTAACATTTAATTACTTTACGACTTTTTTGGCCAATGGACTGCAAATCTAATTGAGCAATAACCAATAAAAATAAGGCGTTATTTGTATCTAATAAACATAAAATATTACCAAATATTTTTGGACTAAGTACACTTAATGGGTCGACTTTATATATAAAATTAATTCAAGAATTTATGGAACTCAACAAAAAAAAAATGCCTCAATTGCTATACTCGTACGTTGTGGTGTAGTTCTGTATGTTTGAAAGTATCATCACGACCGTTTCCCTTTCGGGGTGGTCAGAAACCACGCTTATAAATAAGCGGATTCACATTTAGCCAACTTTACTATAGGCCAATCATGACAAGTGGCAAGCTCGTCGATGTCTCCAGCGTACCAAACTCGAGAAATATCACAAATTAAATATTATTTAAATGTATTTATTTATTATTTTTGTGTCCCGACCAGAAATCGAACCCGGTACCTCCGAGCCTAAATCCACGGACTTAACCGCTAGACCACGGAGGCAGTCTGTATGTTTAATTTTGTAAAAAAAAAAATTGTGTTTTTTTTACTAGCATGGCATGTAACCTTGCCTCCACCTGATGGTAAGTGGCGCGCAAGGCCCATGAATATTGGCAACTGGAATCAGACACTCATGACTGACATCAGTCCCCAACACTACGCTTGACTGGGCATGACGGCAATTCGAGCCTGATCCCGAAACGTGGATACACTTTACTGAGATTATAGGCACGACTAGTGGATTTGTGACTGTGATTGTGCTTTTCCGCACTTAGTCTCCATTGGACCATTGTACGTTCACTCCCTCAGTGGAGCCATCCGATCTCCTCCAGGAAGGCCAGGAGACCCGTTACGTTCCTGCAGACCTCCGGAAGAGGCCTCGCAGTCTGGAGGAACCTCAGTCTAGGCGCAGCCACACTGTCGCACTCCAAGAGAGCACATGCGCGGCCGACTCCTCCTCCGCCATGCATCCTCTATACAGTGGGCTATCTGTAATGTTCGGAGTATAGAGATGTTTGTTAAAGGCACAGTGTCCCGTCAAGACCCCCACCACTATTCGTAGCCTGGCTCTGTCAAGGCCCAGGAGGCGTCGTGTAAGGCGCCTGTCTGGGTTGGGAAGGGCCTCCCTGGACTGTCTGCAGTCTGTGGTCGATGTCCACATCTGCTCGTGTAGTTTATCACATATCACGACCCGGCAGACTGGGCAAATTACCACCATCAGTCCGCCTACCATCTATTAATGATATAGCTAAGTTTTCCTTGCAGATTCCTTTCTCAGTCAGATTAAAAATTAACAGGACACTGGAATCTACTAAGCTGTAATACTAGCTTTACGTGAATAAAGCTGTTTTGACTTTCAATAAAAATCTTCAATTTTAGTGAAAAAAAATATAATTTAAATAGTTATTAGGCTGTCGCCAACCCGTCTGATCAGCATGGCGAGTGTAGGCCAAATTACATATATATGTATCTAGATTTTTTTTTACGTACATTTGTCATAGATTTCCCATTCCCTCGTATTATATCGCTAAAAAGTCAAAAAAGAATAATACCCCTGGGACAGTCCGAGAGGGGGGGAGGATGAACTGTCCACTGGTAGATAATAACAACGACCCTGGCGATAATATGGACTTGAAATGCCCAACGTGCGGAAAAATATACAGAAGACAAGCCTGGTTCAAGAAACACTTAAAAACACATGAAGGGATCGAAGCACAGATGGTAAGACCTTCGACTAGTACTGCGGATAGAGTTTCCCCTCACATATCCCATGGTACACCTCCATGTGAATTCAACCAGGAGTCCATGACCATCAGGACACGTCTAAGCATCCCGACCATAAAAGAAACCACCTGGAAGGTTCACGACGGAAATCTGGCTGTCATGCTGGATTGTCCTGGTACAAAACAGGATCTTGATAGCCAAGTTCGTGCCTTTCAAAATACTGTCTATGACTACTTCAGTGAGCACTATCCACCAACGACCACTCATGCTCACACCAATAAGGAAAACACTTTTAAGCTGAAATTGAGGCGAAAGAAGAGGGAGCTAAGAAAGAGACTTAGATGCGCCAAAAACATTGGAGATAAAAAGCAGTGCCATCAAGTGGCTAGAGCACTTAGATCAATTCTCAAATTGATCCAAGGAATATCGCTCCAAATTAAAGATAACTCCAATCAATACAATAGAGCCAGACACGAAGTCCTCTTTGACAACAACCCCTTCGTCTATGCCAGAAAGATATTCAGCGAAAAAAGTGGTGTACTGTCGCTGACCAGAGATCAAATTTATAAATATTACAAAGAGACATACACAGAAATACAAAAAGAGGAACAATATCTGGACCCACCCTCGCCTCGACCCGTCAGACCTTTAGAGGACTTCCGATGCCTACCACCAAAGCATGGAAGAAATGGAGGAACAAATCAAAAGAAAAAGTTCCAAATCGGCACCAGGCCCAGATGGCATTCCGTACATTGTATATAAAAAATGTCCTCACACCCGTAAGCATTTATATAATATATATCGAAAAATCTGGTCTACTAATCAAGTTCCAAAGGCATTTGGCGAGGCAGTCTTCGTTCTCATACCAAAGAAAACTGAGGTAAATGATCCCAAAGATGCAAGACCGATCGCTTTGACGAATACAATGTCCAAAATCTTCTTCTCCATAGTACAAGCAAGAATGTCCCGATTTATGATCAAAAACGAGTACTTCTCACGCCAGCACCAGAAAGGTTTTTTGCCGGGAGTTTCTGGCTGCTTAGAACACAACACCTTACTCGCTGAGTGTTTGAAGGATGCCAGGAAACAGGAGCGGCAACTAAGCGTCTGTTGGATCGACTTGGAAAACGCATTTGGGTCGGTGCAACATGAATTGCTGCAAACTGCGCTAAAATGGTATAACTTTCCAACACTAATCAGAGATATAATTGCCAATTATTACAAGAACTTGAGATTTGTCGTAACAAACAAGGACGGCTACACAGACACACTAAAATACAATGTGGGCCTGTTCCAAGGCTGCTTTTAATATAATTATCAATATCCTAATCGACAAACTTAAATCTCGTGAGAAGAAGTGGGGATATAGATTCAAACAAAACAACATCTATACGGAATCCGTCTTAGCTTTTGCAGACGACTTGGCGGTGATAACAAGAAATCCCAAGCAATGCCAGGGCTTGCTGAAAATAGTGGATGATTTCTGCTCATGGACAAAGGGAATGAGAACGAAACCATCAAAATGCTTCAGCCTATGTCTGGCTAGGCGAAACACTACATTTACGTCTTATGATCCTGGACTGAGTATAGCAGGGCAGAGAATAGCTCCGGTAAATGAAACCATGCCCTTTAAATTTCTTGGCAGAAGGATAAATTTTCAGGGAAAAACACCATCCCTAGAAGTAGTTGTAAAACAATTCACTGACGACATGAATAGGGTTACTCAACAGCCTATAAGCAATGTCAAAAAAGCTTGGATATATGACAACTACTTAGCATCTCGCCTCACTTGGCCTTTCCTAGTATATGATTTCAACAAAAGCCTACTATCAAGTCTGGACGCGGACGTCATAAGAACATTGAAGTCTTGGCTTGGATTAGCCTAGGGTGCTGACTCCTCAACATTCTTTAGAGGACGGAGAAACTTCGGAATGGATCTGAAAAGACCATCTGAATTATACAAACATCTACGTATAAGCAAATATCAAATTCTAACAAGCTCCCAGGATAATACAATTTCATCCCTTCCAAGAGACCCTCTGGTCTCAGATATGGAACCGAGACTACTATTCTTCAAGAAATTCATGACAGGTGCCCAGACTGACAAAAGAGGCATTGGCTGGAAGAAAAAAGAAAGTGACAAAGAGGTTATAAAATCCTTCCTCAGGAAAGATGAAGAGCATGAATACAGAGTGCACGCGATGACTCTAGAAGTTCAAAATGACTGGCTAACTTTGGGCGATTTTTGCATCCCTCCAGCCCTAAAGTGGCGCACACTAATGTACGATTGGTCTCCGGCGTTGCTAAAGTTCTACCTAAACGCTTTTCAAATGTCCCTCCCGGACCAGAGTAATCTGGTAAGGTGGGGAAAAGCTACGGAAAAGAACTGTACATTGTGTGGTGCTGCCATAGGAACTGCTAGACACACACTTGTAGGGTGCGTTACTCTCCTAGAAAAGGGCTATTACTCACGCCGACATGACAAAGTCCTAGGTGTTATCCGTGAAGCAGTAAGTCTTTCTATTGCAAGAGCCAGAAAGGGACTGACTACAAATAAAACTTTGACCACATTTGTAAAGGAAGGGCAAAGCACGAAAACTAAATGCAAGCCCACCTCGATCCTTGGCGCCGCATCAGACTGGAAAATTCTCATGGATACATTTGAACACCATTATAGGATCCCAGATGAACTAGCTGTATCAGCCTATAGGCCAGACATCTTAGTGTTTTCTCGGAACTTGAAAAAAGTTATCCTTATTGAACTTACCGTTCCGTGGGAATCAAATATTCCAAAAGACCACAACATGAAGTCGAATAAATATTATGATCTCACAGAAGAAATGATCAGGAACGGGTTCAAGACTCAGCTTTACGCAGTGGAAGTTGGTGCAAGAGGAGTTCCAGCAAAATCTTTGCATCACTTACTGAAAGAATTGGGCCTAAGCAGGTCTGCCGTCAATACATTTATGGAACGAGCTTCCAAGACGGCATTAACGGAATCATACAGTATTTGGTTGGGTAGGGAGAGAAGTAGAATGGTGGATGGTGAGCGTATTATCGCGCAATAGAAAAAAAAGGAGGCCTCCTTTTCTTAAACCAGCCAATTGTCGGTCGCAAGCCCGAGACACCATTCTTCTCATCTCTTACCCACACACGATGGACCCGGCACCCGCACGGTGAATCCATGGAATGCTTAGAAATTTGTCTTCTCTCTCTTCACCACCGTTGGCATATGCCCAGCAGCCCTATTTTGTTATTAAGCGCAAACGTTATCTAACCCACCCGGAATCCATTAACTGTATATATATCACGCTATTAAAGTTCATGTTTGCATGAACGCTGTCAAGGTCGAGCGTTTATAGAGTTGAGAATTGAATAATATTTTGTAATTATGTAGCAAGCTCTGACGTACTTAAAGTAAATAACGAAATCCACTAACAGTGGAGGTCTACGAGTAGTACTGTCTTCTAGGGGTTATTATTATTATTATTAAATTCTTTATTGCACAAAATAAGTGTACAAAGGCGAAGATTAATGCCTACAAGGCATTTTCTAACATCTAACCTTTCGGAGAGTGTGAGATTAAGGGTAGTGCCGATATCAAGTTTAACAATATAAAATATACTACACACACTACAAACTAATAGATACTTACGCTGTTACATAAATTACACGTATACCTATAAATAAACGTATATACACATATATATTATGCCAAATATATATATAGCCTGATGACGACTCCTGTTTGTCTAGAAATAAAGCAGTGACCAAGCGCTTAAAAACGTGGATAGACGGCGCGTGTCTAATAGCGAGTGGTAGCTTGTTCCACTGGCGGGCTGCAGACACAGTATACGAATCTGAATATCTGCTAGAGGAGTGGGATGGGATTTTAAGTTGGTTGTTATGTGAAGAACGAAGTGGAAGGTTGTGAGTATCACACATGTATTCAAAACTGGATTTAAGATATGCAGGCGCATGAGGGTTGTTCAGGATACCATACCGAGACACAAGGAGATGGGTAGATCTTCGAAAGCGGATATTGAGCCATTTCAACTGATTACGAAAATGAGAGATATGATCATATTTACGCAAGCCGTATACATAGCGGATGCATAAATTGAGCTGACGATCGCGTTTGTTCAGTAGCTCTTCAGTGACGTCGGGATAGCAGATATCTGCATAGTCTATTATGGGAAGAAGCAGCGAACTGACTAGCATTGGGTTGTGAAGTGTATTTTTTTTTTGGCTGTTGTGATGACTACTGCTCACTTACTTAATGTCTATATCAGTTCTTGCACCTCACTTACCATAATTTGAGTATGAGGTCATATGTTGCTTGTTTATTTTGTTTTAGTCGTTGAATCGTCAGATTATACACACAATAGCATAATGACAATTCGCGAAATAGGAGAATTGGATCATGGAATAGTACTAATATGAATCGGTATTGGATCAGCTTTACACAAAAACTTATAGGCTTGGCCAGTTAGCACAATAGTGACCATTGAATTTTGACAAAATGAGGACTAGGAGTGGTTATTTGTTACAACAACGAGTATAGTGGGTATATATTAAATAGGTGGTAGGTGGACTGATAGTGGTAATTTTCCCAGTCTGCCGGGGCGGGGAAGTATCCACCGTACGTGCCGATAAACCCAGTAAAGAGTATCCACACGTTTCGGGATCGGGCTCGAATTGCCGTCATGTCCAGTCAACCCGGCATAGTGTTAGGGACTGATGTCAGTCATGAGTGTCTGATTCCAGTTGCTAACATTCATGGACCTCAAGCGCCACTTATCATCAGGTGTCTCGCTATACAGAGGGGAAATGTTGCCAGTGTCCTTAGGACTATATCAGATAGGACGTCTCTAGAGGACATTCTTTATTTATAGTTTAGTTTAAATTTATTTCATTATTTAATAGCTTTTAATTTAAAAAAATAAACTTTTAAACAAAACGATAGAACAAATGTACCATAAAACCATCTCAAAATTGGTATTTTGTCTAATTAAGGTGGCAACAAAGGCAACAATACGCGTTTATCTGCCGACGTTACTAACTTTTTAATAGACGTGCTGTCGAGTTCGCACACGGGCTCGCCGCACAAAACACACAACAATCTCATTTGACAATTTGTGAGCAATACTTCCATTGTCACCGCTCTTTATTCAGCTCCAATAATAGACGGAAAATTGTCATTCCAATTGTAACCGAAGCATTGTTAGACTAATCACAGCATTCAGTAATCCGCCAACTCTAATCGAGAGTCATTCCCGCATTGCAGACTGGACAGGTCGCTTCGAAATGTAAAAGTGACAAATAATGTCCCAAAAATCTACAAACCAATTCCATATCAAGAGGCCAATGAATGCCTTCATGGTATGGTCCAGACTTCAACGAAAGAAGATATCAGTTCTAAATCCCAAGCTGCACAATTCTGAGATTTCAAAAAGACTTGGCTTAGAATGGAAAAGCTTAGAAGAGGCTGATAAACGTCCATTTATTGACGAAGCTAAAAGATTAAGGATCAAGCATATGCAGGATTATCCTGACTACAAATACAGACCACGAAGGAAAACTCGAAATGATATCAATGTCTTTGTCAATCAGCCGATTTACCGAGAGCAGGTCGAAGAGAGGACAGAGTATCAAATGCCTTTGCCAGATCCACATATTTACAGTAACGTCGTTGCTTATTCCATACCTCCAACTTATGTGCCGTTTAAAGAGGATACGTCGAAAGATCTGCGACCTTTGCCATCTATTGAAAGTATATCTACAAGGCCCTTTTCTTTGGTGAATCAGCAGCTGATGATGAAAGCATTCCAGGATCTCCACTACGTGCCACATCCAGCAGGAGTCCAGTACTATCCTTTTGGGGTTTAATAAGTGTTGCGGTAGTCGAATGTACAAGAATCGATTACAGAATTACGTGCTATAAACAGTGTGATAGTTAGTGATAACAAGTACTAATACCTAAGTGATATTACGGCACCTATTTTTGAACCTTAATAAGGTCACTTATTACCAAGGTAATTCATAATAAGTTAAGGATACGAGTATCTATTTCATTTTTATTTATTTAATGAAAATCATTATTGCACAATATAAGAAAGGGCTAACATAATGTCGTTAGACATTCTCTGCCTGTTAAACTTAAATGAAAATATTATCTACTATCTTAATGCTGAATATGTGGAATGGTTTACGAGCCATTGCTCTCCATTTCTATCGGGTTTTCCAATAAGGACTTGACATATATTTTAAATTAAAACGAATCCATTTGAGAGATGTCGAATATTTTATTATTGGCTTAAATCACAATCAAAACTTATGTATGGAATTCGACTCTGTTGATTAGTCCACCACGAATTTACAGCGAATCGTTGAACCCAATTTTCGATGACTTGACAAGACAGACAGACAAGATTAGCCTGGGTTGAGGATGGGATAATCTCCTATTTTACCCTGCATATTACAGAACACGGAGTCATAGAGCTCCACTGTTAGAGATGGGCCTTCCAGGATATGTTTCTGGAGAATTTGGCCTACACTCGCCAAAAGCCAGAAGCGGTGAACGAGGTTCTGATGTCAATTTTAATAGGTGGTAGGCGGACTGGTAGTGGTGATTTGGTATCCACCGTTTCGGCTGAAAAACCCTGTAAAGTGTATCCTAACATTCATGGACCTCGCGCGCCACTTACCATCAGGTGAGCACAAGGTCACATGTCGTGCTAGTTAGTATAAAAAAAAACTAATTCGATGGTTTAACGTGTTCTTTGAGCCACGGGAACGGTGGTGTTCTAAATGTATGACAAATGTATGTAAGAAAAGTATTTTCATTGGTAGATGGGTTTGAACCGATCTTTTTAGCGAGCTACCTCAGTTTTTATAATATAAATAATAAATAAATAAATATTTCCAGACAGGTCACACAGCGCCATCTAATTTCCGTGGTAAGCTACGAGGCTTGTGTTACGGAAACTAGATGGTTGATAAACTACATAATTATACTTTTTTTTTTTTGTAAATATATAAACACCCAGACCGAGACAAATTATATAATGTACAACTTGCCCCCGGTGAGAATCGAACCCACGACCTCCCGAGTTCACGGCAACGTTTGTTACCACTAGACCACGGAGGCGGTCAAACGTACATTTTGAAATAATAAGCCGTTTACGTTATGAGTAAACAAAAATTTGTTAAATTAAAAAAGGAAAATATTAAAATAAAATAGATTAAAAACTAACTATAAACTAAACTAAAAATACCTATGAAATTAAAACTATTCTACAAAATAAACTAAGGGCTTACCACCAGGGAGAGAACCTAAATCGCTCGCCGCATTTCCTCGTTGAATAATAAGGAAAATATTCTGTTTTAGGTAGTATTTATTTTATTCCTAGCATACAAATATTTATTTAGTCACATGACTTTGTCGAGCTTAGTGTCTAGGTATTCTTTTGTCGAATAAAAACATTTATTAACCAGCATTTGTTTGACTCTTAATTTGAACAGTTTTAGTGGCAGCTCCCTTATAGTAACATTTCATTTTATATTTTTTTAATTATTCTTTTATATATACTTATATATATATATATATATACCACTTGTATTTTGTGCATGTTGTGGCACCTAAAGGTGGTACATTTATCGTTGAATTTATGTCCTAGTTTTTAAGTAAGCAATAATGTAACCGACCACTGGTTGTCCTTAAATAAATAAATAAATAAATAAGTAACTGTAAGCTTATTAAATGTCTTTTTTTATTATTATTATTATTAAATACTTTATTGCACTTTATTTAAAAGTATGTACAAAGGCGAACTTAAAGCCATTTTGGCTTTTTCTACCAGCTAACCTTTGGGAGAGTGAGACAGTATAAATATGTGGGGTGCAATTCTAACCAATAAACTACATAAATAGTATGAATACATAGACTACATAAATACTCATCAATATATAAGTATTATAGAAGATATACATATATGAGGATAATATATAAATCTTTGTTGCCATTGCATAACAATTTCGGCTATACTGGATACTTTTATGGGCTGGAATAATTATTCTACTAGGATAACGCGTTTTAAAACTGGAATTATTCCCAAGTGTTTTAAAAAGTTTTAGGTGGCTTTATACAAATAAACAGCAATTTAGTATGTAGATAAAAGAAACAGTCAATAATTTTAGTAAAAGTAAAGTATCATCACGACCGTTTCCCTTTCGGGGTGGTCAGAAACCACGCTTATAAATAAGCGGATTCACATTTAGCCAACTTTACTATAGGCCAATCATGACAAGTAGCAAGCTTGTCGATGTGTCCAGCTAACGAACCTCGAGAAATATCATTTAAATAATATATATTATATAATATACATTAAATATAATTAAATGTTAATTAAATGTATTTATTTACATTAATACATATTTTTGTGTCCCGACCAGGAATCGAACCCGGTACCTCCGAGTCTAAATCCACGGACTTAACCGCTAGACCACGGAGGCAGTTAAATCAGTCAAATGAGTCAAATTAAAAGAATTTAACAAAACAATAATATAAAAATAGAATAATTTTAAATAAATTATAAATAGAAAATCTAAAATTAAATAAACTATTTTTAAATAAGCGGATTCACATTTAGCCAACTTTACTATAGGCCAATCATGACAAGACGTGTCAAGCTCGTCGATGTCTCTAGCGTACCAATTTCGAGAAATATCACAATTAAATTAAATATTATTTGAATGTATTTATTTACATTAATAAATATTATTGTGTCCCGACCAGGAATCGAACCCGGTACCTGCGAGTCTAAATCCACGGATTTAACCGCTAGACCACGGAGGCAGGTTTGTAGATAAATTCTTAATTTTGTAATTAGTTATTAAATACTGTTTGTTTTCCAATAAAATTAAAATAACGAAATTCATATTCGGCATTTTGAAGTTAGGCATATAAATTTACGGTACTTATTCAAATAATAAAACATAAAAATAAAAACTCAGCTTAAATTGATTTGGGCCCTTAAAAATAATTCCAGGGTGAGACGAAATGACACAGCATCTACAAGTATCAAATTGATGACACCGTTGGTAATTGATTCGGATGTTTTTGCCACTCCGAAGACAGATCCAGGGAACTAACACATTTTTTTGATAATGACAGATTTACAAGTAGTCGTGAACTTGTTTTTCTAATCTTTTTAATCTCTCATGAAACCCATATTAAAAAGAAGTTGTTTGTCCGTCTTTCACGCCAATATTACTGGACAGATTTTGATGAAATTTGGCAGAAATGTTTCTTGAACCTCAGGAACTGTCATAGGCTATATCACAGTAACATATCATCACGACCGTATCCCTTTTAGGGTCATCAGAAACCACGCCCTTAAAGAAGCGGATTCACAGTTAGCCAACTTTATTATAGGACCATCATAATAAGTGGAAAGCTTATTGATGTCTGGTCTATTGTGTCTCGACCAGAAACCGAACCCGGCACCTCCGCGTCTAAATACACGGACTTAACCGCTAAACTACAGAGGCAGTTTACATGGTTTAAAAATTTAAAAAACTCGCCTGTCTAAAAAAATATCTTGTTTTAAAAACAAAAACAAAAAACTTAAAAAAAACTTGTCCAAGTTTTCCTGTACGTGGTCTCCACTCCAGAAATAATCTACTCCATCGGTCATCGGTTCTGCGACAGATGTGTCCGGCCCATTGCCACTTCAACTTACTAATTTTGAAGGCTATATCGTTAACTTGGGTTTTCTGACGGATGTCTATTTATTTATTAATTTATTTAAATACTTTATTGCACTTAAAAACCTAGTACATAGGCGAGCTATAACGCCATAAGGCATTCTTCACCAGCTTACCTTGGGGATCATGTAAGGTATGGGCAGGATAAAGAAAAATATTAAAATAGCTTAAATTATTAAATAAACATAATTACCTATGTCTATGTTTCGGACTCTATCCATCAGAGAAACACCGAGCATAGCTCTCTCCAAAGCTCGCTGAGCGACCTTAAACTTGTGGACCAGACCCACTGTCAGTGTCCACGTTTCTCCTCCGTACGACAATACTGGAAGAACGCATTGGTTAAAAACCTTTGTTTTCAAACACTGTGGTATTCATGATAACAGGATGTGGCGTAACTTCGTTTCTTTTCTTCCAACTATTTATTTTATTTAAAAACTTTATTGTTTTGATAACAAAAGGCGTATGTAATGCCGATTGGCATTCACTTACCATCAACCTTCGGGACATTGTATCAATTATGGTAGGTTGATAAAACAAACATAAAATAAAGAAGATTTAAATAACTTTGATATTAATTTAAATTACGTACTTATGACTAAATAAATAGGCCTCCTTTTCTTAAACCAGCCAATTCTCGGTCGCAAGCCCGAGACACCATTCTTCTCATCTCTTACCCACACACGATGGACCCGGCACCCGCACGGTGAATCCATGGAATGCTTAGAAATTTGTCTTCTTCTCTCCTTTCAGCACGACAAAAAATATTAAAAGGTATTAATAACTTTGAAATACTTCAGTTCTAATAAAGTATCTAATAAAAATAGTGAAAAAAAACCCACCAGCGAATTCCACAAAACCCCCTTCGCATATTCGTGCATTGGAAATAACGTGTTAGAAATAAAAAGCACTATTGTATGTTTTTTTCTTAAAAAATGACTATGGACTAGCCTAATAATTTAATAAAGATAATCACTAAGTACGAGTAGCTAAATGCCATGCATGATCTATCGAGGCTGATTTGGAGCGGCAAAACAGAATTTGTTGACCGCTCGAAATTTTCAATAACGCACGCTTGGTGCTGTCCGTGCTGAAAGGGATAAATACATAATTTTAATACTTAAACTACATAATAATAACACATACACTACATAAATAATACATACATAAACTACTTAAACGTATATACATAAACAAAAAACTAATCATTAAAATTTCTGTACAAATTTATTACAAGTGGGTAGCAGTACATAAGTATAATACAATAACAAATACACTTTAGGGAAACAAGTTACTTTTGGTTAGTAAAAAGTTTAAAAATAAATTTACAAGTAAAACCTATAATAAATACATTTAGCGAGTTGGAACCTCTTTTGTACTTTGATCGTTGTTTTTATTTATTTTTATTATCATACCTTTTGAGCTGGCTATCTGAGGCTATAAGTATTAGTCAATATGGAACTGACTGACATCCTAGGACACAAGTTATCTTGGTTAGGAGTCAGGGACCGTCTTAAAATTGCCTATCCTTGTGGTTTGCATTCAATCAAAAATGTTTGTATGCTTAAAATGTAAAATTCAAGGAATATTTTATATATTGTTTACTCAACATTGTATATAGGTACCAATAAGAAAGCTCAATAAACCTTATTATTATTATTATTATCATACAACTACATTACAATAACAATGCGAATAGAAATGAATTGTGAATATTTATTGCATCTTTAAAAAGTGTGAATATACTTTCTGTTGGGTGCCTGACAGATACTAAGAGGTAGGCTGTTATCCAATAATAAAAATCTTATTAAGGCAAAGTCGCGGGAAAAGCCATTATTTCTAACTTAGAGAAGCCAATTTAAATTTAATTTAATTAAGGTTGCCTTAGTAACTTAATTACTCTATTCTTGATTCCCACAGTGAACATAAATTAATTTTATTTATTGTAGAACGAAGCCTCAGTACAAACGGTTATATAATAACTAAATATATCATATATCAGAATCGATTGAGCGAGATTTTGATCTCTTTTCATCGATGCTCGAGTAATATGTACATTTATAATAATTATTATTTAAATTAGGTAACTACGAGGTAGTAGGTGGTAGGCGGACTGAATTCCCCCAGTCTGCCGGGGCGGGGAAGTATCCACCGTTCGTGCCGATAAACCCAGTAAAGTGTATCCACACGTTTCGGGATCAGACTCGAATTGCCGTCATGCCCAGTCAAGCCGGCATAGTGTTAGGGACTGATATCAGTTCCAGTTGCTAACATTCATGGACCACGCGCGTCACTTACCATCAGGTGGGCGCAAGTTCACATGTTTACCTAGTTTAAACAAAATAAAAACTACGAGGTCCATATATAAATAAAGTATATTATACTCGTACTTTCTATACAGAGGTTAAGGTTCCGATAATATGTTAAAAATAAAAAAAATAAAACCTTATTCCAAAAATACACTTTTTATAAAACTTACGTAAACTATCTTCACGACCGTATCCCTTGCGGGGTAGTCTAAAACCACGCTTTTATAAAGTAGTGGATTCACATTTAGCCAACTATGCTATAGGCCCATCATGACAAATGACAAGATCGTCGATGTCTCTTGTGTACCAGACTCAATAAATATCACAAATAACATTTTTTTTTTTGTTTTTTTTTTTACAAAAAGCACATTTTTTTTAAAATATTTCTTTGTATCCCGACCAGGAATCGAATATATTATTCTCATTTCTCATTTGCGAACTAAACAAAGCTTAGTATTACTACAAAAAAGTTATGTACAAGTTATGTAATTCCTTTTACTAGTAAATGTTAAAATTAACTCTAATGCGTAAGGTATAAAGTTTAATTTACCTTTGTTGAATATTGTCGTTAAGGTCGTTTGGTGTTGATATTATACAGTACTACAGGATTTCTCAAACTTATACTTCCACGTACCCCTATTAGATTTGAAAGATAAAAGCGTAGGTACCCCATTTTATTTTTTTATTTTTTTATTGCCTCCGTGGTCTAGCGGTTAAGTCCGTGGATTTAGACTCGGAGGTACCGGGTTCGATTCCTGGTAGGGACACAAAAATATTTTTTAATGTAAATACATAAATACATTTAATTAATATTTAATTTATTTGTGATATTTCTTGAGTTTGGTACGCTGGAGACATCGACGAGCTTGCCACTTGTCATGATTGGCCTATAGTAAAGTTGGCTAAATGTGAATCCGCTTATTTATAAGCGTGGTTTCTGACCACCCCGAAAGGAAAAAATGGTGATGATGATACATTTATTATTGTTTAATTTTACTACATCAACACCAAAAGACTTAATCGACAACAATCATCAAAGGGATATTAAACTTTAAAACCTCTGCATTAGAGTTTAATTTAACATTCACTGTACTCAATCTTAGAACCCTCTGGGATAGTGCGGAGCGATGTCAAGAGACCCGATGGAATGACTGTTGGGCCGTGGAAACTTAGCAGGTCTTTGGTGTGAGATGCGACGTGTGTATTATTAGCTCCATCTAACATCCAGGCGACCTCGTCAGGCGCGGGAAGTGCGGCGTCTTCTGCTGAGAACCTCAAGTAGCGGAAATACGCCAATCTTGGTACCAGTTATGAATTTGCGCCTTTGGGGTCGGGAGGATGATGGCTTGGGGGCCAAGGAGTTGTCAAAGCGGCTGACGGAAAGGTCTGAAGACAGGAAGGCTGGCAATAATTTGTTGAAAGCTCCCAGACGGTTATTTTTTTCGGACAACAAATATCGTTTATATATTCATTCATTACAGCCCCTAAGAACACAGCGTCCCAGACCTCCACTGCTGGAGATGAGCCTTCCAGAACATATATCTGGAGAATTTGGCCTACACTCGCCACGCTGGCCAGATGGCGTTAATATATACAAAAGATTAATAAATTAAATACTAAAATGACTCTCTCGAAAACCATGGAGCATTGGTGAAAACAGTTTTTTTTTAAGGTACCAAATTTATGCAGTTTTTATGTTTCCTTTATAGTTCTATTAAAAAAAAACAAAAAAATGTATAATTTTATTTTAGAAGTCATATTTTTATGTTATATTTTGCAAAATTGTTAGTTTTTGTTAAATTTATTTTTTTGTTTTAACAGTAATAAGTTTCTAATTTCTTCTTCTTTTTATTTTGGCGAATGCTGTGACACCTAATTGGTACATATATTAGATAAGTTATAATTATACTATGTTATGTGTGTGATAATATATGTACTGCTGTGTGTACTATATATATATATATATATTTATACGAGCACGACATGTGACCCTGCGCCCACCTGATGGTAAGTGGCGCGCAGGGTCCATGAATGTTAGCAACTGGAATCAGACCATTATGTCCGACATCAGTCCCTAACACTATGCCGGCTTGACTAGATGCCTTTTCACACTTCGCTTGAAGGACTCCAGATGGTTCTAAGATTGCGGGTACACCAGCAGTGACAAGAGCCCTTCGGATGATGTCGTTGAGAGCCGCGTGACGAGGAATGCGGCCAGCACTTCTAGCACAAGAAAGCCCGTGGTGTCCGAGATGATCGACTGGTTCTCCGCATCGACACTGGTGCGGGTGGACAGTCCGGGCTCCGAGACGAAGGCACACCGCCATGGTCAGTGTATGTCGGTCAAGGAGTGTGCCAACCGATGCTGAGGGAAAAGCCTGCAACCAAAGACCTGACTCCCTAGTGGAAACGGCCATGAGGCGAGCCCGCTCTTTCATATTACTAGCAGATAAAATATCTTCCTGTACCAGTTTGCAGAGCGGCTCGTCCCATAGTCGTTGGATTTTTGGTGAAATTGGAACCGAAACATTTGGACATGAACGAATGACGATAATTGATAAAAACTTTTTTTGCCTTAATAATTACATAGTTTTGATTCCGCCAATCTGAAATCCAGTGTTTTATCTGTAATAAAGTACCTGGTCATAAAAAGAACCTAATTGTATAAATAGTAAATATTTTGTAACTATTTCATACATAAATTTTAATCAATTGAACACAATTATTTGTTATGATAATAGAATTGTATTTTGTTGAGGCACGCTGCAAAAAAAAAGTTGGGGCGTAGTTTTGGGCAATCTCTCTTGCCATGTAGTCGAAGGACAATGGCTAACTAGTTTAGAACGGCGAAGAAAAACTAAAAAAAAAAAAAAAAAAACACCCTTATATAGTTTATTTCGGCCTTTATTTCTCTACAAAAGGTAAAAATAAAAGTAAAAACATTTGAGTCAATTATTTATTTGCTAAATCAATTTTACATCGAGTGTGGGTGAGAGAGCATAAGAACAAGTTCACATTGTCTTGTGCATTGACATTTATTGGGATTGGTTGAAGGTCATGTATTATTTATTGGATTTGCGGAACTGAAAGGTCTTCGGTAATCATGCAGGTATTGGATCCCATGAGGATACGGCCAAAACCTTGCTCTCCCCAATCTTCTTCACCCCAAGAATTCTTTACGATCCAGTAAGAATCCGAACCTGAACAAGAAACAAGAATACAGGTGATATACCTTTATTTTCATTATTGCTGCTCTTGAACAAGATGGCGCCAAAATGACAAACCTAATCCATAATGATTAAAAAAAAAAAAAAAAAA
Source organism: Tinea semifulvella (assembly GCA_910589645.1). Classification (NCBI taxonomy): domain Eukaryota; kingdom Metazoa; phylum Arthropoda; class Insecta; order Lepidoptera; family Tineidae; genus Tinea; species Tinea semifulvella. The sequence continues at coordinate 9,694,636 of OU342610.1, forward strand.
TTATTGGTAAGACTAATGTTATAGTTATAAAATGGTAAACTATTTATTGGACGAAAATAATATTTACATAATTAAACACTAAATTATAAATAAAATAATCAACACTACAAATAAAACTAAAAATTACAAACTTAAATTATAACCGTCTGATGGACGAAGTGTGCCGAGGACACTATTTGCGTTCCCCTGTTGAACGGCGAGGCTGACCCTTGATATTCTCTACTTAAAGGGTCATCCATCGCCAAGCTCACAAGAGAACCTCCTCGGACCACGGAACCATTGTTTCGACTGCAAATGGGATGATCACCAATTTACGATGATCTCCGCGTACCTAATTGTTGCGTTTATGGCTCCGGGATTATTATAGCTGGATGTCACATGTGACGGACAGAGTGTGTCAACATATGTGGCATCCCAATTGCACGGCTTTGTTCGTATGGAATCAACGATATCCCAACCGGACGCCGATATAAAATAAATAAAAGTTGGCATTCTTCCATTTTTAGCTTACCGCGCCGTCATCTCGTTCTCGTTGACGTCCCGGTTACGACGACAGTGGACAAATAGTTTTGTTATTTTAATGTTATATATCTTACCTTCTTTTCCATACCCGACCAACAGTATTCCATGAGTCAAACCATTGGACGAGCAAGTTTTTAATATACCTCCTCTGTATTTATGAAAACTTGCGCTTGAAGAGTCGACACCTAAAATAAATCGATTTTGTACAGGTATATGTTTTATTTAAATATGGACTATGTTATATACTATGGTTGTCTACCATATAGGATTTGAGACGCGACAGTAACGGGAGTTTAACCATTATCATCATCATTACAGCCCCTAGAACACAGCGTCCTAGACCTCTACTGTTGGAGATGGGCCTTCCAGAATATATATCTGGAGAATTCGGCCTACACTCGCCACGCTGTCCAGACGGCTTGGCGAGGATATGATGTCAATTTTTAATGTCAATTTATTAACAATTCCACAAGTTAATAATGAAACCGGGACCGACAGCTTAACGTGCTCTCCGAGGCACGGGAACGGTGGTATTGTAAATCTATGACAAATGTACGTAAGAAAAGTGTATTTCTCATTGGTACATTGGTGGTTATTATAGAATATTATGATGCCCTTACTGCCTCCGTGGTCTAGCGGTTAAGTCTGTGGATTTAGACTCGGGGTACCGGGTTCGATTCCTGGTCGGGACACAAAAATATTTATTCATGTAAATATATACATTTAATTAATATTTAATTTATTTGTGATATTTCTCGAGTTTGGTACGCTGGAGACATCGACGAGCTTGCCACTTGTCATAATTGGCCTGTAGTAAGGTTGGTTAAAAGGGAAATGGTCGTGATGATACTTTTACTTTTTTTATGATGTGCGTGTCTTTGGTGTGCAATAAAATATGGGTCTTATTACTTATAGAAATGGGTCCATATTCATTAAGAGCACTCTTCATGTCTTCTTCTTTAGAAATCTTCAATCTAACACAAGAACTGAGTTTAACCTTGGACTTGCTTTTGTCATAAGCACACTTTTTCTGTTGACCATTATACGGATAGTCAGCTTCGGTTTCCAAGCCATTCTGATGAACGTAGCTGAAATATATATATAAAAGTTGTATGTTAATTTTGAGAAAAGTAGTCAATCAGCTTTCTATAAAATAAAATTACTGCCATAGTTTAACTTTCATATACCTAATTCCTAATAAATAAATAGAGAAATTGTAAAACAATATGATTTTTCTCTATTTCACTAAAACAACTCCACTCTAAGATCTAGGGTCGCGATTTGTGTTTTTGGTCTGGAGTCGAACTTAAATGATGATCATGAACTATTTCACTTTATAGACATTATTGCCTCGACTGCCGGTGCTTTTAGGAAGTTATTTTGGACATACTAAAACCATAATGTGTTGTTAATACCTATCATTATTGTTGTTTACTATTTTTTTCTTTTTCTGAACTCTTATTTTTATTTAATAATTTTTGTTTTCTCTATTTACTTTGACGTTGACGTTACCTATTTTCATAATTTTTTTTTGTTTTTTTTTTATATTTACACACATTTTTTTTTATATTTGTACACAGCGCCACCTAATTTCCGTGGTAAGCTACGAAGCTTGTGTTAGGGAAACTAGATGGTTGATAAACTACATATTATACTTTTTTTTTTTGTAAATATATACATATTATACATATAAACACCCAGACCGAGACAAATTATACAATGTACAACTTGCCCCCGGTGGGAATCGAACCCACTTCCTCCCGAGTTCACGGCAACGTTTGTTACCACTAGACCACGGAGGCGGTTTACATCGTTAGTAACATTCCTAACAATTTGTTTATTTAAATTATATAGATATACATATGTGTGTTACATATTATTATATTACACTTATCACTTTAAAAGTTTCTTTAAATCGCGACACACAATAATTACTATATCCTTGGCGACATAGGGCGATTTATCCCGGCGTCTAAACCGATTTATTACTAGGTTCCATGATGAAGATAGCTTATGATTGAACCTCTCGATTGTTTTTTTTGTGCTTCTTTATTTTGATCATGTACTATTCTAGGACGTAGTCTTTCTTCTCTTCACGATTGGTGAAGAGTATCTTCGGGTCATGCAGCTCAATCTAATGGTTTTTGCCACTATCTATTAGGTGTTCTGCTATTGCTGACTTGTTTATTTAGCAGTCCTTTACAGCTGCTATATGTTCCTTCACCCTCTGCTATCGTGCGCTTAGTTTGGCTAATGTTAGAACTCCCACTGCTGCCAATGCAACTTGGTCGAAACGTGAGGACTTGTATAATAAGATAAATCGCGTAAAGATCCGTTAAAATTATAAAATACAATGGTGCCTCGCAAGGGAGTATATTCGGTCCGATTTTGTTTATAATATTCATTAATGATTTACCTGACCATAATGGTGTTGACTAACGTCACAGTATTCTTTCTAGGTATATTTGGTATGAAAAACAGATAAATAGGTTTTGGAAGCTTACTCAAACACCTGGTACATGAGTCCTCCTTCACAGCCTTTGTCTATTTTGTCACAATCAATTATTTGTTGGGCGGAAAACGACACCAGTGATTGGTGTTTCTTTGCATATTGACCCTCGATGGCTCCTGTAACATAACATTTTTTTTAAAGTCCAATGCGGAAGTTTATAAAACGTCCTTATCCCTTCTAATACTTTGCTTAGACTTCACCATACAATGACAAAAACACATTTACACTAGTTTTTTTTTTATATTGGGAATTCCCATACAAATTTATAAATTTCGATGATTTCGATTTTTCGGATGTTTATTTTGGGTTTATTCTATTTTTTTTTGTGTAAACGAAACAAAACAAATCGGAGAAGCCATTTTAACTCAACGTTTGTTTCTGGTATATTAAAATATTGCTAAATTACCCATGGCGCTAAAGGCGTAGCATGCCCCACAATCTCCTTGGGCCTTCACAGAAGTTACCATGTTGTTTTTCCTATAGTCCAGAGATGCGGGAGGCGATCCCGAAGGCTTGTATTGTTTAATTTGACAGTAGTCTGAATTTACATTACTTTCGTAGTGAACACATCTGCGGTATGAATGCAATTCTTCATTTGTTAAATCCGCATACATGTTTATATCTGAAATATAAAATATATTACATTTAAACAATACAACAACTACTACTAGCAAAAAAAAACATATCATCATTGTTATATGTGACATAAGAATTATTATTATTAAATCTCTTTATCCAGATATTTTCACTTAAGCATACAACAACAACAAGAAAAAACAACAGATCCTGCCAACATATTTGGTTAATAGCTAGCGAGAATAGGTCAAATTCTGCAAAATGTTATGCTCATCTTGATACATGGAAATTTATCAGAGAACCAATGTTATGAATATAGCCTTTAAAATTAGTAAGCAGGCAATGGGCAGGACACGTCTGTCGCAGAACAGATAAACGATGGAGTTCTGGAGTGAAGACCAAGTACGCAGACTAAAACAGAAAGATGCAGAAGGAGAAGAACCCTTGCTAGATGGACGGATGACCTGAAGAAGGTAGCTGGATGAGGGTGGCAAGATCGTGTAAAGTGGCGAAGCCCGAAGAAGGGAGGCCTAGCAGTGAAGAGACACAGGCTGAAAATGATGCTCATCCTCAGCAGTACAGGTACAGGTCTATTTATTTTATACACTATGATAATGATTTAGTAGTTAACAACCTACAAACTTATAAACTCACCATAAAGAGCCTCGTTAAGGGAATTCAAGTAGTTCAACTCTACAAGATTATCTGTGAACACTTTGCGTCTCATGTCGTGTTCATCGTCATCATTATAGGTTTTATTATACGTTTCTTTAAACTCTTGGAACAACTCTGCAGCTCTCTCCAGATCATAAATAGGTCTCTCCAGACCTGTGCCAGACACCCAAGCGATGGCAGTTAGACAAACTACTATGCGTAAAGTCATTATCACTACTGAATACCAACTGATGTTTTTTGCTGTATTTATATGAAAATTTGTGTTTTTAACATAGTTATAATAAACATAGTAAATAACTTGCATAGCATCATTTATTACTATTGGCAATTATAAGAAACCATCGGAATTCTTTATTTTATGTAAATTATTTGTTAGATAACTATGGATTGCAAGATAATTAAAAACTACCTTATTAAATAACTTATTTTAGTCTGTGAAGTAAATTGAGCCTTCTGTATCCAAGCTGACTTTTGAAATACTATTGTCATCATTATCATCACAGACTTTAGAACGCTGAGTACTGGATCACCATTGTTAAAGTTGGGCCTTCCAGAATTTTCTAGATAATTTGGCCAACATTGGCGAGGTCGTGAACCAGGACTGATGGTGGTGTTGTAAATATATGACAAATGTAAGAAAAGTGTATTTCGCATTGGTACATGCCGCGGTTCGAATCACCTTTTTTAGGATTTTAAGAAAAGCGTTCTTACAACTGAGCCACCGCTGCTCTTGATACTATTGTATTTATATTTTTTTGTTTGTTCCTTATTAATCGTCCCTAGGTTCCTATGACGGAAATTCTAAAAACTCTTGGATTTGTCTCGTTTAAATTTTACTTTAATCTGCCTCAAAAAGACTCCGTGGTTTAGCGGGTAAGTCCGTGGATTTAGACTCGGAGTTACCGGGTTCGATTCCTGGTCGGGACACAATAATATTTAATTATTATGAAGTCAAGAATCTGGGTGTGCAACTTGATTCTACTCTGAACTGGTTATCGCAGGTCAATAGTACGAGTCGTAAAATATTTTCTTCACTGCACTCTCTCAATAAACTCGAAAAAAAAATGCCGTTAAAAGCTACAATAACCCTTGCCCAAAGTCTACTCCTTCCTCTCCTCGACCATGGTGATGTGTGTAGCGTCGATCTCTCAGAGGTGTTGCTTAACAAGATAGAGCGGCTACAAAATACATGTATCCGGTTCATATTTTGTTTTAGAAAATAAGATCACATCTCTGAGTATCGTGCTAAGTTAGGGTGGCTAACAATTTGCTGTCGCAGGAATCGTAGAATCCTCTGCCTACTCTATTACTATACAAATGAGCCAGCCACACCGAAATACCTCAAGAACAAATTTACCTATCTCTGCTCAATTCATGACAGATCTCTTCGTTCGTCACACAATTCTGTTCTATCTATTCTTTCTCATCACTGTAGCTTTCAGTCTAATCCATTCGCAGTAGTGGCCGCAAATCTCTGGAACAGTTTACCTGTTGAAATTCGCCAAGCACCCAGCAAACCGCTGTTTAAAAAGCTGGTTTACTTCCATTACCGAAAGAGCTCCTCACAACGTATATAAGGATGTATTGTATGTAGTATATAGTAGTCAATGTAGTGTGTAGTATATGTATTATTGTGTACATATTTGTATGTATGTGTATTTATTTCTATATCTATTGTATGTAAGATTAAATGAATTTATTTAGTACGTTTCTTCCAATCGTTTGCACCTACCCTCATGACTGTAATGTTCTGTATTATCCCCTAGCGGCATTAAGCCCGCCCTTTGTACATAGTTTTAAATAAATAAATAAATTTGATTATTATTTAATTTATTTGTGATATTTCTCGAGTTTGGTACGCTAGACATCGACGAATTTGCCACTTGTCATGATTGGCCGATAGTAAAGTTGGCTAAGTGTGAATCCGCTTCTTTATAAGCGTGGTTTCTGACCACTCCGCAAAGGATACGGTCGTGATGATACTTTACTTAAATCTAAATTAACAGTAACTGCTGTTGGCAAGGAACAACCTGAAGCTGAAGTCTTAATACTTAATATAACTTCAAGCCCAATGCTATATGTAATTATAAGGAATTAGTAAAGTGCCTACTTTAAACTACTTTAGTAGAGAGAACTATTTTATCTTTAATCCACGTAGATTTCAATGTTTGGGAAGAAACTCCAAGCCTTTTTGTCAAATTTAAAGGACGTTGAGAATAAATTGACTTAAAAGAAGCTTCAATAGAATAGTTGCTAACTATTTTATTAAATAATTTTGCAACAAAAATATTAGTAAATATAAAAAAGTGTAGTGTATGCTGCTATTAAATTGATCCTGCATATAGTCTTGATAGCCTAAATATCATGACTTTCATATGATGTATAAACTTTAAATGTAAGAATTTGATCTCTTTATTCAATACCTGCATCGCGCTGCTTTACAGAAATTTTTGATAAAACATTGATAATGTCTGTTGGTAATGACTACAGATATGGCTGTATATTTTTATATATAGTTTAGCTTTATTTTCGATTTGGTTTATATATTTTATTAGCTTAATATTTAATTAATTTTAAATCTTTGTACATTAGTTCGAATAAAGATATATATTTGAATTAGGATACTTTGGCTATCATGTAGCTATATGTTTATCATGGTCTTAAAATCAACCAATTTAGGTTGTGGTTGTAGAATATTTGAAATGCACTTTTTTTCTTCAGCTGTTTGTATAAAAACTATATAAATATATCGTTGATTTAAATCTATTTATCTAAGACGGGACCAAGTTAAGAGCCCTGGGGCACCCCAAAAGATATTTTCACAATGAAATACATCCTTCTTATAGCAATAAATAAACCTTGTCATATGAGTGACTTAAGTCAAATCACAATTTCCTCGTGAAAAAGTTTAACGTGTACAAAATTGTATTGTGAATGTCAGTGTTATGGTGAAATACTAGGTTTTATCATCAATATTTAACGCTCTACTTAGCAATTTAACTAATGGTAAGAAAGGTATGTAGAATGCTATTTTATTAAAACAAATAGTAACATAAGTGACATATAGAGGTGACTCAATCAGGAATTTTTATACGACACCATAGATAGATATTTATTTATTTATAATAGCTTAGCCAACAGTAAACGTTTACTCAGCCTTATGTTATGACTGTAATGACAAGCCAACTACCAATGTCGTGGCGTATATCATAATATATGATCATCTTTTTTGCAACTGGCTGGCAATCTTTTATGACTAATTTGTTGGGATTTGTATACTATTGCGGGCCTTAAGCTCAGCTAAGCAAATAAGAGTTAAAAAAAGGAAGCATGAAGAGGTCAAATCAAACTATGAGTATTCGTCACAATATAAAATAAAAACATATTTTTTAACCCATGCATATATTTTGTAGTTTATATTATTATTTCGCCTAGGTGTTTTATTTATTATGCAACCTTTGCAACTGAAAGGAAAGATGTGATGTAACAAAGGTTGGAGCCCATGACGATTTTACCGTATCCTTGCTCACCCCATGAGGTAGCCCAGGAGTTCTTCACGATCCAGAAAGACTCAGAACCTGAAACAATAAGAGATATTTATATAAGAAAAATCAGAATAGTCGTAGTGGATGGTGAACGTGTAATCCCTTTTGCTATAGTCATTTACAACCACATGGTAAATTAATGGATTAGCTAAGAGCTTGTTCATACAAAAAAATAACTATATTAAAATTAACAGAGTCTGGCTGACTCTGACCTACGCGTCTGGACAGCGCTGGAGTGAAGGCTAAATTCTCTAAAAAACCATGTAGAAATTCCAGAAGCTGTAATAATAGCTCTCCCAGTCTCTGTGTTTTTACTTTCCTAGAACGTCTAGTCAACTCGGCATAGTGTTAGGGACTGATGTCAGTCGTCAGTGTCTGATTTCAGTTGCCAACATTGTTGGGCGCAAGGTCAAGTCGTGCTAGTATTAAACAAAAGATGGTCAAAGTTGTCCAGCTATATGCAATACAAAAAGATTTATTGTTCCAAATAACAGTTTTTTTTTTCAATTTAAAGGAATTACGATACCCAAAATAGAATTCACTGCGATAAGTTTCAGGATCAGTATCATCCTTGGTCATATTATTTTATATATAGGGCCCAAGGCTTGCTATTTCACCCCCCGCCACTCTCATCCAGCTTCCACCATCTTCAGATCATCATTCAGGTCATCGCACTCTGTGTCTTCTAGTACGTGGTCTCCACTCCAAAACCCGTATACTACAACAGACATTTAGTGACCACGTCTCTACTCCTTACAACAGTGCAAAAACTTTTGTCTTCAAACACTGCGGTATGTCCAAAAAGAAGTAGTGCGCCATACTTCTTTTTGGACTTTTTGGACATACCGCAGTGTTTGAACTTCCCGAATGTATTATTTATTAATTATATATTATATAACATTAAATATATATTCATCAATAATATATTACCTTCCTTTCCATAGCCGACCAGCAACATACCGTGGTTAAGTTTCTCAGATTTGCATGTTCTTATTAGACCTCCATGGTATCCCTGCAAATCAGTAGCGTCCACACCTTAAACAAAATACCTTCATTAATAAAAAAATATAAATTATGTAAATTAAGTAAGTAGGGGTAAGAAGAAAATGGAAATTATTTATATTGTTGTTGTTTTATATAATTCAAGTACTTACCTTATTTAAAAAACATTTCTAGAGTTGTTTATTTGTTTTATTCAGTTGTTATATAGGGTGTAATGTTTAATATTGTACAATTATTTATGACATATAATTTTAAATATAATACTATTCCTATCCCTAACCAACATGTCGATTCTAAAACAACTCCAAATATGAATATTAAATAGCCTCCACCATATGTCTTTGTAGGATACTCCAATACTTCGGACACATTGCCAGAAAGGGAGAAGACAACCTAGAAAAACTCCTTGTTACTGGCAAGGTGGAAGGAAAGGGACTGAGAGGCCGGAGCCCGGTCGATGATCCGACGAAATCCGCTCCACCACCAACATTATTGTACATAATGCTGTGCATGCTGCCGAAGGTAGGAACGGTTGGCGCAGTATCATAAAGACGTACACCAATTCATCTTTTCATACAACATTTTCCATACATTTTAATGTGTTTGCGAACGCGCTAAAGGTAACTGCGTATTGCTCAATGCGTTGGTTCCCGCTGAAACCTTTTGAGTGTGATTTGGACCAAAAAGTATATACTAGCCCGAATACTAACGTCGCCAGGTGGATAGGTATACATTCTATATAGGAATAGTACTCCTCCTTGCGTCGTATTTCCTTATTACTGAGAGGGAGGTCACGACTAGGAGTACTATTCCTATATAGAATGTATACCTATCCACCTGGCGACGTTAGTATTCGGGCTAGTATATACTTTTTGGTCCAAATCACACTCAAAAGGTTTCGGCGGGAACCAACGCATTGAGCAATACGCAGTTACTTTTAGTGCGTTCGCAAACACATTAAAATGTATGGAAAATGTTGCTTTTCATGTTGCGTTACATGTTGTATTGCAAACAATCTGTAAACTTCTTGTGTTTTTCACACCGCAATAATAATGAAACTTAGATATAAAGATGTACCTATAGATATTGGACCGTATTCATGAAGAGCACTCTTCATGTGTTCTTCATTGGTGACCTTCAAAACTTTACAGCTACTGACTTTGACCTTGGACTTGCTGGGCTGATGGTGACATGCCTTTTGAGTATCCGTGTAAGGATAATCTTCATTGGTCTCCAAACCATTATCATGGACGTATCTGAAAATAATAATCATTATAATGGGCTTCATCTTACTCAGCCTGTGACTGCACGCAGTCTTTTTCAACCCTCATCCAACCCCCACCAACGACCGAGTAAAGTGTGAGAAAAAAGCGTGCCCGCAGTGAAAACCTGGCTTTTTTCCCGTGGTATGTCCTTTTTTCTTGTCGACTTCTTGGTTCTGGCAGATCCTTGACATTTGCTTTAGTGACTCATTTTTTAGACAAAGTACCAGAGTAGACCGCCTGACCGATGGCTGGACCCGTGTTACCCAGTACGGACCAGTGGGCATCCATCAGAAAAATATAGTCTTCAAAATTATTAAGTTTAAGTGGCAATGGGCCGAAAAAATATGTGTGCACATCATGTGAAATAGCGAGCCTACATGCAGTAGTGGAGAGACATAGGCTGATGATAATGATAAAATCAATTAATGTACTTACTCTAAAACGTTGTCCATCATGCCTCCTGAACAACCTCCATCCTTCTTATCGCAATCAACTATTTGTTGCGCGGAAAATGATGCAACTGAGCCAGATTTCTTCGCATATTGACCCTCAATGGCCCCTGTAATATTGTAAATGAATTACCAACGTTTCCTTTTCATTCCAATTCAATTCAATTGAATTCGTTTATTTTGCAAGTAGGCATAGAACAAAAAGAGATGTATTCTACACTTTTACACGTCAATTTTTACGATATTGATATAAAACAATATCATTTTTTAGTACATATTGGTGAATCTGGAGCAGTACATGATAACCATCATTTGGAAAGAGAAACAATAAAATAATAAACTAAGAAACAATAAAATAATAAACTAAGAAACAATAAAATAAGGTATAAATAGTTTAAATACAGATAAATAGGAAACTAAAACTATAGAAGGGAAAGAACATAACAAAGACTTGCATGACAAGACGGGGCAGAATAGCCAAAGGTCTCTGAATTAAAGCTACGATAATTGTTTAAGAATTAATTATGTCTATGGTTGCTTTTACCCACAACTTTCGTATTATACACCTAGTTCGTCAATCTTTTTTCGCTCATCTTTTCAACATGCCCAAACCATAGTAGCATGTCTTTCCTTATGTTTGTCCGTATGCTTTATACCTTCACTTTTCCATATTTCGACGTTACGTATCCGACGCAACCAAAAAAGAGACAAAGATATTGTAATAAATTATTTGATTTTGACTTTGCTGTTCTGGAGATGCATCCTTTGTCAGCCAGACGAGTTTTTCTTTTATCATCAGTATAAAATAATACCTATTGCGCTGAAGGCATAGCAGGATCCGCATTTTCCCTGGTTCTTGACTGGAGATACCATGTTCTTGGTCCGGTAGTCCAGGGAAGCGGGAGGCGTGCCTGAAGGTGTATACTGTACTGTTTCACAAAGGCCACCACCGACGCTGTGATCGTAGTTGACACACCCCATGCGTGAATTAAATTCGTCGTTGGTTATATCAGCAAAAATGTCGATACCTAAGAAATAAACATATTTTTTTTAATTCGTATAAAAAAGCAAACAAATCTAGCAAAACGAAAAAAAAAGCAAAACTATATAAAAATAACTTAAACAGAAACATATAAATAACAATAATATAGAAAATAAAAATTTGTAGGTAACTAAATCTAGTCTGCTGTGTCATACAGTAAAAAATGCTCTACACATCGCCCGACCAACTGATTTAGGCGATGATGGACAGTGTAATTTATTAATCTATTTATTCAAAAGAATATTTATAAAATATAAAAACGTTAATATAATAATTACAAACTTCCTAAATAAAAATAATCAAATTAAATAACTATTAAAAAAAACTATAAATAAAAAATGTCCTTCAGAGACGACCCATCAGAGACAGTCCCAAGAAGATTTTATATTTTGTCTTGTTTTTATATATTTTTAGATAGTAGTATAGTCATAGTATAAAATTTAATAATTATTGTCTTCATTTTAATAATTTTGTGTTGTTTTTTTTTTTATTTAGATATTTTTTTGGTTTATTTATTGTTTAATTTAATCATTAATTGTCTTTGTCTTTATGAATTTAAATTGAATATCAGTGTTAGGTTTACTATTAATAGGTTGCATTTATTTCATGCTTATGTATATGTTATTTGTTAATTTTAAGAATGTATAACCAGTTTGTAAACTAATTTAAAAAAAAAAAAAAAAAAAAGACTGGCAACATTTCCTCTCTGTATCGCGAGGCTAATACGTATGCAAAAATAATTGCCAGCTTTCCTGTCTCCAGATTTCTCCGTCAGCCGCTTTGACAACTCCTTGGCCAGACGCTTGGCTGATCCCCATGGTCCTATCGTCTCGACCCCAAACGGCGCTAAAAATTTGAAACCTGTACCGAGGTTGGCGTATTTGCGCAGCTTGAGGTTCTCAGCAGAAACCGCCGCACTCCCCGCGCTGGATGAGGTTGCCTGGATGAAGATGGGGTTAATGTGTCTACACATGTCGTACCCACGCCAAAGATCGCCGAAGTTTTCACTTATCAAGAAAGCCCATGGTGTCCATTAATTTATACCATTATTTTTTTATGAGACAAATTTTTTAATAGCTATAAAAAGTTACCAAGTATGAATTTCAAGGATAATTTTATTCTTTATTAGGATTAGAGAAATTATTTAATACTTTTTAGTCCATTATAAAAACATGGTACATTTATATCTAACACTATGCCAGCTTGACTGGGCATGACGGCAATTCTAGCCTGATCCCGAAACGTGAAACACTTTACTGGGATTATCGGCACGAATGGTGGATACTTCCTTGCCCCGGCACACTTTTAACACAGCACACAAATTTATTGCACAGGACACATATTAATGTAAATGTATTTATTTACATAATATTTAATTTATTTGTGATACTTCTCGAGTTTGGTACGCTGGAGACATCGACGAGCTTGCCACTTGTCATGATTGGCCTGTAGTAAAGTTGGCTAAATGTGAATCCGCTTATTTATAAGCGAGGTTTCTGACCACCCCGAAAGGGAAACGGTCGTGATGATACTTTACTTACTTTACACAAATTTAGTTTCAATTCTATTACAAAATTTCACCCAAACATATATACCTACAAGAAAGCTAGTTAATAAAAACATTCCAATAACTAATTTATTTTTAAGAAAAATCACAGCCTTTATTATTTATACATACTACTAAACTGTTAAGTTTAGTATTAACAGAATATAGGCCAAGAAGATTTTATATTATTTACATATTCCGCCTCCGTGGTCTAGTGGTAACAAACGTTGCTGTGAACTCGCAAGGTCGTGGGTTCGATTCCCACCGGGGGCAAGTTATACATTGTATAATTTGTCTCGGTCTGGGTGTTTATATGTATATATTTACAAAAAAAAAAGTAAAATATGTCTTTTATCAACCATCTAGTTTCCGTAACACAAGCCTCGTAGCTTACCACGGAAACTAGATGGCGCTGTGTGACCTGTCTGGAAATATTTATTATTATTTTATATTATATATGTATACTCGTACAGTTGAAAGGAGAGGAGTAAAACAGGTTACAATTACAAATAATAAAATAAAATTATATAAACAGGTCAAAAATACAAATAGGAATAAAAATAGGAATAGGAAAAAGAGGCAAGCAATGAATTGACTTTATAAATTACGTTTTATTTATTGTATATGTGTATAAGTGTATCCATTTTAGTTTATTGTACGAGTATGTTGTATCTACATATATTTGATACATGAGTACTGTATGCATTTTTTTGTTTATTGTACGTGTGTATATTGTATGTATATGTGTATATTTGCATGAGTGTATAACTGTATGCATTTTAGTTTATTATATGTGTGTTTATAGTGTGTATATGTATATTTGCATGAGTGTATAACTGTATGCATTTTAGTTTATTGTATGTGTGTTTATAGTGTGTATGTGTATATTTGCATGAGTGTAATGCATTTTATTTAATTTATTGTACCAATGCCCATTCTATTTTATATTTTATGTCTTTGATGCCCGTAAAGTGGCTACTTACCATATACAGCTCCGTCGAGGGTATTTAAATAGTTTAATCGTTCCAGATTATTTGTAAACACTTCAAGTCTCATATCGTGTTCAACGTCATCATCATAGGTTTTGTTATATGTTGCTTTGAACTCTTGAAACAATTCTGCAGCCCTCTCCAGATCATAGATGGGTCTATCCAAGCCGGACACCCAAGCAATAGCCGACATACAAACTAAACTGAAGCATAGAGACATTTCAACAACTGAACACTTGTAGATACTGAATACTAAAATTTGCTGTATTTATATCATTCAGAGCTATGATAACGTAATTCTAACCTAAATAACATTATTTATTATTATTTTATGTTTTAAAGTGCTATTTAGTTTCTTCGGTTTTACGAGAATTTAATGGCTAATAGATAATAATGGGATTTTTGTGAAGCATCATCACGACTAGGGTTTGGAACCGGGTAATCACGTAGATCCATACATGACCTTTTACTATTACATAAAATGGCCAATGGCCAGACTGGATGTATCGAACTCTTGCAACACATTTTCTTGACAGTACCCTATAATATTCCACGTCGTCCTATAACCAAGATCCTATGCTGTCCTCCCTCAAGAACTAATGTAGGTTGACATTCGTCAACATCCCGAATGTGCAACACCTACAGTAGTCTCTGCAGTGCCAATAATGATATAGACATATTTCATGACCGTTACAATCTATTCAGAAAAAATGTTCTCGAGCATTACAAACCATATTTTTTTTTTTTTTTTTTTTTATATATCCAGACAGGTCACACAGCGCCATCTAGTTTCCGTGGTAAGCTACGAGGCTTGTGTTACGGAAACTAGATGGTTGATAAACTACATATTATACTTTTTTTTTGTAAATATATACATATTATACCTACATATAAACACCCAGACCGAGACAAATTATACAATCTACAACTTGCCCCCGGTGAGAATCGAACCCACGACCTCCCGAGTTCACGGCACTAGACTACGGAGGCGGTATATGAGTAGCTTATAATTTATTTAACAAGTGTTTGTTTTTTTTTTAAGGTACCAAATTTGTGCAATTTTTATGTTTCCTAATTAGTTCTATTAAAAAAGAGAAAAAATGTATAATTTTATTTTAGAAGTCATATTTTTATTTTGTAAATTTGTTAGTTTTTGTAAAATTTTATTTTTTTTATTTAACAGTAATAAGTTTCTAATTTCTTCTTCTTTTTATATTGGTGAATGCTGTGACACCTAATTGGTACATATATTAGATAAGTTACAATTATACTATGTTATGTGTGTGATAATATATGTACTGCTGTGTGTACTATATAAATAAATAAATCGTTCTTACAAGCCTGTCGATGTCTCTAGGATACGGTTTGATTATTGTGTCTTTACCAGGTATGTAACGCGGAGGGCGTCTTAACCCAAGGACTTACCACTAGACCAATGAGGCAGGATTTTTGCATTGTATTTAAAGATTTTGGTTGTTAGAAAATGCCTGGCCATTAAGACCGCATATGTACAATTTTAGTTCAATAAAGTATTTAAAATAAATAAATTAAGTGCACATTAAATTTTCAAGGCGTTGTCAAAACAGCTCGTCGACACCTCGGGAGACAAAAGGGCTAGGCAATATTTGGGCCAAAGGATCAGCATTGCCATTCAACGTGGCAATGCTGTCAGTATCCTTGGCACTTTGCCCATTGGCAGCGATTTGGAGCATTTTTTTATTTATAAAAAATAATAATTTGCTTTTTCTTCATTTTTGTTTTTAGTTGTGTTTATATTTATTAATTAGGTTTATTTTTATTAATAGTCATTTATGTTTTAAAATGTAAGTTTTTAGTTTATTAATATTTTATTTTTTTAAATCATTGTACCTTAATTCCTTCCAATAAAATGTATATAAAATGGTAATTATAAATGTGTTACAAATAAGATAAACAGAAAAAAATAACATTTAAAAAATAAAAAATAAAAATATAAAAAAAACATTTACTTTGTATGTAAAGCGAATCACGCGCAAAACCGTAATCTACCCGGGATGTATGTACGAGTATATGTGTGGATCCGATTCGCAAATTAACCTAGGGGGTCTAGGTTCGACTACTTCAGCTCTCCTCCAAGACCACTTCTCTAGGAAGTGGTCTCCTGTTGGTTGGCCAAGTGCAGGACGGAGCGATATTCGAAAGAACATACGTCTAGTCATGACGACGACAACCTCAATGGTAGGCATCTCCAGATCTCGATCTATGACGGAATTACGCACGAACTATGGTGCTCGGGAGACCACTCTGAGCGATATGTTCTGCTGACTTTGGATCTTGTCCCTATTTATTTATATATCTTATCTATTTATTACAACTTTATTGCACAATATAAACAAGGAGCAGAATTAATGTCGTTAGACACTGCTTAGGATACTGTAGAACATTAAAGACGTAAGGTAAGTGCAGTTTTGTCGACATTGATGGACTTACGCCACTTGTCCAACCACACAAGAAGATCCAGGAGGTCCTGCATTTTATCAGCAGCCTTATATACTTTACTACTAGCTTGGAGAAAAGCCGAAGTAGCATGACATACTAATCCCTATCCTCCCTGTCCTCCTCCAGGGCTTCAGAGAGGGTTGGGGTGTCATTGATGTACATCGCGTTAAGTACTGGAGATAAGCAGCTGCCCTGTTGGACCTCAGCCAGAATGGGCTTTTCCACAGAGATAAGTTCCTCCACAACGACGTGGAATCGTCGTCCCTATAGAATCCTTACTGCCATTGCTGGGACTAACGTATCATCAAGTTTGTACAAGAGACGCTGACAGAGCGACGCCTCTCGTTTTTCTTGACTGCCAGGTGGTGCAGCACCCGGGTAAGTTCGGACTCTCTCGAAAGCCGAATTGTTCATCGCGAAGTTCGACGTAACGATTCAGCCCATTGGAGAAGCTGCTGATAAAAATACTACTAGACAGCGCCATCTGTTAATAATACTTAAAACTAAGTTGTCAACCAGCAGACTAAGTTTTGATTATATGTAGTAGCTCAAAGAGAAATAACTAGATGTCGTTTAACAAAAATAAATCATAGTTCGGGTGCTTACCAATAGATGGCGGGAGTTGTATTTATATTAAAAACCACGGCATTGTTATTTTAATAACGGCGCCCTGCTCCAGGTGTGTATTCAGTTACCGGCCGGTGTGGTTACGCGCTTATATCCTGCCGGGAAAAACTAGGGATGGTCCCTGGCAGAATTTGATAATTTGACTTTTGTTGTGATTTAAAACAGTATTGATATAAGTGGCATATTTATTTGACTTATATTAACGAACTGGACACACCTGAAAGTCAGCTTTACTTTTCTAGGCTCAATCCATGATCGAACTCTTCGCTCTTCTTCTATCGTCACCCTTTCCATCCCTTCCCATCACACCTCTTCTGTCTCTAATTCGTTTGCTGTTGTTGCTGCAAATATTTGGAATGACCTACCTTTAGGTAATAAGGCAAGCTATAAATCGAGTCACCTTCAAAAATATGGTTTATAAACCCTTTCTTTCTAACTAGACTGTCCTAAATTTATGTCTCTTTTCCATTTCCTCACTATCCACAATGACCCCGAGTATCACTAACTTTTTATCACGATAGATGGCGTATGATAGATGGTACCCACTGTCAGTTGCATAGAAAGTTTGTATTATTATTACGAAATTTATTATTGTCTGGATATATTGCCGAAGTGAGCAGCTTTTTAGTGTACAAATCGAGATTTCCAAGCGAAATCAAAGATATAGTGATTTTAAAATTGCTGTTCTATTAATTCAAACTTTTTCCTCTCTAAGACTGTGTTCGCTTTCTTAATTCGTCTTTTAAGGTAAGTAACAAGTTAAAATACTATTTTTCTGTTATAAAAAAATAAAAAATACATTTTAAAAATGATGCGTCATAGTTGTAGGGTTATATAGTTTATATTTAATAATGATCAGTCTTAAATACGTCTCCGCACCTACTCCTCGATCAAAGTTATACTTTTTATTGTCACAAAGGTTGGCTGTCAGAGAATGTCTAGCGGCATTAAGCCCGCCCCTTGTACAGTGCAATAAAGATTTAACTAAATAAATAAAAAAGTAACCACCGTCAGGTAATTCATGGACTTTTGGCAACAGCGCCCGTGTGGCTCACGAACCCAGGGGGTCTAGGTTCGACTACTTCCTGACTTGAGCACTTCTCTAGGAAGCGGTCACGGCCAGTCAGGCCAGCCACAAACTCCTCAATAGTAGGCATTTCCAGATCTCGAGCACGATACACAGCTCGATATATTTTTTATAATTAATTGTCTTTAGTTTGTTATGTATTCTTACATAAATTTAGTTAAATGTATATATTATTATTATATATTGTGATATATATTTGTGTATTAGAATGTAAATTATTATTATGTATGTTTAAATATTTGTTTTTATTTCTAATGCACCCGCAATCGTCTACCACACTCCCAAAGGTTAGCTAGTATAAAATGCTGAGAGGCATTAAGGTCGCCCTTGTACTCAACTGTTAAGTTTTTAAGTGCAATAAAGAATTTATAATAATAATAATAGTCCAAAATAGATGATGTAATTTATATCTGCTATTGACGTACATACGAGTACCTACACAACAGATTATTCATTAGCTTCATTAGAGAAATCCTAATAAATTAAAAAATAAATTAAATTCTACTATATTACAAAATTTTACTCAAAACTATACATTTGTGACACCTTCTTGAGAAGCGCCGACAAGCTATTTATATCACAAAGTTACCATTAATATTAGTAAAAAGAAGAGAAGTAGGTGTTATTGTGGCGAGTGATAAAGCAGAGAACACGCGACCACTTTGTAAATCACCACAAGAAGACATAAAGGACTTCATAAGCCGCCATATTTATGAAAATAAGAGCCTATAAAGCGATAATGGAATATACAAAAGTTGGGAAGAGGGCGCAAGGCGAGCGGGGAAAGGCCTTTACAACAAACGATTTTAAAATATTTAAAAAGAAGAATACCTCATTTTAGCAGGCTAATCAGACAGTACTGCATAGTTAAGTTAATTAAGTAGTAAAACGTAAATGCAATAAATATGTATGAAATATGTGAGACTTTCTGCCGTCTGCTTTACCCGAATTCTGCAATATTTTGGCCACATTGCTAGAAGAGGTACCGACAATCTAGACAAACTTTAATAACGGGAAAAGTAGACGGTAAAAGACAAAAGGAAGAAGCCCCAAACGAGGGTCCAGTCAGGTGACTGACCACCTCAACATCCCCGTACACCAAGCCATCCACTGCGCCTAGGACCGCAAACACTGGAAACGGCTGGTGGATGTACTGCGACTGAGTCACGATCCCCAACATCGGGGAATCGACTAAGGAAGAGAGGTTTAAATGATAAAATACTTATAAAAGAGAAGAAGACTATTTTCTACGAATTTCATTGATTTACTGTGCGGGTGCCGGGTCCATTGTTTGTGGAAAAGAGAAAGGAGAATAATGGTGTCTCAGGCTTTCGATCGACTATAGGCTGCTTTATAAAGGCGGTCTTCTTTTTTTTGCGCAACCAGCTTACCTAATTTACCGTCTATCATTCTACTGCATTCTACCAAATACTGTATGATTCCGTTAATACCGTCTTGGAAGCTCGTTCCATAAATATATTGAAGGCAGAGATGCTTAAGCAGTGTCATTAAGTGATGCAAAGATTTTGCTCCAATTCCTCTCCCACCAACCTCCACTGCGTAAAGCTCTTGTCTGAAGTCTTAAATCTATTCCTAATCATTTCTTCTGTGTGTTCATAACATACGTTCATCATGTTGTGGTCTTTTGGAATATTTGGAGTATTTTATTGCCAATGCCTTTTGTTACTTTTCCCGTAATTTATTTGATTATTTAGGGCCGTAACTGAATCATTTCTTATTGGCATTCGTACACTGAAAAGGCTGCGTTGTTATCATTTATTAGCAAACATAAAACTATTTTTTCTAGTTTGCGCTAAATCTACGAATCGGTATCTTCAATCTAATAAGCTTTTGCGAGAAAACCAAGAGCAAGACCACTGATATGGTACAATAGCAAGACTTACCTTATATATTAATAAGTATTTAAGTAGTCTATGTATACATACTATTTATGTAGTTTATTCAAATTTAAAATAAGGTTACAATTGCACCCCACATATTATACTGTCTCACTCTCCCAAAAATTAGCTGGTAGTAAACGCCGAAATGGCTTTAAGTTCGCCTTTGTACATACTTTAAAGTTAAATTGCAATAAAGTATTTTTTAATAATACCCTAATTTTGCTGAAAATGTTTACTTTTTTTGGGATTAAGGTTTTTGTTTTCAATAAATTGTTATTACGTCGTGTCCGTCAATTTTACCGTCCGTCATCACAGTTCGGGGTGGTCAGAAACAACGCTTTTGAAGAAGCGGACTCACATTTAGACAACTTTACTATAGTTCCATCATGACAAGTGGCAAGCTCGTCGATGTGTCTAGCGTACCAAACTCGAGAAATATCACAAATAAATTATTGTGTTCCGACCCGGAATCGAACCCGTTACCTCCGAGTCTAAATCCACTTAACCACTAGACCACGGAGGCACGGGTAATAACTAAATAAATAAATAATCATCTATTTCAAATTTCAAGTAAATCAGACCAGTAATTGTCGATATAGTAGTTTGCGGACATATACTCACAAGATTTCCTTAGTACAATTAGAAATATACATATATTGAGTCAGAGCAAGAGTTTTGCAAGACTCTAGCGCAAGACCAAGATAAGGAGTGCAAGGCAAGACCAATACCAAGGCCAAATCACCTATTCTGATGCAAGACCAAGACCAAGAATGGCCAAGTCTTGGTCTAGGCCTTGCTTTGGACAACACTACAAATAAGGTAAATACATGGCCATCCATCCATCCATCGACTTTCCTTGAGGCGCTCGATGTCGTGTTGTATAAAGAGCACTTAAGCCGTAACTTATTGTTATTGCGGCATTTAAGCTCCTGTTTTATGTTTTAAATCAGCAGACACTCACAGAGCGATACACTGCATCCTCGTCTCTTCATATTACCAACTTTATAACTTTATACAGAAGTCTGGGAAACTATAGATATGAATATATTCTGTTAACATTTTCTGCGGCCTAAACAAGAAAACATCATCATCATTCATTACAGCTCCTAGAACACAGCGTCCTAGACCTCCACTGCTGGAGATGGGCCTTCCAGAACATATATCTGGAGAATTTGGCCTACACTCGCCACGCTGGCCAGACGGCTTGGCGAGGATATGATGACAATTTATTAACGATTCCACAAGTTGGTATTAGTGAAACCGGGACCGACGGCTTAACGTGCTCTCCGAGGCACGGGAACGGTGGTGTTGTAAATCTATGACAAATGTATAGTATCAGTATCATCATCACGACCGTTTCCCTTTCGGGGTGGTCAGAAACCACGCTTATAAATAAGCGGATTCACATTTAGCCAACTTTACTGCCAATGACAAGTGGAATGTGCGCAAGAAAAGTGTATTTCTCATTAGTACATGTCGGGTGGGTTTTTTAATAATAATAATAATATATAATTCTTTATTTATACAGTAGAAATTAGTTACAATAATAAATACAATAGTGAAATATTTATATAATAAATTACACGATGTGAACAATATTGACGCTACATATTTCCAATTGTATTGCACGTTGGAACCCAAACCAAGAATTTTCGTCTTGTGTCTTGGGCTCCAGCTGCACTAGCTACCCTAGTATTCTACATAACATTACATTTAAAATTAATAATAATAATTTTGATAAAACTTTAAGCTAAAACTATTCTAATCTATTGTTAATGCATGCAAAAGCAATAAAAATATTAAATAAATAATAAATTACAATAAAATAAATAATAAATTACAATAAAATAAATAATAAATAAGATAAAATAGCCATCGCCACATGTTAAAATTACAATAAATAAATGGTATCAATATTGTGATTTTTTTGTTTTATTTAAGCTTGCCTAAATCATAATATTTAAAATATTTTCAGTTTTACGAGGGGCGTTCAAAATATTCTCGGTATTGATACGTTACAACCTCTTTTATATATATATTTGTTACTGGCCGCTAAGATTCATCCATTGACATTAAAAAAAAGTAAAATTGGAACCGAGATGTTCTTTTGTTTTTCTGCAATTGCCGAACAAACATGAACACCATGAGCGAATTAACAATTTTAACGAAATTAGAGCACCGATCCGTCATAAAATTCTTGACAAAACAGGGTAAAAATCAAAAAACCATAAAAGAGGAAATGGATTGTGTTTACCGTGAGTCTGCTCCTTCTTTATCTACTATTCAAAAATGGTCAAGCGAATTTAAGCGTGGAAGGGAGAGTATTGAAGATGACCCTAGACCTGGCCGGCCTGTAGTGGCTACCTCACAAGAAAATATTGATAAAGTGGAAAAACTTATATTGGAAGACGGCCGAGTGAAGGTAAAATCTATAGCTCAAGTAACCAATCTCTCTATTGGTACCGTACATGACATTATACATGACCATCTTAATATGTCAAAAGTAAGTGCAAGATGGGTTCCGCGAATGCTGACGCTTCTTCAAAAGGATATGCGTGTGGCTTGCTGTTCAGATTTTATCGACCTGTGTGGTGAAAATCCCGATGAGGTGCTGCAAAAAATAGTTACTGGAGATGAAACCTGGGTTCATCATTATGACCCAGAGAGCAAACAGGAGTCCATGCAGTGGCACATTAAGGGTTCAGCTCATCCCAAGAAGTTCAAGGTAATCCCGTCAGCTGGCAAGGTCATGGCCACAATATTTTGGGATTGTGAAGGAGTTTTGCTTATCGATTATAAAGAAAAAGGTGTAAATATCACAGGGCAGTACTACGCTAACGTTATACGTCAATTAAGAGATGCGATCAAAGAAAAGAGGCGAGGAAAGTTAACCAAAGGTGTTCTGCTTCTGCATGACAACGCCCCTGTCCATACTGCTCATATTGCCAAGGCAGCTATTGTTGAATGTGGGTTTGAAACTGTTACTCATCCACCCTATAGTCCGGACTTAGCCCCAAGCGACTTCTTTTTGTTTCCCAATCTTAAAAAGGATCTGCGTGGAAATAAATTTTCTGACGATGAAGCGTTGAAGACGGCCGTGGAGGAGCATTTTTACACCAAAGATAAAAAATATTTTTATGAGGGATTAAAAAAAATAATTGATCGATCTTATAAGTGTATGAACATAGGGGGGGAGTATATTGAAAAATAAAAATATCAAACTTTTCGTACTTGTTTGTTTTTATCCACATACCGAGAATATTTTGAACGCCCCTCGTATAATAGTCCATTGTCAGTAGCCATTCCTTTAATTTACCTTTAAAATTAACTTTGTTCATGTCATGAATAGAGAGAATACCATTGAGCTTATTATATAAGAAGACACCCAGGAAACAAAAAAATCTTGATGAGAATGCTGTATTAAATTTTTTAGCTTGGAAAACTAGATCTTTTCTTCTTTTGGTTTGATTTTGATAATTGGTATATTCGTGCTGTTTACAAACTATCTGTAAGATGAAGAGTTGCCTAACTGAGAGAACTTTGCAAGAATTGTACAAGGAGTCTGTAGGATAGCGTAAGGGTTTGAATGTCATGACCTTTAACACTGCTCTCTGAGCTCTCTCTAAAGGTATCAGTAGATATTTTGGTGCACCTCCCCAAGAACCTATACAATAGGATATAATTGACTGGCATAATGCGTAATAGACAGCTTTAAGGATTGTGTAATTTGCAACATGACGCAAGTTCCTAAATATGTAAATTAATTTACGTGTTCTAGCAGTCACTGTTTCAATGTGTTTACTAAAACTTAAGGTGCTGTCAAGAAGCACACCAAGATATTTAGCGGAATTCGTTCTCTCCATTTTTGGGCACAAACACCCCTGTCGTAGGTTTTGATCCATGCAGTCGTGAGCTTTAATGGTGTAATCGTTGTGGTTAGGCTGATGAGTTTTACGAATAGAGAACGGTATATAATTAGTTTTGCTTATATTAAGAGTAAGCAGGTTTGTCCTTAACCAATCATTTACATCATCAAAACCACGTTGTGCTCTATCATAGGTTTCTCTCCATGTATCACCAGAAAAAAGCAAAGCTGTATCGTCCGCAAATGCAACCAATTTGCCCTCATCAATTCCTATACTGCAGAGGTCATTCAAATAAACAAGAAAGAGGCTCGGGCCCAAAATACTGCCTTGTGGCACGCCGAACGACACAGGAGAATCGTTACTAATAGTACCTCCTATCTTAACACGTTGAGTTCTATTGCAGAGGTAGCTTTTAAATAGTTCCAACTGAACACCTCTTATACCGATGGACTCCAATTTTTGAATCAGAATGGGAATAGAGACTGTGTCAAATGCCTTGGCTAAATCAATTAGAATTAATAGACACTTTTTTTTATCATCAGTGTTAGTCACTATATAGTCTGTTATCTGATGAACCGCTTCACTGGTAGATTTCCCCGTCCTAAAACCAAATTGGTTATCTGTTAGTAGATTATTGTCTTCTAAGTATTTGATTAGGCGATTATTTATAAGGCGTTCTAGAACTTTCGAAATTGAAGGGAGAATGGAAATTGGGCGGTAGTTGTTGACACAGTCTCTGTCTCCACCCTTATGTACAGGATGTATGACTGAACGTTTAAGGCTAGAAGGGAAAGAGCCAGTTAAAAAGCAAAGATTAAAAATGTATGCTAGAGGTGGTGCTAATACATTCCTATATTGTTTAAGAAACGACGCAGGTATCTCGTCCCAGCCCACTGCGCAATCACTACGCAGAGATTGAATGAGACGTTCAACCTCATCCTCATCTGTGTCTAATAACACAAAGGAGGATGCAGTGACGCTAACGGGGACGTAAGGTTTGCGATGTTTGCTTAACAGTGCCTGATTTGCAAGATTATATCCTATGTTTGCAAAAAAGTTATTGACTTTGTTTATGTCGTTATTTTGGTTTTGGCTTGACAATAGTTCTCGAGGTGTTTCTTTAATTTTATGTGTATGTGTAATATTTTTTATTACTTTCCAGAGTCTCTTACTGTCATTTTGAGCTTTCTCAATTTCTTTCTTTTCGTATACTATCTTTATTTTCCTTAGAAGATTATTACAGAAATTTCTGTATCTTTTATAGGTAGTTTTTAAAATTACATTGTCTGGATCCTTGCTTAATTTCTTGTGCATCTTGTCCCTGTTTCTTATGCATCGCAGCAATCCCGGTGTAATCCACGGCTTAATTATTTGTTTTCTTCGTGGTAGCGAATAAGTCTTAGTGTTAGCATTTATTATATTTTGTATATTCTCAATAAGGAAATTAGTAGCTTCATTCGGATCTGTTTTGTCATAGATATAATTCAGGTTTAGTTTTGACATGCTGTATTTAAGTCCCTCTGTATCTAGTTTCGTATACGTGCCCCTATCATAGTTCTCAATAGACTTTGTTCTAACGTTAAATATTACGGCTCTATGATCTGTAATAGTCGATTCTGTTACTATTGTCAGATTGGGATATTTAGTTTTAACAAACACGTGATCTAAGCAACTTGCGGATCTTGTAGGGAATGAATGAGTTGGTTGAAATCCGAGATAGGACATATGTGTTAGGTAATCTGATGTGTTTCGGTCCATTTTATCAGTGTCGCTTGAAATGTCAATATTTATGTCGCCCATTATAAACACATTTTGGAAATTATTTAGCGACTTAAGGATTATGTTTAATGAGTCTAGAAAAGTAGATATGTTTCGATATGATGGCGATCTATATATACCTACAATTGCAACTTCACGACCTATTTTAAGTATTACACAGTTAAAGTAGTGACAGATTGGTTCCTCGAAAGATACATTTTGAATGTTATTTTTGACGAACATCACGACACCATCATTTTGAAGTGGATTATTTTTATTAGCGAAGTATCTGAAACCATCTATTGAGGGTATAATACTGGTGCGTTGAAGCCAACATTCTGTCAACAATATGACGTCACAGTCAGTATTTATCTGGTTCTGTAAAGTAAGAAAATTAGACATGTTACAGGAAATACTCCTAATATTTTGAGTAATAATTTTTAAGTTGTATTCATATTTTGAGTTTTTAATTATTGTACTACAACATTCTGGCAGACATAATTTACACTCAGGAGCAAATTGATGGTCCAGATCATTTATAACAGTATTAATAGCTGCGAATTTTATTTGTGTACATCGCAGCAATATTTAAGCATAACAACCGTGTTATAATATTAAAATTCCAATTAAATAAGTTATGAACTGTTAGGTTGTTTAAATATTTATTTGAGATTTTCAGTACAATTATGTGTTGACTGTTTAACTTTAATATCTTTATTAAAATAATGTTTTTGTTGTAGTGCCTGACAGATTGTAAGGATAAGTGTAAATACAGGTTTTTCAAATAATTTATAGATATTCCTAAACCGTACTTTATTATATTTTTATAAAAATATCGATATGCAACTATATGTAAATATTCTAAGCTGGTAGAATAATACTTAGTTAGTCCATTAGAGTGCGTGACCCCGTCGCTCAACCTTCGATAAAATGTTTCATGTATAATTCGACAATGCCATCTTACGGTCGTTAGCGACACCATACCAAACCTTCGCCAACATGCCCAATAGAACTCTGGACAGCGCCATCTTACGGGCAGTAGCGGTATCATCGCTACACAGGCAAACTTATGCGATGAAAAATAGTATTGAAATTTGATTAATTTATAGGCAATAGTTAAATAAATAGACATATCGTATATGTTAATTAGCAATTTAAAATAAACATATGCAGCATTATTATGACAGCAAAAATATAAACTAGGATAATATATATACTCGTATATATAGCTATAGCATGCAAGCAGTATAAGTAGTCTATCTATGAATAAAAGTCATATTTGGGTGTTTTTATCCAAGTTGAAAATCTGAGATTCTTCCGTTATGCAGATGGGTGGAGCGCCTTCTTCCTTGCGGAGAAATATCTTGCCGTTAGAGGTCCAGCAAAAGTTCATTTTTTTAGACTTCACTAGTTCCCTGCCAAGATGATACAGCTTTCTAGCTTTGTATGTTAGATGCTCAGATATAAATATTGGCTTATTAGTCCCGATCATCCCAAGGTGAGATGAGTTGAGTTTATTATCCTTATTAGTCTTGTTGTATTGTCTACTAGATTTAATAATATCGTTTTTGATCATTGTGTTATTTAAGCGAAGCAGTATAGGTTTAACAGTGCCTTGTTTGCTTGGAAGTCTTCGTATATCGGATATATCCGTACATTTTATGTTGACATCTAATGCTTTCATTAAATTATGCGCACTTTGTAATAGCGTTTCCGTTGTTTCAAAAGATGGACTGGGGGCGTTGCGAATTTCTAGAAAGTTCTGGCATGAGATGCGCGAGAGTTCTTCAGTTTTATCCTCCAGTGTTCGAATTTGTTTCTGGTAAACATTAGAAGCCGTTTCTAGCGTTTCAATTTTGCTACATATGGCGTCGTATTTTGTTGTCAAAAACTCTATTGAGATCACAATATCTTTATTAGTGTTTTGTACATCCGTTAGTTGTCTTTTAACATCAGCTATTTGTGACTGAATAACTTGAAGTGTAGCCGACTGGGATCCAATAAAATCCTGCAAAGTAGTTTTCAGTTCTTGAAGCTCTTTCTTCATATTTGAATCAGGCGTAACTTCAGTGCGCCTTCTTTTCAAACATGGTGATGCATTACTATCTATTGGACTTGTTTCATTTTGCTGGGATGATCTGGGATCTGTCCCGTAGAAGTCTTTTATTGTGTGCCTATCGGATGCAGATTTGGTAGGTGTTCGTCGAAGTGATGTCATTTTCACCTGGAGTGTAATTAACGCCCTCTATTGGTAAGTAGTAGAACTATATATACGGCACTAAACTATTCCTTGTCCTTCCAACAGATGGGGCTTGTTATTGATCAATATTATAGGTTACCAGTTAATTTTATTATATTTAAACCATATTTTGACTTTGGAAGTAATATTTAAACGCACCTTTATTACTCGGAATACCACTTCTTTATAAATTCATGCGCATTTTCTTGGTTTTCAAACATAGTTTCACATGTAAACACTGCACACTTACTAACTTAATTTCGATATAATTACTGATTATTTCTTCTTGCAAACACTTACAGTAGTAGAACTTAGTACCGTTAACTTCTGTTTATAAAGATTTCCAAGTTAATACACAGCAACTATTTTAATTTTAAGTAATAATACTAGCGGTGAAATTTGACGTCCGGGTGGGTAGCCGATCGAGATTTGAATTTGGTTTGAACCGACCTTTGTAGGATTTAAGGAACGAGTTCTTACAACCGAGTCACCATCGCGCCTGCTCAAGAAAACATATTTCTGCGGAATTTGGCATACACTCGCCAAACGGGATGGCGATGCCAGTCTTAATGACAATTTATTAACGATTACACAAGTTGGTTATTCTCCACACGGGAAGTGTGATGTTTTAACTACGATAAACGGGCGGTCTTTAAGTGCGACATTTGGCCTTTTCTGCCGAGTCCCCAGCCCTGACACATGTGCCCTGTAAATGTGACCGAGCAAGTCGACACAAGTAGCGTCCCACATCAATCCAATGACATCATTTATACTGTCTTAAATAGCTCGTTACAATCTCGTGACCGCCTCCGTGGTCTAGTGGTAACAAACGTTGCCGTGAACTCGGGAGGTCGTGGGTTCGATTCCCACCGGGGGCAAGTTGTACATTGTATAATCTGTCTCGGTCTGGGTGTTTATATGTATATATTTACAAAAAAAAAAGTATAATATGTAGTTTATCAACCATCTAGTATTCGTAACACAAGCCTCGTAGCTTACCACTTTTTAGATGGCGCTGTGTGACCTGTCTGGAAATATTTATTTATCTGAATCCAAACTTTTAGATAAACAAAACGGTGTAAATAAAATACAGTGGAGCGAAGATAAATGTGCGGCGAAAAGTGAATAAAATACGTCATTTTGTGCGCCTCGCATAATAGAATGTCTCACTTCTGAGACGGGGACCAACCTACACGGTATTACAAACCGCAAGACCATTCGAAACGATTATTCTTGTCAACAACGCGTGTCCAATACAATGACTGCTTATTTATTTATTTACTAGTTGTTTTACTCAGCTTTGACAATTTAAACGACGACAAGAAATTAATTTCGTTACGCATTATTTGGATTTAGTTATATTTATTTATTTTATTTATTAAAACTTTATTGCACAATATATACAAGGGGCGGACTTAATGTCGCTAGACATTCTCTGACAGCCAACCTTAGGGACACTGTAGAACATTAAAGACGTAAGGTAGGTGCAATCAGAGAAATATGATTACGTAATAAATATGCAATATTATCTAAACTACAATAATAAATACTATAATAAACTAAATACTAATAATACATACACATAGCGTTTTATTAATACATTAGGTACATACATTACATAACATTAATACATACACTACATATAATAATATAATAAATAAACTAAATGAGTTGTTATGAGCTATTTAAATAATATGAATATACCATTTTTTTGAAAATGCTTCGGTTGGATGCATATATCTCCTAAGGCATTTATTTAATTTCCATGGTGTAAATAATCTTCATGAAATGCTCAACCCAATTAACGTATTTAAAATGATAAGGCTTTAAATTGCCAATTTTAAAAAGTATTAAAATGGATATACTATGTTAGTATGACTTTTCTGTAGACCTATATAAGATATATAATTTCACTATACATTATTTTGTTATATCTCAAAGGGTTTAGGCAGCGTTTTCGTTAAAAGCTAACAGACGGCTTATTTTTTTCCCACACACATATCGTTAATGTATACAAAAACTTAACAAATTAAATACTAAAACCACTTTATCGATTGGTAAAAACAGATTGAAAATCTGTGCAGTAATGTTTAAGTTTTTCGCGAACAGACAGACTCGGCGGACGACTTTGTTTTATAATATCTAGTGATAGTGATTTAGTGTGTAGATTTAGTGTACCTATACAACAAACAGTTATTATATTTGATATGATAAACTGCAAAGGACGAGTAATTAATTACTTAAATCAAGTTTCAGCCTAATATTATTATCTGCAACAAATAAAGTGTGTTAGATGTGTTTTTTACTAGGTAAAATATATAAATTGAAGCTATAAAATTTTATTGCCAAATATTTCGCCTCTCTTTGGAGCGGCGTCTTCAGTGACAGTGACTTTGTCTTTGTCATAAATTTTGAAA
Organism: Tinea semifulvella; assembly: GCA_910589645.1. Taxonomy (NCBI): domain Eukaryota; kingdom Metazoa; phylum Arthropoda; class Insecta; order Lepidoptera; family Tineidae; genus Tinea; species Tinea semifulvella. The sequence goes on from OU342610.1 coordinate 9,725,132, forward strand.
AAGTAATTTTACAGAGAGGCAAAATAATTGGCAATAAAATTTTATAGCTTCAATTTATATATTTTACCAAGTCTAATATTATTGAAAGTTAAGTTCTTTTGAAATTAATTTTCGATATATCGTTATGTATTTGTTCGCGTGCGTAGTGCTCTCCTTTGAAACGATATTTTTATTTCCTATTGAAGCGTTCAATACAGAGGAAAGACGCCGCCATTCTGTCTGCTGCCTCTATATTGTATTTTAAATCCTTATTATATAAAAAAAGTAAAGTAAAGTATCATCACCACCGTTTCCCTTTCGGGGTGGTCAGAAACCACGCTTATGAATAAGCGGATTCACATTTAGCCAACTTTACTATGGGCCAATCATGACAAGTGGCAAGCTCGTCGATGTCTCCAGCGTACCAAACTCGAGAAATATTACAAATAAATTAAATGGCTTTTCCCTCAGCATCGGTTGGCACACTCCTTGATCGAAATACACTGACAATGGCGGTGTGCCTTCGTCTCGGAGCCCGGACTGTCCACCCACACCAGTGTCGGTGTGGAGAGCCCGTGGAACATCTCGGACACCATGGGCTTTCTTGCGCTAGAAGTGCTGGCCGCATTCCTCGTCACGCTGCTTTAAACGACATCATTCGAAGGGCTTTTGTCACTGCTGGAGTACCCGCGATCCTAGAACCCTCTGGGATTGCGCGGAGCGATGGCAAAAGACCCGACGGCATGACCGTTGGGCCGTGGAAACTTGGCAGGTCCCTGGTGTGGGATGCGACATGTGTAGACACATTAGCCCCATCACACATCCAGGCGACCTCGTCAAGCGCGGGAAGTGCGGCGGTTTCTGCTGAGAACCTCAAGCTGCGCAAATACGCCAACCTCAGTACAGGTTACGAATTTGCGCCGTTTGGGGTCGAGACGATGGGCCCATGGGGACACTCAGCCAAGCGTCTGGCCAAGGAGTTGTCCAAACGGCTAACGGAAAAGTCTGGAGACAGGAAGGCTGGCAATTATTTCTGCCAACGTATTAGCTTAGCTATACAGAGGGGAAATGTTGCCAGTCTTCTGGGGACTATCACTGAAGGGTCGTCTCTAGAGGACATTTTTTACTTATAGTTTATTTTTTATTAGGTTTAGTTAATATTTATTTTAATTTTTACTTTTAAGTAGTTTTAATTTATATTGTAATTATTTTATACTGTTTGTATATTACTTCAATAAAATTAGAATGTTTATTGAATATATTAATTTACATTAATAAATATTTTTGTGTCCCGACCAGGAATCGAACCCGGTACCTCCGAGTCTAAATCCACGGACTTAACCGCTAGACCACGTTATATTAATATATTCTAAAAAAACATTTGTTTTTGCACTCATGTTTCAAACTGTCCTGGAAAATTACGATGGTCTTATGTCGATGAGAGATATTAAATATGTACCAAACATTTATGTAGATATTTAATATTTTGTTTCACTAAGACAAAGGCAGGCTATAATGCCGCAAGATATTTTATCATAGCCAACCATTTGGACAGCTTTAAACAATTTACTGGAAAACAGATGCTCTAATATAAAATATAAAAATCAGAAATATTATTTATTAACTAACCACATACGAGTATACATCTATAAAATTTATCTATAAAACTTTTTGTATTAAAATGAGAGTGCCCATTTTTCTTAGAGAAAAGGATAAAATGTTCTCGTGTCATAATGATGTTCTTTTTTATTTCATCTATACTAATATTATAAAGAGGAAAGATTTGTATTTTTGTATGTTTGTAATGAATAAACTCAAAAACTACTGGACCGATTGCAATAATTTTTTCACCATTAGAAAGCTGCATTATTCAGAAGTAACATAGGCTATATAATATCACGCTAGGTCCTATAGTTGTGGAGCAGTAACCAAAAATGTTTTAAAAACGGGGGAAAAGTATCGTTTCTGAGGCCTTCCGTGGCGTGCGCTGAGCATATAGTTAAAGTTATACAAAAATGCTCTATGGATGAATTGTTCATCTTAACATTATTTTTAAAAAAGTCCGCGAGAGCATATGTCTACCTTTTATAGTTTACCCATAACAATATTTAAATAACTTTGAAACATAAATTGGTAGAGTTTTGTCTTTCAAATGGCATATAACTCTTTTCAACTAAAGTACCTATATAGTCTTTATGTCATTTGCCACATCTACCAAATCGATGGCACATGATGACCAGATTACTACACGAGCGAAGCCGGGTCAAACAGCTAGTAGTTAATATATTGTGATTTCATAATCAGTAATTAGTTTTATTTCTTTTACCCTAGCATAACGACAATTGACGAAAACTTTTTTTACCTTAATAATTACATAGTTTTTATCCCGCCAATTTGAAATTCAGTGTTTTATCTATAATAAAGTACCTGGTCATAATAAAGAATCTAATCGTATAAATAGTGTTTTGTAACTATTTCATACATAAATCTTAATGAATTGACTATTTAATTAAATAATATTTTAATGCTGGGGTAAAAGAGATGTTGTAATTAAATTACAAAAAAAACACAATTAATTGTTAAGATTATTAAATTGTATTTAGTTGAGGCACGCTGTAAAAATGTTGGGGCCTGGTTTTGGGCATATGTCCGCCGCGGCTACGAGTTACATAGTCCATTCGATTAGTCCAATTTTCAAAGTCAAAGTCAAAATATCTTTATTCACGTAAACCTATTACAGGCATTTATGAAACGTCATTAATTTAATTATTTTGAATGATTCTACTCCTGCTAGTAGAAGACTAAGCAGCAAAGTGGTCCAATAAGTAAGCTGTTAGCAGAAGACCAGCAGCTTAGCAGATTCCAGTGACCTGTTAATGTTTAATCTGACTGAGAAATGAATCTGCAAGGAAAACTCAGCTATATCAGATTTACAAAATAAAACATATACAGAACTGCACCACAACTTTTTTACTACTTTGCGACGAATCGACGTTTCGGCGTCTTCTTCAACAATTCACGTTACAGTAGCATTATTATCTTCAGTACGCATATTACGTTGTCTTGTTGATGGTTTTGAATCGAGAAGAGAAAAAATTGGGCCTACCTGATGGTAAGTGGCGCGCAAGGTCCATGAATGTTAGCAACTGAAGTCAGATACTCATAACTGCCATCAGTCCCCAACACTATGCCGGCTTGACTAGATGCTTTTTCACACTTCGCTTGAAGGACTCCAAGTTATAGGAAAGTGGAAACACAGAGGCTGGAAGAGCATTCCACATCTACATTAGTGCGTAAACGATCACTGCACGAATTGTTTGCTCACTAGGCCGATTATGTTGACCGTAAAATGGACGAAGAATGCTCTATGAAACGCGTAGAGATTTTTCTTAAAGGAAACTTCTAGAATTTGAAATCAATGTTCTGGCGTTAAATTATGATAAATTGCCATGCCTTACTGAACAGAAATGTCAACACAGTTTGACATTCCTAACTGTCAAACCATAGACAACAACCATCGATAGTTCTCATGCACCTAAAAAAAACACCCTATATATCAATTGTATATTTTGGTCCGGGGTCTTCCAATTGGGACTTCCGAACTTTGACAGTTGATAACGACCATCTTGTTGAAGCTACATCTGCCAAATTAGAACCTATGCCATCGGTCAAATTCAGCCTGATTGCGCCGGAGTCATGTAAAATTGGGCTTTTCGGGTGAACTCCACCCAGACAAGTCGTGGCGGACATTTGAGCGATGTTATATTCCACACATAATGGCATCAATAGATCTTTCAAACGAATAAAAAAAAACGATGATATCTCTCACACACTTGTTTTTTTTAAATTTATACTCGTAGTTAGGAAGCGCTTAATGTAATATATTTAATTTGGACATAGCAATTATTTTTTAGATTGTAAGCGGACATGTAATTTATCAATTTATTTGACATTAATATTATACTTGTGTAGTTGTAAGCTGACACGGCTTTTACAGCCACGAATTAATATTTATGGACATAAATATCATTATCTTTAGATTGTAAGCTGACATGGCCTTTTTACATCAGTGCATAAGACCAAATATATTCCTGCATATTTCATGATTTTGACCAGACGGGTTGGTATGTATGTGATGATCAATCGATATAATTGTTTTTACTTGACAATCAAATATTGAGTCGTCGAAGCTACGTGCTGGTCGTAGCGTGTTATTGTAGCCCGAGGCTACGGCGTAGCAAATACGATACGACCCTCACCATCACTTCCAACTAAACAAACCGGATTCCGGACATTATTGCTGTCTATTATTGTCGCTGGCTATTGTTCACTTTTGTCTATGAATTATATAAGATCATTTTTATATGGAAAAGCTTACGACACTATCGAATCGCTTTCGCCCAGAGATAAGTTTTAGTAGTATCGTTTCAATATTTATAAGATAGTACGTCCACAAGAATATAAAACAATTTTAAAGACATTATAAATTGGAATCTCGTAACACACGCAATAAGCACAAACTAGCTTTGCTTCACCTTAGCCTAACAAGTCTTTATAACACACTGTTAAATTAAGTGAGTGAGTTAGGGAGAGTGAGTGAGATAGAGAGAGTAAGTGAGAGAGAGTGAGTGGGAGAAAAAGTGAGAGGGAGTGACTGTGGGATAACTATCATTGATCTAGTCGTGAACTGCCTTCTTTATGCAGAATATGCAGTTTTTATTTCATCGTCCAAACAACAATTGCAATCACTAGTCACAAAAATGAAAGAGGGTTGTGCAGGAAAAGGACACGAAGAACGCGAGAAAAACCAAGGTACTAATGTTTGAAAGATTCTTTTAACAATCGTGGATATAAAGATTGATGATAAAACAAGACAATAAAATTATATATCTGGGCAGTGATTTCACTGCGGGTTAAAGTATGATGTTAAAAGAAGAGTGAACGGTGCCCTGGTGTTACTGATAGCCAGTCAAAATGTCAGTGACAAAGCTCGACCCGCCATACACAGTGCCAAAACTTATGTATGGAAGCGAGAAGTGGATATGTCATGTCATTCATGCGTGTGATAGTAGAATTAATGCAGTAGAAATAAGGTTGATGCGTCGGATATGCGGCGTAAGTGACTTTATTGTTGTGTACATGCATATTATTATTATTATGAATATTGGCTTATTTTTTGTTTGTATTCTTTGCGACTTGCTTAGTATAGTTACACTTCTAGTTATAGTTTTAGTTTAGTTTCAATTCCACCAATAAGTACTATTTATATAAAGTAAAGCCATGTATGGCCAATGTGTTACTTATAAGGTATGCATATGTATTTATTTCTGTCATAAACTGTGGTTTTTGTAATAAATAAATAAAATTATTATTAAAATAAATAACTTTGACGGATTGCAAACGTAATGACGAAATACGCAAATAGGTATGAAAGAAAGCATAGGGACACAAATAAGGAAAGGCATGCTCCGATGGTTCGGGCATGTTGAAAATATGAGAGAAGAGAGATTGGCGTATCAGATACATAATGCATAAGTTGCATATAAAAGAGACCCTGGCAGACTGACATATTACGATAAAATAAACAAAACAATAGCTTATTAGCATTAAAAAGCTATCGAAACAAAAGGGCATGTATGAGGAGGTTAATGAATGTCGATGAATCAAAAGATATAATATCGTGATCGTGACAAGTGGTGCTTAATTATCTCTGCCTACCCCGCAAGAATTAAAGATGTTATTAATGAAAATTAAAGATATGTATGCTAAATTAATTAACTAGCTTATGTGTAGATAAACTAAAAAGTCATGTTAAACAGCTAATTTTAAACAAGGCCAATTATAAGATAAATGAATTTATCTGTGACAAAAAGGTTATATTTAAATCATTATTTCACTTATCATTATTATCACTATTTTAAAAAAATGTATATAATAAAATTTATATCTTGTTAAATAATAACAATATGTGGGTAGAATAATATTCATATAGTCTGGCCAGAACACTGTTAGCGAGGTGTATAGACGTTCTCTCTCCCTATGTACCTACAGGTATATCGTTCTAAAGTGACATCGGCCATAAATATTTGTACATGGATAACAGCGTTTTTTTCTATTACATAAATACTTTATCACTGCAGTGTGCGTTAGTATAAACATTAATATAATAGATTTTAAAAAATTGAAGCTAATTCAAAATGTTCTCGATTAGCCTCTTTATACTGCTATAAATCTTGTGTCCAGTTATGGATTGAAACACGCACTTTCTCCATGGGAGAATTTGTCACTGTCAATCTTATGGAATGTTTTAGAGATTATTAGAGGCGTTTAGAGCATGTTATTCTCTCTAAAAGAGACCATAGTTTATAATCAAGTGGATTACAATCAGTACTAGATGACTAGATAATAAAGTCAGAATCGTTTCTTTCAAACCACGCTTGTGTGGATCGAGCTTTATGACCCGGTGCCGAGTCTTGCTCAAAGGACCATTGATGTTTATGGAACATGGTGTTGTTAAGATGCTTAATCACATGTTATAAGTACTAATTGATTAATGTAATTCGAAGTAATATACAAACAATATAAAATAATTACAATATTAAATAAACTATATTAAAACAAATTTAAATTTAAAATTTAACCTAAAAAATAATAATAATAATACATAGAATATAAAAATACATACTTACAAAAAAAATAGCTCCTCCAAATCGCTGTCTTGTGGCATGGTGCCCAATACACTAGCAGCATTTCCCCTTTGAATTAGGATACTTAAGTTTTTGGGAGAAAAAACTGCCAGCCCTATTGTCACCAGAGACGTCAATGAGCCTTGGAACAATTTCTTTATAAAAGGCTTTAAGTTCCGATCCCCACGGGCCCATCGTTTCTACAGCAAACGTCGAAACTATTGCAAATAGTTTCATATTTTCGACGCTTGCTGATCTGCGCTTGTTTCGCTGCAACACGAGCTCTAACAGAAGTTCCTTGAAGGTGGGAAGGGGCTAAGGAATCCCAACAGGTAAAATCCCATACCAGGGATTGACCCAATCTCCAAGGAACTAATGTCATTCCGTCTGGACGCTTGCCATCGTCTCGACTCAGACCGGTTGGATCTAAAATAGATGGGATGGAGACAACTGCAAGCGTCCTACGAATGAGGTCGTTAATGGCGCTGTGACGGAAAAAGCGACCCGCACTTTTGGAACACGACAGCCCGTGGTGACCAAGCTCATCGACATCTTTGCCACATGGACAACGATATGGTTCACATACTTTTAATGTAATTAATATTATTTTTAAAAATAGTATTTGCTGTGGGTGGGTGGGTGCACGGTTGCCATTTTTTATAATTTTTTTATTCATATTTTAAAAACATGCCGCTTTAGAACGATCGTTCAATACTTGATATCGCCCACGGCTGCCTAACTATCCGTGTTATAGCCACCTCCTGACAAAATATGCACCACTTGGTAACATCAATTAGTCCACAATTTGCTTCTACTATATGTACATACAGCATTTATTATCGACCCGCACTTCATGCGCACCCCTCTCACTTGCACATTCCAATATTTGAAAGTTTTTTTAAATCTGAGTGTAATTTTGAGAAATGTTGTCTGTCCACCCGCAAGGGGTCAGAAACTTCCGGGGTGGTCAGAAACCACGCTTAAAAAAGAAACGGATTCACATTTAGCCAACTTAACTATAGGGCAATCATGACAAGTGGTTCGTCGATATCTTTAGCGTTATTGTGACCCGACCAGGAATGAACCAACCAACGAGTGTTATATTGTAATGTTATTGTTTTTTTTTTTCAAAAAGCTCTAAATTAATTTCAACATAGATTAATCCCCTATACGACAGATCGTCCCTGATGTCCTCTCTAATTTCCTTCCGAGTTCCGTTCCCTCCCCATATTTCAACCTTACTTGTATATAATAAACGTAGTAAATATATTTACAATATTATTGCTTCATTTATCATTGATAATAACATTAAAATATAACTATATATTAACTGTAAATATTTTCCTATTTAGTAGTCTTAGTTTTGAATTTTTGTATATATTTATTAAATTTAAGCCGCGTTCGTGTTATAGCATTTCCAACATTTCGTAGCAACTTCATAAACCAGCGCGAAATGTCGTTTTTGTTAAGAAATACCACTTTTTTTAACAATGCTAACATTTCTTAAATAAAACGAGCGGTGATGCTACTTTTTGACAAGTGTTTTCGTTCATGTTTTATCATACCATGGCATCCAATACACGTGGTATTATTATGGTCTTTGTTACATAAAATCGTTTAATATACCTTTTTAACAAATATAATAGAAAACTATAAAGTATATAAAAATGGTAAACGATCAATTTGACATCTGTCAAAAAGTAACATCAATAACCCTCCTTTCAACACGGCACTGACATACGGAAATTAGCATCAAATGTTAGAATTTTCATTAAACGAACGACTTGTGCTAAAAAAGTGGTATTTTCATGCTAACATTTCTTAAAACGAACGCGGCCTTAGTGTAATTTTTATTAATACTTACCTATTCCATTTTTCCAATCCTTTTTATTTAACCAGTCTTTCCCTAACTTTGACACTGGCAAATTGTTATTAGTGCCATTTACAAAAAAAAAAAAAAAAACAGACTAATCTGTAATAGACTAATTAATTTTGAGACAAATGTCCTTGCTTTAATTCTCATACTGTTTGACTTATTGTCCTATCTTTTTATAAAATTAATGTCTCTGGTCTGGTGGAATTCTCTTCACAGCAGTTCTTGATTTTCTTACTTTGGCTCGTTGATATTCAGTTTGTTGTTCGGTTAAAACCCACCATCACAATCAGCTCACAACGTCCTTTAGGCTAAATTAATTAATTTATTATGCTAGGCAACGTCCAAGCGCACTTCATCAATCTCAGGCTAAGTGAGTTATGCAAGTTATTCAACTTTGTATGGACCCTAGTAAAACTTTCCACATATACAGAGTGTGGTAAAGGCCACATTAAGCGTGATTCATCCGTCAATGAATGCCTGATTGTTTGGCCGGACAGCCTGTATCATGCAAATTTGGAATAAGTAGGAATACATATATTTTAATATTATTATTTGCAATTATTCATCATTAACAAATACTTTCTTGAAATGAAATTAAATCGTTTATTTGCTAGATAAATTATGTCGATTTATTCTAAGTAATATACAAACAATATAAAAGAATTACAATATTATTAATTAACCTAAAAAATAAAATAAATAAAAAAATTCTAGATGGTATGGTATGTTATATAAATAAATAAATGGTTTCTCATGATCCACCAGATAATGGTGGTGGATCTTTTTAAACAATCAGAACTATATATTTTAAATTTGAAAATTTCTACTATTATTTCCAATATTATATTATCTTACATACATACATATCTTCACGCCAGATCCCTTGCGGGGTAGGCAAAGACAATTGAGCGCCACTTGACACGATCACGACATACCTCTTTCGCTTCGTCGACATTCATCAACCTCTTCATAAATGTCCTTTTGTTACGAAAGCTTTTTAATGTACCTTCAGCCAGTGTTTTATTTATTTGATCATGATATGTGAGTCTCGGTCTGCCAGGGCCTCTTTCACCCACAACTTTCGCATTATATATCTGGTTCGTCAATCTTTCATCGCTCCTTTCAACATGCCCGAACCATCGTAGCATGCCTTTCCTTATTTTTGTCCCTATGCTTTCTTTTATACCCACCATTTTCCGTATTTCGACGTTACGTATGCGGTCCCCTACTCTCATGCGTATTCTGACATATCCACGTCTCGCTTTCATACATTAGTGTTGGTACTAATGGCATTGTGTATGGCGAGCCGAGCTTTGTCACTGACATTTCGGCTGACGATCAGTGACCCCAGGGCACCGTTAACACTATTTCCCGCGTTCATTCTTCTTTTAACATCCCTGTCATACTTACCATCCGCAGTGAAAACACTGCCCAGATATATAATTTCATTTACTTGTTCTAGAATTTCATTGTCAAGTTCGCCTTTTTACATACTTTTAAGTTAAGTGCAATAATAAAGTCTTTTGATAATAATATTAATATGAATAAAGTCATGGTACTATTCACAGGAAATTTTGTTTCAAGCAGTGTTATTTTTATAAATAACTGGTGTGGGACGCCACGTGCGTCGACACCCTCGCTGCGTCGCATCTCAGGGGGACAGCGCATAAAGCGGGAGCCGTGGCGGAAAATGCGGAATCCAGCAAGCGGCGCAAGTCTGTAAGTATATTAAAAGATTACATATTTAAGCCGTTTGCTGTAGAAACTCTGGGCCCATGGAGTCCAAGTGCAAAAAAGTTTTTAAAAGACCTAACACCGCGTCTTGTCGTCCCCTCCGGTGACAAGAGGGCTGGCTCTTTCTTCGCCCAAAGAACTAGTATTGCAATTCAGCGGGGAAATTCAGCCAGCGTTCTTGCCACCATTCCACGCGGACGGGACTTATATCCCTATCCTTAGTATTATTATTAATTTTATTTTATATTTTGTAAAAATTTTTTTCGAATAAATGTTTAATTTTTATATAAACATCACCATAGCAAGCTTTCAATATTTAGTTCTCCTTAAATGTAAGAATTGGCATTTGACTTCATTGCAAATGAACTTTCAACGAGAACAACAAATAGGTGGTAGGCGAACTGATGAATTTCCGGAACACGTTTGGAGATCAGGCTCAAATTGCCGTCATGAGTATCTGACTCCAGTTGCTAACATCATGGACCTCGCCCGCCACTTACCATCAGGCGGGGGCAACATCTATCAACCCCTAGAAAATTGGATATTGTTGGTCAAAAGTGATGTTTGTTTTATTTAATAATGTTCTACAATGTGAATAGTTATGGAAAACGATAAATTGGACTTTGAATATGGGGCACAAGTTGTAGTTAATTTTTTGCGGTTTTCCCGCGCTGTCAACTCCCATATTTTACCCGACGTGTTTGAGCTATAATGCCGCGTGTGACTCCAAGAAAAGCATCAAATTCTGCAGCATCTGGAATTTGATAATAACTCATAAAAAAGAAAGATATATTACGTCAGACTTGGCTATATGGGCTAGACCCTTTGCCTTCCCTATCACCTCATTCATCATCCAAAGAAAACAAAAAAAAAAAAACGAGATTTGGAGAGTTTACAACTAAGAAGACCGATTTTAAGGATCGTTTAACAGCTGGAAGGAATGGTTGAGTGGAGGAAGGGTTTGTTATTTATAATTAAAAATTATAGACGCAATGCATTTTTCAAAAGGGCGGGTATAATGTTTAATGAGCTCAGTGTCGATATCGATCTCTTCAATACTAGTACGGCGATAATTAGACGGATGATGGCGGGTGAGTACTTCGAGGCATTAGAATAAATAGTCTTATGTTTTCAAGTTAATGTATGTCTGTGTTTATGTGTGTGTATATATGTATGTTTATTTCTGTTGTATTGACATAATGCTTATTCCTTCGTAATTCTTGTACTATTGTATTCATTCTTATTTTTAAATTTATTATCATTGTTTTCTTTGCTTACTTCTATTGTATCTGTCAGCGAACTCTTATTATTGGCTTTATCGTATTACTATTTTCTCCTATATATGTATAAATTTGCTGTAAGAATTAATAAATAAATAATAAAATAGTGTAATGGCGTCTATTATCGTCCCTGAAAATGGGAACCGCATACCGAGGTCCAAAAATATAAAATGTAAAAAATAACATATGTAAAAATATCCACGTTGGTTTAATATTTAAATACATACCACTTTTACTTATAGTTTATTTTAAATTGGGTTTAGTTTATATTTATTTTAATTTTTACTTTTAAGTAGTTTTTATATTGTAATTATTTTATACTGTTTGTATATTACTTCAATATAAATAAATAAATAATATTTGTTGCAAAAAAATACATTTTAAATGTTTGTCTGCTACCAACCCATTGAATCTGGCTATTCTAAATATAAAATATTATTATATAAATAACAGTAAATATCAAAATAAAATATTTTGTAGTAATTTTAAGGATTTTTTTAACCGTTTTAAATATTTTGTACCAACTTTTATTTAATCTAACTTTAAAAGAAAATATTATTGTTTTATTTATTACTAGATGTTTTACCCGGCTTTGCCCGTGTAAACGGCGACACGAAATTGATTTTGTTGCACATTATTTTGATTTTGCTATATCTCCTAAGGTATTCATTTAATTTGCATGGTGTAAACGGATTTTTTTTTTTATGAATGGCCGAAGTCATGTAACGTATTTAAAATGATAAGGATTAATACCGTATTTGTGTAAATAGCTTTCCAATTACCGCTTTATTATTGCCCATTTTTTAAATTATTAAAATGGATATAGTATGTTATCCTTAAGAGTTAGACATATGCCATCGTTGGCTTTTCTGTAGACCTATATAAGATTACAATTCCATCATACATTATTTTGTTATATCTTAAAGGGTTTAGGCAGCCTTGTCGTTGAAAGCTACTAGACGGCTTTTTTTTTTCGACACCTTGCTAAATATCGCTAATTTGTACAAAACCTTAACAAATTATATACTAAAACCTTCATCGAGAACCACTCTATGCATTAGTGAAAACAGCATGAAAATCGGGGCAGTAGTTTTTAAGTTTATCGCGAACAGATGAGATGCGGTGGAGGACATTGTTTTTTAATATGTATCGATATTTTAATTTCGCTATGTTTATTTCTTCTTAACGATAAAAAAGTGCATATTCGAATAAACCACAATAATTCATTACTTCAAAATTGATTATAAAATATATAGGACAAACTTAACCACATTATCGAATAATTGTAAATTTTAAAAATTTGCGGGTAAAATTAAAATTGTTTTTTTTTTTCAATAATCTTCCAGAAATTTAATTTAAGAATCTGGCTAATAATCATGCATACTCGCGCTACCTGTTGCGGGTCATCGACAGCCTGCCAATCAGGGCCCAGCGTCCGCCCACGACGGTACCCCATTGGCTGTTTCCACGCTAGTGGGGAATCGGGAACGCCAGCGAAAATTCCTAGACGATCGCATTTAAACTACATTGAAGCTCAGAAGAAAAGCACGGCTTTCACTATAAGAGCTTTTTGACTTCGCGAATCTAAACACATATAAAAAACACGTATTTAATTATTATTAACACCAATAATAATGGTTGCAAAGACATTTTTTAATTAAAAACAAAAAAAAAATTGAGTTTGTGTTTTTTTTTTCATTAAAAAATAAATAATAAAAAAATTGTGATAATGTCGATGGGAAAGCAGCCTGCAGAACATATAAAGAGGCCAATGAATGCCTTCATGGTATGGTCAAGAGGTCAAAGACGCAAGATGGCTCAAGATAATCCGAAAATGCACAATTCCGAGATTTCCAAAAGACTAGGCGCTGAGTGGAAACTTCTGAGCGAGATGGAAAAACGACCCTTCATTGATGAAGCTAAGAGACTAAGGTAACTTATAAAATTTACTATATAATAAAGCAATGTCATCCACCATCATTCACGTTACTTCCGATGGATGCCCTTTACCATAAGAGTAACCCATTACCATGAATCAGTCAAATCCAGAGACACGTTAGTATCAGCCGGGAATCCTGGCTTACGTTTGCATTTTCGGTCAGTAGTCGGTCAGGTCAGTAATTTGGTAAATTATATAGTGAATTCCTTATTCTCTTTTAATATTATAATTCGCTTAAGTCAATCGTTTATTTATTTTATTTATTATTTTATTTTATTAGGAAAACTTATGATTACAGAATTTTAATTAGACATAAATATAAACACTTAAACCACTAAAAAGTTTCCACAGATAGAAACAACAGACACGGCACTAAAGTTTTTTACATACATGTTGTGCATAATACTTGTATATAGTATATACTATTAAAAAATATTTTAGTTGTACTGCCTGGAGAGTGTTATGGAACTATATGCAAGGAACAGAACTGGTTAATTAGCGTTAGACTTGAGATACCAACACAAAACAAAATACAAATTAATAAACTATGTAAAGTATCATCACGACCGCTTCCCTTTCGGGGTGGTCAGAAACCACGCTTATAAATAAGCGGATTCACATTTAGCCAACTTTACTATAGGCCAATCATGACAAGTGGCAAGCTCGTCGATGTCTCCAGCGTACCAAACTCGAGAAATATCACAAATAAATTAAATATTAATTAAATATATTTATTTACATTAATAAATAGTTTTGTGTGACTTTACCGCTAGACCACGAAGGTAGTACTAAACTAAACTATATATATAAAATTTAAAAAAAAAAACAGTTGCAGCTCTAGAAGTGCCTTGTTAAAAATGATATACTAATAATTATGTGTATAATTAATAATTATAATGTCATAATTAATACTAATTGTAGCGGCTGTATAAAATAAAATTATTTATTTATTTATTTACAAGGATGCTCACTACAAGTTGCAGTCGACGCCTGCTACTATTATAAATTAATCTGCTAGGTACTAATCTGGACCACAGCTCAAAATGTGAACATACGGCAAACAATAATGCGCTTATACTAGACTAACTTAAAACTATGATTAAAATAATAATAATAATGTCAAGCAAAAACATGCAAAAAGCTAAACAATAATAATAAAAATAAAAACATGCCTTAACATCTAAATAATTCATTTACAGTTTACACTATCAAATAATAAAATAGAACATTCCTAATAAATTAAATTAAAATTAATACTATATACAAATATGATAAAAAATAAGATTCAATACAGTAAAAAAGTTAAAACATATCCATTTGATTCAGTAAAATTCAATAACAATTCATTAGATAGAATACAAATAATACATTGATCAGAATAAATTTACTATATGTAGTTTGGATTGGTTCTAAGGATTTCCTGGATGCTCCTTTTTAATTTAGGCAACTTTGAGTCAAATACGTCAAGTACTGTGACAATAGCAGTCATAGACATTGTCAATAACTGGAACTACCCTAGGGTATTTTTTTCAGAATCAAAAGTATATAAAATAGGTAGAAAAAATATTATTGAAATATAGAAGTCATTAAAAATAAAAATAGAAAAAACGATAATTAATTGAAACACTTTTTTTTTGGACAGTAGTAAAAATATTTTTATTACGTAGGGCTGGTAACTAAAACCTTCCTTATTGACATTTTTTCACTTAAATACAAAAATGTTTGGAAACTCGACTATTTAAGTGAAAAAATGCCACTAAGGAAGGATTCAGTTACCGGCCCTAAGTAACATAGATAGAGATTTTTTTGAACGATATCTTAAACGTGGTCGAGCAGTTAAGTCCGTGGATTTAGACTAGGAGGTGCCGGGTTCGATTCCTGGGCGGGACACAAAAAAAATATTTATTAATATAAATAAATACATTTAATTTGTGATATTTCTCGAGTTTGGTACGCTGGAAACATCGACGAGCTTGCCACTTGTCATAATTGGCCTATAGAAAGTGGTTAAATGTGAATCCGCTTATTTATAAGCGTGGTTTCTGACCACCCCGAAAGGGAAACGGTCGTGATGATACTATACCTTAAATAAATTTCAAAAAAAAAAATATATATATATAAAATAAACCTTTTTAAAAATATAATTCATTCATATAAAATAAACTACAAATTATAATTACAAACTTTTTTTTTAGAATTTAAATTATATACCTAAACCTAAATAAAAATACAATTAATAGGACACACTAAAAAGACTTAAGAATAGGGGAAAATATTAATTACTATAAATAATAAATTCTATGCTACGAATAGGCATATTGCCAAGGATACTGGCAGTGGTATAGCAATGCTGATCCTTTGGCCTAAATATTGTCTCCCGAAGTGTTGACAAGCTGTTTCGACAACGCTTTGTTTTCCAGGGCAAATCCCCACAGCCCGAGTTTCAACTCCAAACGGCGCAAAAACACATATTAAAATTAAATTCAAATTCAAATCATTTATTTGTTTAGACACAGGGTAATTTTATAAACAACAGATATAGGTTATAAAGGTGGACCAGTGCTCTGCCCATAGGGCGTACAAATATTACTAATTGTGGATAGCATTTAATTTTAATACATACACGTAAACAAAATTGAGATACAATAAAAACTATAAATGACAATATTATTAATATCTAAAATTTAATATAATAAATTATAAGTGAAAATGTCATGTAAAAACGGATAATAAAATAGCCGGTGTATTTCTTTTTTTTTTATTATAGACGGTGAATCGATAAATCATCAATGATACGCCCCCTGCCTGAAGGGCCAACGCGGGTGGGGGTCGCATACCCGACTTATCCGTGAAGCTTCCTAAGGAAGCCCCAGGGCGCCTAAGGACTAAAACCCTTTAAACCGTCTCTATCTCACTGTTGGCCCTGTGTGCCTTTACAGCTAAATCTGAGTCGTGGCTACTGAGTGACGGCACTCGTTCGCCGCGTGCATTTGTATGCCGGTGTATTTGGACTAAAGCTATGCGGTGTAGTCTCGTACATGCTGGGCGGGAGATGTAAACCTACCCACTTATCACTTTTAAAAGTTTTTAGAAATCACGACACACGACACTTACAATATCCTTGGCGACACCGGGCGATTTTTCCCGGCATCGAAACCTATTGATTACTGGATTCCACGATGAAGATAGCTTATAACCCCCCTCTCGACCCGTGACCACGGCCAATGCAACTTGGCTGAAACATCGGGAGAAATATGTCTCTAAGGTAAATCGCGTAAAGACCCGTTACAATTATAAAAATCTATTATGAATGTGCGCGAAAGTTTAAAAAGTTTAAAATATTTTTATATAAAAATTTTGAATATTTAAAATAATACCTATTTTTTATTTTATTTACTCAATACTAGAATCTGAAGTTGCAGTGCAGAGAAGTTATCCTGAAAATAACGCTACCTAACCTAAACGTTGACTTACGTAATTCTCTCTCTCTCTGCTTCGTAGGAAGTCCCTTGGGTGTGAGCGAGATCAATTGATAATAACACCTACTAAAATAGACTAGAAGTGTGACACTTTCCAGCCTTTAGGTATTTATATTTTCATATGCCTTTACCATACAGTAGTGTTTTTTTTTAGGATAATGATTTTTAACTATTAAAAAAGTTATCTTTTATACTTCAAAACTAGAATGACTTCTAAAGCTTAATCAATAAAATAAATAAAATAAATTAATCAATATTTACGAGTATTAGATAGAATAAAATAAAATAATAAAATAAATATTTATTATCACGACCGTTTCCCTTTCGGGTTGACCAGAAACCACGCTTATAAATAAGCGGATTCACATTTAGCCAACTTTACTATAGGCCAATCATGACAAGTGGCAAGCTCGTCGATGTCTCCAGCCGTACCAAACTCGACAAATGTCACAAATAAATTAAATGTATTTCTTTACATTAATACATTTTTTTTTTGTGTCCCGACCAGGAATCGAACTAAATCTAAATCCACGGACTTAACCGCTAGACCACGGAGGCAGTTATAATAATATAATATAAATATTTATTTTAATTTAATCTATGTACTTAATGGGTATATTTAAATAACCTAATGTTTAAAAGTGAAACCTTATCAAAAGGCTTAGGCATACAATTTCTGCTTCTTTACAAATAATCTAAGAGTAAACTGAAAACACCCTAATTTAACTTAGATAAAACTATTGTTTAACTTTAAAAGGCCCACCCTGACGACACCTGTTACCCTTACTTATCTAATTAGAATGCGGTTCAAAATTAAAAACATACGAAAATATTCATGCTGTCCTAATTACTACTCGCTCTAGCATTATTCTTATGCATAAGGCTATCTCCGTCTTAGGGTGAATATAAATGGTTATTTTATTTGGACAGCGATCTTAAAACAAACAAGAATATAAAATGGTTTTTTATCCGTTTCTTTTTCACGTGAGCACCACAGTGCGCCCCGTACAATAAAACCCACAGTGGGACGATTAGCAGAACAAATAGATTCACTTCGTCGCCGGATATTTAATTATGTTATCTTATTGTTGATTTCACACGGATGAATTTAATAACACTCTTGTTTTTATATTAATCTACTTTTAAAAAAAAAATTTTGGCCCAACGCCGGATTTTATTTTATAAAAAAAAATATATGTGTATGAAATAACAGAGTAAGTTAAGAAAGTTAGAATCAGCAAAACCAAAACTATACTCTTTATACTATTCAAAATCATTTGCTAAAATAGTCATTATCACGCCATTTCGCATTAACTGGTTAGGGAACAATATCACGCCATTGTGCGGGGGCCCCTAACTGTTATCATTTAGGACCAGAGCTATAAAAACAAGCTTATGTCTTGCGTCTACCCTCGCACGGGGTCGCAGTCGACGGAGCGTTGACTAATATACGGCACGGATTTTTATAAATATATTTTTGGTTCTACTGCCCTGTAGCATAAACTCCGTTATCGAATCCAGATCAAATAGATAATATGAAGTATGGAATTTTAGAAAGCGCCAGCGCAATAATCAGCCTTATAATATTAAATTGGCCTTGCGAAAAAGCACAAGAGCAAGACCACGGTTATGTTAAAGTTAAGTTAAGTGTCATCACGACCCCAGTTTTGGGTTAGAAGCTCCGCGGGCTTCCGGAGACTCATCTCGTCCATCGCCCAACTCCCCACCAGCCGAGCGTCACTTCTTCACGCCCGGCTGCTACACGAGATAAGCATTAGCTAGATTACCTACACTCTTAAATGTGCGGAAGTGTCCTCAACTGAATATACAATAAATCTACGACCCGTTATTTGTTGTTTTAATTGTCGACCCCGGACATTAACCGGGGAGTTCGCGACATTGGCAAAAGTGACGCTCGGCTGGTAGGCAGTTGGGCGACGGACGAGATGAGTCTCCGGAAGCCCGCAGAACTTCTAACCCAAAACTGGTTTTCGGGGTGGTCAGAAACCACGCTTATAAATAAGCGTATTCACTTTTAGCCAACTTTACTATACGCCAATCATGACAAGTGGCAAGCTCGTAGATATCTCCAGCGTACCAAACTCGAGAAATATCACAAATAAATTAATTATTAATTAAATGTATTGATTTACATTAATAAATATTTTTTGTGTCTCGACCAGGAATCGAACCCGGTATCTCCGAGTCTTAATCCACTGACTTAACCGCTAGAACACGGAGGTTATGTTAGCAAGACCAATACCAAGACTAACTTTACTTATCATAATTTTGCTAAAATATATATATATATTTAGGGGTTGGACTTTTTTAAATTGTTACTGTCACATGTAATAAAAACTGTGTTTTTACTAAGTTTAGTATAGTTTCATGGGAACCCGTCAGCGTTACATCAGAATGACTACTTAAACTACAAAAATGACTTTATTCCAGGGCACTATACCTGCTTCGTTTGGTTAGCTCCTGTGGCTCCATACCATTTATTACGTATGAAAAATGATACGTCACCTCCTCTTTCAGGGTTCTCTACAATAATAGTTGAACCACCCTTCTTTTTTAGCTTCATAAGAACCGGTCAGCGTTACATCAGAATGACTACTTAAATTTTATCAAAATAACTTTTATCCGGTTCGCTACACTCAGTCATTCATAAATGTCGCATACGTTTTATGTATAAAAAATTACATGTTAACTTTGCCTTAGAATAATATAAGTGTGTGTGTTTTGGTAAAAAAGTTTTTTTTTGAATGCCCAGGCTGCAGTATAAAGTCAATGCGCGTGGTAATTTGTTTGTTTGTGTCTTGCGGATTTTGGGGGCGATTCGTTACCTTCGGTTTTGGGAATTTCGAGAATTGATTTTTGATCGTTTTGTTTGCTCATCGAATTGATTCAATCTGAAACAAAATGCAAATCCTAAATATTGGTATAAGTTATAGTAACTACAAAAATCTTTGATGTTTAAATTAAATTACCATTAAAATTGGGTTTTTATTGAACTTATAGAAGATCTAGAAACTAGTGAATGAAATTTATTTACTTACGGGTTCCTAAAATAATACTTCATATATTTTTATAGGGCCTAAATCACCTTATAATCTACTTTTTATTAATATTGTGTTTGAATATTGGCGCGGAAACGCTGCAGTTGCAAATGGCTGCCGGATGACGTCACGTAATAGTAAATAAACAAATAATTTACGACACTAACATAACTATTTAAAAACTTAAGTTAATCAGGAAGATTTACTTGTGTAGCAGTTTACTATATTTATTATTAAGTGACGTCACTCACGCTGACTAATGTTTTGAGGTAACGTCCCAATATTTCTACTATAATATTTTTTTTAAATAAAAATATGACAAATAATAAATAAAATTAATAATTTTAGGAACTATAAAATAGAATATTATTATGATAAAAGAAAAAACAAATATTTCTTTTACAATAGTCAACTATCATCGTCAATGTTTAAATTTTAGCAAAATACATTTATCATATATAAATAGTAATTAAAAATAAATAGGATGCTACAGACTACTCCTTAGATTGATTCGTTCGGATAAGCAGTGACAATCAATCATGAATATATGATTTACTCATACTTTGACCGCCTCCGTGGTCTAGTGGTAACAAACGTTGCCGTGAACTCGGGATGTCGTGGGTTCGATTCCCACCGGGGGCAAGTTGTACATTGTATAATTTGTCTCGGTCTGGGTGTTTATATGTATAATACGTATATATTTACAATAAAAAAAAGTAAATATGTAGTTTATCAACCATCTAGTTTCCGTAACACAAGCCTCGTAGCTTACCACGGAAACTAGATGGCGCTGTGTGACCTGTCTGGAAATATTTATTTATTTATATTTATAATACTTCTTCATACAAAAAAGGGAAGCGAAGCGTTGAAGCGGAGCAAAGACGCCCGCGGGATGTCGTCCCACGCCCCGTCGCGCCCTTTCTATCTAGCTCCGTAGTCTTCTACTCCGCTCTGCATACTTTCTCCGCTCTAGCGGACAATCAGCTTAAGTCAGGCATCACGTGGCGTGGTGCTCCACATTTTCCCAATATATTAAGGTGGGTCTACCCTAGTCGAGCCGAGCACGAGCGGAGCACGAGCCGAGCCATAATTACTCAGCTCATCTTGCGCTCAGCTCGTGCTCGGCTCGTAAGCGTAGACCTACCTTTAGAATTCGAGTGGTGGTGGCTCGGTTGTAAGAACGCTTGTCTTAAAATCCTAATAAGGTCCTAAAAAATACACTTTTCTTACGACATTTGTCATAGACAACACCACCGCGTATATTAAAATATTGATCATGAATTATATTATTCATCCTTTCTGCAACCGGCCGTTAGTGGTTATATATATTTTTTAGTTTATAGAACCAATATTATTATTTCAACACGGACCCTCGATGAATTAAGACATTAACATTTAATAAGGGTGCAAGTCACCCCCGCGCAAATAACTGTGAAATTGTTTAGATATTAAATAACCCCTCTTACATACCTATTACATTATTTCATTGAACTAATATCGAATAGACGTCTAGTCTAATTATGTTTCTTTAAGCGTAAATCCTTAAAACGGACACAAGTTGTTAAAGATGTTCATTTGTTCCCGTCTTACGGTGCGTTAGCCTGACATCACCTTCTGGCGAAGACCAATGGGGATATTATGCCAGGTTGCTTTTCACATAAGCAAATTACAGCATTTTTAAGCACTCGATGCTTTTAAATACTATACTAAAACCCAACATCTTGTACGCTCCATTCATACTTTCAATATGCTCTGCAAGTAAGAATTTTGCATCGCATATTATGCCTGAATCACGTAAACTGCTACTTTTACGTATTATGTTATTAATAATAGAGTAGAAGTAATATGTGAGCTTGAATTTACGCGAGAAAGTAATAATAATACTCTTGTCAATATTTACGGTGACAATCATTGGTGTCCTTGATGTTCAGATAAACTTTTTAAACGTCTGTAAATAAAATAAAAATGTTCTAAATGTGTGTATATCGAGTAGGAAAGCGGTATATAATAACGGGCCCAGGTGTGAGTCTTGCGGGACTCCAGATGTTATTTGGACTGTATTCGAACGGGCAGAGCCTATGATTAGTTATATATGATTATATCCATCTGTATAAATTGCCATGAATACTGAGGTAAGCTTACGCATAAGGATGATGTCTATACGATCAAACGCCTTCTTAAAGTCCGTGTAAATAACATCAACCTGCTCTACTGCCCTTTGTCCATATACTTTAACACGTCGCCGCAAAATTAGACGTTGTTGAGTGACATTTCATAAAGCATATTGGTTAAGCGGTATCGCTCTAGAGATTGTGAGATAAATATGCTAATTCTCATTTTTTCATCTTGCTTATGCAGCAGCGGTGTGAGGCGGAGTGCACAATCATCCGAAAACCTATCGTCTAAGATCGATTATGTCTGTCAGATATGCCAAAAGCTTGGGCATTCCGCCTAGCTTTTGACATTTCTTACACACATAATCGATCTTAGACGATACGTTTTAATACGATTGTGCACACCGCCTCACCCCGCAGAGGATGAATATAGGTCGATAGTTGGTAATTTAGGTCCTAGTTCCTTTCTTGTAAATTGGTATTAGATTCGCATTAACACTATTCTTACAAAATTATAGTTGATAGCGATATTTCACTATTGACATTTTCCTAAGGTTTTTTAATAAGAAGGAAATGACATAGACATACAAACATTTAAAATAACATAAATTACAATACAATTCCAAAAATCCCCAATTATGGCAACTTATACAGATGGATAGAATAATATATAACTAATCATCACAGCAACAAGCTGTGATCATAGACTCTGCCTATTCGAATACTGTCCAAATAACATCTGGAGTCCCGCAAGACTCACACCTGGGCTCGTTATTATACAGCGCCTTCTTACTCGATATACCCGTAGACGCGCACATTTAGAACTTTTTTTTTGTTATTTGCAGACGACAAAAAAGTTTATCTGAACATCAAAGACACCAATGATTGTCACTGTTAATATAGATAAATGCATAATTATTAATTTCTCGCGTAAAGTCAACCCCATATCTTATTATTTATATATATTAATCTATATTAATAATAAAGTTAATTAAATTAGCCACGTAGGACATTCGGCTCAGCTATTTAAGATCGGAAAATGTAAAAATTGTGACTAAGTAATAATACTGAGAATTTGTACAATGTATTCATTGATTTAGTTATCTTCCTATGGTATTTATGATTGTATTGTTATCAGTAAGTAGGTACTAAATACCATATACCTACTGAGAAAACGATACAATTAGTAACATTTCTTGAGTCTGGTTTGCCAGTAGCGGTGGGCCGTTGTCAAACTTATTAAAAACGAAACGCAACCGTTTTCCGAAGAACGAAAACTAGTTGCGGAAATTCGTTGCAACTGGTTTTAACGTTTTTTACGGTGCGGCGGGAGCCGTATAAAAACAACGTGTTATCCAACTTAAACTCGAAATATTTATTCATATGACATAGGTTAGTAACAATGGTCTTCTTAATTCTATGTTAGTAGACAACGTTCAAAATCAAATCATTAATTTTGCTTTGGTTAGCACAACACTTGGATATTGTCTATACACATTTTTTTTTTCCATAGTTACTATTATTTAGATTATAAGATAACAATAAAATAACCAGCAGCTACAATGGGTGGACCATCATACCAGCTATACCATCATTTTTAACTAAAGCTTGTCCAAAGCCTTCTCCTTCCACTTCTCGATTATGGTGACGTGTGCAGCGTTGATCTCTGGGAGATATTGCTCAATAAGATGGACCAGCTACTTAACGCATGTATCCGGTTCATCTATTGTTTGCGTAAATATGATCATATTTCCGAGTATCGCGCTAAGTTGAAGTGGCTGCCAATTCGGTGTCGCAGGAACTTTAGAATTCTTTGCTTGCTTTTTTCTGTTCTGAATGAGCCTGCGACACCGGAATACCTCAAGGACAATTTCGCCTATTTGTCTTCGTTTCCCGATAAATCCCTCCGTTTCTCTCATAATTCTCTTCTGTCTATTCCCTCTCATAGTTCTAGTTTCGTTTCGAACTCATTTGTAGTTGTTGCCACGAACCTGTGGAACAATTTGCCTCTTAGCATAAGGCAAGTAACCACCAGATCTCTATTTAAAAAAATGGTCTATTCACACTTTCTATCACAAAAAAAGTAAGTATTATCTATGTATGTGTATGTAGTTACTATAACTTATTTATTAGAATTTAGTATATTGTTGTCATTGATATATAATATGTAGTGTGTGTAATAATATGTATGGGTATATGTAGTACATGTATTTATATATATATATGTATTAGTATTACTATATATATTAGTATATAGTTAAACCGTAGAATTTAATACAATTTTGCACCTACCTTTCAATATAATGCTCAAGTTGTCCCAATGGTTGGCTAGGATAGAATGTCTAGCGGCATTATAAGCCCGCCTTTGTCTTTGTGCAATAAAGATTTAAATAAATAAATAAAACACTGTTACAACAAGTTTTTACTTAAAACTAGGTACCTACTTAAAATTCGTGACTGTAAAGAGGCGGTATAGGCGATATGCATAAAACTGTCAACCTAATAGTTAAATAAATAAATAATTTACAAAAAAGGTTACCTATTTTATTATAAACTAGAAAACTATTTTGCAAACGAAACGAAGATTTGCGACAAGTACGACTGAACAGGGTAGTTTCCGCGACGAAGACACAATTGAAACCTAAAAACGGTTCTAGAGCAAATAGCGGTTTTTAACACTTTTTTTTATAACTAACAGGATATTTTCACTAGATTTATTTTTTATTTTTTATACCTATACTATTGGCGATGCGGTTGGAAGAACGCTTTCCATAAAATCCTACAAAGGTCGGTTCAAACTTTAACGTCTGCTATTTTAAATAGATTTTTTTGCTGACCATTCCGCAAGAGATTGTTGTCAGCAAAACAATGAATATTTGTGAACATACTATATGAATTGAAATATTGACAAATAAAGTTGGATATCAAAATATCAATATAAAAAGGTGATTTTTTGCTGACCATCTCGCATGAATTTATTTAACATAAGATTCATATCTAAAAGTTCAGGTAGGGTGAGCAAAACAATGAATAATTGTGACAAAATGTCAATACTATGTATCGAACAAGCTTTCATTAATTCAGTTATCTTCCTGTGGTGTTTGTGATTGTTTTGTTATCAGTACTTAACACTCGGTTCAGTTACAATAATAGCATTATATATGGGTTATTTTATACAACGTGTTTTAATATTGACAATCCGTCACTCACGTTGGATAAAGGCGTAACTAATAATTGGTAAAATTAAAATAGAATTACCTACCCATTTTTTTGTCTAGTCATCATCATGATTATCATCAGAGCTCCTAGATCTTGACTTCTACTATTGTGACTTCCAAAACATATATATATATTATTTATTCATCTAGAACTCCAACAGCATTAACAGAAAATACAATTTTACACAATTCATAAGAACATGATAACTTTATTCAGTAAAGTTACAATATATGAAAACAATAACATATTTCATTACGCTTTATGGTACAGGAAAATATAAATCTACTGTGAAGACAATCAATCAAAAAAATAAAAAATTGACAAAACCAAGACAATAATTACACAAATTACATTTAATTTACCATAAAATATATAAACTAAATTAAAAAACAAACTAAAATCCAAACTATATATAAAAATATGCACCCATGACTTGATGATGTGGCAGTGTGCCAAGAACACTCGCAGCATTCCCCCGCTGCACAGCGATGCTGATTTGCTGCGCGAAAAAACTGCCAGCCCTCTTGTCACATACAGCGTTAACCAGCCGCTTAGACAGTTCTTTACTTGGCTTGTATAGTTCGTTAGCGAACTATACAAGCCTAGTACATTGTAAGAAATTTCTGTGCATAAATTTTGAAATAGCCCGCACATCGTTAGATTTCGCTTCTGATATGCGAAGTGTATGCACGGTGTAACTTACAGCGCGTTAGAATTTTCTGGCAGAAATTTCTTTCAATGTGCGCTCGGCCTAAAAGTCGTCCTATATAACCTTTTACGACCGAGTTCTATGTCAAATGACTAACTTATTATTGATTCTAAACTTGAAGGTATTGATTTCTCTTACTTTAAGTTTACATAATACATATTTATGGATAAACAAATTCAAATAATAAAAATGTAGGGACTTGAAAGCAAATCTTTTTTACTCATACAATTTTTTTATAATAGCACGACATTGACCGCCTCCGTGGTCTAGTGGTAACAAACGTTGCCGTGAACTCGGGAGGTCGTGGGTTCGATTCCCACCGGGGGCAAGTTGTACATTGTATAATTTGTCTCGGTCTGGGTGTTTATATGTATAATATGTAGTTTATCAACCATCTAGTTTCCGTAACACAAGCCTCGTAGCTTACCACGGAAATTAGATGGCGCTGTGTGACCTGTCTGGAAATATTTATTTTTTATTATGTGACCTTGCGCCCATGTTAAATGAGCCATACGGGCGCTGTTATACCAGTAACGGTGCCCAGCACTAAAGGTGCATGAATTACCAGCGGGTGATTACTCGCTGAGATCCTGCCGGGGAGAACGGGGGAATGTCCCCATCCCCAACCCAGGCCCATTAGACATCCGGGCCTGGACGACCCCACTGTCTGTCTGTGTCCATGTTAAATGGTGCGCAAGGTCCATGAATGTTAGCAACTGGAATCAGACACTCATGACTGACATCAGTCCCTAACACTATGCCGGCTTGACTGGGCATGACGGCAATTCGAGCCTGATCCCGAAACGTGTGGTGTACTATTTTTTCATTGTAAAATTTGTTTGATATGGGTGCATACCTGAAATAAAACTTTATTTATTTATTTTATTTTATTTAAAACTTAAGTATTCTTTGAGTATTCTTTCTCTTAACGTTTCTCTGTATATATACACGCATCCGGCCTTCCAGAACATATATCTGGGGAATTTAGCCTAAACTCGCCACGCTCTGGCCAGAAGGGTTGGCGAGGATCTGATGTTATTATTATTATTATATATTATTATTCCTGGAACGGGAACGGTGGTGTTGTAAATCAATGACAAATGTAGGTAAGAAAAGTGTATTTCTCATTGGTACATGCCGAGGGGGTTTGAACTGACCTTTGTAGGATTTAAGGAAAGGGTTCTTACAACCGAGCCACCACCACACCAATACGTGTATACGCTACGTGATTGGTAATTAGCTTGTCACTTTGGTTATTTTGGCCACGTCATATGCATCGTTAAACACAAGTCAAAACTTAATTAGCATTTCTACAACTGGTAGTTTTTATTAGTAGTACAAACAATATAAAAGAATTACAACATTAAATAAAGTATATTAAAATGAAATCTAAATTTAACCTAAAAAATAATAATAATAATACATAGGAAATATAAATAAATCCTTACAAAAAAATTGCTCCTCTAAATAGCTGTCTTGTGGCATATACAACTATATACAAATAAATATTGTAAATAAATATCTATTAACATAAGCATATTGTATGCCCATAATATGGGCAGATTGCATCATCATGACATGTGCATATAACTGTAATTAGAATAAGCAATCTATACAATAAAGAATTTTGAATTTGAAAAACTTTAATAATGATTTTTCTCATTTTACTAAAACAAATATATGATTAATATATCTCAAAAATGTCCGTCATTTTATTCTGTTGTAAGTTGATAGACTACATTTCTTACCTACTAACCTAGACTTAAGTATTCTTGGAAAATATTCGATTGTGCGAGCGAGACGGATTACCCTCTTAACGTTTCTCTCTGTATATACAGATACACGCATCCGGTATGCTTTTATTCCCTTCAATTGATTTTTAAAATGACTCAAATAATAGATAATGCTACAAGCATATCAATCACAAATGATAATTTTATGTTGAATCAAGCACAGATAATATTTCCTTACCATGGAGATATCAGAAAGAAATACCAAAAAACCTTTATTTACCTTCGATCGATTCCTTTCCGCTCGTATAGTCTAGGAGATGGTAGTCTATTTTATCAAATTAATTGTTTGTAGTAAAAGTCAAACGATACGTTATTTTATTTCGTGTAATGTTATAGCAGGTTTTTCGCACTATAAGACTATGCATTCCTGGTAGGCAAACTGTTTGACGCACTAAGTGAGCCGGCCGCCCACTGAGACGACTGAGACAGTCAAACTGTGTAGCAAAATGTGAACACTCCATTTCAAATATATGGAACTAAACCGATACGCCGCTAAGTCAGTCGGCGGCGAAACAGTTTGTCTACTGGGAACACAGACTAAGGGCCGGTAACTGAATCCTCTTTAATCACATGTATTGACTTAAATAGTTCCCGTACATATCTTGAACAAAATGTCACTAAGGAAGGATTGTAAGTAGTCACTTATTACTAAGATGTTACTAAATATACGATTTTAATATACAAAAGACTAACAAAAATAAAAGAATAAATTGTTATTTAGTAAATTGGTATACTTATAAACAACTCGTGACTGTACAAAAATTCTGTATAACATTTTTTTTTAACAAGAATAACTTAAAGTTTATTTCTATGATTAGGTACATCATAAAGAATATTATCTGTATATCAAAATAATCTTAAAGCAACTCCTAAATAAGTTAATGCCTTGTCAAGTTTGACCTCTAGGTTTTTTTTTATTTTCAAGGAAAGCGTTCTTACAACCGAGCCACCACCGCCTACCACCTATTAATAATATTATAGCTCTAATATAGATATATGGGCATTCATCTGTTAGAGCTTTAACATCAATAATAGATGATAAGCAGACTGATGGTGGTAATTTTCCCAGTCTTTCGGGGCGGGGAAGTATTCACCAATAGTGATAAACTCAGTATAGTGTATCCATACGTTTCGGGATCAGACTCGAATTACCGTCGTGCCCAGTCAAGCCGGCATAGTATTAGGGACTGATGTCAGTCATGAGTGTCTGATTCCAGTTCCTGTCACATGTCGTGCTAGTATAATATATATATATATATATTGGGTGTGTGCAAAGTTTTACGGAACCGATCCAATACGTTCGCTTCAAATGGCAATTATAAAAAAACTAACGCTAAAAAGGTAAAAAAAATAGACCGCTATCTCTTGGACTACTAAGTAGATTTTTGTTATCGGTCACAACAATACGACAAGAATACGCGCACCAATGTTGACATTGATACTCCTTTATCAAGTTTTTTCACAGTTTGTCTGTTTCTGGGGATATTGTGTTTGGCCTTATTGAATTGTCGACCACGCGGCGACTACTGTTTACTTTGAGGTACCATTGTAAATGACAAACCAATCTATTCAAGTATTTTTCTAACTCTACGTTAGGTTTATACGTGAGATACATACGTACTATATAGGGGAACTATGCCATATATCTTTACGTCAGTTTACAATTATTTATTAATCTTTTGTTGTACTCGTATTTACGCTACTTTTTAAAATGTACGATTTCATAAGAAATATGATAGATTTATCACCAACTTTCCTTCAGCCATGAAATGAAACGAAATGAAAGGAAATGAAAGGAAATGAAAGGAAATGAAAGGAAATGAAAGGAAATGAAAGGAAATGAAAGGAAATGAAACGAAATGAAACGAAATGAAACGAAATGAAACGAAATGAAACGAAATGAAACGAAATGAAACGAAATGAAACGAAATGAAACGAAATGAAACGAAATGAAACGAAATGAAACGAAATGAAACGAAATGAAACGAAATGAAACGAAATGAAACGAAATGAAACGAAATGAAACGAAATGAAACGAAATGAAACGAAATGATACGAAATGAAACGAAATGAAACGAAATGAAACGAAATGAAACGAAATGAAACGAAATGAAACGAAATGAAACGAAATGAAACGAAATGAAACGAAATGAAACGAAATGAAACGAAATGAAACGAAATGAAATGAAACGAAACGAAATGAAACGAAAACGAAATGAAATCGTTTATTTGCTAGGATAAATGGTACATAGTATGTTATATAAACAAAATAGTTTCTGATGATCCACCAGAAGTTTTAAGGATATTAATTATAATAGCATTACATATAATTTGTCATTTCTTAAATTATGTCAACATTTGTATTCACAAAATTCCTTAAGAAACATTTAGCAGACACCCAGCGAGATAGTTTAATATCCGAAGGTATATGATTATAAACTTTTATAGCCATACAATAGCAATTAGAACTACACAGTGAACTCTTACATATTGGCATTAATAGCTTAGTGGGATCTCTTTGACGGAGTTATAAAGCAGTCGAATTAAGACAGACGAATTAAGCTGATAGGCGGCATTCGAGAAGTTAAGTCATATCTTCTTATTGAACACACCACAGTATTTGAAGTTTTTAAACATCCGTTCTTCCGGTAATGTTATATGGAGCGTGGATATTGACAGTGGGTCTGGTCTACAAGTTTAAGGTCGTCCAGCGAGCTATGGTGAGAGCTATGCTTAGGATTTCTCTGAAGCATAAAGTTCGAAAATCAAAATGAAATACTTTATTCCAAAATGAAATACTTTATGTATGTTAGGCATAACATTTCTGTTATATGCATGTAAAACTAACTAACTTAGAAACTACTTAAGATCGTTGCTGTAAAGAGGCCGTGTCAGCTTCTAAATACTTAATTAAATTATAATATATCCTATAAGCTGGAGTCCTTCAAACGAAGTATGAATAACCATCTTTATAGGGCGGCATTGTGGTAGGGACTTATGTCGGTCGTCTGAGGCTGGTGTCAGCTCCCATTCTTGGACCTCGCGTACCGCTTACTATCACATTGGTGTCACATATCATGCTAAGAAATATATATATATATATATATATATATATATGGTAGTAAAAAAAAGCCGTGTCATCTTATAATCTAAATAAATAAAAATGATCATCATTCATCATTACAGCGCCTAGAACACAGTGTCCCAGACCTCCACTGCTGGAGATGGGCCTTCCAGAACATATATCTGGAGAATTTGGCCTACACACGCCACGCTGGCCAGACGGCTTGGCAAGGATATGATGTCATTTTTTCCTATGACAATTTATTAACGTTTTCACAAGTTGGTATTAGTGAAACCGGGACCGACGGCTTGACGTGCTCTCCGAGGCACGGGAACGGTGGTGTTGTAAATCTATGACAAATGTACGTAAGAAAGTGCATTTCTCATTGGTACATGCCGGGTGGGTTTGAACCGACCTTTGTAGGATTTAAGGTACGCGTTCTTACAACCGAGCCACCACCGCGCCTAAATAAAAATGATATTAAACATAAATTCACAGCTGTAAGAGGGCCGTGTCTGTAACGTTGACATTCGTTAAAAAAACCAATATTAAGCTTTTAAAATTAGCAAGGTAAATTGGCAAAGGGCTGGACACGTCTGTCGCAGAACCGGTCAACGATAGAGTAGACTATATGGTTCTGGAGTTGAGACTACGTACTGATAGACGTAAAGTGTAACTATCCACCGCCAGATGGACAGATGATATGAGGAAAGTTGCTGGTGGGAGATAGATGAGGGTGGTGATATAGCGAGCTTTGGGGCGAGGCCTAAACCCAGCAGTGGCACACAGAATGATAAAGTCAGTACAATAATCGATACCTACTTAAATCAATAAAAAAACAAAACCCATTATATTTTTTAAAATGATATATCAAACTTCCTTAAATCCTACAAAGGTCGGTTCAAACCCACCCGGCATGTACCAATGAGAAATACACTTTTCTTACGTACATTTGTCATAGATTTACAACACCACCGTTCCCGTACCTCGTAGAGCACGTTAAGCCGTCGGTCCTGGTTCCACTGATGCCAACTTGTGGAATCGTAATAAATTGTCATAAAAAATTGACATCATATCCTCGCCAAGCCGTCTGGCCAGCGTGGCGAGTGTAGGCCAAATTCTTCAGATATATATTCTGGAAGGTCCATTTCCAGCAGTGAAGGTCTAGGACGCTGTGTTCTAGGGGCTGTAATGATGAAAATGGTGATGATATCAGATCATTATGATGAATATATTTATGTCTATACCGCAAATATTTTGTCCAAATAAGTTATATGAAGTTAAATAATTCATGTCAATTTCCTCGTAATTAATCTGTAAATCTGCCATGATCTCATCATTATTATTTCAATAAAAAAATGTTCCAAGAAAATAACAAAAATCCACTTCGCTACCCAATATGGCGTTATTATATCACTATATCATTATTTACATATCATGATTATAACTACAAAATATATAAGATTATATTATTATTGTTTTGACTTATATTACGATCTGGGCCTTTAAAATAATATTAGTTCATTTATTTATTTAAAAACTTTATTGCACTATGTACAAGAGGCGGGCTTAATGCCGCTGGGCATTCTCTAGCAACCAACCTTTGGGACAATGAAACGATTTGTGTTGTGAGGTAGGTGCAACCATTAAATAGATTAAAAGGTAATTCAAGTTAAATCTAAGTATTATATCTATATAGACAGATACATACTAATATGTACACAATACTACATATACTACATACTATATAGATATATATATTATACACTACATATAATACCTACTTACACTGGTAGTTTAGCTACCATTATTATTTAAAGATGAAATTTATCAACTACCCCAACAAAGATTTTTAATAGGTGGTAGGCGGACTGATTGTGGTAATTTGTCCAGTCTGCCGGGGCGGGGAAGTATTCACTGTTCGTGCGGATAAACCCAGTAAAGTGTATCCACACGTTTCGGAATCAGGTTTGAATTTCCGTCATGCCTATGTCTTGCTAGTATAAAAAAGGGTCCATTGCGCCATTTTACGCGGACATGCCAATGCAAGAATTTGTTTTGTAAATAAATAAAGTGGCTATTGTTAGTCAAAAGTGGTTTTGTTTTGTTTAATAATGTGCTACAATGTGAATAATTATGGAAAACGATAGATTGAACTTCAAAGATGGGTATATATACAAGTTGCAGTACATTTTTTGCGGTTTTCCCTCGCTGTGAACTATAAAACAGAACTGTATTATACCCGACGTGTTTGGGCTATGGGCTTTAAAGCTGCAAGTGACTCCAAGAAAAATATAAAGTTTTTGTCACAAAGCTATTAAATATTTATTACAAAATTAACTTTTTTATTTATACACGATTATCTGCTGTTATTTCTTACGCCATTTTCAAAGCTGTCATCTCATTTATTTATTTATTCAAAGAGAAAGAACAGGGACAGGCAACACAAGAACAATAATAAATCAATTAAAATTATACCCGTCACCAGAATATTTCTCACTGTGAACCAAAGTGCACCCGTGGAAAACATATTTTATTAAGCAATCATCCTGGCCAGGTATTTGGAGAACAACTGTAGTGGTTATGTTGGAACTAAAATCTAGTTGCATTCTTGATCGAAGGTCAAATAAGTCCTGGACTTAAAGTGTAAGCCAATGGATTATAGAACATATTAATATCTTGAAAATACATGTGAAGCAGCCAAAAAAACTCCGATAACAGTGCGATGCCACTCTGTTTTTTCTCCATCAATATTGTTATTTTATCGACGTTACAAATAACGCAAGCAAACACAGACAAATAAATGAAGTACAGTCGACCAAATTTAACATTGACCACCCAAATTTAACAATACATATATATTTACCTATAAAATAAGAATTCCCATTTTTCTTAGGCTAAAAAAAAATATTTGATAGTTAATTTTATTTATTTTACTTTAGCATAACTACAATTGACAAAAACTTATGTTGACGTTAAAAGTTATACAGTAACGATCCCTTATTAATTAGAGAATTATTTACACTCTGAAATCCGATGACTTATCTATAGAAAGTCGTATTAATTAACCAATTGACTGTTTAATTAAATTATATTTGAATGCTGGTGTAAAAGAGATGTTTATCTTTATAAACGTGGTTTCTGACCACACCGCAAGAGGTATGGTCGTGATTATACTTAATTACATTTACGTCAAACATGTTTTTTTATAGAAATTTTTCAGCTTCTAAAATCTCGTAAATTATCATGATTATCGTCACCATTGAACTTGTCCCAGACCTCCACTGATGGAGATATATTTCAAAAACATATAATTATCTGGAGAATTTGACCTACACTCGCCACGCTGCTGATCAGAAGGATTCATGTCAATTTTAAAAACAATTCATTAACGATTGCAAAAGTTGGTATTAGTGAAACTAGGACCGGCTTAAGGTACTTTTCGAGGCACGATGGTGTTGTAAATTTATAACAGGAAAGAGTATTTCTTATTAATACATTTTTTTGGATTGGAAAGAGTTCTTACAAACGAGTCAGTCACAACTCTATTCTTGTTAGTTAGACGCAAGCGTTAAAGAAGAAGACAAATTTCTAAGCATTCCATGGATTTACCGTGCGGGTGCCGGGTCCATCGTGTGTGGGTAAGAGATGAGAAGGATGGTGTCTCGGGCTTGCGACCGACAATAGGCTGGTTTAAGAAAAGGAGGCCTCCTTTCCCTACCCAACCAAATACTGTATGATTCCGTTAATGCCGTCTTGGAAGCACGTTCCATAAATGTATTGACGGCAGACCTGCTTAGGCCCAATTCTTTCAGTAAGTGATGCAAAGATTTTGCTGGAACTCCTCTTGCACCAACTTCCACTGCGTAAAGCTGAGTCTTGAACCCGTTCCTGATCATTTCTTCTATGAGATCATAATATTTATTCGACTTCATGTTGTGGTCTTTTGGAATATTTGATTCCCACGGAACGGTAAGTTCAATAAGGATAACTTTTTTCAAGTTCCGAGAAAACACTAAGATGTCTGGCCTATAGGCTGATACAGCTAGTTCATCTGGGATCCTATAATGGTGTTCAAATGTATCCATGAGAATTTTCCAGTCCGATGCGGCGCCAAGGATCGAGGTGGGCTTGCATTTAGTTTTCGTGCTTTGCCCTTCCTTTACAAACGTGGTCAAAGTTTTATTTGTAGTCAGTCCCTTTCTGGCTCGTGCAATAGAAAGGCTTACTGCTTCACGGATAACACCTAGGACTTTAAAATAAATACTACCTAGAATATTTTGTAATTTTGACGTATCTGTAAATATAGGAATCCACTACTCGTATTTTGATGTATCTCACGTCTTCCGCGTTTGAAGTAATAGACTGTTAATACAGGATACTTTTGAAGAATATAGGACTTTTTTTTTGCCAAAAACTTACTTCGACAGTTCTATTTCACGACTAGAAAGATAGTTTATTGTTTCATAACAGACTCTTAAAAACAGAGTCCTTGACTTTCACTGTTGGAGGTTTGCCTTTCAGAAATTTCTGGAGATATTGACCTACACTTGCCACGCTAGCCAGAAGTTTGATGTCAATTTTAATGACAGTTTATTAACGATTTCACAAGTTGGTATTACTTAAACCGAGATCGGCAACTTAACGTGCTTTTACAGTTAACAGTAAATATAATATGTATGTATTCGAAGTACTTAGATACAAAATTATTTTTAAAAAATTGATTAAAAAACTAATTAAATAGTAAATTAAGATGGATGGAGCTGTTGTTGGCAAGGAACAACCTGAAGCTGGAGTCATATATAGTACATTATACGAGTATAAGCTATAAATTTTCTAGGAATTTTATTTTATTTAAAATATTTAAAAAGTATCATCACGACCGTTATAAATAAGCGGATTCACATTTAGCCAACTTTACTATAGGCCAATCATGACAAGTGGCAAGCTCGTCGATGTCTCCAGCGAGAAATATCACAAATAAATTAAATATTAATTAAATGTAAAGTTGTCAAAACAGCTCGTAAAC
Source organism: Tinea semifulvella (assembly GCA_910589645.1). Classification (NCBI taxonomy): domain Eukaryota; kingdom Metazoa; phylum Arthropoda; class Insecta; order Lepidoptera; family Tineidae; genus Tinea; species Tinea semifulvella. Next base: position 9,761,092 of record OU342610.1, read on the forward strand.
ACCTCGGGAGACAAAAGGGCTGGGCAATATTTGGGCCAAAGGATCAGCATTGCCATTCAACGTGGCAATGCTGCCAGTATCCTTGGCACTTTGCCCATTGGCAGCGATTTGGAGCAAACTTTTTATTTATAATTATTTTTATTTAGTTATTTCTTCATTTTAGTTTTTAGTTGTATTTTTATTTCTTGTTTATTTTTAGTTTAATTATTATTTTATTATTTATTTAATTTATTATTTTATTATACCTTATTTCGTACCATCAAATAAAGCAAAAGTCATATTATACATTAATAAATAGGTATTTTTGTGTCCCGACCAGTAATCGAACCCGGTACCTCCGAGTCTAAATCCACGGACTTAACCGCTAGACCTAGGTCTAATAAAATCCCTTCATATTAGCGAATTAACTCTTTAAGTTTTGTTTAGGTGGATCACGATTGGATTTTGTCGATAGTACCTACCAAAATGGCGGTCAACGACCTTTAATGTAGAAGTATTGTGAAAGACAAATTATCATCTTATCATTAACTCAACACCAAGTTCGGTTATTTTTCTCTAAACAAACATGGTTTTATGTTGCATAATAATGTCATTGATAGAGACCTTCTATCAATCTATCCATATCATTACTTATTATTTGTGACAACCATTTTTTTTTTTTTACTAATTCTCCCATTATGGATGATGATTAAGATGATTGGGAAGGCATAACGTCTAGGTTGGATGAAGTTATCATGACATTCCAGATGTTGCAGAATTTGATGCTTTTCTTGGTGTCATTATAGCCCACAACAGTGTTTGAAGACAAAAGTTTTCAACCAATGCGTTCTTCCAGTATTGTCGTACGGGGCAGAGACGTGGACACTGACAGTGGGTCTGGTCCACAACTTTAAGAACCCTCAGCGAGATATGGAGACAGCTATGCTCAGTATTTCTTTAATGGATAAAGTCCGAAACGTCGACATCTGTCAGACAACCAAGGTTACCGACATAGCCTTCAAATACTAATCTGAAGTGGCAATGGGCCGGACACGTCTGTCGTAGAACCGATGACCGTTGGAGTAGACGAGTTTTGGAATGAAGACCCACGTACGGGAAGACGCAGAGTGGGATGACCTGAAAAAGGTCGGTGGTGGGGGCTGGATAAGGGTGGCGAAAAATCGTGTAAAATGGCGAGCCCTATATCTAGCAGTGGAGAGACACAGGCTGATGATGATGATGATTATAGCCCAAACACGACGGGTATAATATGGAAGTTCACAGCGCAGAAATATTATAATTTACATACTATTGGAATCAATTAACATTTTAAGAAAGAGCCAGCCCTCTTGTCACCGGAGGAGACGACAAGACGCGGTGTTATGTCTTTTACAAACTGATTTGCGCTTGGACTCCATGGGCCCAGAGTTTCTACAGCAAACGGCACAAATATGTAATCTTTTAATATACTTACATACGTGCGCCGCTTGCTGGACTCCGCATTTTCCGCCGCGGCTCCCGCTACTATTTAACATACACTACCGATAGAAAGCATAGGTACAAAAATTTAGGAAAGGCATGCTCTCGTGATCGTGACAAGTGGCGCTCAATTGTCTCTGCCTTCCCCGCAAGGAATTTGGCATGAAGATATGTATGTATGTACTATATAAACCACGCTTTTTAGTTTATTAAGAAAATCCAAAACAGCAATCCTTTTTACAGAGCATTACAATTTACATGCAAAAGATTTCACCGTTTACATAAATTGAAATTTTAAATCGTTTTTTACATTATTTTAAATTAAATACAAACAGAAATAAAGTTTAAGTCGTTAATATAAGGTAAAGTCTGGAGGCAGGATAGCTGGCAATTATTTCTGCCAACGTATTAGCCTCGCTATACTCAGGGGAAATGATGCCAGTCTCCTTGGGACTATACGTCTCTAGAGGACATTTTTTACTTTAGTTCGTTTTTTTTTCCTAGTATTTTTGTTACAACTGCCTCCGTGGTCTAGCGGTTAAGTCCGTGGATTTAGACTCGAAGGTACCGGGTTCGATTCCTGGTCGGGTCATAAAAATATTTATTAATGTATATAAATACATTAAATTAATATTTAATTTGTTGTGATATTGCTCGAATTTGGTACGTTGGAGACATCGACGAGCTTGCCGCTTGTCATGATTGGCCTAAAGTAAAGTTGGCTAAATGTGAATACGCTAATTTATAAGCGTGGTTTCTGACCACCTCGAAAGGGAAACGGTCGTGATGATACTTTACTTTTTTACTTTTTATTTCTTTTTACTGTAATGGAAGAATTTTTTTATAGGTTTTTCGATAAACCGTGTTTTATTTATAAAATTGATCAGTTTAGTGCAAGCCGGTCCATCAAAACAGACATTTAACCGAGACGAATAATTACAATCGCCTCGCTGACAATCGCACTATTCGAATACAAAGCTCGCACAACGCCTCTATAACACCACAACACTAACGACTTTCAATTCAAATCCTTACACAGAATTAGAACCTTTGTGCTGTTAAGTTTTAAAGATTATATTCGTTTGGACGGTTTTTTGTGAGTTATGTTACAAAGTTGGGTTGTCGCGATTGTCAACGGACAATGTGCAATAATCCGTGTATTGTTGATTCGACATTGTTGTTTTATGAGAGGTCGCCTGTCGCGGCACAATTGGGTGCTTTATTGCATAAATAATGTTACGTTATCATTCAGCCCTACAGCGAATTTTGTGCCTTACAAATTAATTTAGATTTTTCTATAAGTGTGAATGCACATTTTTCTTTGAAGAATGGGCCCAAAAACATGTTCTCGTGTCATTATCATTTCTTATTTATTTCATAGTTAATATATTTTAGTTTCATAAACTGTAATTAATTTTATTTTTACCTTAATAATTACATAGTTTCGATCCTGCGAATTTAAATCCAGTAATTTATTTGTAATAAAGTACCTGATCATAATAAAGAACCTAATCGTATAAATAGTGTTTGTAACTATTTCATACATGAATCTTAATCAATTGAGTTTTAATTAAATTAAATTTTTATGTTGGGGTAAATCAGATGTTGAAATTAAATTTAAAAAAACACAATAATTAGATATGATTATTGAATTATATTTTGTTGAGGCACACTCCAACAAAGTTGGGGCTTGGTTTTGGCCAATCTCTTTTGATATAGTTTATTTTTAGTTAAAATTATCGCCAACCCGTCTGGTCAGCGTGACGAGTGTAAGCCAAATTGTCTAGAAATTTCTGAAAGGCCCATTTCCAACAGTGGAGGTCTATAGTTCTGTTCTAGGGGCAGTAATCTCGCGTAACATACCATCAGCAAGGAGATATGTCACATGTCGTGCTCAGTATATATTTTTTTAATGTTATTGACATCACACATTTTGTTTCAGAGCTTTACACATGAAAGAGCACCCCGACTACAAATACAGGCCACGGCGAAAACCCAAGGCATTAATCAAAAAAGAACCGAAATATGGCTACGGTATTGGAAACATGTTGGCCCCAGTTCCACGTTTAGCACCACCGTCGATGCCACATCCCATGCACCACCTGTCAATGTCGCATCCATTGCTGGGTGACAAACAAGATCTCAGCAGAGCACTTTTCCCTCCATTGCCGTATCCGTTCTACCCGTTTGCCAAAATTCCGATTGACGACGGCAAATTGGCAGCTGAACTTGCACATATACAGGTAATTCATGGTTCTGTACTCCTATTATAGTAAACAGTAGAAGCTATGGTCGCTCGGTTGTAAGGACGCTTTCCTAACAAAAGTCGGTTCAACCCCCCCAATGAGCAATCAAATTTTTTTCTTATGTACATTTGTCATAGATTTACAAGCCTACCGTTCCCGTGCCGCGGAGAGCACGTTAAGCCATCGGTCCCGGTTCCACTAATACCAACTCAACTTGGGGAATCGTTAATTTTGTTTTATTATTACATATCTACTTAATTTAATTAGTTAAGTAGATATGTAATAATATATAATTTTACTGACAAAGCCCATATACAGCCGCAACTACAGTTTAATTTAATTTATTTACCTAACGTAGGTAGATATTTATATTTAATATAGGTACCTATATTTTTGGTTATTTTTTGTTATTGTGTTGATGTTCCTATGTCACTACCAGTTCTGTTCCTTGTCTTCACATTGCACTCTCCAGGCAAGACAGATATTTTAACGTTAAATATATATTGTGTACAATTTTGTTTAAATTATATTGACTTAACCAAATTCCGGTGGGAATGTACGGTGATACACTAAGAATAAGAATAAGAATATATTTAGCCAACTTTACTATAAGCCCATCATGACAATTGGCAACCTTGTCAATGTTTCATTTCCAAAATAAAATTAACATATATTAAATTTTTCGCTTAAATAAACGACTAATAAGGAATAATATCCTATTTAATAATTTCTGAATGTATCATTTGTTGTTCAACAGGCAATATATGGTGGAGCATTATACAGCAGCGCTCTGTATGGTAGCCCGCTATCTCCATGCGGATGTCCCCCACGAAGGTCACCATCACCCACGGCGCCCCCACCAGAGGTCAAGCGCCCCGTGGCCTACGTACTAATGAAGAACGAAGACCAAGAGCCTCCCCAACACGTTATCTGAAGGCCGCTTGCGCTCCCGGCGAGGACCTGGTCTTCTGTCTGGGAGCGACCCTCAACTTCTTCAGACCCTCAGAGGGAATGTTCTTCGCCCGACAGTGTGTGAATTGTGATATAGAAAAGACAATTTATTTTCACTATCAAATAATACAGCACCTAATTCTGTGGAAAAAACTATAGCGTCTAAAATAGCTTTTCCCGATCAGGCTACTAATGTATAACCCATTCAAAAATGACAGGGCAACAATCTTCGAAATTAATGCAGAGCTTACATGGGTCGATTTTTTTTCGCCGTCAGAATTGATCACACGTCTAAACTCGACCGTGTGGAATGTCCGCAAGTAATTAAGTTACATAATTTCGCCGCATGCGGGTAGGATTAAAATCGTCCGTATAGATCCGTCAGTGGCATGCGTTCGCCCGCCGCACTTTAATGTTTTATAACACATGTTATGCTCGTCAACACCCCGAGAGACAAGAGGGCTGGGCAATGTTTGGGCCGAAGAATCAGCATTGCCATTCAACGTGGCAATGCTGCCAGTATCCTTGGCACTTTGGCTATTGGTAGTGATTTGAATCAAGTTTATTATATATATTTATTTATTTTTGTTTTGTTTTTAGTTGTATATTGATTATTATCAAGTAGTATATATATATATATTAGTTTATCAACCATCTAGTTTCCGTAACACAAACCTCGTAGCTTACCACGGAAACTAGATGGCGCTGTGTGACCTGTCTGGAAATATTTATATTTATTTATATTTATCTATTCGCAGCCTATTTTAGGTCAACTGTGTGACGTGGACACTGAGTCCAGTGGATATGGTCCACAAATTCATAGTCGCTCAAAGAGCTATGGAGAAAGATGGAATTCGAAACGTTGATGTTCGTCAGAAAACCAAAGTTACTGACATAGCATTTAAAATTAACGGGCTGGACATAGAACCCACGAGCGATGAAGTAAACGGGTTCTAGAGTGGAGGCCACGTACGCGACGACTCAGAGTTGAACAACCAAAAAAGTCGCTGGCGAGGGTTGACTGAGGGTTGCTAAAGACCGCGTGTAGTGGCGAGCCTTGGGAGAGTTCTACATCCAGCAGTGGAGAGAAACAGGCTGATAATTATGTGTAAGGCGTGCACCGTCCGTTAACGTATTTAAAAACCTTCTAACCACATTATTTCTTGAGAAACAGAATGTATGTCTCTCGAATTAGTTGTTTGACTTTTTATTTATATATATATCTATTTATTTATAGTGTATGTTTATGTATGTATGTATTATATAGTATGTATGTGTGTTGTTTTTTTTTTATATTGTGTATGTATATGTATATTTAATAAATGCGTAATTATGTTTATTTACTAATTTAAGCTATTTTAATATTTTTCTTTATCCTGCCCATCACCTTACATGATCCCCAAGGTTAGCTGGTGAAGAATGCCTTATGGCGTTATAGCTCGCCTATGTACTAGGTTTTTAAGTGCAATAAAGTATTTAAATAAATAAATAAATAGTCTAGTGATTCGGCTTTGTGGGGCAATTTGCTCAACAACTAGCCGCACGGCGAAAATCGACCCATGTAACTCTCCCATAATTTATTCGTATGTGGAATTGAAAATGAGTGGAATTAATATATTCCATGCAACTCTATTTTCCAAAAATTGTACGACTCAACTGTACTAAAAAGTTCATAACAAAGTGATAGAAAATTTTAATGATATCTATGAATGGCTCTCAAAAATGTAGTCGTAGAAAAAGCCATTTTATAGGTATGTCTTAAAGTTTTTTTTAATAAAACAACTCGTTCTCAAGATATTAACTTATTTAACATTGAAATTTCCAGTAGCCTGAACGTAAAATAAATTATAATCGACCCCAAAGTGATGTTTCAAGATTGTCTATGGATAGAAGAGGTTAGGGTAAATGAACTTCGAAGAAAGACTGATTGTGGTAATTCGCGGGTTTTCGTCTGTCTTTTTATTTGGCACATGTGTCAAATTTATTATTGTTTTTTGGTTATTCGTTAAGGCACTGGTTAAAGAGACCGTTCGGCCTAAAGTGAATTTATATTAATAATTTTATAGTTTTATTGATTAGTTTGATACTATTTGGAGTGTTTCGCGACTTTTTCGTTAATTTTATGTTAAGTTTTTTATTGAAATTGTAATATTAGTCAGGCCACACACCGAATATACAAATGTGGCGCCACAATTATTCAAGCACGCACGCCATGATCACATTTGAAGCGAGACTGCATTCACGCCAGGCAATTGATTCGTTTATTATGGCGCGAGTCAAAACGTAATTGTGGCCTGTTTATGGTGTGCAGCAGCCCTAATCTGTTACTTAAGCGCAAACGTTATTAGTGGATTTCGTTATTTATTGCGTCATAATTATTATTAAATTTTCAACTCTATAAGCGCTCGACCTTGATATGTATACGAGTATATACAGTTAACAGATTCCATTATATAACGTTTGCGCTTAAGTTACAGAATAGGGGTATTGCGGACCTTAAAATTAACGTAAACAGGAATATACGTGGCTGACATGTCACTACTACTTGTTGATTGTAAGTTTGTTAAATATAATATTAATTGACAAATAGAATTATAATCCAAGTGCAATGTAAAATCGCAATATTTTGTCGCGAATAGATTACATATCAATTATAAATTAATGTACATGTAATGTAAATAGACTTAGATATAAATCATCATCATCATCCTGTGTCTCTCCACTGCTGGATATAGGCCTCCCCCAAGGCTCGCCACTTCACACGTCCTCCCGTACGTGGTCTCCACTCTAGAACTCGTCTACTCCATCGTTCATCGGTTCTACGACAGACATGTCCAGCCCATTGCCACTTCAACTTACTAATTTTGAAGGCTATATCAGTAACTTTGGTTCTCCGACGGATTTCCTCGTTTCGGACTTTATCCATCAGAGAAATACCGAGCATAGCTCTCTCCATAGCCCGCTGATATAAATGATCTAGATATAAATGCGCCGTACATACTTCCATTTTTTTTTTAATCATTAAAGGACATTGGAATAATAAAAAAAAATGTACTCAGGTTTTATATCGGTACACAATTATTTATTTTATTTATTTGTTATATGGTCACGGTCGTGATGATAATTTACTTTACCTATCTTAGTACGAGTTTAGATATTTCGTAGACGCGTAGCATTCTCGTAGCAGAACAAATCTAAAGTAGGTATAAAAAATAAATAAATGAAAGAACAAGGTCTGTATGTATGAGTATGTATGTGTGTCTGTTTGTCTCGCCTTCACGCCTATATCACTGAACCGATTTTAAATTATTTTGGTACAGTTGTTCATTGGAACCCTGGATAAAAATTTATGTCATTGCCTGACCACCACACTCGTATATGTGGAAATATCCCTACTCCGAAATGAAGGTTTTTTGACGACCAATAAATTACACGGGCAACACTGCGTCGTACAGCTTATAATAAATATATAAATATTTCTATATTAGTATATATCGTCATGATCGTAGAACAGTGTCGGATTTAAAAAAATACCCATAATTTTGCATATATATTTATATATAGTTTTATATTGTTTGTGGTCTGTAATTTATAGTACAAATATTAGAAAGGGTTCCAAAATGAAATCTAGAAGGTTTGCACTTATTATGAGACTTAAAAAGTGACAAAAAAACAGTCGAAATGACAGTTGAATGGCCGCCATGAAAATTTTAAATATAGCAGATCCGTCACTGTTCTACGATCATGACGATATATTTGTTGGTTCAAAAATAAGGTCGCCTTACAATAGCTGCGTTTACAATAGTTAATCTTAAGATAAATAAATAATGATATAAATAAATTTATACTAAATTTAACGTGGTTGTATAAAAAAACTCTATCCAGTCACTCTTTACTTTTTGAGTTATATATTTGTTGATAAAGATTTATATATATATATATATATATATATATATATATTCATTACTCTTTGGTCGCGATGTACCTTGAGATTGACAGTTCTACGAGAGTGACGTGCCGAGGCGTGTCCCTCTGTTTGACAGCTGGAAGTAATAATTGAGTGAAGGAACTGTTGAGGATACATCTATAATGCCCCATCCAGACTCTCCAGACCCCTCGCTGTCGCTCCGCTTTCTGTTGCCCCATCCAGACTCTCGCGACGCCTCCTAGAGGCTCTCGGTACAAGTCTTTTTTATTCAGTTTCCCGCTACGCCTAGTACAATATGGACGTGATTTCAGTGACTGCATTAGCTACTTTATGTGCCTACCAATATTATAATGCCTTGCGTATGTATCACCTAAATAAAAAATAAAAGTCTAAACAGCGAAGGTGGTGGATGACGTCAATACACCGTAACAGGACGATGTATTCCTTGTGATATGGACTTTTTGGATTCCAAGTGATTGAACCCATTTAGTACGATTCCATAAAAGTGGTACACAAATCGTTACTCCAGTCCGTTATAATATAAACAAAAACGCGCGCGTCCTCACTCGGCAGCAGTTAACAACAAACCGAGCGAGCGCGAGAGTGTGGTTGATTCCCTCGCCTCCTCGCAGTCACTTTAATCACGTCCATCTTGGACAGGACGTAGCTGGCAACTGAATTAAAATCGAGAGTGTGGACGGCTAGCACTCCTGCAGCCTCCACTCGCCAAGACTCGTGCCGAGAGCCTCTAGGAGGCGCCTCGCGAGAATTTGGATGGTGCATAAGAATACGGGTCTTAATATCGACCCAATATGTCGCTTGGTGATTATAGCTTTTCAAGAGTCGACATCATCCAAAATGCATATTATAATTTAATATGATTTTGTAAATAGGTAAGTAATTACATTGTAATGAAGGGAGCTACTCATGACAATTTTGTTTATAATTATATTCCTCTTCTACATAATTAAATAATTAGGTATCGATATTATTAATTGTAAAAAAGTAGTTAATTAAATTAAAATTATAATTGTAAATATTAAACACACATCTTCATGTTACGATTATAATATGTATGTAGTTAACGATGTATTGCTTAAATTGTAAATTGTATTATTCAAACGAGTCTTTAAGTGACTTTACTTAGAGTCATACAGTACAAAACTAAATGCAAGCCCACCTCGATCCTTGGACTGGAAAATTCTCATATATACATTTGAACATCATTGTAGGATCCCAGATGAACTAGCTGTATCAGCCTATAGGCCAGACATCTTAGTGTTTTCTCGGAACATGAAAAAAGTTATTCTTATTGAACTTACCGTTCCGTACGAATCAAATAATGCAAAAGACCACAACATGAAGTCGAACAAATATTATGATCTTACAGAAGAAATATTTAGGAACAGTTTCAGACTCAGACAAGAGTTCGAGAGGAGTTCCAGCAATTTTTTTTTACTACATACAGAAAGAATTGGGCCTAAGCAGGTCGGCAGGAGAAGCTCGGCATTAACAGAATCATACAGTATTTGGTTGGGTAGCAAGAGGAGTAGTATGGTGGATGGCCTCCTTTGTAACCCAGGCTGTGTTTGTCAGTCGTAAGCCCAGTCACGGTGAATCAATGGAATCCTTGGAAGTTTGTCTTCTTTCTTCTTCTCCCGACGTTTCGGCCAAGATTACAGGTTGACTGGAGCTGCTGTACATAATGGGCAGTCAAAGTCAAAATATCTTTATTCACGTAAACCTATTACAGGCATTTATAAAACGTCAATAATTTAATTATTTTGAATGATTCTACTCCTGCTAGTAGGAAACTAAGCAGCAAAGTGGTCCAATAAGTAAGCTGTTAGCAGAAGGCCAGCAGCTTAGCAGATTCCAGTGACCTGTTAATGTTGAATCTGACTGAGAAAGGAATCTGCAAGGAAAACTCAGCTATATCAGATTTACAAAATAAAATATATACAGAACTGCACCACAACGATCAAACTTTTAAATTTAGTTATCAGTAGATGTAAACCTACCCACTTATCACAAAAGTTTTTAGAAATCGTGACGCGACACACAGCACTCACAATATCCTTAGCAACATCGGCTGCAGTCGAGCCGTGACCACAGCCAATGCAACTTAACCAAATCATCGGGAGAAGTATGATAAGTCACGTAAAGACCCGTTAAAATAAAAAATAAAATGTAATCTTGACCTCAGTTTCCGAAAAGAAGTTTTTAATACCTAAGCCACGTTTGCTATATGCCACATTATTGGTAGTTCACTTGTTATGTTAGCCAAGCACGTGCCTTATAAGCAAATTTTTACGGACGTTCATTCGGAAATTGGCGGTCATAATTTTATGAATTAACATTTTTTTTAATCTTATAATAGTATTTTTTTGGTGAATTTTCGATGTAGAGTCGGCCAAAAATTATCTATAACCCTAATATTAAAATTCGTTTTCACATCACAAATCAAAAAAAAAAAATTTAGTTCTAGGCCTAATGCTAGAGATGGTCAAGAACATGATTGAACAGACTGGGGTCTAGCAAACTGCCCTCGTGGTCTAGCGGTTAATTTTGTGCTAAAAATTAAATAATAAGCTGTAAATAAAAAATGTATGTTGTAAAAAGAGATCAGTTTTAAATCTTGCAACCTTTGACTATTTGTTTCATTATCATTCATTACAGCCCCTATGACACAGAGTCCTGGATCTCCACTGTTGGAGATGGGCCTTCCAGAAAATTCTGAAAACCGAACGTGTTCTTACAACCGAGCATTCCATTTGTTTATTTTCATTGAATGTTTAAAATAATTTCCTTTTTATTGTTATAGTACTAATGTTATTAATTGTTTTGTTGATTTTCTACTATTAAGTTTTATAATGATTTTCTATTGATATAAATGTATAGGAAAAATTAAATACATTCTTCAAATTATTTTACCTTTTATTTCTATCCATAAAACCACTCACATTATAACCAGTTATATTATTTATTTATTTATTTAGTACACACAGCAGTACATATATTATCACACACATAACATAGTATAATTATAACTTATCTAATATATGTACCAATTAGGTGTCACAGCATTCACCAATATAAAAAGAAGAAGAAATTAGAAACTTATTACTGTTAAATAAAAAAAAAAAAAATTTACAAAAACTAACAAATTTACAAAATAAAAATATGACTTCTAAAATAAAATTATACATTTTTCTCTTTTTTAATAGAACTAATTAGGAAACATAAAAATTGCACAAATTTGGTACCTTAAAAAAAACGAAAAAAAAAACACTTGTAAAATAAATTATAAGCTACTCAAAAATTATGGTTTGAAATGTCCGAGAACATTTTTTCTGAATACATTGTAACGGTCATGAAATATGTCTATATCATTATTGGCACTGCAGAGACTACTGTAGGTGTTGCATACTCAGGATGTTGACGAATGTGAACCTACATTAGTTCTTGAGGGAGGACAGCACAGGATCTTGGTTATAGGACGACGTGGAATATTATAGGGTACTGTCAGGGAAATGTGTTGCAAGAGTTCGATACATCCAGTCTGGCCAGTCTGGCAGTATTATAAAAGAACACAACAAAAAAAAGCATATGCCTAAACAGTTATTGCCAGAGAATCGGGGCCCAGTCCTTTTAGTGTAAAATATTTCCATGGTATACTTTTATAAACAGTAATCTAGTAGCATGTGCTCACAAGTATCGTAGCCAAGCCACTTCTAAACTCATCCGGACGAAGTGTTCTAAGCAAGGGGGAGCTTCCTTAAATCAATACTATTTAATTGCATTTTCTTTAATAAAACGTAATTTTAATTTAAGTTTACATTAAATTACATGTCATTCAAAATAATTTATTTGTATTTTTATTTTTATTGTTTGTTCTCTTCTGCCGATGGATGATGAATGAGGTGATAGGGAAGGCAAAGGGTAGGGCCCATACAACCAAGTCTGACGTAATATATTTTTCTTTTCTATGAGTTAATGAGGTCATCATCAAATTTCAGATGCTGCAGAATTTGATGCTTTTCTTGGAGTCACTCGCGGCATTATAGCCCAAACACGTCGGGTATATGGGAGTCCACAGCGCGGGAAAATCGCAAAAAAATAACTGCAACTTGTGCCCCATATTTAAAATCCAATTTATCGTTTTCCATAATTATTCATATTGTAGCACATTATTAAACAAAACAACACCATTTTAATAATACATATTGACATATTTACGCAAAATGGCGCGAAGAACTCCTTTATTTTTTTCATTAGTATGTGGCAACTTCCTTGGCTCCTTGGCCACTGTAAAATAAGACTGTCAAAACTTTTAAATTTAGAACTAAGGTAATTAGATGGATTACAATTTTACACGGACAACATGTGTTTCTTTTAATTAACTAATATTAACGAAATATTTCGTCAATAATGAGAGATAAAGTGTATTTTATTTATTTATTTATTATAAACTTTATTGCACAAAGTACAAAGGCGGACCTAATGCCGCTAGACATTCTATACTGGTCAAACCTTTGGGACAACTAAAGCAGTTACGACGAGATAAGGACCTGCCTTATCAAAACTAATAGAAAAATATTAGACTTCAATATATACTAGTGAATAAATACTTATTTACATACTAATACATACACAAATACATAGAAATAAAACTACATACATACGTTCTATGAATATACATAAATATAATATACCTACTATATGATGACTATAATGAGAGAAATAAATATAGCAGAGAGTGTATTAAGCTTATGGTAAATTTAAATAGTGCGCATAGACCAGTTTCTTAAATAGTGTTCTATTTGGAGCTTGACGGATGTCCACCGGTAACTGGTTTCAAAGATGCACAGCCACCACCGCAAACGACTTGGAAAAGAATGCGGTGTGATGTGTGGGGAAGGAGAGCGTGGAGTTAGAAGAAGAACGTAAAGTTCTGTCATGAGTGGCACCAAGGAAATTAAATTTCTCTTTTAAATATTCCGGTGTATTAGGCTCATATAATACTGAGTACAACATGCAGAGAATCCTACGGTTCCTGCGATGGCGTATAGGCAACCACTTTAGTTTGTCACGGAATGGCGAAATGTGATCGTACTTTCTTAGACCGAAGATAAATCTGATGCATGCATTATGTAGTCGTTCCATTTTATTTAATAATTCCTCAGTGAGATCCACACAACACACGTCACCATAGTGGAGCAACGGGAGTAGCAGGGCTTGTACAAGAGTTATTTTAGCTTTCAACGGCAGAAAATTTTTGAGTTTATTAAGAGATTGCAGTGAGAAAATTTTTTTACGACTGGTGTCGGCGATTTGCGCTCCCCAACTAAGATGAGAGTCAAGGTGTAATCCAAGACTCTTATCCTCGCGGCGGAACGCAATAGGCGCGTTGTCATACCGAAGCTGGTCAATTCTGGTAAGTTCAATTTTTGATAACAATAGGGAGCTCCCGACTATAATTGCCTGGCACTTGTTCGGGTTGACAACGACGCCAAACCGCGACGACCATGTATCTAATTTTACTGAATGTCTTTAAATTGGTTTAAAAAATATGAATAACAAAGTCAATCCCAAAAAACTCCCCCAGCCAAAATCTATTCAGCACATATATTTCTAATTTAAATACGACAATGAATGAATGACAACTTGTGGTCACTATTTGGGGACATTACTTTTTAAGGGCTTCCACTAACACATTCAAATACAACTACGAGTTCATCCATTGGCAGTGTAGAGACATCATAGTATATTTGTATAGTCATTATTTTTTATTTATTTTATTTTATTATGGTAACAAAACAGTCATAATACAATTTATATAACAAACAATATACATATAATTAGACCTGGAGTACCAAAACTGTAAAAGAGAATTATACTTATTACATTTTCAAAATACAATTAAACCACAAAAGAAAGTAAAAATCACATTTAAGTCTATTCTATCGAATACTTAACTCTAATTATCTCACGGACTCTGCTCCTATACACTGACTTAGAGCAAGCAAATATGTCCACGTCAACCAAGCAATCATTATATAGTTTTACTGCACGTCTTAAAAAGGTGTTTTTTGCATAATTTGTTCTGCTAAAGGAGGAAATGAACAAGTCTTTAGAACGTGAGGTAAGTCAAGGCACTCTAAACGTGACATTGTCTAAAAGAGTAGGAGAGTCTATGTGATTATTCACTATTTTGTATAGAAACATGGAATCGTTTAAAAACAGCGACTTTGCAAAGAATTAACTTTATGACGTTCAGACGCAGCCTTGTAACTTAAGAACTCGTTCCCAGTGCGGTATTCTAATGCTTTCAGAAATTTATTTTGTAGTTTTTCCAATCGGGTATGTGCACTGGGTACTGAGGGCTCCACACTATGCTACCGAACTCCAAAACACTTCGAACGTAAGCGTAGTAAAGTGTTTTGTACGTAGATGCTTTCTTAAATGGTTTGCCTAGTCTCAGGATCATACCCAATCTTTTATAAGCTTTATCGATAATATTATCTATATGTAAATTAAAATTAAGTTTGCAGTTATATTGCATTACATTACGCACATTACGTGCAATATTCAAGAATCCATGTACCAATGACAAATACACTATTCTTAAGCACATTTGTCATAGATTTACAACACCACTATTCCCGTGACTCGGATAGAACGTTAAGCAGTCGGTCCTGGTTCCACTAAAACCTACTTGTAGAATAGTTAATAATTGTCATTACAAATTGACTTCACACCCTTGCCAACCCGTCCGGCCAGCGTAGCGAATGTATGACTGGTTCTAGGGCTGTAATGATGAATCATCGACGGATCTAGTAAATTTATATATTTGCTGACAGACAGACAGTGGGGTCGTCCAGGCCCGGATGGCTAATGGGCCTGGGTTGGGGATGGGGACATTCCCCCGTTTTCCCCGGCCGGATCTCAGCGGGCAACCCGCCGGTAATTCATGCACTTTAGGTGCTGGGCGCTGTTACTGGTATAACAGCGCCCGTGTGGCTCACGAACCCAGAGGGTCTAGGTTCGACTACTTTAGCTCCCTTCCAAGAGCACTTCTCTAGGAAGTGGTCTCCCGTTGGGGGGCCGAGCGCAAGACGGAGCGATATTCTGCAGATGCTTGAAGTGTCCGTTGTCGGCCCGATAGAACATACGTCTAGTCAGGCCGACGACAAATTCCTCAATAGTAGGCATCTCCAGATCTCGAGCTATGACGGAATTACGCACGAACCATGGTGCTCGGGAGATCACTCTGAGCGATATGTTCTGCTGACTTTGGATCTTGTCCCTATTAGTCTTGGCCAGAAGGTGGTGCCAGGCTGGCGCAGCATAGGTGAGTCGGGAACGGATGAACATCTTGTAGATCCGGACCCTCAACCTGAGTGGCAAGCTGGAATTCATAACAGGGCATAACATGGCTCGGGCCGCCTTCACCTGATTGATGGCGTGGCAAATTTGCTGACAACAAACCATAAATGAATGTCAGCCGTATGCAGGGACATCAGTATCTGATAGCATTATGTATGGTACGAATACTCAAAGGCATTACTCGGATTATCTCTTTCAAAAAGGCACTTGAGTTATTCTCCTTTTGGGAGGTAATCGCTAACTGCTACAGAATGAAACGAGGACGTTTTTTTACCACTCTACCGTTAATAAGACGATTAGACCATTGTGCGCACATGTTTTAATATCATTTCAAATATCGAGCTTTATTCGTCCATTGTTGAATGTTTGTTATTTTCGCCATTGTCATCCCTCGAGGTCTTTTAGACAACTTTACTGGAAACACCTTAAAAAAACTTTTGGGTACATTTTAAATTCTAAAAAAAATATATAGTTTTTTTTTGTACTATCACGACATGTGACCTTGCGGCCAACTGATAGTAAGTAAAAAAAAATATTTTTTTTTTAATTTCAATCATTTATTTACTTTCCAAACATATAACTTATTAAATAGCCCGCCAAACTGTAACCACAGTTTGTTGGCGGAGACAATTACTCTCGAAGCTTAATACTAAATAATAAATATTTATAGTAGGTACATAAAAAAAATGCGCGGGCGCGAACCACTCTCCCCCCGCGCGAACAACACGTCCGCCTATAGGTAGTATTAATTTAAGTCTATCTCTTTCTCATTTCCTCCGAAGATTATTTTAAATTTTGAAACGAAAGTGGAGTGCGAGGTCCATGAATATTAGCAACTGGAATCAACACATGACTGATATCAGTCCCTAACACTATGCCGTCTTGACTGGGCATGACGGCAATTCGAGCCGAGTCGAGTGGATACACTCTACAGGTTTACCGGCACGAACGGTGGATAATTCTCCGCCCCGTCAGACTGCGAAAATGACCACCATCAGTTCTTCTACCACCTACTCGTATTTGTTGTTCCCGTTGTAAGTAACACGTTCAATTTATTGTTCTTAAATTAGCAGAGGTTTTGCGTCTTGTCGGCTTTCCGGTTGCATACAGGCAAGTAGCCTATCTTAATTCTGACATACCTGGTACGGTACCATTGTACCTCTCTTAGGTTAATTTGAAAGAAATGTTTTATTTATTGTTATTGTGTAATTCTGTATTGATGATGACTTAAATAATTGATTTAAATAATAATAAAAATTAAGCTAATAAAATATATAAACAAAATTAAAAATAAATCTAAACTATATATAAATTCACCCATGACTTGATCATGTGGCAGTGTGCCAAGAACACTCGCAGCATTCCCCTGCTGCACAGCGATGCTGATTTGCTGCGCGAAAACAGCATGCCCTCTTTTCACCAGCCGCTGTATTTGTTTCATTTGTCTATAGGTTAGTTTTCCTCACAGAGAATTAGGTCAGATTAAACATTAACAGGTCACTGGAATTTGCTAAGCTGCTTTGGACCACTTCGCTGCATAGTCTTCCACTAACAGGAGTAGAATCATTCAAAATAATTTAAATTATGACGTATCATATAACGTAAAAAAAATATCATGTAAAAAAATGCAATCGCATAAAATCTAAACCCTTTAGATACACTTGGATTTGTTAATTGTCGCAGCAATCCCTCTGTTTTTGTTGAACAGTTGGACAGTAGAAAAGCAGAACTGGGCGCGCCGGCCGATAAGTCAAAACAATGGTCTCACTATGCAGGCGACAATGGTTCGTTTGTGTCAATTCTTCTCGCCATAACACGGGGGGGCGACAGTGCGGGTGTCCAGTTTAGAAACCCAGCAATTGAGCAAACATTTTAACGTTTATAACTTAAAAAAATTACGAGTTCCCTATTTCAAAGCCTTCTTATTTCTCTTTCTCTTCTCGTGATGTGTCAAGCTGACGCTTCTTTTTAATATTGATATAGCTTTGACATCTGTCATAGAGCTTAAGCTATATTATAAAAACTATAGTCTACGTCGGCATTCTCCAATCTTATACTAAAGTGTTTGATTTTTTTTTTTTAATCTTTATTGCACTAAGTACAAAGGCGGACTTAATGCCCATAGACAATTTTCTGACAGCCAAACCTTGGTGATAAATTGGAACATTTATAGGTGCATATGAAAGATATATTAATACATTCGACATAATTATAAATACTGTTATGATATACCTTTATATATACTGTAATATCAATATTCTAATACATACACAAAAATATACATTAACATATACTTATTAACATTGTTGGGAGCTATTTGGAGTGTTTTGAACGAAGATCTAGCTTGTATTATGTTAACAAAGAGATTTATTATAAATCGTATCCGCGCGCCATGGTGACGCTGGCCGCATGTCCTCGCAGAATCGCTATGCCGATTCTCTGGGCGAGGAAAGAACCAGCCCTCTTTTCCTCAAAGCAGCCTTTAATAATTTAGTTTATTGAAATATTTGAAAACCTCAAATGTTACTTTGGTACCTAAATTGCGTTTTGTTCTTTACATTGTCAGTTGCTAGGTTTTTAAATTGGACAGCTGAATTATCACGCGGTAATTTGATAAAAGCTCTTTTATAAGGAATTGTGGCGAAATAATCAGGTTAGCTGTTTGTAAGAAATTGTTAAAGTCGTGGCAACAATTTTACGGATGTCTTGTGGTTTCTGGTGTTTTGGCTGTCTCTTATTTTAAATCAAATCAAACAGGCTTTAGTTAATTAATTCTAGCGTGTCACGGTGGCTAAATCGTAAACTACTAGATATATTCAATAATGCTTATCTTGGGGCTGATTTTGGAAAACCGTTTAAAAACTAACTCTTATTAATCAATTTATTATCCTAGCCTCAAATAGTGTTGTCCAATCTTGGTCTTGTTCTTGCATTTTTACAAGAACAAGACTCACCCTAGTCTTGCGAGACTTTTGCACAGAATTTTTTTCCTAATTTAGCTAAAAAAATTACATATTTTTTTGGGCTTAGGATTGTTTCGTGTCTGTCTTTTATAAGGTTCAGAATATCTCAAAAGTAAAGTTAGTAGGTACTGCTGCGATGTGGCCATGTCGTTTTTTTTCTCTGACAAAATGTATATCATATTTAACGTTATACCTACAGAGTTTGTGTTACAACCTCTGTATACATTTTTGGATAAATATTGATCAACAAGATCACCATTTCAAATTTTAAGTAAATCAGACCAATAGTTCTCGAGATACTAGTTTGCGGACAAGTTTTACAAGGTTTCCTTACTACAATTTTATTAGAAACAAATATGTATAAAAAAAAGATTAGGAGTGCAACACTTGACAGAAATTGGGCTAATAAAAAAAAATGTACTTACCAGCGGAAAGTATAATTAATAAATATAATTTTTGGATGTCAAAGAATAAAAAAATGAAAACATGATAATAATATATTTAAAAAATGGTAAATAACCATCACGACCGTATCTGGTCTTCCGCGATGGTCATAAACTACGATTTGACATTAAGCCAACTTTACTATAGGCCCAAAATAGTACCAAACTCGAACAATATCAAAAATAAATTAAATTATTGTGTGCCGACCAAGATTCGAACCCGGCACTTCCGCGTCTAAGTTCCAAGCTTAACCGCTAAACCACGGAGGCAGTTATAATATATCGTGTGATTTTGTATGGTACTCGTATTTTGTAGGGTCTAACTAATATGTTATTCTATTGATAGAAACATACAACTTTTCATAAAAAACAATATATCGGAATTGACAACAAATCTAAACTAATTAAAATTTAATAAAAAATAGTAGTCTACTAGTCTAAGGGCATAGAAAGTAATGCTTAAAAAAGGCGTCGTTTACTGCTACGTGGGTTATTCCAAACATTTAAAATCTAGTTGAACACATCCGCGAGTATTCAATTAAAAATTCTCCCGCGCAAATAGTGTTGTGCCATGGAATATAAACGCCCCACGTAGAAGTATTTGTATTGAAAATCTGATCATAACAATAGGTAATTAGTCAAAATTCATCTCTAACTAGTTTTTATTATAGAATAATAACCATTCCATCGAATGGCAGCTTCAAAAAAATCCTTAATCCCTAAGCCTCGGAGAGTCAGTCGGAACCCAGTTATTGTATGAACCTCATGTCTGTGTTTTTGCGCTCTCGTTTTTAATTCATATTCTATCTGTTGTTATGATTGGTGTGCTTTAGTTAGAAATAAATATCTTTCGGATATGGAAGGAGAAGTAAAGTAAAGTATCATCACGATCATTTCCCTTTCGGGGTGGTTAGAAACCACGCTTATAAATAAGCGGATTCACATTTAAGCAACTTTATTATAGGCCAATCATGACAAGTGGCAAGCTCGTCGATGTCTCCAGCGTACCAAACTCGAGAAATATCACAAATGAATTAAATATTAATTAAATGTATTTATATAAATTAATAAATATTTATGTGTCCCGACCAGGAATCGAACCTGGTACCTCCGAGTCTAAATCCACGGACTTAACTGCTAGACCACGGAGGAAGGAGAAGGTTATTTTTTTAAATATATTATTTTATTAATTTGGAGTCACTACGTACGTGTGTTATAATTAAATAATATAAATTAAAACTACTTAAAATTAAAAATTAAAATAAATATAAACTAAACCTAATAAAAAATAAACTATAAGTAAAAAATGTCCTCGGTGATAGTCACAAGAAGACTAGCAACATTTCCCCTCTGTATAGCTAAGCTAATACGTTGGCAGAAATAATTACCAGCTTTCCTGTCTCCAGACCTTTCCGTTAGCCGTTTGGACAACTCCTTGGCCAGACGCTTGGCTGAGTGTCCCCATGGGCCCATCGTCTCGACCCCAAACGGCGCAAATTCGTAACCTGTACTGAGGTTGGCGTATTTGCGCACCTTGAGGTTCTCAGCAGAAACCGCCGCACTTCCCGCGTTTGACGAGGTCGCCTGGATGTGTGATGGGGCTAATAAACACATGTTGCATCCCACACCAGGGACCTGCCAAGTTTCCACGGCCCAACGGTCATGCCGTCGGGTCTTTTGCCATCGCTCCGCGCAATCCCAGAGGGTTCTAGAATCGCGGGTACTCCAGCAGTGACAAAAGCCCTACGAATGATGTCGTTCAAAGCAGCGTGACGAGGAATGCGGCCAGCACTTCTAGCGCAAGAAAGCCCATGGTGTCCGAGATGTACCACACCGACACTGGTGTGGGTGGACAGTCCGGGATCCGAGACGAAGGCACACCGCCATGGTCAGTGTATTTCGATCAAGGGTGTGCCAAAACACATTATTTAATAGAATAACATGTATTAGTCTAGATGAAGGGCATACAAAGTCACTCCGTATAATAAACTACCCACCACCGCACATGTTCCTATAGTAATGCTTAAAAAAGGCGTGGTTAAATCCTACGAGGGTAATACCCAACATTTAAAATCTAGTAGAATACAACCGCGATATTCAATTAAAAATTCTCCCGCGCAAATAGTGTTGTGCCATGAAATATAAATGCCCTCTATAATCTGGAATAAAGTCGCGCCCTTTCTCAAACTCTTATCTCGATATTTGTTATATTTTATTGTCCTTGCGAAGTTGCAGCTAATGCAACAATTCAGACATTTCCTTGAATTCCTAAAAAAACTAGAGAAGAGAGATTTTTTGCTATTGAAGATTTCAGAAGTTCTATAAACTAATTTCCGATAATACCAATTGTAGAATCGTTACTAACTTATCATTGAAATTGACATACTAACCTAACCTAACCTAACAACATATTGTAGTGACTATATCAATATTAAAAATATTTTCTATTATAAATAAATAGATTGACTTGGCCATCGGATAAAAACACAAGTAATACATATTATATTAAATTGGATTGTTTAGTTTGGCTTCTATTTTTATCTACAACGAAGTTATAGGGGGGTCGATAATGGCCTAAACTGTTTTGAGAAAAGGATAGTATGGCGGTGCCGCTTTTTTGCTCGACTTGGCGAGGGCACTTTCGTGACTCCAGATTGACACTGTCACTAATATAATAATTTTAAAAAACGTAGTAATTTGTATACATGTCTAAGTGTTTGGTATGTTTTTATATATCCTGTAAAATTTACGTAGGTATTTGGCTTTTCTTAGACATTTTATATCAAAACTTATTTTATACATTTCCTGTAACATAATACAGTATAATGTTAGGAAGCCGTCATACATAGGGTCGGATATCATTTTGTTAAATATTAGTGCAATATTCAGCAATCTGATCATCATCATCAAAACCGTGAAACACAGAGTTCTAGACCTCGGCTGATGGAGATGGGCCTTCCAGAACATATATCTGGTAAATTTGGCCTACACTTGCCACGCTAGCGTAGGTTGGCGTGGGTCTGATGTGGGTGTTTGTATTAGTGGAACCCGGACCGACACTGCTTAACGTGCTCTTCGAGGCACGAAATCAGATGTGTTGGTAATTTATGACAAATGTACCTAAGAAAATTTGGTACATGCCGGGGTGAAAACTAACCTTTAAGAATTAGAGGAAAGCGTTCTTATAACCGAGCCACCAGCACATATTTAGCAATAAAACCATTTAATTATTAACTAACATAAAATAGTGTTTTTATTAATGTCCCTTATCATAAACGAAACCTACTCAATTTAGTAACACCCCAATCTCAACATGTCCTGCCATTTGTAGACAGAATTTTGTATAATTTATTTATTTATAATAATAATAATTACACTGGTAGACCCTATTGCAGCAATTATAGTCATGTTACAATTCTAATTCATAACACAAAAATTAAAAAGTCATAATATAATCATGATTATTAACACTCGCAATATTTCCTGGTTGTCAATATCGTCCAGGCATCGGCAACATCACACGCCGGTTCTGCGTTCAAAAATCCGTTCAGCGCGGCTATCATACGACAGAGTGGAGTAAACATTATTTATTTATTTAAAAGATTAGCCAAAGTTATATGAATATTATATTATATATATATTTAGGTATATCATTGTGAGGGATTAGCTGAAAATCAGCGCTGTGACCGTGTGTTGCAGCTTATTGCTGAGGTGATTCCCTATTTGTCACCACACTATCTTGTTTGTTGGTTTTTTTTTTTACTGCTTGTGTTTTTTTGTGACAAATAAACTTATTTCTTTCTTTCTTTTTTTCTTTCTAGTTTAATTCTTTATTGCACAGTAAACAAAAACACATTTATACGTACATAGGCGAGCAATTATTGATTGTAATTTATCCGTCTAATAAACTGATAGAAAGTTATTTTTTTTTTAATGAAACATAATATATAATAAGTTCTGACGGGGGCTGTAGTTTGGCACAAAACGGAAATAAGCTCCTTTGTGTGACACTATCGTATCGCACGTCAACCGCTTCCCTTCTACAGATTATTGTCACATAAAAGCAAATAAAACTTATCACACAGTTCACCATAAAAGACCTTTTGAGAATCTTTTGAAGGCGTTTATGAGACTCCTTTGTAATACAGTTATGAGTTGGTTGGTATATCAAGGACGTTCGTTTTTAGGGCCCATTTTACTAAATCTGAATTCTAATTAAGCTAGTAGCCAAACTAATGGCGGTTAGCGGTTTTTAGACCTCGTGAGAGGCCTGTGAGAGTCTATGTTGTTGAGTTCTCATCTCCAGACATATGAATGTTGAATGAAGTAATAGGGAAAGCAGAACGTCTAGCCCATACAGCAGGTCTGACATAACATATCTTTATTTCGTATGAGTTAATGAGGTTGTCATCAAATTCCAGATGTTGCAAAAATTTGGAATCATATGGGAGTTCGCACATCGCGAGAAAACCGCCAAAATTTTACTGCAACTTGTGCCTCATATTTAAAGTCCAATTTGTCGTTTTTAATAGTTATTCACATTGTAGCACATTATTTAACAAAATAATACAACTTTTGACTAACAATATCCACAATAAAGTAATTTACAAAACAAAAACTTGCACTTGACATGTCCGCGCGAAATGGCGCGAAGAACTCTCCCAGTGAGAGTCAGATCTACGAGTAAGAAGTATTTTATGGTATAACAAATGTTTTATTTTTATCTTTCAAGTCTGTGCCAAAATATACGATGATTTTATAATATTTGTCTATTTTTATTATTTGATTCGGTAATAACAATCATTTTTTTTTATTGTTAAACTAATAACTGTTTATTATTTCATCGTTTATCTGTTTTTCATTCTTGAGCTAGGGAGGTTGATGAATAATTTATTTTACTGTAAGAACGACGAAATTTTATAAAAGAAAAGGTCTGATTGTAAAAGAATATATTGGTTGGTGACTTTTAAAGATATCAAAACGAATTTTGAGAAATGAACCCTTTAATTCAGATTCTGTGGCCATCGTCCGCCCCGGGCCTCCCAAACAAATAAAATCGCGCCAAATGATTGAAATTTTGCCGCCAAAATGCGGGTCACGTGACTGGGACGTTCCACACAAAGGACGGCAAATTTGCACGTCGCAGTCCCGTTTACTCGACATCTCGCATTCATGGCATTCAACTCTGCTGTATACGAAAAATTGACATTATGCGAACGCCCGGGGCGATATGACACCCGCGCTGTTAACGGACGTACATCGCAGTCAATTTTTATTTTTTGACAAAAATAATAATAAATTTATAGGTACTTAAGGAACGGTGCTATAAATAAATTATGGGTAGCTGTCAAATCGTTGTCACAATGCCGGCTAGTAAGATTACCAATGTGTCTTTCAAATCAAAATAAATAATTTATTCAGTCAATAAGCAATCATTCGTTAGCTCATTAGTACTTTTACACGTCATAACAATATTATTATATATCATATAATAGAATCCATACGTTATCAGCGTCTTGCTCTAGGCGCTCTAGGCGCCGCGATATAAAGCGTGCCGAAAGCCAAATTCGAAAAACAAATTTCAGTTCAAAATTAAATTTTAATGGCACATTTTTTTATCATTATGGCCTTTTAAAACATATTTCTATATAAGTTGGCCTACACTTGCCATGCTGGCCAGACGCATTGGCAAGATTCTTTACATTTAAATTTTAAATGACAATTTCTTTTCTATTCCACAAGTTGTGTACTAGTGGAACCGAGACCGACGGCTTAACGTACTCTCCGAAGAACGGCCGAATATTAATTGCCTCTAGAATATTATTATTTTTATATTAAATACGACATGTGACTCCGCCCAAACTGATGGTAATCAGTACGAAAAGTCCAAGAACGGCAGCAACTGACGCCAGCCACTAACTACCGGCATCAGTCTCTACCACTATGCCAGCCTTACAAGATTTATCGGTTATAGCGTACGTTGCTTTTAAGGCGTGCGGCTGACTCTGCAGCGGCCCGGGGTATCTTATAGCTGGATGCCACATGTGTTGTGCACGGCCTCCAGCTATAAGTGCACGGCCTTGTTTGTATGGAATTAACGACATCCAATCTGGACTCCTACTAATACTATCATCATCACAGCCTCTGGGAGCTAGTCCTGGACCTCCAGTGTTGAAGATGGGCCATTCATAAATTTGGTTGGCGAGGGTCTAATGACTTTTTTTTAAATTACAATTTACTAACTATTACACAAGTTGGTATTAGTTAAACCGGAACCTACGGCTTAACGTGCTTTCCGAGGCACGGAAACGGTGATATTGTAAATTTATGACAAATGTAAACTGTTAACTATAAAGGAAACAAAAAAAATCATAAATTTGGTAACTTAAAAATTATAAGCTACTCATATATTGATTGTTTGAAATGTTCGAGAACATTTTTTCTAAATACATTTTTATTTTTATAATACCTTTCTTTATTTTAAGATTTTATTTAGGTATACCTAATAATCCAGTTATAAATGCAGGCGTGTACATACCGTTAATAAACTATTAAACTAGATAAACTATTGTGCACGTTATGACAAGAGACGTAAACACTAATTTGCTGTGTCTATTTAATTGAATAATGTACGAACCGGGCATCTATGTTTTTTTATGTATGAAACCTTTTGAGAACAAACAAAAAAAACTCGTCAAAGGTGACGGCTTAATAATAGTTTAGCCACCAGTACATCTAAAAACATTTCTTTTGTTTTTCCGTTGCATTGTGACACTTATTAATTGCACAAACGGTAATAATTAAATAAACATTATGGGAGCAGTGTTGGCACGATGACTTGACCTAGAGACCGATAGTTATGGCTTGGTTTTAATTGCCTCACTTATTTATCGTAGGCGTACTTGGTTTCTAGGCGTTATTATTCTAAATATAAAACAATGTTTATGACATATTTTTTTCAAAGTATCATCACGACCGTATCATCGGTGGTCAGTAACCACGCTTATAAAGAAGCGGATTCATATTTAGCCAACTTTACTAACCTTGAGCCAATCATGACAAGTGGCAAGCTCGTCGATGTCTCTAGCGTTCCAAACTTGAGAATTATAGCGAATAAATTAAATAATAATTAATTTTGTTTATTTAAATTAATAAATATTTTTATGTCCCGACCAGGAATCGAATCACGGACTTAACCGCTAGACTACGAAGCCAAATATGTTTTTATTTTAATGATTATTAATAATAATGGTTGAAAGGCGATAAGATTGGATTTTTTTTATACCAGCATGACATGTGACCTTGGCCCCACCTGATGGTAAGTGGCCCGCAAGGTCCATGAATGTGAGCAACTGGAATCAGACACTCAGTCATGAGTCATCAGTCCCTAACACTATGCCGGCTTGACTGGGCATGACGGCAATTCGAACCTGATCCCGAAACATGTGGATACACTTTACTGGGTTTATCGGCACGAACAGTGGATACTTCCTCACCCCGGTAGACTGCGAGAGCATCCTTTAATTCAAATGGGGGCCGTCCAACCCCAATGGGAAATACACTTTTCTTACATATATTTGTCATAGAGGAATTCAGACAGACAGTGGGGTGGTCCAGACCCGGATGCCTAATGGGCCTGGGTTGGGAATGAGGACATTCCTCCGTTGTCCCACCATAACCACCCGCTGGTAGGTAATTCATGCACTTTTAGTGCTGGGCGCCGTATGGCTTACGAACCCAGGGGGTTAGCTCTTAGCTCTTCTTCAGGAGTACTTCTCTAGACAAGACGGAGCGATATTCTGGAGATGCTTGAAGTGTTCAATGGCGTTAAGGGAGCCTTAGGGGAGCCCTACATCCAGCAGTGGAGAGATACAGGCTGATGATGATGATGAGCTTATTGTTGCACAATAAAGTAAAGAAGGAGGCCTCCTTTGTAAACCAGCCAATAGTCAGTCGAAAGCGACACCATTCTTCTTCTCTCTCTTTCCCACACACAAACCCAAAAAGCTGAGAAATTTGTCTTCTCTTCGCCATAATTCCCATGCCTCAAAAAGCACGTTATGCCGTGCGTCGGTCCTAGTTCCACTAATCCCAATATGTGAAATTGTTAATACATTGTCATCAGATCTTTGCCAACCCGTCTGGCCAGCGCGTGGCGAGTGTAGGCCAAATTCTCCTGATATATATTTTTTCTTTTATATCCGCCTACCACCTATTAATTACTACAATCAGACCTATTAAATGTTGTCAAGGCTATAACGATTATGGTAATATAAATTGTAAAATAAGCTTTTTGTAAGTCCAGTCTTTTTAAACATAGGTCGATGATCTCATTGTGGGGATGTGAAGCGTATTGTTGAGTCAATCGGCATGTAATGAGGGGGCAGTTATTGTAATCATAATTAATTATAGCCTGTAGAAAGAGAATAAAATCAAAATTCTAATAAACTTATTATTACTTGCTAAAGTTATAATGTGAGTTGACGGTTGTTTCCTATGTAAAGGAGAATTAAAAAAAGTTCTTCGCGCCTTTTTTATGGATATGTCACGTGCAAGTTTTTGTTTTGTAAATTACTTTACTGTTAGTTAGTGGTGTTGTTTTATTTGATAATGTGATACAATGTCAATAATTATGGAAAACGATAACTTATATTTGGAGCACAAGGTGCAGTTTATATTTTGCGGTTTTCCCGCGCTGTGAACTCCCATATAATACCCGACGGGTTTGGGCGATAATGCCGCGAGTAACTCCATGAAAAACATCAAATTCTGCATCATCTGTAATTTGATGATAACCTCATTAACGCATAAGAAAGAAATATGTATATACGAGTATTACGTCAGACTTGGCTGTATGGGCTAGGACCTTTGCCTTCCCTATTATTCATCATCCATGGGGCGAAGAGAACACAAACAAAACAAAAATAGACTATATAAGCGTAATCCTATGCCTTCTTTCTTTTAAAAATAGAATATTAAAGTACTTTTTATAATACATAAGGCAAAGAACAAATAACACAAAACATATTTTTAATACGTAGGTATATGATTCAGAAAAAAATTCTAGAGAAATTGGCCTACACTCGCCTACACGCTGGTCAGACTGGTTGGAAGACAACCTTACTGTTACTAATTTTATATACACAGAATGTAGGCGGATTTTGGTATTTTTTAATAGCTATTCGATTAGATTGTCGACTTTATTTTTTCTTTATTTCACAATATGGCGTCTGATTGTTGCCTTACTGAAATTTGATTAATGTCATATCTTCAGTGACACTTGCATGATTATGACAGCTATAATCTTAGTGACATCCTCATAATTGTTTTCGTCTTAGCTTGTAGTATGACAATGCCTCATTACAGCAGCCATGATTTTATAATTGTGTATGTCTTAGTTTATAATATGACAATGCCTATTTACAGCAGCTATAAGTTTAAGATTATAATTACGTATAATTGGGTTGCAATATGCTGCTCCAAATACAAGCTATTTCCCAGAAAATAAGCTTTTCGATTTATTAATTAATTTTTTGACATGTAAAAGCACAGAATACATTATATTTATTGTTCTATGCCTACTTACAAAATAAATAAACTAAACTAAATGAATCGATTGGCTTGTGAATCATTAAAATCGATTTGGTCTGCCTCCGTGGTCTAGCGGTTAAGTCCGTGGATTTAGACTCGGAGGTACCGGGTTCGATTCCTGGTCGGGACACAAAAATATTTATTAATGTAAATAAATACATTTAATTAATATTTAATTTATTTGTGATATTTCCCGAGTTTGGTACGCTGGAGACATCGACGAGCTTGCCACTTGTCATGATTGGCCTATAGTAAAGTTGGCTAAATGTGAATACGCTTATTTATAAGCGTGGTTTCTGACCACCCCGAAAGGGAAACGGTCTTGATGATACTCTCTCATACTCTACTCTGGTCTCCAGTGTGCCACAAAGGAACAAACATACATAGATATATACTTCAAATTCAAATTCAAATAGTTTATTAATCAAAAATACTTATTACTAGGGTTTCACAAAAAATAATCCTACAGAAGATGTAGGTAGGCACTTTTACAAATACTATCTAAACTAGTAATTTAGACAAATGTGTCGCTGCTAGCTAAACTAATAGTCTTTCAACTACTGTTAAATATAGCTAGCAGGTCTCTTTCCGGGGCACAACATATTTAAAAGTTACATAATTATTTCAATAAATTATTATTAGGTATATTTAAAGAAACTAAACTTATAAAATCATGCAATAATAATAAAGAAGAAGAAGAGCATGCATATTTTTGTATTTGTGTGTAATAATATAATATAATATAACATAACATAATACAATATAATAAATAAATCATATAATATATGTAAATTGGTGTGTGAGAGTGATGGTAAAGTAAGTCGGATTTATAATTTTATTTTATTGTAATCAAAATATCTTCTGTTTATAAATAATAATAATAATAATAACGTTTATTGAGCTTTCTTATTGGTACCTATATACAAAGTTGAGTGAACAATATATAAAATATTCCCTGAATTTACATACATTTTTGATTGAATGCAAACCACAAGGATAGGCAATTTTAAGATGGTCCCTGACTCCTAACCAAGATAACTTGTGTACTAGGATGTCAGTCAGTTCCATATTGACTTATAGCCTCAGATAGCCAGCTCTAAAGGTATCATAAAATAATATAAACAACGTAAATCAAAGTACAAAAGAGGTTCCAACACAACACACCTGTAAAACGACACCAGCATAGATATTTTGTTATTATATATTATTACTATTGTCATCTTCTGTTTGGTCATAGTTCCTTGTTAGAAGCCAGATGTTAACATTTTTTTTGCATTCAATTTTATTCAATTTAAATATATCAATATTATGATTGGTCTTGTTGTATATGTATCCACCCAAAAACCCAGCAAATCTCTTAGCAAATGTGGTCCTGCATATATTGTAGGTACTGATTAGACCTCTTTTTCGTTTACTTACATACATACATACAGTAATAAACACATTTCTTTGCGTCGCGCAGTCGGGTAAAAATGATGTTATTACAGTAGAGTGAAATATAAATTGTTAAATGGCATACGTAACATCTAAGATAATATATTCAGGTGACAGACCTGTACTATGACCGGCAACAGTAGCAATTCAGACTGTTATTATGCCCAACAATAGATGGTGCAGATGTCCATTATGTCGTAGATGTTAAAAGCAATTTTGAGGGCTTTACCATGACCTCTTTTATTTTAACTTATGATTCATCAACACGTTATCAAGCCTCTAAAATACATAACAGCCCTAGACCTCCACTGCTGAAAATTAGCTTACCTAGCAGAACATATTTCTGAAGAATTAAGAGAAAAAAATATAAAATATATGGATAAGCAAAATAATTGAACTATAAGCCGAGAACCTTAAACGGCAGAAATACTTATTGCTAGCTTATTGGAAGATGTAATTGTGTAAGCAATTTGGAGTTGAAACTCTCGGGCCGTGGGGACAAAGTGCACAGAAAATTTTCAAGGCGTAGTCAAATCAGCTCGTAAGTCAAGAAACAAGCAATATTTGGGCGAAAGGATCAGCATTGCCATTCAACCAGGCAATGCTGCCAGTATCCTTGGTACTTTTCCCATTGGTAGTGATTTGGAGCAAGTTTTTTTATTTATATTTATAATACAATTAGTAGTAAAAATGAAATATATTTTAACTAAGCAAACACATTGTAAGCAATAAATAATATGTGAATTATAATATAATAAAAAAATATATATATAATACATACAATACAATAATATATATACTTACACTAAGTAGGTACCTTGTTAGGAGCCATTTAATAAATGTAAATAGAACATCTTTTTAAATTGAGCTAATTAATTAATCCTTTTTTTTTATATGGCATTTGCTACAATTTGCCAGTGTCAAAGTTAGGGAAAGACGGGTTATATATAGGACTTGAAAAATTTAGAACAGGATCAAAAGAGTAAATACAAAAATGGAGAATTATTTGACAAATACATCATTATATACAAAAATAAGAGAATAAATAATGGATTATATGCAATTACATAGGATAGGTAAAGCTCGATTTGATGCTTGTCTTATATTTAAGGGCAAATTGTTCGTGGCAACAACTGCAAAAGAGTTTGACACAAAGGAAGATTGATGCGAGGGAATTGATAGAAGTGTGTTATGTGAAGAGCGAAGGGATCTGTCATGAAATGTGAATAGATAGGCAAAGTTGTTGTTGAGGTATTTCGGTGTCGCAGGCAAAAAATTCTGAGATTCCTGCGATATTGCCATTTTATATTATTCCTAGAATTAATCCCTATGTTAGACGATACAGTAAAATATGTAGACTGTTATTTTTATTTATTTAAATTTAATAATAACTATTTACAAGTGGACGAAATTAGGGGCCTCTTATCTATCAGGGGGAAAAATTGACATCATACCCTCGCGAAGCCGTCTGGACAGCGTGCGAGTGGAGGCCAAATTCTCCAGAAAAAACTGGAAGGCCCATCTAATAAATGAATGATGTAATGATCATAATAGCTCGAGCTTGTAATTTTAATTAGAGAACGAATGAAGTGAACTGAATGTTTCTGTGTTGGGGTTTGCCTTCACAGTTAGAATATTATTCATATAAACACCCAGACCGAGACAAATTATACAATGTACAACTTGCCCCCGGTGGGAATCGAACCCACGACCTCCCGAGTTCACGGCAACGTTTGTTACCACTAGACCACGGAGGCGGTCTAATAGGCGGCGCTGTGTGACCTGTCTGGAAATATTTATTTATTTATTATTTATTTATATATGTATGAGTATATGTAGGTTTATATATGATGTATGTATATTGGAGTAGTATATGTATTTGATATTAGGTTAAGTATTAGTTATAGCAAAAACTGTCTCTTTTAACTCTTATTTTTGCAGTTATATATATATATATATAATATATCCCGCGCTGTGAACTCCCGTATACCCTTCGTGTTTGGGTGATATTGACGTGAATTACTCCTTGAAAAGCATCAAATTCTGCAATACTTCAAATTTTATGATCCCCAACTCGGTTATGAACATATATTATGTAAATAAATTACGTGTTTAGGGCTGATGTATTCTGTACAATGTCCTTTAAAGACAATTTAAAAAAATATATGCATTTATTATTATACTATAAGTAATTATATCTATTTTAATGTGTTTTTAGTTTATTCTAATTATTATGTAGTTATATAAAAAAACACATTAAAATAGATATAATTACTTATAGTATAATATTTTCCATAATTATTCACAACGTAGCACATTATTAAACAAAATAACACCACTTTTGACTAATACTATCCACAGTAAACTAATTTACAAAACGAAACACTTGGACTTGCCATGTCCGTGCAAAATGGCGCGAAGAACTCTGCACGGACATGTCAATTTAATTAATTTCGTTTATTTAGCAAGTAGGCATAGGACAAAAAGAGATGTATTCTGCACTTTTACACGTCAAATTTTTACAATATTGATATGATACAGTAGTTTATAGTTCATATTGGTGTATCTGGAGCAGTACATGATAACCATCATTATGTGAAGAGAAAATATAAAATAACAAATAATTACAAAATTCAAAATACGCCTAAAATTATAGCTGCTGTAAATAGGCATTGTCACACTATTAGCTAAGACAGATATAGTTATAAAAATATATATGTCAGTTAATATAATAGTTACTATACTAATAAATTATTTATTAGGTACTTTAAAATTATTGACAAGGCCTCTTTACAGCTGCTACAGTAATTAGTAATAATTAGTATTATTTAGTTAAGTTAATTGATATATTTTTAATCATTTATTTTATAGGTACTTATAAGTTATTGACAAAGCCTCTTTACAGCCGCAATAAATCTATTTATTTAAGTGATTTTTATAAATGTTTAAACCTCCAGTTCTGTTATTTGTCATGTACCTATCTATAGTGATAAATGTATAAAAAATATATATATATTGAAAATTACGAGTATGACTTAACCGAATTCCGGTAGGAATGTATGTTGTTAAAACTAAACTAAACTGTAAAGAGGCATTATTATACTATAAGTAATTATATCTATTTTAATGTGTGTTTTTAGTTTATTCTAATTATTATGTAGACATATATATATATATATATATATATATAACTACATAATAATTAGACCGCCTCCGTGGTCTAGTGGTAACAAACGTTGCCGTGAACTCGGGAGGTCGTGGGTTTGATATTGTATAATTTTTCTCGGTCTGGGTGTTTATATGTACAATATGTATGTATATATTTACAAAAAAAAAAGTATAATATGTAGTTTATCAACCATCTAGTTTCCGTAACACAAGCCTCGTAGCTTACCACGGAAACTAGATGGCGCTGTGTGACCTGTCTGGAAATATTTATTTATTTATTATTTATTTATATATGTATGAGTATGTGTAGGTTTATATATGATGTATGTATATTAAGTAGTATATGTATTTGATATTAGGTTAAGTATTAGTTATAGCAAAAACTGTCTCTTTTAACTCTTATTTTTGAACCGTCTCATATTTCTTTTTGATATCTCTTTTGTCCCCAAGGTCGACTGTCAGAGAATGTCTAACGGTATTAAGGTTCGCCTTTTGTACATTGTGCAATAAAGTTTTTAAATAATAAAATAAGCTAAAACATACATATACATAATTGGCCTATAGTAAAGTTGGCTAAATGTGAATCCGCTTATTTATAAGCGTGGTGTATGACCACCCCGACAGGGAAACGGTCGTAATGATACTTTACTTTTTTTTTAAACATTCAATTATAAAAAGGTCGATTAAAAATATAGCTGACAAGTCATCAATTGTATGTTTTGTATTTTGTAAATTACCTGACTGCAGTTACTATTAGTCAAAAGGAGAGTTATTTAATTTAATAATGTGCTACAATTTAAATAATTATGGAAAACGATAAATTGGACTTTACTATATTACTCTAAGCACATTATTAAACAAAACAACACCACTTTTGACTAACAATATCCACAGTAATGAAATGAAATATTTATTTGCAGGAAACATGGTAACAAACAATATTAGGTCTTATTAATATTAAATGAGTCACATATTTCGCCATAAGCATGCAAAAATTTACAACAACTGTTATAGAAGTAAAGTTACTAAAAACTCAGCGTTGCTTCTTTAGTAACTTTACTGTACAAAAACCTTTGTGCTGCTTAAAATACATATAGTATTCCTCCAAAGTATAGAAACATTCCTGAACTAGCCACGCATGCAGTACTCTGCAAAATCTTTTACAAATATATGGAATGATTTTCCAGCCTCTGTGTTTCCACTTTCCTATAACCTAGAGTCCTTCAAGCGAAGTGTGAAAAGGCATCTAGTCAAGCCAGCATAGTGTTAGGGACTGATGTCGGACATGAGTGTCTGATTCCAGTTGCTAACATTAATGGACCATGCGCGCCACTTACCATTAGGTGGGCGCAAGGTCACAGTCGTGCTAGTATTAAAAAAAAAAAAAAAAAAACTTGCACTTGACATATCCGCGCAAAATAACGCGAAAAACCGTTTTCTTGTTTATTTGGGGTAGTGACAATGTTATATAACTTAAGTTGCATTATACGTCGCTGTATAGGCTAGATCTATTTCACTTCCCTAATATCTCATTCATAATTCGATTGAAAAAGAGAACTAAAAAACGGCAAATAAACTCTAATGGTTTTTCGTTACCCACACGAAACACGGAACAGCAACAATATTTTTTTCACAGAAAAATGATAAAATAAAAGTTGTTATTTGAAATGCGTCAGTTTCCAGCCACGCTGTAGCCGGGGGTATTGCAATTAAGTCGAGCCTTCATATAAACGAATTTTCACATTTTTTTCCTTTTATTTTTAATTTTGTGCTTAATAAAAATAGAGAGATGATATTTTCTTGCCACTTTTCCCAAATTCATTTACTTTTAATCTAAATTATTGCGTAGTACAAATTGTTTTAATTGTATATATTTCACAACCTCTACAACACAAAGTCCTGGACCTCCACTGATGGGCCTTTTTTCGAGAATTTGACCTACACTCGCCACGCTGGCCAGACGAGTTGGCGACAATTTGTTGTGATGACAATTTTTAATGACATTATTAACGATTACACAAGTTGGTATTAGTGGAACCGGGACGGCTTAACGGACTCTCCGAGGCACGGGAACATGAATAAAGGTGTTGTGTGAACTATGACAAATATTTCTCATTGGTGTACCAGGGTTCGAATCAACATTTTTAGGATTATAAGTAATGTTGGTATTGGTTGTTCGGTTGGTTCATGGCATATACGAATATGGATTCAACTTAACTGCGCCACCAAATTAAACCAGCTTGTAATCTGGGAACTGGCTGACCTCGAGACTCGCGGACCCGAAGCATTCTTACAACCTAGCCACCACAGCTCTTGAATGCAATAATAAACAAAATTTTACTTTTTTCCTTTGGCATTTTTTATTTATGTGTAATTTCTAAAAACCGAAGACAGTTTACGTATGTAATAATAATAAAAAAAAGTGGCACGTAACCTAAAATATACGAAATATTGAAAGCTTGGTTTCCCCTACGAAGAATACCCGACATAAATAATAGCAGTAAATAAGAGTAAAATATTGAAAAGTGTCATGGCGGTGAGAAAGCCCGCGAAACTGGATATCCTGGAATTTCCGGCCGCCTGCCCGCCAAAATGGCACAACGGATATTCGTATATATCCCAGCGCGGCGCGGGATCGTTTAAATAAAGAACTATACCATAGACAACTAGACTTTTCATCTTAGGGTTGGTATTAAATCATAAATTATTTGGATAATTGTTATTTAGCCAGCTCACTTTAAAACATTAATGTTACCTACTGTATGTATTCTTATTGTATATTATTATTAAACACCATGAGCTGATTCTAACGTCCCTAGCTACACATTTTTGTAAAAACAATAGAGTACGGCTTGCATGTCGTTCTTCAGGTCTTACCTTAATATTAATCATATAAGTACTACAAGAACGCTGGTAGCTCGTGTAAAAACTTTTTTTTAAACATCCTAAAAAATACATATTTTAAAAAATACATTAGAATTACATATTTGTCATAGATTTACAAAACCGCCGTTCCCGTTCTTCAAAGAGCACGTTAAGCCGTTGCGGTTGTAATACCAACTTGTGGAATCGTTACTAAATTGTCCTTAAAAATTGACATCAGACCAATTAAATAGGTGGAACTGATGGTGGTACTTTGCCCAGTCTGCTGGGGCTGGGAAGTATCCACCGTTTGTGCCGATAAACCCAGTAAAGGGTATCCACACGTTTCGGGATCAGGCTGGAATTGCCGTCATGCCCAGTGAAGCCGGTATAGTGTTAGGGACTGATGTCAGTCATGAGTATTTGATGCAGTTGCTAACATTCATTGACCTCGGGGGCTACTTACCATCGGGTGGAGGCATGGTCACATGTCGCGCTAGTATAAACATGGCCTTCCAGAAAATTTTGGAGAATTTGGCCTACACTTGCCACGCTGGCCAGACGGGTTGGCGAGGTTCTGATGTAATTTTTAATGACAAATTATTTACGTTTCCACAAGTTGGTATTAGTGGAACCGTTACCGACGCCTTAACGTGCTCTACGGGACACAGTGGTGTTGTAAATAAATGACAATAAAAAGTGTATTTTTCATTGGTACTTGCCAGGGTACGAACCGACATTTTAGCACCACCAATCATACAAATTATTACTAATGTAGATTAATTAATTACTTTTAGACTCCAAATATTTCTTTAAAATAAAAAAATAAACACTACACTTAAAATTTTTACAAGAAAGTGCCCAGCCTCGATTATTATTTTTGTTTCTTAAAGTAATAATTAGTATAAGTGTAACTAATTATAAATAAAACTAAACTAAAAATACTTATGAAATTAAAACTATTCTACAAAATAAACTAAGGGCTTACCACCAGGGAGGGCACCTAAAACGCTCGCCGCATTTCCTCGTTGAATTATAATCGAAATATTCTGTTTTAGGTAGTTATGGCATTTGGGATCGCAGTTAGTTAGGTACCTACATTATCACATGTAACCAATGCTAGACAAATATTAATTGGACATAATTTTAATATCTGAAATACCAGAACCAAAAACATTACGTTTTTGTAAACAAGTAGTGAGGGTGCTGTTTTAAGATAGACTTGACAAAATAAACGTACACATACAGACTTTCTAGTTAAAACCCTATCAGAATCGCATTTTATTTGGCCACAAACGTTTGCGGCTTCACCCTTCTGTTTCGGGCCATATTGATTTCCGTCGTATTCTTTTTCTGACCGCCGCTGTATCGGGTTTTATTTCCTTTTTGTCCGCCTTTTAAAGCCCACAGTTTATCCGAATTTCATTTGGATAAAAGTGCAATCGGCTAGGATTCATAGAGGGTTTTTAAAAATAATAAATAATGCATAAAACTATTTTGTGTTAAGGTTAAAATTATTTTGTTTTAATAATAGTTAATCTAATGCCGTGAAAAATGTGGCTGTTGATAGACTAAACTAAATCATTAGATTCAATAACAGGGTAAATAATTAAGTTGGCAAAAGAAAATAAAACCCTATGCGCAAATACTTATCTAAAAACAAACCAAATTATCTATGCTCATTCACACTGGCCTAGGGACGCGGGAAATTTGAAATTGGAATCAAATAGGCGGTAAATGGCGGCACGCTTCACGTTATAACCACATTTGGCGTTCATCAACGGACGCGGGTGCACGACTCCTCGTTGCAGCGATATTTTATTAGCGTAAGAAATGGCAGGCGGCACACTGCCTCGGAAATTGAGATTTACATCAACGAATATACCGGGAACGGTGATTGCATTTTCTTAGCAACTTGCAAGCGTCATTTAATTTTAGATGCGCTTAAAACTGGAACGTTCGGCTCCATACAATTTATTTCACACCAATTTTAAGCAAATTGTATTAGTTGCTAACTTGGATTTTGTATTTTATTCATTAGAATCTTAGATTAGGATATTCAACTTCAAAAACTCG
Source organism: Tinea semifulvella (assembly GCA_910589645.1). NCBI lineage: Eukaryota > Metazoa > Arthropoda > Insecta > Lepidoptera > Tineidae > Tinea > Tinea semifulvella. The sequence continues at coordinate 9,799,601 of OU342610.1, forward strand.
TTAGGCCCCTTTGACTCGTTCCACATCTTGTCCAACGTGAATTTATTGACATAATTCAGGGATGCTTCTGTATTTTCAGCACAGAAAAAGTTTTAGGGAAAAAGTTTTATGTATAAGCCAATGACCTTCCAACGTGACGGCCAAACTCCACAAAACAAAATAAATCAGTACGTTTAGTATACTCGTTGGTACTGATTTCCAAAGTAATTATTTTCTTAGAAAACCTTACACTTTTAAATTTAGATTACAAATAATTTATAAATAGTATAAAGGCTAAACGTATAACCTCATTTCAAAGTTTACTTTCTGACTACACTGTCATGGTTACAGTGGTGATATTGCTTGTTTGTTTGTGTTCCCTTATCCCGATAGATGATAAATAAGGTGATAGGGAAGGCAAAGGGTCTAGCCCATACAGCCAAGTCTGACGTAATATATCGTTCTTTCCTATGAGTTAATAAGGTTATCATAAAATTCCAGATGTTGCAGAATTTGAGGGCACAGTGTCCCGTCAAGACCCCCACCATTATGCGAAGCCTTGCTCTGTCAAGGCCCAGGAGGAGTTGTGTGAGGCGCTTGTCTGGATTTGGAAGGCCTCCCTGGACTGTCTGCAGTCTGTGGTCGATGTCCACATCTGCTCGTGCACTTTTGACTAACACTATTCACAGTAAAGTAATTTGCAAAACAAAAACTTGCACTTGACATGTCCGTGAAAAATGGCGCGAAGAACTCGTGGTGATATTGATATTACTATATAAAACAAATTGATGTTTTATATATATAAGATTTATTTTTTTATATTTATTTTATCGTATAATATTTGTCCGGATTAAGCCGGGGGCGTTGAGTTGGCGTAGCGTAAAGAACCTTGTTTGCCACCAGCCGCTCGGAACAAATCCATTTTCTGGGGGGATTAAAATTTAAAACGGCATTTACTGGAATAACAATTACTATTTATGAACAAATAATACTGAATAATTAATGTTTAATAGACGTCACAACACACATTGTTAAGTTAATATCTAAATCAATAATATCTAGTACAAAGTAAATACGTCAAATATGTGCAGTAGGTTTTTTTTTTTTTAATATAGTAATAAGTATATATTTGTCCCTATTCTAGTTATACCTTACCTATATGCACAACAACGTAAAAATATCAAAATTATAATGATGGACAAAAGACGTTATACATATAATGAAAAAAATATTAGCGCTATTTTAAACGATTGAACGCCTAATTTAACTTTAAAGTAGTAATATATATTTATTCGAAGTAGATACAAAAATATAAAAAATTAAATAGATTAAAAAACTAATTATAAATAAAACTAAACTAAAAATACTTATGAAATTAAAACTATTCTACAAAATAAACTAAGGGCTTACCACCAGGGTACCTAAAACGCTCGCCGCATTTCCTCGTTGAATTATAATCGAAATATTCTGTTTTAGGTAGTTATGGCATTTGGGATCGCAGTTAGTTAGGTACCTACATTATCACTTGTATCCAATGCTAGACAAATATTAATTGGACATAATTTATTATGCGAGAGGTTTGTACGTTTAGATCAGCTAAGCGTTAATGTTAATGGAATTAAAAACTTGATTATACTTACCTACAATTACATTACGACAAATTGAATTAAATCCACCATTTGATACGATTTGTTAAGTATCGATTGAACCCTAAAAGTTTAACCTTAAAGGTTTAAAATTAATAAAACTGCAGGAATCAAATCCTATTGTCAAAATCTTTGGGTCTGATTTCCGGCAAGAATAAGTTTTAACAAAAAAATACCTTGACCATATTTCGACCTTTCCATCACCATTGTTTTTGTAAGAGTATTTTTTTAAATAAGTAAAGTATCATCACAACCGTTTCCCTTTCGAGGTGGTTAGAAACCACGCTTATAAATAAGCGGATTCACATTTAGCCAATTTTTTTCATTCATTATAGCCCATAGAACACAGCGTCCTAGACCTCCACTGCTGGAGATGGGCCTTCCAGAACTGGAGAATTTGGCCTACACTTGCCACGCTGGCCAGACGGCTTACTATAGCCAAGTTTACTATAGGCCAATCACGACAAGTAACAAGCTCGTCGATGTCTCCAGCGTACCAAACTCGAGAAATGTAACAAATAAATTAAATATTAATGAAATATATTTATTTACATTAACAAATATTTTTGTGTCCCGACCTCCAAGTCTAAATCCACAGACTTAACCACTACACCACGGAGGCAGTAGAGTATTTTATAATATAAAAAGTGGATTTTTTTCGAAAAACAAATTGGTGAAGGTTGCTCTGCTACGTATCTTATACTACTTATTACTTCTACAACATCAGATTTCACAGCGTGCAATTTTTTTTATACGTTATCATTATTGCTTTTATTAATTAACGTAAGCATAAGCTGGACAAAGTCCAAAAAGGTTTAGTTTTATCTGTCTGATTGAATTATTTTATATAATAAAGTTTATTCTCCTCGCCGCGCTATCCCGTCTGACCAGCGTAGAGAGAGAAGGCCTAAATCTTCAGAAATATGTTAGTTATAATAGTGTCGAGACGATGGGCCCATGGAGACCGTCAGCGAGGCGCTTGGCCAAGGAGTTGTCAAAGCGGCTGACAGAAAGGTCTGGAGACAGGAAGGCTGGCAATCATTTCTGCCAACGTATTAGCCTCGCTATACAGAGGGGAAATGTTGCCAGTCTCCTTGGGACTATCTCGGATGGGACGTCTCTAGAGGTCACTTTTTATTTATAGTTTAGTTTATTTTTAATTTTATTATTTAGGTAGCTTTTTTAATTTACATTTAATGTTAATTAGTTGTTTTTTTCTTTTAATAGAATAACATATTAATCTAAAGTAAGGGCATACAAAATCACCTCGTATATGTAACAAAATCCTAATAATATTACTACCTCCGTGGTCTAACGGTTAAGTCCGTGGAATTAGAAGCGGAGGTTGCAGGTTCGATTCCTGGTCCCAACACAATAATTTATTTGTGGTACTTCTCGAGTTTGCTAGCCTAAAGACGTAGAAGCTTGCCACTTGTCATGATGGGCTATAGCAAAGTTGGCTAAATATGAATCCGATTTAGTTAGGTTTCTGACTAACCTGGAACGAATACGGTCGTGATGATACTTTACTTTATTTTCTAAAAATATTGCAGTACTACCCAACGACGAACTCTACTGCCTCATGTAATAAATCCTTTTTAAAAAAAAGGTCAAAATATGAAGGTCTAACGGGTACCACTATCTCTTCCACAAATTGCTCTCAGCAATGTCAACAAGTAAGTGGGTTTTTTAACAAGTCCTATAATTTCGCCGCGAACCGTACTATTGTGGGCTTGGGAATTAAATGTTAGATAAATAAATACCTTATCGTTCTAATTCATTTGGCTCGGGTAATCTTGAACGTTTCAAAGCGACAATACTACGCTAGAAGGTTAGTACGACCCGACGATCTTGATATTTTTATAAACTTTTAAAGCGTCACAAAAACTATGGTGGCTTGGACTGTTGGGGCGTTCAGTTTTCGTATGACCGCCACCACCTACATACATAAAATCTATACTTTCATTATTAGCTCAATTCGGTCCAACTCTAAAATTATATATATGTATCTCCGTGATTTTAAAACTATTCACTTAGAAACATTTGTTTGTAAACAATGTTTCAGAAATGAAATCTACGTATTTGTGGAACAAATTACGAGTAACATGTTTATGAATCATATTGCTTCCGACTGAGAGCAGGCGAAATAATACTAATAATAATACATAGACGCGTAATTCACTTGTGTATAAAGTAGTGTGGGACGACGAATTAATACATTTTGACTAATTAATTTAAATATATTTTATTTTAGACATCTAGAAACCCATAATTTATTTATAACAATTTATTATAATTTTATCCTATATTATAATCTAAATCTAACTAAATTTATAGTTTACAAGGTCAAACGATCTATGTCAAAAATAGCTTTAATTATGTCGTTATCTGATTGTCTCAGTCGGTCCACAAAAGACGCGTGCCACTTGCGGAGGATGGTAAAAAAGTCGTCGACTTTGTTCGCAGCAAATATACCAGACACACTACACCTCTAGGGTAACTTTAATAGGCATCTAAATGTTAAAAGCACGCCTCGTGTACAATCTCCAGAGATAACTGGTGTAGAACACCTGACAGTTTTTAACAGAGTAATTTTAACTTGTAACGAGGAAAACCTTCGAGCCAACATATTGCTTTTGTCAGCGAGAGTCCTCCTCTGGCTCTTCAGATCCTTATCGTCCCACAGACGATCCACTATCATATGGCCGAGATATTTGAACTTGGAGACTATCTGCAGCAATGTTACAGTATAGGTAATCCTTAAAACATTGTTACTTACAATGGCGTTGCAGGAACTTTGTTTCTCAATGAATACCATAGCGTAATTGACGAAATCCCCTTGTGAGCTACCAGCTAAGCGTAATTAGCTATGACATAAATACTAACTGAAAATGGTCTTTAACAGTATTAATTCAGGTAATGATTAAATAGCAAAAAGTAATCTAAATAATTATTACGAAAAACGCGTAGTTTTTTTTTTGGATATTCACTTTTTAAACATCAAGAATGTTTAGTCGAACTACAAAACATTCTGCGTTCAACCTCGCATCACGAGGGAGTCGAGCAGATCAAGATTGGTAAACCCTAGTAAACTGTTAATGGAAACCATTTAATTTATTCATTAATAATAATTTATTCAAACATTTGTTTATAATAATAGTATCTTTCTTTCGCCAACTCCTTGGCCAGCGTGTCGAGAGAACACCATTCATTTTCAACAGTGGACAGTTCCGTGGTTTAGTAGCTGTGGTGATTATGAACAGGATTTAAGATGATAAACTAGACAACTTAATTTAAAACTATGCTAGCTGGGTATGGGCAAGACGCGAACTCCACAAAATATAATCAATAAACATCAGGTAAAATGTCCAAGGCAAGATGTGTTTTTTTTTAAGTAAGTAGGGAATGGTTAGTCTTGCATTTCTTAAAAATTAACAGCAATCTTATCTTGCAAAAATAAAGACGTGACCGTAAAAGCTGTTGGAGACTTGCGGTCGGAAGTGCCCTGATAAGCCGTCATAATGGCGGCGGGTGATAGCGCTCTCCCGCCTTTTTTCCCGCCAAAACACCGCGTCTTTGTGCCAGGAGAATGGGCGGTACAATGCGAACGCGAGCACACAAAAGCAGGCGACAATGAACGCTCAAAGAGAGTTAAGTTTCGTGAAGATTTTATGGGTTTGGATGTGGTATTTTAAAGTTAAATAAACAATTGTTGGTAACAATAAAAATACCTTTTTTATTTCTTCATTTTATCTGGGACGCCGAAGGGAACATAGGTCAAACAGCCTTAAAGGTTAGATGTGGTATTTTTGGAAAAAAATAATCAATAAATTGTTGCAAAAAATATACCTTTTTTATCTTTGAAAAAAAAATAATATAGTCGATGCATCATTGGATGTGATAATATTTTATAGCTAGGACCTTGATCCTAGTTTTGCAGGAAATATAATAAAAGTAAAGTAAATATCATCATTTTCTTAAACCGTATTCCTTTCAGGGTGGTCAGAAAAAACGCTTTAAAGATTCACATTTTAGCTAAAAAATACTTTACTATAGTCCCAATATTACAAGTACCAGACTCATCGATGTCTCTGGCGTACCAAACTTGAGAAATATCACAAATAAATAAAATAATTGTATCTTAACCAGGAATCGAACCCAGTACCTTCGCGTCTAAATCCATGGATTTAACCGCTAGACCACGAATGCAGTTAATACAACAACAAAATTATGTACAAAAAATGTTCCAATAAAATACCTTTATATTTTTAATTCATTGGAAAAGGCAAAAAAACTTTATAGTTTTATGTTATATGTAGTAGTAAAATATTAATATAACAAATGTTATAATAAAAATGCAAATTTTATTTAAGCAGGACTATCGATGTTAAGGAAAATAAATAGGTTATAAATAATTTTATTTAATTTCAATAAAATACCTTTTTTATTTCTTCATTCTACCTGGTAAGGCAAAGGAACATAGGCCAGAACAGCATTAAAATACCTCATAGTATTTTTATATTCTTAAGGCGTTTTTCACACGATCAGCCTATTAGTCAAAGTGACTTTGACTTTGATTATAAATAATTTTGTTTAAATACAGCTTTTAATATCCTTTTACTCACTGAAATATATCTAATAATACTTACCTATCCATCAAGACGAAAAAATTAATTACAAATTATTTCTTCATTAGGTTGGAAAATAGATAATTAAAATATTAGTGAGTGAACCTGATATACACACACAAGTGTCTACTTAATTAATCTTTACGTATAATAATTGCACGCCTTGGTTCCTTGGCCTCCCGTCTTGCGAACATTAGCAGAGCGCGGGAAACGATGGGGTGGCGACAATTTTTTGTTTTTCTCTTGTGAAAACTGAGATAGCTGCATTGCATTTTTAGCTGGAGTGAAGGAGGCAACAGCAGGTGCACATATTCCTTTTGTTAAAACGCAAAAATAATAGAGAAGTTGCTCGTTTATCTCTTTTTTATGGCAGCGCGCTATCTTGCCTCCGTTGCCATAATGGAAGACAATTTTGGCGCGAAAGAAACTGCTTATTACTTATTCTTGAGAGCAGTTTGGCAAATTTCTTCTGTGCTGTAATTGTTTAGGGTTTTAAAGTTTTTAAATACTTACATGTTTATTACTTTTACAGTTTGACCAAGTCTAATGTAAATTATTATTTTCATATAACAAAATGTTATAATCATAATTTGAGTAACTATTAAAATTAACTAATAAATAAATAAAACTACTAATTAAATATTACGAAAAATAACATTTAATACTTCTCTTCCTTCTGGTTCAGGAAATATTAATTTTAAGTACTTACCATGACATTTTTTAAACTATTGATCATAAAAAATCAACTGAAAAATAATACAAACTTATTATTCGTGTAAACAAACAGCCGGTTTCCCGAAACTCTACTTAATTATTTCCTAGCTACTGAATAATTATCGTTAAGTTTTCCTTAAGTCAAATCGGGTTCAAATTTCACAATACTTAAGTTTTTCTTAGTTAATATTTTAATTAAGATTTAGGTATGTAGTTCCGTTTTTGGTGACAAAAAAATATATATTATTAGCATAAAATACAAATATGTTAATGTTTAATTATTTTTTATAGTACAGATTATTAAAAAAATAAGCGTATAATAGCATAATAGCGTAAAATTTATAACTCCTCATACATTTATGTAAATGACAGTTCCCTTTTGAATTATTTCTTAAGTATACCTAGTAAATACTTAAGAAATAATAGAATATAAAGTCGCACAAACACCTAAATATAAACCAATTTTCGCATAATTCAATCTATAAAATGTTATCAGGAATCTTTTATGTTGGCAGAAAAAGGAGGGTCCATCAACTTGTATCATGCCGACTGTTTCTTGTTAGAATATAATATAGGATTCTCAGACTAACTAGACTTTAGATGGAGTGCAGAAAGTAATATATGAAGCATTATTGTTTTGTTCAGTGAACTCTAGACTCATTTTTATTTATATAGGCAGACTATGATAAAGCGCGCTTAAGCTTTGCATGGGAAAGAGATTAGAAAAATGGTATCTCGGGCTTGCGACCGACAATAGGCTGGTGTAAAAAGGAGGCCTGAAGACAAATTTCTAAGCATTCCATGGATTCACCGTGCGGGTGCCGGGTCCATCGTGTGTGGGTAAGAGATGAGAAGAATGGTGTCTCGGGCTTGCGACCGACAATTGGCTTAATTAATAAATATCTAAAATATCCGTAATTATATTTCCTAAAAAGTTAATAGATACATTTTTAAAAGTAGACAATTTTTTTATACTAACACAACATGTGAACTTGTGCCAACCTGATGGTAAGTGGCGCGCAAGGTCCATGAATGTTAGCAACTGAAGTCAGACACTCATAACTGCCATCAGTCCCTAACACTATGCCGGCTTGACTAGATGCTTTTTCACACTTCGCTTGAAGGACTCCAAGTTATAGGAAAGTGGAAACACAGAGCCTGGAAGAGCATTCCACATCTTTATCGTACGACAGATGTATGAGTCCCCAAATTTATACGTACGCGAAGGGATGGTGACTACGGTATGTGGGTGCATATTCTGACCTGTGCGTGTGGTTCGGTTGCGGAACGGAGAGGGAGGGATTAGGTTATAGAGTTCTTCGGAGCACTCACCATAGTATAGCCGGTAGAACACGCTCAGAGAAGCCACATCTCGGCGAATCTGCAGGGATTCGAGAGTTCCAGATATAGTGGCATCGTCCACAATTCGAACAGCTCGCCTCTGTAGAACATTGAGAGCATCTGTGAGGTACTTGGCGGAACCATCCCAAATACCTATTGATATTATTGAATTGTGACTTCAATAATATTTAAAAATGTATTATATTAAGTAATAGATATAAGTAATAAATATATTAAGTCCGTCCGTTGTACATGTATATTGTGCAATATAGTTTTAATAAATAAATATTGTGCGAGCGAGACGGATACAAAGCGTTAAACTGTATTAATTATTGCACAGATTATAACGATGTGATTACGGTAAAAAATCGAATTACTCGTATAAGAAAAAAAAATTAAGACAGCTCTTAAGTACAGAATAATAATCATGGTCTTTTATATATATATATATATACATATATATAGATATAATAATATATATATATATATGACTACTAATACATAAAACTTTTCGACCCCTACAGTCCGTTTAAATTATTTTGTATAGATAATTTGGAGGTGAGAGGACTGCGAGGTGCTGAGGGAGGGGGGGGTGAATGGGCTAATTAAGGCGGCGACCGAAAGAAAACAGCAAAGAAAAGATGAGAAAACTTCAGGAAAACAAGTATATCCCAAACGGAACAGGGACGGACTCTTAAATACACTTGTTCACAATTTGTCCTATTATTTAAAAAGTCATCATAACGACCGATTCCCTTTCCGGTTAGTCAGAAACCATGCTTATAAAGAAGCGAATTCACATTTAGCCAACTTTACTATTAGGTCAGTCAAATTAGACCCAAAAAAAGCGTTTTGAGGAATTAATTTCCAGCAAGCTGGAAATCATTTTAATACCTTTATTCGGTCCTAAATACATGTAATCCGAGTTTGCCCCATCCCAGGAGGTGTGCATAACTTTTGGGAGCCAAATAACGTCGATTTTTTTCCTCTTTTTTCAGTTTTTTGCTTGTAGCTCGAAAACGGTACGTCGGACGGAAAATATCATTTCAGTCAATATTAAGAGGGTTAAATTCTGCGGCGAATGAACGTCTAAAACTTCAATTTCGGTTCAGTGGTATAGCCGAAATCAAAAGTTAGAAACCGGGAAAATTTCTCATTTAGGTGCAAACTTACATTTTGCGACTTTCCAAGACCTATATACACGGCTTTACAAGAGGCTGTCAAGGTTTTCCACCATGCAGATGCTGATCCTGAGTACCTTATTTCAGCAGGTCAACTATTCCTGGCAGCCTTATATTCACCTAAGGCTAATGAGACCTCTTTGGACAAAATCCGCCACGAGATATTCTCAAAATCCCTCATAAAGCCAACTTTCAATCTCGCCTCTCTACCACCAACAAACGCAGCCGCTGCCCTACATATTCTGCGGGTCTACCACCAAATCCAGGGCTGGTATGATAGACCAAAGGATCCTCTCAGCTGGGGTTGGAAGAATACGGACCTTGGCCTGCTTCCCACCATAAACACCAAGGATCCAGCTCCAGCTGAAATCCTCAACACAGTGTCCTGCGCATGTACGAAGGGGTGTAAAGGGAGGTGTAGCTGCCGAAAAGTAGGTATAAAATGCTCAACAATTTGCCTCAACTGCCACGGCCAGTCCTGCTCGAATTCAGCACCATTCGAGGATGAGTGTGTGTCCCACATGCCGATCGACGTAGAAGCAGAAATAGGTGAGGACAGTCCCTTTGAAGATGATCTCGATGAAGAGGGGCTCGACATGTCACCGCAGCTGGAGAGTTTCGTAGATGAAGGGCCATCGACATCTAAGAAAATGCGAGTATGAATGCTGCCCTATTTTCTGCTGCATAACTATTGAATTCTATATCATGTTTTCATTCATATTTTTTCAAATGTCATGTCATTTTTAAATGTTTCTATTATTTCATTAATTAATATTAATCATCATCATCATCATCATCATCATCATCAGCCTGTATCTCTCCACTGCTGGATGTAGGCCTCCCCTAAGGCTCGCCACTTAATGCGATCTTTCGCTACCCTCATCCAACCCCCACCAGCGACCTTCTTTAGGTCATCTGTCCATCTGGCGGGGGGTCGTCCCACTCTGCGTCTTCCCGTACGTGGTCTCCACTCTAGAACCCGTTTGCCCCATCGATCGTCGGTTCTGCGGCAGATGTGTCCGGCCCATTGCCACTTCAGCTTGCTAATTTTAAAAGCTATGTCTGTAACTTTCGTTCTCTGACGAATATCAACGTTTCGAATTCTATCCATCAGAGATACACCAAGCATAGCTCTCTCCATGGCTCGCTGAGCGACCTTGAATTTATGGACCAGACCCACTGTTAGTGTCCACGTCTCTGCTCCGTACGACATTACCGGGAGGACGCACTGGTTAAAGACCTTAGTCTTTAAACATTGTGGTATAGACGATGAGAGGATGTGCCGAAGTTTCCCGAATGCCGCCCATCCTAGCTGAATGCGTCTGTCGGCTTCTTTGCTGAAGTTGGCTGCTCCTAATTGGATAGTCTGCCCGAGGTATACGTAATTTTGCACAACTTCGAGAGTGTCGTTTCCTATGCAGATTGGCCTCGGCTTGACATGATCATTGAACATGACTTTCGTCTTGTCTAAGTTCATTTCGAGACCAACCCGCTGGGATGCTACGTTTAAGCCGTTCAGCATTCCGCTAAGATCCTTGAGTGAACTGGCCATAATGACTATGTCATCCGCAAATCGGAGGTGTGAGATGAATTCTCCATTGATGTTTATGCCGCAGTAATTCCAGTCTAGCATTTTAAAAACATCTTCCAACGCGTTCGTGAACAGTTTCGGGGATATGACATCCCCCTGTCGCACGCCTCTGCGCAGTTGGATAGGCTTTGTATGCTGACCCTGTAACTGGACGGTCATAGTCGCAGAACTGTAAAGACATCTCAGCACCTCAACGTATCGATAGTCTATTAGGCATCGCTGCAAGGATTCCAGAACAGCCCAGGTTTCGATTGAGTCGAAGGCTTTCTCATAGTCCACAAACGCCAGACATAGCGGCAGATTATACTCCTCGGTTTTCTGTATTATCTGTCGCAATGTATGAATGTGATCGACCGTACTAAAGCCTTTTCGAAACCCAGCCTGCTCCGGGGGCTGGAAATCATCCATTCTCTGAGCGAGTCGATTTGTGACCACCCTTGAAAACAACTTATAGACATGGCTCAGGAGTGATATGGGCCTGTAATTCTTTAAAAGGGAGATGTTACCCTTTTTAAAGAACAGGACCACAACACTCCTGGTCCATGCCTCTGGCGTCGTTCCGTGGTGAATGACGTAGTTAAATAGTCTTGCGAGTTCTTTGAGTACTGGTTTCCCGCCTACTCTCAGAAGCTCAGCCGTGACTCCGTCATCACCAGGCGCCTTGTTATTTTTAAGTTGTCCAAGGGCTATATCGATCTCGCCTAGATTGACATCCGGGATATCCTCGGTATAGTGGCGAGTTAAAACAGCTCGTTGGTCGTCGTCCCTGCGGGCTATAGGGCTAGTTGCGTGTGAGGTATATAGGTCTCCATAAAATCTTTCAACTTCGGCAAGGAGCTCTGGTCTCGAGGTAACGGTCCTACCATCTTCGGTTTTAAGCTTCGTCAGGTGGCTACGTCCAAGAGACTGAGAGAATACTTTTGAGCCTTTATTCTTCTCAATGGCCTCTTCAATGAGTTTAGTATTGAAGAGGCGTAGATCCCTTCGTATCAGTCTCTTGACTTGCTTGTTTAGAGCTTTATCTGACGATGCTACCAAAGATAGTTCCCGTCTCCGTTTCATGAGTTCCAGAGTCTCAGTTGAAAGCTTGGATTCCCTGCCAACTCGCTTAGGCTTGAAATATTTAAAGCCCACATCTCGGACGACGCTCACGAAGCTGTCGGCCATCTCGTCAACACTTTCAGTGGTTTCCAATCCGTCGAATCGATTCTGCAGCTCCAATTGAAACTGCTCTGACCCTAACATGGTTTGTGGCAGTGACGGCCTAAGACTGGCCTTCATCATGCGGTACCTCTTAAGCTTGTAGTTTATATTCAGGGAGCCTCTTACAAGGCGGTAATCACTACCGGTATTAAACCTGTGAATCACAGAGACATCCCTGAATATACGCCTTTTGTCCGTCATGATGAAGTCAATCTCATTTTTTGTATTGCCGTCAGGGCTTTGCCAGGTCCACTTTCTTTGGGGCTTCTTCTTGAAATAAGAGTTCATCAAGTGAAGCCCCTGCATTTCGAGGAAGTTGACCAGCATTTGCCCCCTGCGGTTTCTCTGCCCAAATCCATGTGGTCCCACTTTCGATTCGACGCCGTCGCGTACTCCCACTTTAGCATTGAAATCTCCCATACAACGGTGAAGTGTGTTTTGGCGGAATTATGAAGAGCCTTGGTGACATCCTCATAAAACGCTTCAACAACTTCATCCGAGTATGTTGAAGTGGGCGCGTAAACCTGTATAACCTTAATGTAATATTTATTCGTAAGTTTTAGTACGAGGTACGCCACCCTCGACGACACACTGGTGATCCCCACTACGTTGTTATGGAACATTTTGTTGACAAGAAAGCCGATGCCGCCTTGGGAGGTTTGGTCGCCTTCGCGGTAGTATAGCAGGTTTCCGGAGTCTAGGGTTATGGTGTCCTCGCCCTCTCGTCGGACTTCTGATAACCCCAGAACGTGCCATTTCAACCTGCTTAACTCCGCTTCCAGCTCTTCCAAACTCTCCCGCGTTCTCAAAGTCCGGGTATTATAGCTAGCCAAGTAAAGTTCGTTGGGTTGGTGATCGGGTCTTCGCCGGGGATTCTTAGCACCCCCTGCCCCACCGAATCCTCGACCGCCACCGTAGTCGAGATATTATTCGAGATATTATTAGTCGAGATATTTATTATTAATATTATTCGTAGATTAATATTATTAATAGTTACTAATTAAAGATTAATTGCTTAATGGCAATATACAACTTTTCTATAATTAAAAATGTTTTTCATTCATACTACTTCGAATCTCTACTCAGAGTGTGTATATTTATATATATAAGTTTTCTGATTGTGTATATCTTAGAAATTTGCATTGTAATGTTCTTAGCCCTCACAATGCATTAAATGTAGGCCTCACACCTCATATTTAAGGAAAATGTGCAACTTAAAAGGACTTAGAAAAAAACCGATTTTGAATTGATGCCAAATTTAGTCTTTCAAAATGACTGAATTTGATAATTGAGGTGTCTATATAACGTGATATTATATTTTCTAACACTTTTATACTATGGGGTTTTCAATAGGAATATCTGTTTCAAAGATATGTGGCCTTGGAAAGTCGCAAAATGTAAGTTTGCACCTAAATGAGAAATTTTCCCGGTTTCTAACTTTTGATTTCTGCTATACCACTGAACCGAATTTGAAGTTTTAGATGTTCATTCGACGCAGAATTTAACCCTCTTAATATTGTATGAAATGACATTTTCCGTCCGTCGTACCGTTTTCGAGCTACAAGCAAAAAACTGAAAAAAGAGGAAAATATTCGAGGTTATTTGGCTCCCAAAAGTTATGCACACCTCCTGGGATGGGGCAAACTCGGATTACACGCATTTAGGACCAAATGAAGGTATCAAAATGATTTCCAGCTTGCTGGAAATTAATTCCTCGATAAATTCTAATTTGACTGACCTATATAATGTATGTGTGTAATTAAAATGTACTATTTGTTAATGCCGGAAGAACTTGTGTATTTTTTTTCTGTTTGGCAGTTTAGATACAGTTCTCAAGTATTATTGTTTTATTTTATCGTATCTATTATTGTTGCTTTTGTTTACTATTTGTATTAATCTTCTCTAGAGTTTTCTTGCATACTTTATATTGTATCTATCTGTGAATTCTTGTCATCGGCTTTATAGTATTATATTTATTTCATATACATGTAGTTTAGCTGTAAGTTTTCCAAAATAAATAAATAATAGGCCAATCATTACAAGTGGCAAGCTCGTCGTAGTCTCAAGCGTACCAAACTTGGAAAATATCACAATTAAATTATTAAATATTATTGTATCCTGACCAGGAATCGAACCCGGTACCTCCCAGTATAAATCCACAAACTTAACCGCTAGACATATTACATTATTATACCGCTGTCACAAATGCCTGTAATAGGTTTACGTGAATAAAGATATTTTGACTTAGACCATGGAGAGTCATGTTTGATGTGGTACAAAAACCATATCGTGTTAGTAACAATAATAACTTAAAGAAAACTATGTTAGTAATTAATCTAAAATGAACATACTAATTTATTTGTCCATAATTTTTGGAGCATGAAGCAGTGCTCATGGATGTTGACGTGACAACGTCTTATAAATTGGTTTGCCGGGTGACACTTCAAGAAACTGCGTTACGCTCCGCTCACGTTATGCGCTCACAATGAGAGCGAGTGAGAGGCACGCGTCCCTTCCACTCGGGCATGGTTAGCCCGCCTAAGAGCGAGAGAGACAGACATAAAAAGTGAAAGACATTGACTTGACATTTTCTAGGCACATTACAGCAGAAACACTTCCTTTCATTTCATATTTCTCCTATCATCGCCCTATCCTCAACAAAATCACTCAGATAGGAACAAGTTAAGTTGTAGTAAACGCTGTTTCATTGTACGCAAATGTATTGCAAGTTATTGTATGTATATTTGTATATAAATACGTATGTATGTGTAAAGGTAAAAATAAAATTTTGTTAATATGAAATTCAGTGCGAGATTCTTTGTATAAATTAATGTTTTAAATATAATTCTTTGTATAAATAAATGTTTTAAATTGTTACTATTATTTCATCCTTCTTCCTACTATACGAATGAATATTCACATTAAAATTATTTTACCACTCAAAGTCGTTGTCACGTAAAACTTTCGCCCGTATACCGACTTTACAGGCAACCAATTTTTTTTATAAAATTTTATTTTTAGTGTCCATTATGCAGTTTCTAAATGAGGCCATACGATGTCGGATCACCGCGTCTAATACCGGCAGACGTCCTTCGGCAAACATGCTGGATGCACTACACCACCTGGGGAGCCGAAACAGAATTCTGAAGGCATCATTGTATTGCACCTTCAGTCTTTTGTGTAGTTGCACCACAGCCAGCGGTTTAAAGCAATCCCGTTGTTTTATTTCTCTAAAAAAAACTTAAATTCGTCTCTGCGTCGCTGAGGAGCGCCCGTGTCCTGCTCCAACTGAATGGCCGCTAACAAACTCTTTCACAAAAACACAATAATTACTTTACCGAGAATAAAAACCTTATTCTTAACATTACATCTATATTGCACATTTACACTTACACCTAAAAGAAAATCAGATGTAGTGCATAATGGTATTCCAGCGTATTTTATAGGATAAGTTCGTATTTATCGTGCTCTCTCAATTATCTTCAGTATTATTTATTTATTTAAAAAACTTTATTGCACAAAGTACAAAGGCGGACTTAATGCCCGAAGACATTCTCTGACAGCCAAACCTTAGGGACAAATTTGAACAATTACAGGTGCAATCATAGAAATAATAATAATACTATAATTATAAAGGTTAATTTAATAGGATTAATATTTACTTACTTCATATAGATCATAATATCAATATACTAATAATACACATTATTATACATAAACATACATATATACTACTTACTAACGCAGTCAGGAGCTATTAAAGAAGTGTGAATACACCAGTTTTTTAAAAGATGAACTGGTAGTTGCTTGCCGTATGATGACAGGAAGATCGTTCCATAAATTAGTAGCAACTACTACAAATGAGTTAGAGACAAATGCAGTGTGGTGTGAGGGAACAGATCTTTCATGAAAATATCAGTAATAAATCTTCATCCAATATTTGGAAATTTCTTAAATCTATTGGGCTGGGTCGTTCTCAGAGCCAACCGTCTTTTGGCTCTGTAACGCTTGACCAGCTTAACACTCATTTTGCTTCAGCTCCGACGTTAAATGCTGCTGTAAGAACAGCAACATTGACCGAAATTGCCCAGATGCCGACACACAATATTGAGCCATTTAATTTTATAGAGGTATCAAGTGACGTGATCCTTAAGACGATCAGCTCCATAACTTCGAAAGCAATAGGATGTGATTTCATTAGTCGTGCTATGATCATAATTATTATTGATTTACTTTTACCCACTATCTCTCGTATTATTAATTTTTCACTCACCTCCGGCCAATTTCCATCCTTGTGGCGCCAAGCCTTTATCATTCCACTTCCCAAAATTTCCTCACCAACTCTTCCTACACATTACCGCCCTATATCGATCTTACCATTCCTTTCTAAAGTTTTGGAGTCTATTGTTCATAAACAATTATCAGATTTTCTTCACGATAATAGGCTTCTTAACTCCTTTCAATCTGGCTTTCGTCCTGGTCATAGCACAACTTCAGCTTTACTGAAAGTAACTGAAGACATCAGACACGGCATGGATGAAACTAAAGTAACCGTACTTGTACTGATTGATTTCACCAATGCCTTTAACACAGTTAATCCTGAGTTGCTAATCGCCATTTTGTCTCGTCTTAAGATCTCGTCAAGATCCCTAGATTGGTTCACACAATATCTTTGTGGTCGTCGGCAACAAGTACGTGTTAATGATACGACGTCGGACTGGTGTAACTTGGGTGCAGGCGTTCCACAAGGCGGTATTTTGTCTCCATTATTATTTTCATTATTCATTAATGGCATCACATCATCTCTTCACTGTAACTACCATCTGTACGCTGACGACTTGCAACTCTATGTGCAGACGGATATTACCACGCTTAACAGTGCTATAGCTTGGCTAAATTCCGATCTTAATAATGTATACTCTTGGTCGTCGCGGTTTGGCGTCGTTGTCAACCCGAACAAGTGCCAGGCAATTATAGTCGGGAGCTCCCGATTGTTATCAAAAATTGAACTTACCAGAATTGACCAGCTTCGGTATGACAACGCGCCTATTGCGTTCCGCAGCGAGGTTAAGAGTCTTGGATTACACCTTGACTCTCATCTTAGCTGGGGAGCGCAAATCGCCGACACCAGTCGTAAAATTTTTTTCTCACTGCACTCTCTTAATAAACTCAAAAATTTTCTGCCGTTGAAAGCTAAAATAACTCTTGTACAAGCCCTGCTACTCCCGTTGCTCGACTATGGTGACGTGTGTTGTGTGGATCTCACTGAGGAATTATTAAATAAAATGGAACGACTACACAATGCATGCATCAGATTTATCTTCGGTCTAAGAAAGTACGATCACATTTCGCCATTCCGTGACAAACTAAAGTGGTTGCCTATACGCCATCGCAGGAACCGTAGGATTCTCTGCATGTTGTACTCAGTATTATATGAGCCTAATACACCGGAATATTTAAAAGAGAAATTTAATTTTCTTGGTGCCACTCATGACAGAACTTTACGTTCTTCTTCTAACTCCACGCTCTCCTTCCCCACACATCACACCGCATTCGTTTCCAAGTCGTTTGCGGTGGTGGCTGTGCATCTTTGGAACCAGTTACCGGTGGACATCCGTCAAGCTCCAAATAGAACACTATTTAAGAAACTGGTCTATGCGCACTATTTAAATTTACCATAAGCTTAATACACTCTCTGCTATATTTATTTCTCTCATTATAGTCATCATATAGTAGGTATATTATATTTATGTATATTCATAGAACGTATGTATGTAGTTTTATTTGTATGTATTTGTGTATGTATTAGTATGTAAATAAGTATTTATTCACTAGTATATATTGAAGTCTAATATTTTTCTATTAGTTTTGATAGCACCTGCCTTATCTCGTCGTAACTGCTTTAGTTGTCCCAAAGGTTTGACCAGTATAGAATGTCTAGCGGCATTAGGTCCGCCTTTGTACTTTGTGCAATAAAGTTTATAATAAATAATAAATAAATAAAATAGAAGGGAGTTGTGAGAAGAGCGAAGAGATTTGTCATGGAAAGAAGAGGGATAGGCGAAATTGTCTCTAAGGTATTATTTGACAGTAAATAATAAAGTTCCATATTCTTCTTCTTCTTATTCGCTATAACTCTTGGTAGAGTGGTCGTGGTCGTCACTTGAGTGTCAATGTCACATTTAACAAGTCGTCGCCACTCCTCTCGAACTACAGTCTTCCTGGCTCACTTATGTGCATTTAAGTATAACTTCCTCTATTTTACATATATGAAGACATATTTCTTACATGGATTAACCGTACGGGTGCCTGGTCCTTAGTATGGGTAAGAGATGAGAAGAATAGTGTCTCGGGAATGCAACCGACAATACGCTGGTTGAGGCCAACTTTTTTTTAATTGCGAAACAATATTTTTAATGCTTAAAAAAATATGCTTTAATGCACTTAAAAATAGTACAAAGGCAAGCTATAATGCCAGCTAATCTTGGGGATTGAGTAAGGTGATAGGCAGAAGTAAAAAATTAAAAAAAAACTATACAGTTAATAAGTTACTTAAGTAATTATAATATACTACACATTACACCTACCTACACACATAAACTATACATACAATACATAATTATACATACAAGTACATCATATACATTATAACTTAAATAAAAACCATCAATGTATATACATAGGCCCTCACTGATATAAAACGTTCCCGTAAAACCAATCGAAGTCATGTAGCTACACCAACAGTCGCGAGATAGCAAGCGTCGAGAGCGCCTAATATTAATATTTATATCGATTAAAACTAGTCTTTTTGTATGCATTGTGATATAATTTCCGATGAATGAAGCATGTGGCATTTTCCTTCCTTGAGAATTGCCCCCCAAAGTTGGTTGGTACACAAAGCAAGCGGCACGTTTTTAAGAGTGCGTTTTGTATTGAAAAGGCTTATCTATATACATCGATGATAAATACACAGTTATTTATATAGTGTTTTATTTCTCCAGAAACAATGTGGTTATCAAACGTTTAAAGACGCTAATAGACGGTTCCAAGGGTTGCTTATTCCACTAGCAAGCCGCAGATACAGTAAAGGAATCAGTGTATCTGGTTGAGGAATGAGAAGGAATCTTAAGTTGGTTGTTGTAAGAGGAGCGAGGAGCACAGTTGTGAGGAATAATTACAAAGGAATTCGAAGCGGGATTTAAGATATGTTATAAAGTAAGGTGAGAACATGGACAGATCTACGAAAGCGGATATTGAGCCACTTTAACTGAACGCGAAATTGAGAGACATGATCATACTTACTCAAGCCAAACACAAGCGAATGCATAAGTTGAGCAGACGATCGAGCTTGTTCAGTAGCTCTACGGTGACGTCAGGATTGCAGGAAGCTTTGTTTTAAGTGGTATGAAGTTCTGGTAGCGCTTTAACGAATCCATACTGGCGTGGATTTTCCTGCTAATTTCCACAATTGCAGGTCATTAAAGATTACATGTTGACAGAAAGGAAGTGGAATGTAGTTAAACAATAATGGGGAGAGAGATTCCACGTCCAATCTGCTCAACATCTGTTTAGACCCGACGACGATCAAGTGAGTTTTTCTGGGATTAAACAAGAGCCCTAGACTCTCAGAGCGTAATACCCGAATGGCTTCTACTGCAGAGACTGAGCAAATGATAGTCGTAGTGAAGTAGAGTGAATTGTTATTTTATTTTGTATAACTTAACTTAACTATTAACTGTTAAAATTATAAATAACTGTTTATTTATTAACAATGCTTAAGCTAAACATACTTGCTAGTCCGAGGGGTGTTAACTGATGACCTGAGATACAGGTATCTTTTAGGTACCCCGTTCAGGCACCAGCTCTCATGCTCGATAAGTTAATTTGTTTTAAATATATTTTGTTTTTGGGTACAATATCTAATAGGTATGTATGTACCATTATTGTAAACTGTTGATATTTTTAATGTACCTACACTACTATATGTATTTTATGAGAGAAATAAACATTTTATTATTATAATATTATTATTATTTATTTTTATTTTATTTAATTATTGGTTTTACAAAATCACAGCATTAAATTAATACATATTTGACGATAAGAATTTTGTTATACATTAGCCAAAATGATTTTTATTTTAGCATATAGCACTTAAATTAACTTGAGCCGAACCTAACATCAAATTAAATTAAATCGAATAAAATTAGGTCAAATCATAAATTAAATTAAATTAAAACTAAACTAATAATAAAATAATATTAAATTAAATCAAAATTATTATCAAAACTAAAACAAATTGTCAGTAGCGAGTGCAACTAAATCTATACCGTAAGCAAACAAGTAAAAAAAAAAAAAAACATCTAACTAATAACTTTATAGACAGCAAGAGAGTTTGTGGATACAAATAGGCATGCAAGTACTAATCGAGTATTTTTTAGTACATAGTAATATTTGACCAATAAAGGTTTAGTAATACATAAAAATAGTAATAGATATATATGTATATTTATTTATTTATTTATTTAAAAACTTTATTGCACTATGTACAAAGGCGGACTTATATATATATATATATAGCCGCTATATATATATATATATATATATATATATATATATATATATATATAATATAATGTAAATATTATATGTGTAATAGTATATATAGTCATGTGTGTTGGGGTCAGTAGTGTACCCAAGAATGTAGTGTGTATATGTTGTGTGATTTGAAACAATTTTATGCGAGAGAACTGCACAAGCGTTAAATCCTAGTAACATTTACAAACTGTGTATCTATACTATAAATGCGGCAAGCCCAGCACAAGGCTCCTAATTTCACCTTGACTCAGGAAAAGGGGCGCAGTGTTTATCATAAGCGTGAAGTACAAAGGGGGATGAAGCGGATTTTTTTTATTTACGCGCCATTGATTCTCGAGTGTAATTTGATTTTTTTGTAACTTAGTTCTTTTAAGGCGGGCGGCAAGTACAATAGGGGTGATAAGAGATAATAATTATTATTCTAGGGGTTGTTTTTTCAATCAATAAATTATTACAACAGACCAGCATTGCATTCAAAAGGTAGGTAACATCGTTTACTAAAACACTAAAACTAATTAGTACAATTTAAAAATATATATAGGCATGACAAAAACAGTAAAGTACAGAAAACAACAAAAATGAATATCGCAAGTACTTACAGATGCAAACAGTATAATCTAAACAAAAATAATAGAATTATATGAACAAATCAACACAGCGACACCACAGTCATCAGCAGTGCACAATAACAACAAAAAAAAAAAACTTAGACCAAGAGTCGGCGACCCAAAATCACCTTTCGTGCAAGCTCTCAGCCAAAACTGCATCACCAAGCGACAACTATCAATCCTAAGCCTCAGTTAGCTCCCAAACACCACCCGGCAAGATAGCAGGAGACCTTTCTCCTGAAGCTTGACAACCTATCGTTAAATATATCAATTGTTGTACAACCGAGTCATACTGTTAATTTGTAGTAGTGTTGCCCAATCTTGGTCCTGTTAGCAACACCACCGATATGTTAGCAAGACCAAGACCAAGACTTACCCTAGCCTTAGTCTTGGTCTTGCGCAAGATATTCGCAAGAATCTTGTTTAGACATTTTTTTCCTAATTTAGCTAAAAATAATTAAATTTTTTTTTGGGCTTAGAATTTTTTCGTGTTAGAATTTTCAAGGTTCAGAGGTAAAAAATTAACCTGTAGTAGATGACTTAAAATATCTCCAAAGATCGAACAAACAGTAGGTACTGTTCCGATGTGACATGTCGTTTTTTTTTGTCTGACAAATTTGTATTAATGAATCATATTAAGTAAATTAATATACCTACAGAGTTGTTGTTACAACCTCTGTACACATTTTTGTATACATGTTGGTCAACAAGATCTATACCCATTCCAAATTTTAGGTAAATCAGACCAGTAGTTCTCTACCAGTTTGCGGACAGACACTAAAGTCTTACAAAAAATATATATTTTCAATCAGAGCAAGTGTCTTTCGAGACTGAGATCAGCTGTTCTGGTGCAAGACCAAAACTGGCCTTGACTTGCTTTGGGTAACACTAATTTATAGGCATAAAAAACATATATGTTTCAGTCTTCAGTTCAGTGACTACAGAATAATACCTACATTAATAAATTCTAATAGCCATTATTCACACATTTACAATCATTCTCTGAATCTATGGTAATATTCGTAACAGTGAATTTTAATGAATCCTTTAAAGCTCGTAGTAAAGCAGGCAGGAATATTGGCCACATAAAGATACGGGTTTCTTCACAATAAAATAATTCGCTCGCATCGCTCCATAGCTCGCAAATTGCCGATGCACCCGTTGTACCTTAAAAATTTGACCCTCAAAGAAAAAGCTTTAAAAATTGTTAGTCAAAGCTGACGTTATTTTAGCGGTAATCCGTCATTGAATTTTAGTCGACTCCAAGCAATATCAGTTGTAAGAACGCGTTCCTTAAATCCTACAAAGGCCGGTTCAAACCCACCCGGCATGTACCAATGAGAAATGCACTTTTATTACGTACATTTGTAATAGATTTACAACACCATCGTTCCCGTGCCTCGGAGAGCACGTTAAGCCGTCGGTCCCGGTTCCACTAACACCAACTTGTGGAATGTTTATTAATTGTCATTAAAAATTGACATCATATCCTCGCCAAGCCGTCTGGCCAGCGTGGCGAGTGTAGACCAAATTCTCCAGGCCTTCCAAAACATATATCTGTTCTGTTCTGGCCCATCTCCAGCAGTGGAGTTTTAGGACGCTTTGTTCTTGGGGCTGTAATGATAAGCAGCTTAAGAAATCAAAACGATTTACCGATCCCTACCTCCTTTTAGTAGGGTCATAAGTAACAGGGTCAAATTCTTAACAGTCCAAAATGACCTTTTCCTAGCAAATTATCACTCGCTCGCTGAGAAAACTCGTAAAATTTACATTTGCCGAGATTTCTCTCTTCAGCGCTCCAGTGAGTTGCGACGTCTTCATTGGCTGTCCTGAATCAAGCATTTTTTTATGTTTTTCTTTCTGTTCATATATAATTTCTTTGGGAACTCTTTTTACAAATACCGGCAGTAATAAGCAACGGGTTTAACAATAAAGATATTTTTTGGCATATTATTAGGTAAATCCAAATTATTCTGTGTTTTATTCATCAGTAGCTCTAGCATCATCATAATCTAGTTTTTTTTTTTTTTTTATACTAGCACGTCATGTGACCTTGCGCCCACCTGATGGTAAGTGGGGAGCGAGATCCACGAATATTATCAACTGGCATCAGACACTCATGATTGACATCAGTCCCTAACACTATGCCGGCTTGACTGGACATGACGGAAATTCGAGCCTGATCCCGAAACGTGTGGATACACTTTACTGGGTTTATCAGCACGAACGGTGGATACTTCCTCGCCCCAGCGGACCATCTATACTTTGTATTCTAAATAGTAACAGCAGTCAACAGTAGTTAACGGACCCATTTATTACCATACAACGCAAGCCAAAAGTTATACCACAGATATTGTTAGTTGTGAAGAAGAAATTTGTTCGAATAGAGAAAATAAAGTATGGGATTTGATATAAAGCCATGGGAAGTAACGAAATTACAAAAAAAAAATACAAGACTGTTTGACAGCTCGAAAGTAAAACTACGGATACTTCACGCTCAAGCTACTGGAAGACAATTTATATGATATTTTATTGGAAATCCGATGTGAATGCTCGCACACACGACATGCCAAGTTCAAGTTTTTGGTTTTGTAAATTTATTTACTGTGGATATTGTTAGTCAAAAGTAGTGTTATTTTGTTTAATAATGTGCTACGTGAATAATTATGGAAAACCCTAAATTTGACTCTATATTATATATGGGGCAGAAGTTGCAGTTTATTTTTTGTCACAATAAATTTCATTATTATTATTATGATTTATATCATATATTTATTTAAGTTTTTAAGATATTGTACAGTACACCAGTCCTAAACAAGTATTTTATTCATAGTATTTGGCGATAACAGTGAACATAACCGAGCTGGGGATCATCCAAATTCCAAGTGCTGCAGAATTTCATGCTTTAGATAGAGTAATTCGCGTCAATATCGCCCAAACACGTCAAAAAATAAACTGCAATTTGTGCCGCAAATTTAAAGTCCAATTTATCGTTTTTTATTTACATTGTAGCACATTATTAAACAAAACAACACCACTTTTGACCAACAATATCCACAGTAAATTAATTTACAAAATCAAAACTTGCACTCGACATGTCCGCACAAAATGGCGCGAATGACTCTTATTTATTTCTAAATATGTATACAGGCTTTGGTTACAAGTCATTTTTCCATTAAGGGAAGCAATAAATAATTTAATTACGTTTGAAATATGAAAAATATGGCAAAGATGTTTTTATCTATCGTCCTATAGGTAATTTTATTAACTTTATTTACATAACAAAAGTACCAACAAAACGAACGATAACTCGGTGATAAGCAAATATAAAACTCCTAAATAAAGTATAAAGACAGTCAATAAAGATAAAAACACAGTATTTTGAGCTATTTGAGTACCCTATCTATAAGTAACATCAGTATGACCAATTTAACTTACCACTAAGTTAAATTCATTTCAACTACATTGTGATACCATAAAATATATTAGGTGGCGAGTGTAGGCCAAATTCTCCAGATATATGTTCTGGAAGGCCCATCTACAGTGGAGGTCTAGGACGCTGTGTTCTAGGAGCTGTAACGATGAACAGAATAGGGCTACAGGTTATAGAAATGTGAAAACACACTCTCTGGGACAGAATTTCACATCTTCAGCGTGCGACACGCTATGGAGGTGCATATTTTGTTCTGTGAGTGTGGTCCGGTTGCGGAATAGAGAAGGGGTAAGGTTGTGGAGCTCTTCAGAACACTCACCATAGTTTAGTTTGTAGGCCACATCTCGGTGAAGCTGCAACGATTTGAGTGTTTTGACACTGTGGTGTCGTCCACTATCCTAATGACCCGATTCTGCAGGACATTGAGAGCATCTGTAAAGTATTTGCGGAACCATATCAGAGATGAGCACAGTATGATCTTACGAGTACTAAGTGAGGGCGATTTAAAGCCGTCTTACCTTGTTTTTTTATTTTTTGTTTTTTTGTTCTCTTCTCCCAATGGATGATGAATGAGGTGATAGGGAAGGCAAAGGGTCTAGCCCATACAGCCAAGTCTGACGTAATATATCTTTATTTTTTATTAGTTAATGAGGCGAGTTCAGACATGTCAAGTGCAAGTTTTTGTTTTGTAAATTAATTTGCTGTGGATATTATTGGTCAAAAGTGGTGTTGTTTTGTTTAATAATGTGCTGCAATGTGAATAATTATGGAAAACGATAAATTGGACTTTAAATATAGGGCACAAGTTGCAGTTTATTTTTTGCGGTTTTCCCGCGCTGTGGACTCCCATATTTTACCCGACGTGTTTGGGCTATAATGCCGCGAGTGACTCCAAGTAAAGCATCAAATTCTGCAGCATCTGGAATCTGATGATCCCCAACTCGGTTATGAACATATATTATGCAATTAAATTACGTGTTTAGGACTGATGTATTCTGTACAATGTCCTTTAAGGACAATTAAAAAAAAAAAAATTAGTTAATGAGGTTATCATCAAATTCCAGATGTTGCAGAATTTGATGCTTTTCTTGGAGTCACTCGCGGCATTAGAGCCAAACATGTCGTTCACAGCGCGGGAATCCGTAAAAAATAAACTGCAACTTCTGCCCTATATATAGATTCAAATTTAGCACATTATTAAAAAAAATAACACTACTTTTGACTAACAATATTTACAGTAAACTAATTTACAAAACAAAAGCTTGGACTTGACATGTTCGTGTAAAAGGGATTCACCCTCTTTTCAACTTGTATCCTCAGTGTTTTGGATCCTGTTTTGGTGATGCTCTCAATGTAGTTACGAGTTACGGTGGTTAAGTTCAGAGTGTATTTCAACCCTAACTTGACGCAAATCGGTTAATTTCGTAATAAATTGCTGCAACATCTATTACCTAGTCTGGCAACCAACACAACTTAAACTTTCTTAATCTCTCCACTTCACAAGCCACAAATTAAGCTCAAATTCATAACGCGTAGGTGAACCTATTAATTTCCCGCCATCTCATTAAACTTTGCCAACAATCTTGTAAAAGCGCGCGAAACAGCCATGTTGGTTCTGAAATTACGCGATAATCTAAATTATTGTGCAACTAGCTTGCAAGTTTTTCAATAAAACATTCAGGTTTAATTACATAAGCAGGAATTCAGTAGCTCTAGCACGTGCACAAAATCCGTTATTAAATCGAGAACATGAAGTATGTAGCAAATTAACACCAATCAAAGTTACAAATTATAACGGTAAAAACAATCAAAATATTCAAACACAAATAAATTTTATTTATTTTATTTTAAATACCTTATTGCACTAAAATTGTACATAGGCGGGCTTAATGGCCAGGCATTTTCTAACAACCAACCTTGTGTGGAGAAACTATGTATGGGTGCAAATTTATTATTATAAACTACATACTAATAATACATATAAGAATAAATAAATATATGAATACATACATATAACTATAAAAAAGCTAAAAATAAGCCTACACACTAATAAACAGTAAATGATAAATTTAAAATATATATAGGTATATATATAAATTAACACAAAAATAAAATGTAATATTAATTTAAGAAACACTGTTTTGCTTGTTTAGAAAGTAGGTGGTAACTAAACGTTTGAAAATATGAACAGAGGGAGCCTGTCTGATCGTCAGTATAATCGATAGTATAAATAAAATAAGATTAAACTCAATCACTAAAATAAAAATAAAATAAACCTAATAAAAAATAAACTATAAGTAAAGTCCCCTTCAGGGATAGTCCCAAGAAGACTGGCAACATTTCCGCTCTGTATAGCTAGGCTAATACGTTTTTTTTACCTAACTTTGGTTAACTTTAATAATTATAAATAAATACACAAATTAGACATAACCTGACGCAAAACTAGGATCAAGAAATCCCTGATCAATATCTCTTTGCTGTGCTCTGACAGAATTATCTAGTGCAAAAACCAGTGCTGTCAGTAGATGACAGTTCTATTAGCCTGTCGTAGCTTAATAAAAAAAATATAAAGAAAAAATGTCCTTAAAAAATGATATCAGAGATAGTCCCAAGAAAACTGGCAACATTTCCCCTCTATATAGCGAACCAGATATGATACGTTGGCAGAAATAATTGCCAGCTTTTCTGTCTCCAGATTTCTCCGTCAGCCGTTTGGACAACTAATTTATGTAAATGTGAGATCATCGCTTAGAATAATGACAAAATCATCGTCAGTCAGAAAATTCAACATATTTTTTTAGTTATTTTCAACTTTTTTAGTTTTAAGTTGAACAATGACAGAGGAACAATGAAAAATACTTTTAGCCCCATCACACATCCAGGCGACCCCGTCAAGTGCGGGAAGTGCGGCGGTTTCTGCTGAGAACCTCAAGCTGTGCAAATACGCCAACCTCAGTACAGGTTACGAATTTGCGTTTGGGGTCGAGACGATGGGCCCATGGGGACACTCAGCCAAGCGTCTGGCCAAGGAGTTGTCCAAACGGCTAACGGAAACGTCTGGAGACAGGAAAGCTGGCAATTATTTCTGCCAACGTATTAGCTTAGCTGTACAGAGTGCAAATATTGCCAGTCTTCTTAGGACCTATAGTTTATTTTTTATTAGGTTTAGTTTATATTTATTTAAATTTTTACTTTTAAGTATTTATTATTTAAACCTTAGTCCAATAAAAAAATAGGTTAGTTTTATTTGGTTTCGTGGAGTTTGGATTCAGAATTCTGCGACATTAAGCCTTCACAGTAACAGTTTAGGCTATGAATTAGATGGTATCTATATTCAATCTCCGACAAGTTTTCGCGTTAATTTTGGCGCAGTACATCGGTGCTAATGGCGCGCTCGCGGGTACTGATAAAAGTTTACCCATCACACAATTTCCTTCGCACTAATTCATCTTGATTAAATACTAAAATTGAGACGATACCAACTTTGCCTAATATAAGGAACAGGCATTACACAAAAGTTTTTGTAGATGTCTTTTTCTTTTATTTTTTTTTTACCCTTATAAGCGACACTATCAGCTAGTGTATTTAGATTTAAGTTTATAAATTACTTTTTTTTTATTTATTTTTTTAGTTCTCTTCTCCCGATGGATGATGAATGAGATGATAGGGAAGGCAAAGGGTCTAGCCCATACAGCCAAGTCTGACGTAATATATATTTCTTTTTTATGAGTTAATGAGGTCATCATCAAATTCCAGATGCTGCAGAATTTGATGCTTTTCTCGGAGTCACTCGCGACACCATAGCTCAAACACGTCGTGTAAAATATGGGAGTTGACAGCGCGGGAATTCCGCACAAAATAAACTGCAACTTGTGCCCCATATTTAAAGTCCAATTTATCGTTTTCCATAATTATTCACATTGTAGCACATTATTAAACAAAACACCACCACTTTTGACCAATAATATCTACAGTAAATTAATTTACAAAACAAAAACTTGCACTTGACATTGACATTACATAAATTCTCTGACATAAGTACCCTTTAATGTACTCATATATGGTGCTGACATCAAGTCATACCTACATTGCATGCTGAGACTCAGTAAGACATTATCACAAAGCCTATATATAATATATAAAAATTATAATATTAATTTATTACTGAACATATTAGGTTGAGATGTTTTTATGCAATAAAGAATTTGAATTTGTAATAATACTTACGAAATGTTTTTATTAAAACAAAATAAAACATACAATAACAGACTTGATATTTCGTTATACATATATTTTGTAAGCGTATTTATTATATAAAAAGTGGTTTACATTCAGATAACAGATCGATTAAGATAAAAAAAATCCTTTATCTGTTTTTTTTTTTCTCTTCTCCCGATGAATGATGAATGAGATCAAAGTCAAAAAGTCAAAATATCTTTATTCACGTCAATAATTTAATTATTTTGAATGATTCTACTCCTGCTAGTAGAAGACTAAGCAGCAAAGTGGTCCAATAAGTAAGCTGTTAGCAGAAGACCAGCAGCTTAGCAGATTCCAGTGACCTGGTAATGTTTAATCTGACTGAGAAAGGAATCTGCAAGGAAAACTCAGCTATATCAGATTTACAAAATAAAACATATACAGAACTGCACCACAACAATCAATTAATAACCTTTTAAATTTAGTTATCAGTACATATGAGAATACAATACCTGGTACAGCAGTAACCCACCAGGCAAGTCAGAATTAAGGTAGACTACATGCCTATGTGCAACCCGAAAGTCGACAAAACGCAAAAACCTCTGTTAATTTAAGATGATAGGGAAGGCAAAGGGTCTAGCCCATACAGCCAAGTCTGACGTAATATATATTTCTTTTTCATGAGTTAATGATGTCATCATCAAAATCCACATGCTGCAGAATTTGATGCTTTTCTTCTTATTTGACTGTATGGGCTAGACCCTTTGCCTTCTCTTTTACCGCATTCATCATCTATCGGGAGATGAGAAAACAACAAAAAAAAAGGCAGTGAAACATTTAATTAAACTAGGTAGGTATATTCCCGTATCTGCTTAGCACCTTTATTCGACCATAGGACCCTGTTAATAGATTCTGGTTCATTTAATTTTACATTTGGTTTAACTCAATGTTTAACTATATTGAAATCGCACTCAATTTTCAGTGGATAGTGATCCGGTGATTCGACCAAAATACATTAATAAATAAATATTTCCAGACAGGTCACACAGCGCCATCTAGTTTCCGTGATAAGCTACGAGGCTTGTGTTACGGAAACTAGATGGTTGATATACTACATATGATACTTCTTTTTTTTTTTGTAAATATATACATATTATACGTATAAACACCCAGACCGAGACAAATTATACAATGTACAACTTGCCCCCGGTGGGAATCGAACCCACGACCTCCCGAGTTCACGGCAACGTTTGTTACCACTAGACCACGGAGGCGGTCAAAGCGATT
The DNA here is from genome assembly GCA_910589645.1 of Tinea semifulvella. Taxonomy (NCBI): domain Eukaryota; kingdom Metazoa; phylum Arthropoda; class Insecta; order Lepidoptera; family Tineidae; genus Tinea; species Tinea semifulvella. Next base: position 9,830,010 of record OU342610.1, read on the forward strand.
ACATGCGGTACATGGTTCTTGTTTTATATTCTTTATGTTGTTCCAAGCTATTGGGTGGTAACAGTGTGCCTCGTTGAGACATGTAAAACCGTCACTTTTGACTAACATATCTACAATATTTACAAAACAAAAAACTTGCAACTTATATGTCTGTACAAAAGGCGGGAATCCTCTCCGATTATTAAAAATCATTCAATGTTGCAAGCCGAAATAAAACAAAATTTTTCATAAAGCTTCATTTATTTGTAAGCACCAAGCCTTGTACATATAAATTATTTCTAAAACTAGTATAAAAAATAATAACAATTTTAAATATTTCACATTAACCTACACCTATTTGAGCATCTAATTAATAAATAACTATAAGAAGATTGTAACAATTTGAGTTTACATTACGGGGAAGTAGAATATTATGTTGGTTGAATGTGGGGAAAAAACATTCCATTGGTATCATTTTAAAATTCTACACTAGCGCCACGGCTATCGGACTTAAGTGGTGGTCCCGACTTAAAGTCGCTATATTTTTAAAACTACCCACATTTATTTTTATTTATAATGCACTAGCGACGTGCCCCGGCTTTGCACTAAACATCTATGACACGAAATTGACAAAAAAATCCAATCAATAAGCTAGTCTGAAAATTTACTTTAGTCAATTCATTAAAATCAATATATAAATATAGACACAGTTATATATCATCATCATCATCAGCCAGTGTCCCTCCACTGCTGGATGTAGACCTCCCCCAAGGCTCGCCACTTCACACGATCTCCTGCCACTCTCATCCATCCCCCACCAGCGACCTTCCTCAGGTCATCTGTCCATCTGGCGGGGGGTCGTCCCACTCTGCGTCTTCCAGTACGTGGTCTCCACTCCAGAACACATATGTGTCCAGCCCATTGCCACTTTAGCTTGCTAATTTTAAAAGCTATATAGTTATATATATAGTTACAATACCACCGTTTCCGTGCCCCGAAGAGCACGTTAAGCCGTCGGTCCAGGTTTCATTAACACAGAGTTATGTAATTTTTAATAAATTAAAAAAAAAAATTTGATCGGACCCTTGCCAAACCGTCTGGCCAGCGTGGCGAATGTAGGCTAAATTCTCCAGAAATTCTGGTAGGCCCATTTTGAACAATGGAGGTTAAGGACTCTCTGCTCTAGGGTCTGTGATGATAATATGTATAGTTTTTTTTTGTAATTAGTGTTTTTTAAGCTAAAGTGACTCTTTGGTTCTGAAAGGAAGATGTTTTGTCTTCAGTTGACAAAGTTTCTCCACGAAACCTCTTATATCTGTAAAAAAAATATTTAAAAATTTAATTAGGAATGAATGGAGGGTAGTTTTATTTTTTGAGCCTTTTTCTTTATCTATTACTGTGCCATTTCCATTGCTTTTGACAGCCCGAGTTAGTGATGTCCTACTGCGTCACCGTTTCGATTTCTTTTAACAATCGACTTTATTTATAAGTTTTAATCGACATTACTGGGAATTCAAGTGATGATTATGGTTCATATGGAGGAGAAAGAGTTGATTCATTTTTAATTTTTATTTTTTATTTACCGCCATACATTCTCACCGGAATTCGGTTAAGTGAAAAATGATTAGCCAAAAAAGTTGTTCCATGTATAAATAAACCTAAAATCAGGGCAACAAAAAATATTTTAAGTGCAAGTGTGTTGAAAAGAATGTAGGAGCAAGTGTGTTGGAAAGAATGTAGGAGCAAGTGTGTTGGAAAGAATGTAGGTGCAAGTGTGTTGAAAAGAATGTAGGAGCAAGTGTGTTGGAAAGAATGTAGGAGCAAGTGTGTTGGAAAGAATGTAGGTGCAAGTGTGTTGAAAAGAATGTAGGAGCAAGTGTGTTGGAAAGAATGTAGGAGCAAGTGTGTTGGAAAGAATGTAGGTGCAAGTGTGTTGAAAAGAATGTAGGAGCAAGTGTGTTGGAAAGAATGTAGGTGCAAGTGTGTTGAAAAGAATGTAGGAGCAAGTGTGTTGGAAAGAATGTAGGTGCAAGTGTGTTGAAAAGAATGTAGGAGCAAGTGTGTTGGAAAGAATGTAGGAGCAAGTGTGTTGGAAAGAATGTAGGTGCAAGTGTGTTGGAAAGAATGTAGGTGCAAGCGTGTTGAAAAGAATGTAGGTGCAAGTATGTTGAAAAGAATGTAGGAGCAAGTGTGTTGGAAAGAATGTAGGTGCAAATGTGTTGGAAAGAATATAGGTGCAAGTATGTTGGAAACCATTTAGGAGCAAGTGTGTTGGAAATAATTTAGGAGCAAGTGTGTTGGAGATAATTTAGACTTACATAAGATCGTAATATTTCCTCTGTGCAGCAGAAAGGGAAGGTTTAGTCTCTCCGAGAGCACTCTCTATGTCATCCATAGTGATATCTATTGACGGATTATCTTCATTCACAACCTAAAAAAATGCAAATTTTAATATAGATAAATAATAAAATACATTATTTAATCATCGCCATCTAGAACACAGAGACCTCCACTGTTGGAGATGGGCCTTTCTGGAGAAATTGGCCTACACTCCCACGCTGGCCAGAGGGTTGGCGACGGTCCGATGTACTTTTTAATGTCAATTTATTAATAATTCAATTCGTTTATTTTCTGTAATTAGGCATAGGACAAAAAAAATGCATATACATAATTTCACAGCATTTTAAGAACGCCATGAAACTACACAACCTTACTTAAATGTAGAGCAGTGCGTTACAATACAAACATAAAATAACATTTAAAAAAAAACCTACGTGATTTATACACACAACAATAATTCCACACAAAACGACACCTATAATTATAGCTGCTGTAAATAGGCATTGTCATCTTATCAAATAATATACAACTATAAAAAATATATATATAAAATGTCACTTAAAATTATAGCTGCTGTAAATAGGCATTGTCATCTTATCAAATAATATACAACTATAAAAAATATAAATGTCACTTAAGATTATAGCTGCTGTAAAGAGGCATTGTCATTCTAGAAGCTAATGCAACACAAATATAAAAAATAAAAATAAAATGTCACTTAAAATTATAGGTGCTGTTAAAAAGGCATTGTCATACTATAAGCTATACTATATAAACACAATTAATTTAAATAAACTATTATTAATTAATGTAAATACTGAAGATGTGGAATGCTTTCCCAGCCAGTATGTTTCCCCATTCCTATAACCATGAGTGCTTCAAACGAAGTGTGAAAAAGCATCTTTATAGGCCGGCATAGTTATACGGACTGATGTTGGTCGTCTGAGGCTGGCGTCAGTTGCTCCCATTCTAGAACCCAGTATATAAAAAAATGGTGTTTTAAAATATTACCAGTTGTTCCATATTGGTGAGTTGTGCTGTAACGAGCAAAGCTTTAAGATCTGCTGGAGAGTATCCCTCGGTTCTTGTAGCTACTGTCACCAGGTCTACTTCTGTATTCAGCTGAACATCACAAGACAAACGTTGGAGAATCTCTAGGCGATCGTTCTGGGAACATAATAATAATTATGGTCCATTCGAGTCGTATTCTGAAACTAAAGTTATTGAAGAGTGTTTAGAGGATAGTCTGTCGAAAGGGATAAGCATTTTTTTGCTTTCTCTTCCTCAGATGGATGATGAATGAGATAGGGAAGGCAAAGATTCTAGCCCATACAGCCAAGTCTTTTTTTATTTTTATACTAGCACAAAATGTGACTTTACTGGGTTTGTCGGCACTATCATAGTTCTTCGCGCCATTTTGCGTGGACGTGTCAAGTCCAAGTTTTTCGTTTTGTAAATTAGTTAACTGTGGATATTGTTAGTCAAAAGTGTTATTTTGTTTAATACAAACGCTACGTTGTGAATAATTATGTAAAAACGATAAATTTGACGAGTATATGGGGCAGAAGTTACACTTTATATTTTGCGGTTTTCCCGCGCTGTGAACTCCCGTATACCCTTCGTGTTTGGGCGATATTGACGTGAATTACTCCATGAAAAGCATCAAATTCTGCAACACTTGGAATTTCATGATCCCCAACTCGGTTATGAACTCTGTTATGAACATATATTATGTAAATAAATTACGTGTTTAGGGCTGATGTACATTATTATTATTATTAAAATACTTTATTGCACTTTAACTTCAAAGTATGTACAAAGGCGAACTTAAAGCTATTTCGGCTTTTTCTACCAGCTAACCTTTGGGAGAGTGAGACAGTATAATATGTGGGGTGCAATTTTAATCTTATTTTAAATTTGAATAAACTACATAAATAGTATGTATACATAGACTACTTAAATATATATTAGATATATATGAAGATAATATAATATTATTAAGAAGAAATATTTAAATTTAAAATATACTGTTCTGCTTGTTTAAAAAGAAAGTATTAAGTTGTTTTTTAAAGATGTGAATTGAAGGAGCTTGTCTGATGGTCAGTGGAAGCTTGTTCCACTGACGAGCAGCCGATACAGTAAATGAATCTGAATTACTGTATAAAGCTCTTTAAAGAGACTTAAAAAAAAACACTATCATCTATATCCTTATAATGTGCGTTAGACAGCTGGAAGGAATGATTGGGTGCTAGTATCCTGTAAATATTGACCTGGTCCGGGAGCTCTATGTGTATGTGTGTCTGCAGCCTGCCCGCCCTCAGCAGGGCCGGGTCGATGAGGTCGGGCCGCGAGCTGGCCACCAGCACCGGGCCCCGAGCTCCTCCCTCGGCCCCGTCCAGTCGAGAGAGGAGCTGGTTCACTACCCGGTCCGTCACCCCCGTGGAGTCGTGACCACGTCTGGAGAACAAAAACATTCAAACCATCATCCCAGAGTTTTAGACTTCCACTGTTGGAGCGTCCCAGCCACCACCGCTGTTCAAATACTAATATTTTATTAATCAGAGCTTCATTGTTACAGCCTGTACCTGTACTGTTGTCATCTTTGTTTGATGATGATGACCTCGTTAAATTGAATGAATGTCACTAAGAATCACATTAAAAATCCCTATCCCATTTTTTTTTTAAACTTACCTGGGAGCCAAACTGTCAAATTCATCAAAAAACAGTATACACGGCCTCTTCATGTCTGCTCTGAAAAAAAAATGTTTATATATGTTTTTATTTAAAAACTTTATTGTTTTAACATGGCGACTTTGCCCAGTGACTTTGCCTGGCTATGTATGTTAATTGGGAAAATAATATATAATATAACGACACTGAAGGGACTGTGCATTTTATGGCGTTATAGAGTTGTCGTTAAATGGAAAGAAGAAAAATCAGAATTGGAAGACAAGCTAAACCAACAAAAGCCCCTATTTCGCCGCTTGGAGTTTGTCGTTAAATCGAGATGGAGTTTACGCTGTAGTTAACGGATTCCATTATATAACGTTTGCGCTTAAGTAACAGAATAGGGCTGCTGGTCACAAGCCCGAGACACCATTATTCTCCTGAAGTTTGTCGTTAAATCGAGTGACGTTACATAGAGTTTACACTGTAGTTAACGGATTCCATTATATAACGTTTGCGCTTAAGTAACAGAATAGGGCCGCTGGTCACAAGCCCGAGACACCATTCTTCTCCTGGAGTTTGTCGTTACATCGAGTGACGTTACATGGAGTTTACACCGTTGTTAACGGATTCCATTATATAACGTATGCGATTAAGTAACAGAATAGTGCTGCTGGTCATAAGCCCGAGACACCATTCTTTTCCTGGAGTTTGTCGTTAAATCGAGTGACGTTACATGGAGTTTACACCGTAGTTAACGGATTCCATTATATAACGTTTGCGCAAGTAACAGAATAGGGCTGCTGGTCACAAGCCCGAGACACACAATAGTAAGAAACACAATAGAACCAGCAACAGCACGGTGAATTCATTAAAAATTTGACTTCGTATTTGGCTAACTTACTTGTCGAATATATCCCTGACAGCTTTCTCACTCTGTCCTATGTATTTGGACAGTAGTTCTGGTCCCTTGACCGAGATGAAGTTCATATTGTGTGTGCGAGCGAGACAACTGCCCAGAAATGATTTCCCGGTCCCCGGAGGCCCGTACAGTAGAATTCCACAGGATTGAGACGGAAATAAGGCGGGGTACTGAAATTAAATATGGTGGCTCGGTTGTAAGAACGCGTTCCGTAAATCCTACAAAGGTCGGTTCAAACCCACCCGGCATGTACCAATAAGAAATACACTTTTCTTACGTACTGCAGTTACAAAACCACCGTTCCCGTGAGGAGGAGAGCACGTTAAGCCGTTGGTCCCGGTTCCACTAATAGTAACTTGCCCCACACATCACACCGCATTCATTTCCAAGTCGTTTGCGGTGGTGGCTGTGCATCTTTGGAACCAGTTACCGGTGGACATCCGTCAAGCTCCAAATAGAACACTATTTAAGAAACTGGTCTATGCGCATTATTTAAATTCACCATAAGCTTAATACACTCTCTGCTATATTTATTTCTCTCATTATAGTCATCATATATTTATGTATATTCATAGAACGTATGTATGTAGTTTTATTTGTATGTATTTGTGTATGTATTAGTATGTAAATAAGTATTTATTCACTAGTATATATTGAAGTCTAATATTTTTCTATTAGTTTTGATAGCACCTGCCTTATCTTGTCGTAACTGCTTTAGTTGTCCCAAAGATTTGACCAGTATAGAATGTCTAGCGACATTAGGTCCGCCTTTGTACTTTGTGCAATAAATTTTATAATAAATAAATAACTTGTGGAATCGTTAATAAATTGTCATTACAAATTGACATCAAATCCTCGCCAAGCCGTCTGGCCAGCGTGGCGACTGTAGGCCAAATTCTCCAGATATATGTTCTGGAGGCCCATAAGTGCCTGTTGCCAACAGTGGAGGTCTAGGCTGTAATGATGATGACGAAGATCTAGTAAATGATAGTAGTAAATATTTAAAGATAAATTATACAAATATTTACTTCACAAACAGAATAAGTCGCCATAACTTACTTATTGTATATATATACAAGTATATATGTATTTTATATTTAGGTATATATTTATTTGTTTATTTAGGATGTTTATCTATGTATATTGTATTGCATATAATAAGTACTATATGTATGTAATTAATTATAATACAATATAGTAAATATAATATTTCCAGACAGGTCACACAGCGCCATCTAGTTTCCGTGGTAAGCAACGAGGCTTGTGTTACGGAAACTAGATGGTTGATAAACTACATATTATACTTTTTTTTTTGTAAATATATACATATTATACATATAAACACCCAGACCGAGACAAATTATACAATGTAGAACTTGCCCCCGGTGGGAATCGAACCCACGACCTCCCGAGTTCACGGCAACGTTTGTTACCACTAGACCACGGAGGATTTCAAATATCTATTTTCTTCGTAACCTTCTGCACTCGCTTATTACAGCTCTCAGTCACAAAGGTTAGTTGGTAAAAAATGCATTTACGGCATTAACCTAGCCTATGTACCTACACTTGTTTTGGTTTTGTACAATAAAGAATTTATTATTATTATTATTGGTATGTCCTTACCATAATAGGCCAGAATATAGCCTCAGTAAGCTGCTGTTTGACCCTCTTCATTCCCCCCAGAGGTCCCCAGATGTCGAATCCCTGCCTTTTCTCTTCATCATCACAAATATCTTCAACCAGACGAGGTTTTAGGTCACCCAATGTGTCTAAACAAAAAAAAAATATAAAGTATCATCATGACCGTGACTCTTTCGGGGTGGTCAGAAACCACACTTATAAAGAAACGGATTCACATTTAACCAACTTTACTATACAATTATGACAAGTGGCAAGCTCGTCGATGTCTCCAGCGTACCAAACTCGAGAGATATCACAAATAAATTTAATTTTATTTAAATTAATAAATATTATTGTGTCCCGACCAGGAATCGAACCACGTACCCGCGCATTTCGGCTGTTTTGCATTTTTACTTGTCAATGTCAAAAAATAACATTTTAACGGTGCTTGGAAGGTGGTTTACATTTTGACAGATGGAAAACGTCAAATATTAACTGCGTAATTTGGCTGTTTTGCATTTTTACTTTTCAATGTCAAAAAAATACATTTTTAACGGTGCTAAGGAAGGTGGTTTACTTTTTGACAGATAGACAAACGTCAAATTAAACTGCGTAATTTTGCTGTTTTGCATTTTTACTTTTTAATGTCAAAAAAATACATTTTTATCAGTGCTAGAGGAGGTGGTTTACTTTTTGACAGAGGGACAAACGACAAATTAATTTGCATTTTTACTTGTCAATGTCAAAAAGTGATGTTAAATGGAACGTGCCTTGCGTATTTTTTTGCAGTTAATTAACTTACTTTTTTTCTTAACAGCTTTGAATATTTTCTTATTGAGATAGTCAGTGAGTTCCCTGACGTTATGTCCGGCAGTGTCGGCGGCCATCTTGATGACGTCATCGTCTTCCACAGAGAAAGCCTTCAGAAGCTTGTCTGTGAGCAGAAACTTCAGCAAATCCGCGCGCTCTGTCTAACAAATTATAATTATTTCAATCCAATTAAATTGGCGAATATTTGTTGGATTATTATTTATAGATAATAGGTATATAATATTTTATAATATTTAACATTAATGACATTTATTTAATTTCATATTATTACGATTTTAATTTTAAGTTGACTCGGCCACTGTAAAGCACGAAATTAATTAAATTTTATTATAATTAGGACATTATATTATAATTATTTTAGATTATAAGTTGACACGGCCTTTATACAGCCACGGAACTATTATTGTTATTTTTTATAATTTGACATTAAATTATAATTATTTAGATTGTAAGTTGACACGGCCTTTATACAGCCACGGAACTATTATTGTTATTTTTTATAATTTGACATTAAATTATAATTATTTAGATTGTAAGTTGACACGGCCTTAATACAGCCACGGAATTATTATTGTTATTTTTTTATAATTTGACATTAAATTATAATTATTTAGATTGTAAGTTGACACGGCCCTTATACAGCCACGAAATTAATTAAAATTTATTATAATTATTTAGATTATACAGTTGACACGGCTAGATTGCCATATAAATAAGTTGTAAAAAAATTACAATATCCGAGTGTTACATGTGAACCATATGGAAATAAATATTATGAATTTGAATAAAGAGAAATCATCATTACTCCTTTAAAAGCACTTAAGTACTTAATGCATAAGTATTTATTAAAGACTTTATTGCAAGAAGTACAAAGGCGGACTTAATGCCCGTAGAGATTTTCTGATAGCCAAACCTTGGGAACTTGGACTATTATAGGTGCAAAAATTAACAGTTTAATCATACACTTACATATTATATTGTTATAACTGCTTTTGTGGATTTGGAGAAGGCTTTTGATACAGTTGTAAGACAGAAGCTTTGGGACATATTGCCGGAGTATGGAGTGAATGGCAAACTGCTACAAGCTATACAAAGGCTGTAAAGATTGTGTGCGGGTGGAGGGAGGTATGTCGCCTTGCTTTGAATCCCAAATGGGCGTCAAACAGGGCTGTGTGCTTTCGGCCAGATTATTCGATATATTATCTCGACAAATGCCTAAAAAGAGTGAGAGAGAGTGACTGTGGGATAAAGATAAGTGATCTGGTGGTGAACTGCCTGCTTTATGCAGATAATACTGTTTTTATGGCATCGTCCGAACAACATCTGCAATCACTAGTCACAGAAATGAAAGAGGGAAGTGATGAAAATGGACTCCGATTGAATGCGAGAAAAACCAAGGTACTAGTGTTTGAAAGAACAAGGGTGTCAACCGTGACGATAAAGATTGATGATAAAACTCTAAAACAAGTAAATGAAATTATATATCTGGGCAGTGTGTTCACTGCAAATGGGAAGTACGATAGGGATGTTGAAAGAAGAGTGAATGCGGAAAATAGTGTTAACGGTGCCCTGGGGTCACTGATCGGCAGTCGAATTGTGCCATGTTGGTACCAACACTGATGTATGGAAGCGAGACGTGGATACGTCAGAATACGCATGAGAGACTGATAGGGATAAAACTTTGAAATATGTTGTGTGTACATCGGCGAAGGTTTCTGACATAGCCCTTTCAGCACGGACAGTATTAAGCGTGCGTTATTACAACAAAAAAATCTAGCGGTCTCCAAATTCTATTTTGCCGCTCCGAAACGCCCTCGATAGTTTGTGCACTCATCTAGCTACTTAGTACTTATTAGGAGTTTTATTACATTATTAGGACTAGTAAAGAAAAAAACATACAAGTATTTTTTATTTCCTTATATACCTAACCCGGCGCACGATGGTGCGTTAGAACATTAGAAAACGAATATGCAATTTATATTATGGATTTTTTTCACTATTTTTACGAGATATTTTAGACCTTAAGGACCTCAAAGTTATGAATAAAACTTTTAATATTCAAAATATGTTTGTCGTGCTGAAAGGGATAGTAGATTACATAATAAATCATCTTAATATATAAAAAACAAAGTCTGGATTCTGACCACCCCGGAAGGGATATTTTTACCAACGGAACACGGGTATAAATTATAGTAAATTATATAATAATTCACCTGATCCAAGTCTGGTATACTAAAATGTGCAGTGAAGCATGGTTTCCCCGCACACTGCCTCAGAGTGGGGTGGAGCGAGCTCATACTTAGTGACGTCATCAACACGCACACACCCACACATGATTGTAGACTACTCTTTATTACTACTGCTAATCTAAAACAAAAAAATACCCTTCAAAAAGACAAACAGACAATGCACAGGCGTCCAGACCCGGATTTCTAATGTGCCCTTATCATTACAGCCCCTAGAACACAGCGTCCTAGACGTCCACTGCTGGAGATGGGCCTTCCAGAACATGTATCTGGAGAATTCGGCCTACACTCGCCACGCTGGCCAGACGGCTTGGCGAGTATATGATGTAATTTTTTTTATTTATTTTTTTATTTAAAACTTTTTATCTGACAGCCAACCTTAGAGACAATGTGGACCATTTCAAATGTAAGGTAGGTGTAAATATTATATATAACAATAATAAATTAATCTATATAAATACAATTATATTACTAAAATACATACTAATAACGATGATATATTAAATACTAATAATACATATACTACATATAAAAACCATTTAAATAATGCGATTTAAATGGTTCATAAGTTATGTTTATCACCGATTCCACAAGTTGGTATTGGTGAAACCGGGACCGACGGATTAACGTGCTCTCCGAGGCACGGGAACGGTGGTTTTGTAAATCTATGACAAATCCCTTAAATAACGGAACTGTCAGTGTAATACGCTATTAAAATTGGTATTCTCGTATAAAGGAGTCCACTACAGATGACAGCAAAATAACGTTACGATACGTTCATTTAAAAAAAACTATTATATATTTCTTTTAGTATTTGCCATATTTTTGAGTTATTACCTAATGTGTGTTATAAAACTATGTTTAATGTAAAAATTATCTTAGTTTAATTAATATAAATGTTGTTAACTTTAATATAAATTCGCGGCGGACAATTTAAGTATTTAATTCACGTTTTCCCAATGATTTTGACCTTTTTTCTGATGGGTGACCTTTGAAATAGTGGAAAACGCTATTTTGACGTAAGGTGGGCTATGATCGGAGAAACTCGGGCTAAAAGTAGTGTTACCCAAAGCAAGACTAAGACTTAGCTAGTCTTGATCTTGCTTCAGAATAGGTGGTCTTGGTCTTGCACCCCTAATCTTGGTCTTGGGCTTGCGCAAGAGTCTTGCAAGACTCTTACTCTGACTCAATATATATTTTATTTTCCAATTGTACTAAGGAAATCTCTCTCCGCGACCAGCAATCAAAACTCCAAGTTTAAACTCACGGAATTAACCGCTAGACCTCGGAGGCATTAGGTATAGGTAGGATTTAGGTATACTGAAATAAAATTATTTACAAACGAGCTCTCCCAAGTTCCAAATACCTAAACGTTATTTTTTTTCCTTATAAAACAAAAAAAAATACAGACACGACATATTTAAAATTTATTGAAAACCTAACCCCAAAAAAAGTAAACACTATAGCAAAATTTGGAATAAAAATCTGTGAAAAGACCAAGACCAAGATTGGGCAACACTAGCTAAAAGTGGTAGTAAATAAAGGAATTCTGACCGCTCGGTGTTGTGTACCGCAAATACATTCGTGGATTTGCTTCACGCAGCACCAACGATGTTCCTGGACCCCGCGCAGCACCTACTCCCTCTGCACCACCCCCAGCAGGGACGCCGGCACCGTCCACTGAAGCTTCTAGTACTCCTCAGAAGGTGGTCACAGTACCTGATGGGTACTTCTATGACCACAAGAAGATGAAGATACGGAAGTTTTAGATTAATTAATTTTAATGTTATTTTTATATGTATTTTAGTTGTAAGGTATTTATCTATGGGCCATCTGTTGCCTGATAATAAACGAATTATTATTATTATTATAACAGAATTCACTATTTTGATAATCGAACGTTTGCGACTAAGTAACAGAATAGGGATGCCGGTTTGGAGGCTGATACATGCAATAAAAACTATATAAAAATGTTGGTTTACCTTTGATAATAAGCTATATCTTGCGGAGAAGCGCCTTCTAAACTTGGTGGCACTAGGGAATCTACATCGTCACATATAAGTACAGAAGGATTATGTTCTTGACACATTAGTATAGCTTTCTCCAGCACTTCTGGAATATCTTTACGACCCTTAAAAGATCGACAGTGCAAAATGTGAGACCACACAGTAAGCTCCTTTTGTACAATTTGGCATATTGTGGATTTACCTGCTCCGCTTAAACCTGCAATAATGTTGTATACATTAACCATGGAATAAAACTGATGAAAAAATCTAATAATACAAATGTGGTATATCACTTCATATAGAAAAGATTTGTGGAACAAACTACCAGAAGACATAATAAAGTCCCCAACCAAAACTGGTTAAGTCTAGTGACAATAGAAATAGACTATGATAAAACCTGGTATTAATCAATTTAATAATTGCGTCTTGTTTCTAACTCATTAATGTAAATTCATGCATTTTTCAAGTGGTCAGAAACCAAGCTTTTATAAGGAACGAGTTCACATTTAGCCAACTTTACTATATACAAACATGACAAGTGGCAAGCTGTCATAAATAAATTAAATATATATTTTTCATCACCATCACCTCCGCGTTTCAATCTAGTTTTTTTTAATATTGAGCACGACATAAGACATCGCGCCCACCTGAAGGTACGCGAGGTCCAAGAATGGTAGTAATTAACGCCAGCCACTAACGACCAACATTAGTTCCCACCACTCTCCGCACGGCCACCGGAAGGCCGCCACCTGCCCCGGGAGATCCTGGGAACCGCAGAGCCCTCGCCGTCATTACCAAACATCACACCGCTTCACAAGGGGCCACACCCCCCTTCCGTAGCCCCAGCCCTGGCCACCGTTAGGCCGAAGTAAAAATAGAAACTGGCGGGTTGTTGCCGCCGAGACAAACTGAAGCCGAACGGGGCCACCTCATAGGCTTCCGCATGCTTTGCGATGAAACTTTATTAAGATGATTGTGATTGTGATAACGGTGGCTTTTCCGCACTTAGTCTCTATTGGACCATTGTGCGTGACCTTTACTCCTTCAGTGAAGTCATCCGATCTCCTCCAGGAAGGCCAGGAGACCCGTGACGTTCCTGCAGACCACCGGAAAAGTCCTCGCAGTCTGGAGGAACCTCAGTCTAGGCGCAGCCACACTGTCGCACTCCAGGAGCACATGCGCGGCCGTCTCCTCCTCCGCCATGCATCCTCTACACAGTGGGTTATTAAGATGCTTTTTCACACTTCGTTTGAAGGACTTCAGGTTATCGGAATAGGAAAACACATTGGCTGGAAGAGTATTCTACATATTCAGTGTGCAACCTATGTAAATATTTGGATTTTTTAAGTACGTACATATATACGTTCGCGTACATAAAAATAAATGTACTTACCAGTTACTAAGACGTTACTTTTGATTTCCGAAGCGCCTTTTAAACTAGCATCTCTATGTATTTCAAAATTGATATGTGATACTATATTCTTAAGTAGTTCTTCTCTTCCTTTCATAGTTCTACAAAACGTATTATAATCTAAATCTATTGAATTGTTAGAAGGCTTAGGTCCGTCTAAATCCAGTTCACTTTTACATTTAGCAGATATGGTACAGTGGCGAAACGATTCTGAATTTAACATTGTAAACTTCAAAGATTCAGGTATTAGCTTTAACTTTAAAAATCCATTGCAAATCTCTGCATTCTGTTTCACAAACCCACTGTTAATCAAAAACTTCTTTCCAGAATTAGTATTATCCACCACACAGGTTTTAAACTGTTCAATAACTTGATTTTCTGTAGATATATTATCACTGAATGCTTCTATATGTATATGTTCTGGCTGTTCAATTTCTTTATCAATCATTGTTATTATAACTTTCACACCATTCTCTATATTGACTATGGAATTTAAAGCTTTAGGTATCAATACTGTGCCTATATATTTGTTATAGACCTCTCTGCTTAGACTCTTAAATACGACATGATTTATTGGTACAATTTCTACACAAATTTGACTAGTTAAGTTATTCCCATTTATTGTAATATCATCATCATTTTTTGCGACTGAAGGAATCCCCTCCATTGTAGCTAGAATCACATTTCTATCTTTATATTTAAGATCAACAAGGTCTTCGTGTATGTAAACAGTATATGGATGTATGTAATTCTTTTTTCCATCACTATCTATAGGTATTGATCGCAAAATCATCTTTTTTGGTATATCTAAGTAGGGTTTTAGCATGCCATCGTTTATAATACCCAAATTGTTAAATTTTGATTCAGTTTTTGTTTCTGGTTGCTCAATTGCTTGATGTAAGCCTTTGAAAGAGTCGAAAGGGTCTACTTTGACTATGATTCTGCTTTGGTTCATCAGTATTCCGGTTTGTTTTGGTGTGAAGACTATAGGCATGGCCACTGAGATCCACACTACAGCCTTCTGGTTGGCTACCACCAGTCTTAGCTGGTCTAAAATACGTAGCTGCAACAACTCTGCATTGTGCTCCTAAAATATGATAGTATTTCATTTATTTTCATAACTGTTTTTGCCTAAGCAATTAATAATGACATATCAGTTATATAATATTTTTAAAGTTTTTACCTCTCCACACTCCCAAAGGTTGGTTGTTAGAAAATGCTTAGTCATTAGCCTATGTACAATATTTTTAGTGCAATAAAGAATTTTTGAATTTGAATTTGAATTTGAAAGTTTGTAAGTATAAACAAAATAATGTAAAATTAAAATTGTTTATTTATTTATTAAAATATCAGTTAACATTAAATAAAATCACAATGATAATGTCGCCATTAAATATTTCTATGCTACATCATCACAGCCCCTATAAAACATACAAGTCCTCGATCTCTACTGCTGAGAGGGACCTTCCAGAACATATTTCTGGCCTTCTCTAGCCACCTGGCCAGACAGGTTGGCGAGGGTATAAAGTAACTTATTTTATTTAATAAATCCACAAGTTTGTATTATTGGAACTGGGACTGACAGCTTAATGATTTCTCCAAAGCATGGGAATGGTGGTCCTATAAATCTATGACAATTGTACATTCCTTAATGGTACAGTGTGTATTCCTCAGTGGTAAAGGGTTTGAACTGCAACGTTATTAGTTTTTTTAATGTCATAAATCCTCCATAATATACATCAAATTTAAACTGATTTCATTAACAGCTTGAGTAATAATATGTCCATGTGTATTAATAATATATTATGGTTTATCATTTAATAATTATATTAAATTTAAGTATATTAATATTTATACATACCAGAATTTCCTGATCTTCAGGGCTGTCTGTATCAATAAACAACTCATCCAGAACCTTAACATCATGACACGGAGACACAAAAACCTCTAAACCCTCTTCCAAGCCAAGGATTCTGCAGAACATTGGATTCAACAGCATCTGCCTGTCTGCTACACCACTCGTAAAAACTACCCATAGCAACACCTTCTTGTCTCTTGTTAATAATTGAATACATTCACTCTGAAAGTAATAATTATTTATGAATAGTAACTTAAGCAGCAAAACACGCACAATGCGTATCTGCCCGGCAGGCAACTAGCAGAGGCACTTGAAGAAGCTGGTTGTGTGCTACTCAGATAGGTACACAAACAAAACCCTTCAACTATGCAAACCTAAATTCAGAATTCTTACTAGAGCCCTGACTGGTCACTGCAAACTGAACAAGGACATGTTTATCATGGGCTTGGTAGAAACAGATAAGTGCAGATTATGTTGCAAGGTGTTTAAGACACCAGTCCATCTCCTCTGTGACTGCTATGCCCTACATCACAAGCAAAACACCATCTTGGGTGCTCACAGATTAAATCCTGAGGAGGTGCAACGCCTCACTTCCAAGCCCATAGTAACATTCCTTGAAGCCGTAGGGCTAGCGAACAAACTATAGTTTAGGGAGGTCACAATAGATCCATACTGGTTGCAGTGACTTGGTGACTAGTAGTCCAACCCTATTCACATATAATAATAAATTATATTAAGCACATGAGTTAAAAGTAATATAGGATGTGGAACCTAATTTAGGTTAGGTTTTTTCTTTTTAAATTTAATACGAGCTCTGATACAGGTTTTTAATCCTAATGTATAATCATTTTATTATCTTTGGTACTAGGTTAACCCTTTCAGCATGGATGATACGATGCGTGCGTTATTACAAAAAAAAAAACTAGCCTATTCTGTTTTGTCGCTCCGAAACAAGTAAGTGCACTCATCTAGCTACTTAGTAATTATCTCTATTAAATTGTTAGGACTAGTAAAGAAAAAAATATACAAAAGTGGTTTTTATTTCATTGTATAACTCAATACCCAACCCATGATAGTAACGTTATAGTCAGAAAACGACAACGCACAAATATGCGATAAGTAATATGCACAAATATTTATATGATATATTTTAGACCTCAAGGATCTCTGTCAACAATAAATCCAAAATATTTTTTGTCGTGCTAAAAGGGTTAATATTTTTTTTTTGGATTGAAATAAAATCTATTGCTATGAAAAAGAGACCTAATGCATGACACTGGTTGGAATTTGGATTCAGCCAAGCAACTTTGCACTCCAATTAAAAATGTTACACCAAACGAAGTAAGGCAAAAAATTAAAAGTCTTCCTGATAACAAATCTCCAGGTTATGACCTAATTGATGCAAGAATATTGAAAAACCTTAAAAAGAAAGGCATTATGTTCCTTGTAACAATATTCAATGCATGCATTAGATTGGACCATTTCCCAGGACAGTGGAAGATAGCTCAAGTAGTAATGATTGTGAAACCGGGTAAACCACCAAACGATGTGACATCATATCGACCAATAAGTCTTCTTTCTGCAATTGGCAAGTTACTTGAGAGCATTCTACTGGATAGGATGAGACAATACTTACCAGACGTCATCCCAGATCACCAGTTTGGATTCAGAGAACAACATGGCACATTGGAGCAAATACACAGAATAACTGACGTCATTAACCGTAGCTTCGAACAAAACATTTACTGCTCAGGAGTATTCCTTGACATTAGTCAAGCTTTTGACAGAGTTTGGCATGAGGGACTACTATATAAAGTTAAAAAACTACTCCCACACTCCTTCTTTAACATATTAAAGTCATACCTGGCTAACAGAAGCTATGAAGTTAAGTATAACAGCGAAACCTCTGAACTCTATGACATCAAGTCGGGTGTGCCGCAGGGTAGCATACTTGGACCCGTCCTTTATGTAATATATACATCAGACCTACCTACCAACAGTCGTACCACAACAGCTACATACGCAGACGATACAGCAATGCTAGCTACACATAAAGACCCTGAAGTTGCATCTGCCTACCTGCAAATACATTTAGATGAGGTGGAACAATGGCTCGATCTCTGGCGAATTAAAGTTAACCAAACCAAGTCGGCGCACGTTACTTTTACACTAAAACGCAAAACTTGCGCTCCAGTTACACTTTACAACCAACAAATTCCGCAAATGGAGGATGCAAAATACCTGGGAATGCACCTGGACCGTCGACTCACATGGCGTAAACATATATGGACGAAACGCAAGCAGCTGGATACCAAACTTAGAAATATGTATTGGTTGATAGGCAGAAACTCACAACTAAGTGACAATAACAAAGTTCTTATATACAAAACCATCCTCAAACCAATTTGGACATATGGTATTCAGCTGTGGGGAACAGCTAGCAATAGTAACATCGACATCCTGGAGAGATTTCAGAGCAAAGCTCTGAGGCTTATGCTTAACATTCCTTTCTATATTAGAAACAAATATATTCACGAGGACCTAAGAATGAATACTATAAGAGAGGAAATAACCTCATACAGCCACGGGTATCAACTGAGACTCGCATCACACCCGAACGTGCTCGCCTCAGACCTGAGCGGGTCAGGCAGCATCACACACCGCAGGCTCAAGCGAAAGAGTGTCCCTGGCCTTGGTGCCAGATTTAGCAGAGATTGAGGAAGGAGCCAATGGGTTCCCCTCCAATACTGACATTAATACAGATAGATATCAAACAAAAGAGTGGCCCATTGTACCTGTACAGATTGCCACGAATGCAGAAACCAAAGGAGAAAAAAAAAACTGGTCCCTTGGAACAAGGGCGGGACTTACAGCCAACCTTAACCAAAGTGACATTCTAACTACCAATCATGTGGAGTATATCAAAATATTAATCAGAAATAAACATCACACCTTTAGGTAACAGCGCAAAAAGCGGGAGTGGGAGTCTGGCAAGCTGTACATGTATCATATCATTTGTATTGTATTCTGTAGGGCCTTAACCTGAGTGTAGACAGAAATATTTTTTATTGTTTCCTCCGGTGACATGTTCAATCCTCGCTCAGAAAATCAGTATAGCAATACAGTGCGGAATTGCGGCTAGCGTTCTTACCACCATACTACCCTGACACAATTAATATTGAAATTAGGTATACTAAATAATGTAACTTTTTAGTAGTATTTTTTTAATAAACTTTAGGAACCTAAAATTATATACCACCAACATTGTATTAAAGTCAAACTTTACCAAATAATGTTTGTCTTACTATTTTTATAGTTATCTAACAAAAAAGCAACTAATAGCAAGTTGATATCAAAATATAACCTCGATTAAATAATATACGGCCTTGAAATCACATTTGAAGTTATTCTATAAAACTGTACAATAAATAACAGCTAATTATATGTATAAACTACTCACCTTTTCATTATTAGCAGTGTATTTAGAATTTATATATGCAAAACAAGTCTTTTCATGGGTAAATGATAAACGGAGCCTCACACCGCCAAGCATATTAAATTATAAAGGATTATATCTTATATAAGCAGATTCGTTATTGACACACATGCACTTCACTTAAACATAAAGAAAATCAATTAAATAATAACAATAAACCGAAAAACAACAATGAAAATTCCGAACCGCGGACAGAGTTCCAGTATTAAAAATAGTCAACCCAATTCAACCTGTCAAAATGTAATACTCGCTCCAGTCCTCATATCAATCATAAGTTTGTCTCTCTCTCTTAGAATAAATATTCAATTTTTTTTTTTTTTTTGTTCTCTTCTCCCGATGGATGATGAATGAGATGATAGGGAAGGCAAAGGGTCTAGCCCATACAGCCAAGTCTGACGTAATATATCTTTGTTTTTCATGAATTAATGAGGTCATCATCAAATTCCAGATGCTGCAGAATTTGATGCTTTTCTTGGAATCATTCGCGGAACCATCCACTGCTCAAACACGTCGGGTAAAATATGGGAGTTGACAGCGCGGGAAAACCGCAAAAAATAAACTGCAACTTGTGCCCCATATTTAAAGTCCAATTTATCGTTTTCCATAATTATTCACATTGTAGCACATTATTAAACAAAACAACACCACTTTTGACCAATAATATCCACAGTAAATTAATTTACAAAACAAAAACTTGCACTTGACATGTTCACGCAAAATGGCGCGAAGAACTCCAATAAATATTCAAACTGTCAGGAAAATATTTTTAATTTCGAAACACAACTTTGTAAGTTTTTAGTACGTTCCAAATAATAACTAATATCTCTAACAATAGTAATAAATTGAACTTTTTTTTTTAAATGTTAGTATTATTAACGTTTCTGTCGTCTGTACAAGTACTGTCGAGGTCTACGGGAGAATCACAAACCAATCTTTGGGTTCCGTGAAGCCGTCGTACTTGTCCGATCTGGTCGGTAGCATGTCCCAATATTACGATTACCAATTTACTAAAATTACGACGACTATGGGACGAGCCGCTCTGCAAATTGGTTCTGGATGATATATTATCTTCCAGTAACCTGAAAGAGCGGGCTCGCCTCATGGACGTCCCTACTAGAGTCTTTTCCTTCAGCATCGGTTGGGATACTCCTTGAACCTTGACCGAACTACATTGACCATGGCAGCGTGACTTGGTCTCGGAGCCCGGACTGTTCACCCATACAATTATCGGTGTGGAGACCCGTGGAACATGTCGGACACCACGGGCTTTCTTGTGCTAGAAGTGCCGGCCGCATTCCTCGTCACGCGCCTCTAAACGACATCATCCGTAGGGTTCTTGTCACTGCTGAAGTACCCGCTATCCTAGAACCCTCTCTGGGATTGCGCGGAGCGACGACGGTAGGAGACCCAACGGCATGACCGTTGGGCCGTGGAAACTTGGGCGGTCTCTGGTGTGGGATGCGACATATTGTGTAGACACATTAGCCCCATCTTACATCCACGCAACCTCATCCAGCGCGGAGAGTACGGCGATTTCTGCTGAACCTCAAGCTGCGTAAATACGCCAACCTCAGTACAGGTTACGAGTTTGCGCCGTTTGGGGTTGAGACAATGGGACCTGGGAGACCCTCAGCCAAGCGTCTGGCCAAGGAGTTGTCGAAGCGGCTCACGGAGAAATATGGAGACAGGAACGCTGGCAATTAGATTTGTCAACGTATTAGCCTTGCGCAATGGCGTGGTGGTGGTACTATCTCTGAATAGTCTTCTCTTGAGGATATTTTTTATTTATAGGTTTTTTGTTTTTATTAGGTTTAGTTATTTAATTTGATTATTTTTATTTAGGTAGTTATTAATTATTATTTTATCTTATTTATATTTTATAAATATTCTTTCGAATAAATTATTCACGTTATTCTAATATAATTATAAACTATGATTTTTTATCAAAATATGACAAATAAGAAAAATTGTAGTTATGCATAAAATGAATAAAATGTTAGCGCTCCATTACACGTAATATTACTATTTAATAATAGGTAGTTATTGTAATATTATCATATCATATTATTATATTAGGAAACCATAATACTTTAAAGCATTTCTTTATAATAAATAAGCAAAAATTAAATGGAATTTAATGAAAAATTAAAATTATATTTTTAATATTATATTCGTATCTATAATGGAACGCAATTTTTGGAAGAAAATCATTGGCCGTTCATATGGACCAATCAAAAATTAGTTCACCAACGGTTTTTGAAGGCTTTCATTTCAATGCTGTGTTGAATTTATGAACTTTAATTTTATTTTAGATAATTTACACGGATTTTATATCAAAAACTTGAAGATAATAATATAGAGCTTAATAACGGCCCCAGCCGTTTTCACATGTGAGTATTTTTCACTTTAAGTGGTTAATATAAGAGAGCTGCTCGATTTGAGATTGGCATTCGCTTGTTTTGCCTCCATTTTTGGTCGTTGGTGTTAGACATTTGAATTTTAATTTTGTGATAATTAATTGTATTGTAAATAAATAGCACGTTTGCTGACAAATTGTTAAATGTTACTTGGCAGATAATAAAGTAACTGTATTGGTTATAGTAGAGAAATGGCGCCAACTAGGGTGGCATCGAAACCGCTGGGAGTGAACGAAAACCTGAACTGTGGGTTGACCCGTGGTATCACAACAAGAAGCAAGAATTTAGCCTCGCTGAAGAGTATAAAAGACAGTTTACGAGTGCCAAATAAGCGGAAAGCTGACAGTCCGTTGAAAGACGTGATGGCTAAGAGGGCAGCCTTTGGCGATATTACGAACGCATTTAACAAGTCTTCTGGACTATGCCTGGACAAGCTTGCCGCCAAAAAAGTGACTGTCGAGAGCAAAATTCTGCCAACAATCAAGGTGAGATGGTGATTATTATGCCCCAAAATTAAGCAATAGTGGGAGGGTAGTGTGTATAATTTCGATTACTTTGTTGTTAACCATGTTTGTGTAAAAATAATCTATTGTACAATGTGGTATCACCATAATTTCTATATTTATCTAATAATCCTTATTCATATAAAATAATTGTATGATGGTATTTTTACTAAAACTAACAAAACATTATATTTGTCTAGTGTTTGGTAATGTTTATAATTCATAAAATATTGTATAAGCTCTGTGAAAGCTGTCATCAAGTTCTGAAGATGACAAATTTCTAAGCATTCCGTGGATTTGCCGTGCGGGTGTTGGGTCCAACATGTTTGGTTAAGAGATGATAATAATGGTGTCTGACAATAGGCTGGTTTACAAAGGAGACCTCCTTTTTGTATTTTATTGTGTAAGATTCCACCATTTTACACCTCTCCCTGTCCAAATACTGTATGATTCTGTTAATGACATTTTGGAAGCTCTTTCCATAAATTTATTATCATAATTAAGCCTGCATAGGCCCAATTCTTTAAGTGATGCAAAGATTTTGCTGGAACTTCTCTTTCACCAACTTCCACTGTGTAAACTTAGTCTTGAACCCATTCCTTATCGTTTCTCCTGTGAGAACATAATATTATAATGGTAATTTGAACTGCATAAAGATCTAATGCAAAAATAATGATGTTAACATGTACACCTTGACAAACTTATTATTATAAAAATATATTTATGGAACAAGTATTTAAGAATGAATCATACAGGATTTGGTTAGGTAGGTAGAGGAATTGTGGATGATGAGCGTCTTGTTGCTGGAGACCTTTGTAAACCAGCCTATAGTCTGTTGCAAGCCCAAACGCCATTCTTCTCTCTTTCCAACACCTGCATGGAGAGTCCATCAAATGCTAAAAGTTTCGTCTTCTGAGAATTTGATTAACATTTGATGCTGACCAGACAGGTTTTAATGACAATTTATTAACAATTCCATAAGTTGGTATTAGTGGAACCGGGACCGACAGCTAAAAATGCCCTCCAAGGCATGGGAAAGGTGGTGTTGACAAATGTACTTTATTTCTCATTGGTACATGCCAGTGCTCGAAGCGCTAACTATTTTTTTCTCCTTAATGTCCAATATATCCCTTTTTTAATTAGTGGCTTCATATCAAAAGAACTTGAAAAGGAAGTAAAACGTTAAGACATAAAAATTATTTATTTTATTTATTTCATGAATCCTGTATATATTTAATTAATTGTATTGTATTATAGATATGTATTATTTTAAGTATAACATGTATTGTATATGTAGTATTAGTATGTATTGTTTATTTAATATTTACTTGGCACTCTGCCTGTCACATGTTTTCAAAACTCCCAAAGGTTAGCTGGTGGATAATGCCTCACGGCATAAAGCTCGCCTGTGCACATTAATTTTAAGTTATTTTAGTTTTTGTGCAATAAAGCATTTTTATTATTATTATTATTTATTAATTTAAGTTAAAACACAGTTTTGGGGTGATCAGAAACCTTGTTTTTTTTATTAAAAGAGCAAATTAACATTTAGCCAACTTTACTATAGGCTTATCATAAGAAGTGGCAAGCTCTTCAATGTGTCTAGCGTACCAGACAAGAGAAATATCATATCATAAGTTATTGTTTTGACCACAAATAAAACCCCGATATAGAACATTTAATTTTAAATAAATATTTTAATTTACAGACAGTAAAATCGACAATTTTAACCAATGGTAAAGCTTTAAAATCTACCAAACTACACAAAGCCACATGCAATGGAATAGATACAGCACAAAAGCATTTTGCTAAAGACCCGCCTAAGATAGTATCCACTCGAGCACAAAATGGTATACTTAAGAATGTGGAGAAAAAGTTGCCAGTGCACAAAGAAAGCACTGAACAACCTAAATCTGCCGGGAGTGATGTATCAGAACCTTCACTCTATGTTACCGCACTGGAAAATAGGTAAAGTATATTTTATTATCATAATTTTGTCTATCTTAGCTTTTAGTTTGACAATGCATATTTACAGCAGCTATAATTTTAATTGTTACTTTAAAATTTAAAATATTTTTGGTATTTTATTGTTTCTCTTCCCAAATCATGTAGGTACTGCTCCAGATACACCAATATGTACTATAAAATTATATTGTATTACATCAAAGTTGTAAAAAATAGATTTTTAAAAATTCTATAGTTGCAAAATAAATGAATTGAATTGAAACAATAAATAGCAAATCATTGATAAATTTTATAATTTTCTATCTATCTTAAACCTCGAAATCATCATCACAGCCACTAGAACACCCTAATCTTATGAATATTTATTAATATTGGTGAAATATCAATATAACATAAAAAATATTCATCACATCACAATTTGTCATCTTTATCACAGCCCCTAGAACACAATAGTTCTAGACTTCTACTGTTGGAGATGGGCCTTCTAGAAATTTCTGGAGAATTTGGCCTACACTCACCACGCTGGCCAGACGGGTTGGCGAGTGTCTGCTGTCATTTTTTAAAGATTCCACAAGTTAATAGTAGAGCCGGGACCGGCGGCTTACGACGACTCTCCGAGGCACAAGAATAGTGTTGTAAATCTATGACAAAGTACATAAGCAAAGTGTATTTTTCATTGGTTCATAAAGAGACCTTGGGGTTTTAATGCAAGTTTTACAACTCAGACGGCAACACTACAATTAAATAATTAGATTTTTTTTTTCTTATATTTCTTTGTACTTTTTAAATAGATGACTCAAAAGTGGATCGTGGTTTCCTATCACATATTATTATAAGTTTATTAGCAAGCTGAAGTGGCAATGGGCCGGACACATCTGCCGCAGAACCGACGACCGATGGGGCAAACGGGTTCTGGAGTGGAGACCACGTACGGGACGACGCAGACTGGGACGACCCCCCGCCAGATGAACGGATGACCTGAGGAGGGTCGCTGGTGGGGGTTGGATGAGGATTGCAAAAGACCGCGTGCAGTGGCGAGCCTTGGGGGAGGCCTATATCCAGCAGTGGAGAGACACAGGCTGATGATGATGATGATGATGATGATGATGATGATGATGATTATTATTATAATATATCAATATTTTGTGGTCGATAATATAAAGATGAACCTTCCAGTTTCTTTTTAAGTGCTTACAGTTGGAGACGGTTTATATGTATATTCATGATTAACGCACATTTGTATTGCTGGATTTTCTTTAGCCAACTTTACTTTTCATCAGATCTCAAAATGGTATTCTAAAGAATGTGGAGGCAAAGTTGGCAGGGCGTAAGGAAAGCTTGGGGCAACCCAAATCTGCTGGCAGCGACGTATCAGAACCTTCACTCTATGTTACTGCATTAGATAATAGGTAAAAATATTTAACTTTTATTATTAACTTATTAAAAATGTATTGTGGAAATCAGATACCAAATGGGTTGATGTTTTAGTCACATTCACTAGGTCACCTGCATTTCACACTTAGCCCTGGAAAACGTTACAGTACATATGTCTAGAGAATTTGACCCACACTCGCCAGACTAATCCATCACGCAAGGATTTAGTAAATTTTTTTAGTGACAATAATTTTTATTTATTTAAACTTAATTGCACAAAGTACAAAGGCGGACCTAATGCCGCTAGACATTCTATGACGGTCAAACCTTCGGGACAACGAGACCAGTAAGTACATAAGGTAGGTGCAATACTAAATAAACTTGAGTAGTTTTGTTGCTGATAACATATACATACTTATTAATAATTACATACTAATACATACATATAACCTACATAAATAAAATATTAACAATACAATATAATATATACACAATACTATACCTACTAATGATAAATCACAGTTGATTAAGACTAAGCTAAAACAAAAGGAGGAACATGGAAAATTACGAACCTCGGTCTTGCATGTAGTGAGCATACACTAGTTTTTTAAAAATACATCTATAATAATCTACAATTTGAAATAGTGACTCAACATGCTCTCTGCAGCATTAACTACAATTCTCAAATGTACACTCGAGACATAAAAAATCTTTCAAAAATGTTGGGAGTGTGTGTATTGGCGAGGGACTTATGTCAATTTATTAATGGCTGTTCGTTGCTACTAATGGTCATTCTTTTGCTTTCCTGCCTTGACTGGTAAACTGTATGGTTGTAAAACTGACAACACCGAGTGTACTTAATGTATCTTATGGTGACTAAATGGAATGAATCGAATGTAAATGGTACTGACATGCTCTCTTAGGCACAGGAATGGTAGTGTTGTAAATCTATGACAAATGTATGTAAGAAAAGTGTATTTCTCATTGATATATGCGGGAGCTTAAACAAAACATTTCTTTAGCTTTACATTGCATTGTGAAATCCATTAATGTAATTGCACACAACCTGTTATAATCAAATAAAAATCTTTTCTTTTTAATTGAATATCTAATTTATCTAAATTTTTAACCCACAGCCCATCTCTCAAAGAAACCTGCAAGAGTATAAGTGAGAAGTTGGACCAGGTGGTGTTGGATGACAGTTTGGTGGATTGCCTTGACAAGGACACTGATAGCCCCCACAAAGTGCCCCTCGGAGTGGATGACTTTGACCTGGAGACCTGGGAGGATCCTGTCCAGGTGTCCGTCTATGCCATGGATATATTCAATTATTTAAGACAACGTGAGGTAAATTAATCCTAAATAAGACCGCTTTCTGATACCGCGACCTCCAAAGGCCAGGAGACCCGTTACAGTCCTACAGAACTCCAGAAGATTCCTCGTAGTCTGGAGGAACCCGAGTCTGGGTGTAGCCACCAGGACCTCTCCATAAGTAATCCGCGGCCGTCTTGTCCTCTTCCATGCATCCTCAACACTGAGCTATCTGTAATTTTCAGTTTAGTTTATTTATTATGTAAGTAGGCATAGGACAATAAATATAATGTATTCTGCGCTTTTACATGTCAAAAAATTTATTAATATAATGAAGCTGCTGTAAATATGCATTGTCATATTAGAAACTAAGACATACACAATTATAAAATGAATACACCAAGCATTATAGCTGCTGTAATGAGGCATTGTCATATACAAGCTAAGACGAAAAATTATGAGGATGTCACTAAGATTGTAGCTGCTGTAAAGTGGCATTGTCATACTGTTGTGTATAAGTGCTTAAGGCACAGTACCCCGTCATCACCACTACCATTGTGCGGGGCTTGGCTCTGTTTAGACTTAACGAGACGCTGTGTAAGGTGCCAGTCAGGGTTGGGAAGGGCTTTCTTAGAAAGTATGCATGTCTGTCGCCGATGACCAAATCTGCTTGTAACACCTGTTGGTGTTGTAGATGACCTTTCTAGCTAGTTCATCACTTCGCATCATTGCCCAGTGAATTGCTATGGCCCTTTAGTGTGACTGTTGGATCTGCACACTGCCTTCAGAGTGGAGAGAGATAAGTGGTAGTCAAGAATCAGCGCAGAGTTGATGCAGTTGTTGAGGGCCAGCAAATGTTAAATAGTGTCAACATCTTCCAAACACAAAACAATAGAAAAAATGTTCATCATTTAGTTTTTTTTCTTTGTTTATATTGCCATCAGTTATCAACTTTAGGCAGATGAATTCCGAGTATTATGGCATGTGGAGCATATCTCCTGGTTTTCTCTGCAGCTTTAATCTGCCTGGCTATCTGCTTCCAACACTGCGTCTTTTTAAACGCTTGACTTTTTGAGGGATTGTGAGATCAACATCTAGCTGGTTAGGGTGATTTTCCAGTCTAGCCTTGTATCTAGTGTTGCAGAAGGTAATTTAATCCTTTATAATAGTCATAGCCATGTATTCCTGCAACTTAGTTATTTTAATGAACCATGGTGCATTTCCAATGTTTTTCAGTATTTTTTTCCGTGTTCTTTGAAATTCATCTTATAGTTAACCTTTTTTTTTTACAGTAGATCACTTCATGAATAACAGAGTTGTAAATATGTGGAACAAAATACCAAAAGACATATTAAAGTCCTCAACTGTAAACACTTTTAAAAGCAAACTAGACAAGTGGCTAGTGACAATCGAAATAGACTATGGTGATAACTGACAATTTAATAAACTTTACACCAGTGCTTGATATAGGCATATCAGCAATGCGCTGCTCGCCTATTAATCAATAATAATAATAATACATTTTTGTGATTTAGTGATCATAAAATCATTTGGGTTTCCATACAACGGATTTAGTTGCGTGTATAAATTTCTAGAAATACCCAAACATATAGTATCAGACGTGTGTGTAGTTTATAATCAAGCAAAGTGTGAAAAGGAAGTCAAGCCGGCATAGTGTTAAGGACTGATATCGGACATAAGTGTATGATTCCAGTTGCTAACACTCATGGACCATGCGCGCCACTTACCATCAGGTGGGCGCAAGGTCACATGTACTATAATTAAAAAAAAAAATTAATCATCTCAACTTGTTTTATCGTTTAAATATAAGTTTTTTATGAATATCTCCCTAATTTCAGCGTTTATTCCCAATTGACGACTACCTGATTCGTATGACGGGGATCACAGCGTGGATGAGGGCTCTGCTAGTGGACTGGATGGTGGAGGTGCAGGAGAGCTTCGAGCTCAACCACGAGACCCTGTACCTGGCAGTGAAGCTCGTAGACATCTTCCTGGCTCGCTCCTCGGCCGACAAGGAACAGAAACAACTCACCAAGGAACATCTCCAACTCCTAGGGGCCTCCTCACTCTTCATTGCGTCGAAATATGATGTGAGTTTGCTGTTAGCTAGTTAAAGTTGGTACAGTGTAAGTTTTGTTGCAGAGAATTTTACAGAAGGATGTAATAATAATAGTAAAGTATCATCATGACCGTTTCCATTTTAGGGTGGTCAGAAACCATGCTTATAAATTTAATAGATTCACATTTAGCCAACTTTACTATAAGCCAATCATGACAAGTGGCAAGCTCGTTGATGTCTCCAGCGTACCAAAATCAAGAAATTTCATTTCATTCATTACAGCCCCTAGAACACAGCGTCCTAGACCTCCACTGCTGGAGATGGGCCTTCCAGAACTGGAGAATTTGGCCTACACTCGCCACGCTGGCCAGACGGCTTGGCGAGGAATAGAATAGAATAGAAAAATCAAGAAATATCGCAACTAAATTAAATATTAATTAAATGTATTTATATACATTAATAAATATTTTTGTGTCCCGACCAGGAAAGGAACCCGGTACCTCCGGAGGCATGTAATATTAATAATAAATGTTTACTTTAAACAATATTTGCCAGTAAAACATTTGCTAAATTTGCCAGTTATAATTATAGTAACAACGTTCATTGAGGCTTCTCATTGTTACCTATATATATGTAAAAAAATAGTTTATTAGTTGTAGTAGTTAGTTAATAGTAGTTTGAGAGATATTTATTTATTGTTGTTGTGTAATTCTGTATTTGTTTCATTTGTAAATCTGATATAGCTGAGTTCCCTTGCAGATTCCTTTCTCAGTCAGATTAAACATTAACAGGTCACTGGAATTTGCTAAGCTGTTAGTCTTCTGCTAACAGCTTACTCCTTGGACCACTTCGCTGCTTAGTCTTCCACTAACAGGAGTAGAATTATTCTAAATAATTTAAATAATGACGTGTCACAAATGCCTGTATGAATAAAGATATTTTGACTTTGACTTAGTAAAGTATAATCACGACCAAATACCCTTTCATAGTCAGAAACCACTCCTAAAGAAGCGGGTTTACAATTTAGTCAACTTTACTATAGGACTGCTACAACTTTACTACAGACTGTGGAGTGTGCCAGTGGAGTGTATTCCATTCCTCAAGTTTTGGTACGCGAATCAAGCCAATCGGGTGAGATGGGATGGTGCTGTGTCGGAAACAATATAAACTGATTTGTGGCCTTCAGCCAAGGCGGTTTGAGCTCGCTAACAATGTTTAATCTGTATGTTAATGACCTGATTGCCAGGCTCAGCAGCATGCATGTCGGATGTCATGTTGATAATGTATGTGTTAATAATATTAGTTACGCCAACGACATGATGCTGCTGGGTCTGACAATTGGGGGTCTGAGAAAACTTTATAAGTTTGCGAGAACTATGCAAATGAGCAACTCCAATAAGAGTGCTAATATTTAAGGCTGGTAACAGTAGTATCAGCTGAAAGTAGACAACTAATTTAGTAAAATAAGAAATATAAGATGAATACCAAAAAAATCCAGAAGACATATTAAAGTCCTCAACTGTAAACACTCCGCCTCCGTGGTCTAGTGGTAACAAATGTTGCTGTGAACTCGGGAGGTCGTGGGTTCGATTCCCACCGGGGGCAAGTTGTACATTGTATAATTTGTCTTGGTCTGGGTGTTTATATGTATAATATGTATATATTTACAAAAAAATAAATAATATAATATGTAGTTTATCAACCATCTAGTTTCTGTAACACAAGCCTCGTAGCTTACCACGGAAACTAGATGGCGCTGTGTGACCTGTCTGGAAATATTTATTTATTTTAAAATCAAACTGGACAAGTGGCTAGTGACAATCGAAATAGACTATGGTGATAACTTTACGCCAGTGCTTGATATAGGCATATCAGCAATGCGCTGCTCGCCTATTAATCAATAATTCATTAATTTTTCATTACAGCCCCTAGAACACAGCGTCCTAGACCTCCTGCGTGGCCAGTGTATGCCAAATTCTCCAGATATATATTCTGGAAGGCCAATCTCCAAAAGTGGAGGTCTAGGACGCTGTGTTCTAGGACGCTGTGTTCTAGGGGCTGTAATGATAAATAATTCAATGTCTGTTAATTAAGTTTGGCCAAGTTCTGGAAGGCCCATCTCCAGCAGTGGAGGTGTAGGACTCTATATTCTAAACTGTATTGTTTCCAGGAGCGCGTCCCAGCCTTGGTGGACGATTTCCTATACCTCTGCGACGGCGCCTACTCGTTACGCCAACTCCTCCGAATGGAAGCCACCATCCTCAAAACTGTAGACTTCCAGCTCGGAGTGCCTCTCTCCTACAGGTTCCTCCGAAGATTTGCCAGGGTGAGTTATTATACTTATTCTAAATGTGAAATGAAGAGAAGACAAATTTCTAAGCATTTGGTGGAAGAGATGAGAAGAATGGTGTCTCGGGCTTGCGACCGACAATAGGCTGGTTTAAAAAAGGAGGCCAACCCGTTTGGTGGTAAGCGTGGCGAGCCCCATCTCCAACAGTGGGGGTCTAGGGGCTGTGATACTCGTAGCTCATTTAAATTGCCTTTAAACATCATTTTAACATTTTATTTCAGCCTAATTAACTAATACGCGATTTACCCAATTTATTGTCACCATATAATTTACGTTGAAAATATACCAAACCTTCAAATTAGTCTATATACAATTCAGAAATCCACTTTATCCTATATAAATGAGTATAAACTGCCTCCATGGTCTAGTGAAAACTAATTTATTTGTGATCTCGAGTTTGGTATGGTAGAGCCATCGACGAGCTTGCCACTTGTCATGATTGGCCTATAGTAAAGTTGGCTTCTTTATGATGATACAATTCGATTCGATGTTGCCAATAGGATGAAACCGAAACAACACTACCTACATTGAGGATTTTCCTATTTTTTAAGGAAAATAAATGTATGTTTTAATAAATTTAAGTTAACAATTGGGTATCATACCGTATTTAACTTTGTTTCATTGTCTTTTCAGTGTGCGGGCACCACTATGCCGACCCTGACCCTGGCTCGGTTTGTGCTGGAGCTCTGTTTGCTGGAGTACTCAATGGTGTCATACTCCGACAGCAAGATGGCCGCTGCAGCACTTTACATTGCCCTTCGGATGAAGCATTGCGGTCGTTGGACACCTGACTTGCAATATTACTCAGGTAAAATGATAATAGGGTAAATAACAAGAAAACTGACGTTTCCATGTAGTATGACGTCACAAGATGGCTGCCGTTGCACTTTTATTGCAATTTGTATCATAACTAAGATCATACGATAATAACAAGATGGAATTTTAAAGTTTAGAACTACATTCTAAGAACTGTTACTGCATGGCAATACGAATTTATAACCATTTGCCCTACGAATTGATACAGTTAAGAAACAATGAATTCCAAAGAAGGTTATTTAAACTTTTCGTACATAAAGCATATTATTCAAACAAGGAATTTTTCGATGATAATTTGACATTGTAGACCTAGCAACTATTTATTATTGCTCATTGTTTGTTTAAAATAATTTGACAACAAATTTTAAATTATTAAAATAATATTACTATTGACTTAAATTAATTTAATACATTGACATAATAATAATATATTTTTTTTTAAATATGAATATAATAGTAATTTTATATAGTTGTTATTAATGAATATATGTGTATGTATGTGTGTGTATATGTATATACATACATACACACATACATATATATGTATGCATGTATATAGAATTATATGTAATATTAGATTTATAATATACATGTTTAACCGCTAACGGTAGAATGCTTCGGAAATTATGCATAAGACCACATTATTATTTTGTACAGTATTCTGGAAAATAAAGATATTTTGTTTTGATTTTGATTGATTTGATTTTGATTGAATAATGATATTGATTGTAATTTCCAAAGGTAGTCAAATCTAAATTATGCAAATAATAACTATTTATATAGTACACACAAAAAAGTATCATCATCACAACCGTTTCCCTTTCGGGGTGGTCAGAAACCACGCTTATAAATAAGCGGATTCACATTTAGCCAACTTTACTATAGGCCAATCATGACAAGTGGCAAGCTCGTCGATGTCTCCAGCGTACCGAACTCGAGAGATATCACAAATAAATTCAATATTAATTAAATGTATTTATTTACATTAATAAAAATTTTTGTGTCCCGACCAGGAATCAAACCCGGTACCTCAGAGTCTAAATCCACTACAAAAACTAAATATTATTCGAAAAACTAAAGCTGAAACAATTAATATATATATATAATAAACATAGAATTCCTTTTAGAATAAGTCTTCCAGTAAATGGTCTCTACTCCAAAACCTGTCTACTAGATCGTTCATCGGTTCTGCGACAGACGTGTCCAGTCTATTTCCACTTCAGCTTACTAATTTTGAAGGCTATATCGGAAACTTTGGTTCTCTGACGGTCGTTAACGGTTTTAGACAAATCCCGAGCATAACTAACTTGTGGGTCAGACCCTCTCTCAGTGTCCGTCCATGTTTCTGCTCCATACGACATTACTGAAAGAACAAGCCCTCCTCGATCCTTGGCGCCGCATCAGACTGGAAAATTCTCATGGATACATTTGAACACCATTATAGGATCCCAGATGAACTAGCTGTGTCAGCCTATAGGCCAGACATCTTAGTGTTTCTCGGAACTTGAAAAAAGTTATCCTTATTGAACTTACCGTTCCGTGGGAATCAAATATTCCAAAAGACCACAACATGAAGTCGAATAAATATTATGATCTCACAGAAGAAATAATCAGGAATGGGTTCAAGACTCAGCTTTACGCAGTGGAAGTTAGTGCGAGAGGAGTTCCAGCAAAATCTTTGCATCACTTACTGAAAGAATGGAGCCTAAGCAGGTCTGCCGTCAATACATTTATGGAAAGAGCTTCCAAGACGGCATTAACGGAATCATACAGTATTTGGTTGGGTAGGGAGAGGAGTAGAATTGTGGATGGTTAGCGTATTATCGCGCAATAAAAAAGAAAAAAGGAGGCCTCCTTTTCTTAAACCAGCCTATTGTCGGTCGCAAGCCCGAGACACCATTCTTCTCATCTCTTACCCACACACAAATGGACCCGGCACCCGCACGGTGAATCCATGGAATGCTTAGAAATTTGTCTTCTTTCTAATTAATATATATTTTTTTCCAGGTTACACATTACCCGAAATTATGCCTCTGGTATACGAACAGAATGCCGTATTGCACAAGAAGCCCAAAGCTTCCCTTAGCACCATTAGAAATAAATACAACCACACGATATTCTTCGAAGTGGCCAAATTACCTCTCCTAGACGACGCGGCCCTCGCCAGATGAGACCCCAACATTCCCGCCATTTTGTTTTAGCGACAAAAAAATCTAATCCATTAATATCTCGCCAATCCTTGCATTTTTTCTAAATTTAACTATTTAAATATATAGATTAGGGATTGTTGCAACGTATGTCATATATATTTTGTTTATTTATATGTTAATTTAGGCAATAAATTAATATATCGACAATTGTTACGATAAGGATTTATATGTCTATGAAATACATTAAAGTATAATATAAATCCTACTTATATTGTAAATGGGAAAGTTTGCGAGGATGATGTTTGTTGTTCTTTTACGCAAAAACTACTGAACGCATTTTGATGAAACTTTACAGTAATTTGGCCTATACATCAGAGTAAGTCTTGTTGCAAGTGGTGTTATTTTACGAGAACAACAAATAGGTGGTAGGCAGACTTATGGTGGTAATGTTTTTGTTAAAAATAAAATGGCGGCAGTGTTCTTAACGATATACGGTACTTAAATGGATTAATAAGAGATATTAATGACAGTTAAAATAAATCTCAAAAACTTTTTTTTATATTTATCTACGTAAGTTGCCTGGGAATCGAACTAAAGACTTCAAGACTAAAAACTAGTAATAGATCTACTTAGACACGATTAATTAGTTACGTAATTCTAAATTGTTCTTCAGACATTTTTTGGTATATTTTTCAAGTTTTATCATCTTTCTCATTTAGATTTTTAAAATTATTAATTTTTAAATGAGCTCCATATTTTTAAATAATTGCCATATATATAGGCAACTTTTTTTTTTTTTTTTTTAAACTTGCAATCAGTCCTAAACTTTAAGCAGATGAGTTGAGTAATATGACATGTAGATCATATTCCCCATTGGGAATATCTCCTTATTTGCTCAGCAGCTTGTATCTTGCTTCAAAATAATTAACACCAATTTAATTTAAAATTAAATCACAGAAAGATTTGACTATTTTTATATCATTTTTTTTTTTAGTCACTAATGTCAATAGACATTCAGTGTGGACAGACCTTTATAGGTTTTTTTAATTTATATTTTGTGTGCCATCTACTTTAAAAAGTAAAGTATCATCACGACCTTTTGAAGAAGCTGATTCACATTTACTATACTTTAGGCCCATCATGACAAGGGGCAACATCTTTTTTTTTTTAAGACGTAGATCGCAAAATCGCCGATACAATACGACCCTAGCCTAAAGGGCCACCGCGGGAGGTGGCATGGCCCCCTACGGACCAAAACCCTATAAACACTGTTGGCCCTGCGTGCCTTAAACAGCTAAGTCTAGAGTGGTGGCAACCTCGTCTTGATATCTCAAGCATGCCAAACTCGAGAAATACCACAAACAAATCGAACGCGGTACCTCCCGAGTCTAAATCCCCATATATAGACCAGCTTATGATAGGAAACGTTAACTTAAAATACAATAATATGAAATTTATAGGGTGAAATCCAGGAACCATTGCCGTTAGCACAACCGACGGGTAGTGAGTACTTTACGCGCGTATATACGCGTTGAGCGTCGGTTTTAACGAAGCTAAACTGATGGTAAACCAAAGTCGAATGTGTACTGTTGCGAAGAAAAACTAACCCTTATATAAAAGCTATATATCGTCATGATCGTAGAACAGTGGCGGATCTGCTATATTAAAAATTTTCATGGCGGCCATTTAAAGTTATTTTAACTGTTTTTTGTCTCTTCTTTTATAAGTTAATACTAGTCTCATAATAAGGGAAAACCTTCTAGATTTCATTTTGGAACCCTTTCTAACATTTGCACTATAAATTACAGACCACAAACAATATAAAATCAGATGTTTGGTTAAAACAAGTTATAATAATGCCTATTATTTGCTATCAAAATAATGCAAAATTATGTGTATTTTTTTAAAATCCAACACTGTTCTACGATCATGACGATATATGTGGGTAGGTACTATTTATGTAAACGGCTACGGAAAAATATTAAATTTGGGTACATACTTAAGATTACTACTAGGGAATGGACTTTCGGGAACTTCAATTAGGAATTTGAGTTTTCACACTCAGATATTATAATAAAAGGTTTATTACCAAGGTTTTATTTAAAAAGCTCCGCAAGATTAGTATTAATTAGTTAAATATAAGGGATAGTGCATAAATGAAATTTTAAATAAAATTATACCATATAAATTGATAAGGTTCAACGACTTTTAAAACGTACCCAATTATACTTCAGATTAAAGCTGTGTATTTATATTTACATGAAGACTAATTTCTTAGACATGTACGGGTGCCGATCCATCGCTTGTAAAGGAAGTGAGAAGTGTCTCGGTCGTATTGAAAACAAGGCCCCATCTTTTATTGCGCAATAACACCCTCACTACTTTTATGCTCCTCTCCTTACTCAACCAAATATATATATATATATATATATACATAAATGTCTACGTCTTAATTCAGAATAACAACGTTCAGTTGAGATCATCATCAGATCAGATTCATACGAATGTATGTAACGTTATATCGACAGGTTAAATCGAAAACCAACAATTTTTTTTTTGTAAATTCACTCTTTTACACCAGTCGTTTAAAAAACTCTAAAATTTATATATAAATACACTTAAAGTTCATAAAATTTTCTACAGAACTATATCTTAAAGCTCTAAATGTGACATATATATTAGAAAAGACCACAAACTATCAAAAGGCTTTTGTTGAAAATATTATTTGTGCAATAATGGCTAACTTAGTTGGTTTTCGCTCTAACCCTATATCTATATGCATTTTAGATAAATTATTCTAACAAGATTACAATCGTAAGTAGAAAAAACCCACTATTATGTATAGTTTAGGTGTGAAAAATTATTATCATGACAGCTCTAGTATTAAAATTCTTGATTGATATGATAACTACATATTTTATTTTCCAAATAACTTAATTGCATAGTGAAAATAACATTAGTCCTACCAATAAAAGTGACGAAACTACAATTTATTTAATTTATATTATTATCATTGTACACAGCACAAGTAGTACAAAAATGAGTGATGTCATTTAGAATATTTGAATCATCCTTTCGGACACCGTGTTGAGTGTTGTCATCCTTTCGGACACCGTGGTGGATGATGTCATCCTTTCGGACACCGTGTTGAGTGTTGTTATCCTTTCGGACACCGTGGTGGGTGATGTCATCCTTTCGGACACTGTGGTGAGTTTGGGAGTTAGTAGAGAATAATCAATGAAATATAACATACTCAAGTGCCAATGAAGTACAAAAAAGTTAATTTTAAGATGTGTTCATAGGTCGTTGCTTATAAAATAGTCGTTGTAATAGAGTTATGTCTAAGACTTTAAATTTTGTTTTAGAAAACACTGGAATTTGTAAAAAATAAAGCGCAATGTACATCGAAAAATACTGATAATATGGACTCTTCAATGTAACGCTTCATTTTTGACTGAAAGCCTAATTAATCCCACCTATTTTTGACGAAACTTTTTTTTTTAAATTAATTTTAATAACAATTCATAAGCATATCAGTGTTGCCAATGAAATAGTTACGTGCATTCTGTGTTGCTAACTATTTATATTAATTTAGGTGTTGCCAATAATTACGCTTAAAATGTTAAGGACTTTTGTTTATAGGTTTGTCTTCCTATGGCGCCCATATTGCGACGTATTTATTCCAATACAAGATTTTATTTTAGAATAATTTTGATGTACGTATGTCTTAAAAAAAAAACGGTGAAAGAAAAGGCGCGGTGGTGGCTCGGTCGTAAGAACGCGTACCTTAAATCCTACAAAGGTCGGTTCAAACCCACCCGGCATGTACCAATGAGTACATTTTTCATAGATTTACAACACCACCGTTCCCGTGCCCTCGGAGAGCACGTTAAGCCGTCGATCCCGGTTCCACTAATGCCAACTTGTGGAATCGGTAATAAATTGTCATAAAAATTGACATCATATCCTCGCCAAGCCGTCTGGCCAGCGTGGCGAGTGTAGGCAAAATTCTCCAGTTCTGGAAGGCCCATCTCCAGCAGTGGAGGTCTAGGGGCTGTAATGAAAAAAAAAATGAAAAAATTTCTTAAAATCGAGTTTTTGTCTCTTTTAATTTTATATTGACTCGCTTATAATCAGTTGAAACTTTTTAAATGTTTT
The DNA here is from genome assembly GCA_910589645.1 of Tinea semifulvella. Taxonomy (NCBI): domain Eukaryota; kingdom Metazoa; phylum Arthropoda; class Insecta; order Lepidoptera; family Tineidae; genus Tinea; species Tinea semifulvella. Next base: position 9,868,510 of record OU342610.1, read on the forward strand.
GTATTGTATGTGGTGGTCAGAAACCACACTAGGGGCTGACAGTAGTACGACTGATTATAAATGGGTTAGAATTTTAGCAAAATATTTGAATGATTAATGTATGTATGTGGACATGTGTTTTGTAATTAATATAATTATTTTTAATTATTACATAATGTTTAATTATAATGTTATTTTTAATATAAGTTTTTGTAGTTGAATAATCTTTATGAAACTGTTTTGTCTAGCGAATGTCATGTTAGTAATTTAATGGACATGTGCCAATAAAGTGATTTTGGTTTGAAAACTTGTTTTATTTCTTAAAAAAAAATAGGATTGCGTTCAAAAAAAATATTCCGGTTTTTTTTTACATCCTTTTCCTCATGAGGCTGCTCCTTTTTTCTCGTCAACATTTCTTTGTCTGTAGGATTTCGGCCCTTGATGTTGCTATTTTATACATGTGCATTAGAAGGTGCTACTGACAGTTTTCGGTAGTTTCGCTGACGCTCACGCTTCCACACACCTGTCACATTTTTTTTTATTATTTAAAAAAAAAATATATATATATCGGTTTGATTTAGTATTTTTAATAATATATCGTAAAACTGGGTAAATAAAGATTGGTTTGCACTAAAAATACTTCCTATAAGACGAGCAATCTTGCACTGGTTAAGAATTTGAACTGACCCTTGGTTTAAGGCATACGATAGTAAAAAAATATTTAGATATCTGTACCTATCTACCTAATTAGTCATTTAGTAGGTAGTTTTACGAGGTGTGGCTATAATTGCACGCAGATTTGCACGGTGCTCGACGGATGTCAAAATATCACTATTTAAGGCATATTCCCAAAGTTTTTACTCGAGGAGTCTGTGGACGAAATACACCCGCCGGGTAGCCAGCTCGCTGCGCGTGCAGTATAACAACGTGTTCAGGATGTTGCTGCGGCTGCCGAGATTCTGCAGCGCGTCTGGAATGTTCGCTGAAGTCCGTACTGATGGCTTTCCAGCGATTATTCGCAAGAAAGTAGCTTTTTTTTTCCAACGCGTGCGGAACAGTAGCAACAGTATCCTAAGCATGATTGCATCTCGCCATGACTGCCCGATCCAAGATCATTGGGTTAAGATTATGTTGGGTGCGTCAGTATAGGTTAAGTAGTTAGGTTTAGTATGTAAATTAATTGTAGTTTTAGGCTTAAAATGTGAGTATTTTTTATTTTATTGTAAATTGTGTTATTTTATATGGGTAATGCCTGAAATAAATGATATTGAATTGAATTGAATATAAAATAACGAGACTATTGTTGCAAAACATTTTATTTTGAATTTATACATTTTAAATTATTATCACCTTCAATATCGGGTGATCTCCTCTATCCCCAAAACGCTCCATGCGAATTTACGAATGTACGAAACAGTGCTGGAAATCTGTGAGCTCCTTCATGAAGCATGCTGCTTTTTCTTTCACAGTTTCAACGGACTGAAATCTTATTCGTTTTAATGCAGATTTGACCTTGGGGAACAGATAAAAGTCGCATGATGCAAGGTCAGGTGAATAAGATGGTCTAACACCGGGATGTTGTACTTGGCTAGAAACGTCTTGACAGACAATGCAGAGTGGGCCGGCGCATTGTCTTGATGGAGAACCCATGACTTGTTCTTCCACAATTCGGGTCGTTTTTTTCTTATTATTTTACGGAGTTGAGCAAGAACCTCAAGGTAATAATGTTGATTAATAGTTTGCCCTTCTGGAACCCAGTCAGAGAGAGAAGACAAATTTCTAAGCATTTCACCGTGCGGGTGTCGGGTCCATCGTGTGTGGGTAAGAGATGAAAAGACTGGCGTCTCTGGCCGACAATAGGCTGGTTTAAGAAAATGGGGGCCTCCCTTTTTTATTTTATTGCGCGATAATACGCTCACCATCCACCATTCTACTCCTCTCCCTATCCCAACCAAATACTGTATGATTCCGTTAATGCCGTCTTAGAATCTCGTTCTATAAATGTATTGACGGCAGACCTGCTTGGGCCCAATTATTTCTGTATGTGATACATACACCATCCCATGAATACCAAAAAAAATTAATTAAAAGATAACCTAATATTATTAAGTATATACTGTTTGTATATTACTTCTTAAACAAATCTATAATTAATATTTAAGTAGGAAGTGAAAAAATGTCTAACACGGCAAGTTATTTTAAAAGACCAAAATAAGTTAATAATATTAAACTTCACACATAAAGATGAATAAACCGAAAGATGTTATGTTTGTTAGTATTCATACTCAAAGAGGTGGAATCCGCAATTTATCTTTCATACATTTAAAAGAAAACTATCATGTTATGAATGAAAATGGGATTTAGACCGTTCCGAATTGATATCATCCAAATCGTGATATTTGTACCATATTTATTCTAAGCGCTCTGAGCTTGATTCGGAACGCTCTACTGTAAATGACAGATTAGGGCTACAGGTCGAGCTACGAGTTTTAAGCGCTTGGCAAAAGTGGTGGTTAACGCGCATGTAACTAGAATCGCAAGTAATCAAAATAACTATTGGCCGCTCACAAACTGTCGCGGGTTCTGTACCTCGCCAACACGCGATAATACATGACGAATGCTGTCGTGAACTAGTTAAGCTAAGAAAAAAATCTGTAATAAATAGCCCTGCCTCTGTGGTCTAGGCGTTAAGTCCGTGGATTTAGACTCGGAGGTACCGGGTTCGATTTCTGGTCGGGACACAAAAATATTTATTAATGTAAACAAATACATTTAATTAATATTTAATTTATTTGTGATATTCTCGAGTTTGGTACGCTGGAGACATCGACGAGCTTGCCACTTGTCGTGATTGGCCTATAGTAAACTTGGCTAAATGTGATTTTTTTATTTTAAATAGCCCTGCTCAATGTGAAATGGTAATAGGGAATATGCACGAAATGTAATAAATATTTTTTAAAAAGAAACTAAACACCTTGGTTGAAAATATTTTGCCTTCACGGCACACAAACAAATCTTTCATAAATTTGTTTTTTTAGTGTTTTTATGATTAATTGGACGTATTATGCAAAAAGGATCCATTAATTAAAGGGCCTATAACTTATATTATAGGCCATTAAAGTTCGAATTTATATTAGTATGGATTAGTCCAACATTTAGAATTTGTCAAAAACGGTATTTTTATATGGATCGTTTTTGATATAAGATATATGTATATATCATCCTAAGGATCTTCGTTCCTCTTCTAACTCTGTTCCATTCCCTCTCACCACACCTCTTTCGTCTCTAAATCGTTTGCTGTCGTCGCTGCAAATTTGTGGAATGAATTACCCCAAGATATTAGACAAGCTCCTAATCGTGCAATATTCAAGAGTACAAATACTATCTTTTAACTAAAAATTTATCTTTACATTTTTTTTTTTTTACCTCTTCCGTTTATTCCACACCTTTGCAGCGGTGTCTTGTTCCTTTGTAACCTTTTTCTTTAGCCACTTCTTCACATGACTGGTTTTATTTTGTGTACTGTTATTATATTATATATATATATATAATCCATAATAAATAATTTATATATTAGAATGTAATTATTAAGTATTATTAGTATGTATTTGTTGTTATGTCTACATATACCTACATATATCTTACAAATTGTCATTTAATAATATTGCACCTACTTACCATTGATACTGTCTAAATGTCCTAAAGGTCAGATATATGTCTAAGGGCATTAAGTCCGCCGTACATTAATTGTACAAAGTGCAATTAAGTTTTTAAATAAAATAATAAATATTATTATATACTCACAATTAAGGATTATGCATGATACAGCTTCACTGTTAAAGTTCCAACTTACTGTTCACTTTTTAATACTACCCACTAGTTAATATCAACTGTCATTACTGTCACTTGTATACACAACATGCCTTTCCCCAAAGATAGTTCATACACTAATTTAGTCTTAATACACTTATCTACTAATTTAAAAATATATTATTTATTTATTTAACGATAATGTTTTGTACACTAATCACTCTCTTCATCATCGCTATCCAAAGGCTCCAGGTCATATGGATCCTGATATGCGATTCTTTTAAGCGGTGGTGATAAAGAAGAGGAGGACGCCCGTGGGCGTTTTGAAGTCCCCGCTCTTTCTCTGTACATCACTATTTCTTCAGGTCCAGACACGCCAATCATATCTGGCCACTGGTCTTGTGGTGGTATAGCAAGTTGCTCACCATCTTCTTCATCGCTGCTCTGAGTCTGCTCTACCTCGACCACTTGCTCTCTTTCCTTTGCCCCACTGTCTTGCATCTGGTTAATATGTCTTAATAACAATCTTCCATTCCATTTGACTTTATATTGACAAAGTCCAACTCTCTTTTCCACCACACCTCTCAGCCAACGGGGCCCCTTACCATAGTTTCTTATGTAAACTGTCTGTCCAATATCAAATATTCTGATTTTTGTTTTTTCATTACTTGGATGAATTCCATATTCATCAATTATGAATCCCAGGAACTCTACACTTTCTGCTGCAAACTTACATTTGGTCTTATTAACTCTCAGTCCGGCTTCCTGCAGTCTTTGTAATACTGCCTCCAGTTTTGTGTTATGTTGTTCTATGCTTTTTCCTGATATGACAATATCATCTAACAGAACTGCCACTCCGGTCAGGTCTGCTAGTAGGGATGACATTAATCTCTGGAATATACCCGGACATGCTTTGACTCCGAATGCCAAACGATTCATTTTGTATAACCCCTTGGGCGTATTTAATGTGAGTAGGCTGGATGTTTGTTCATCTACAGCCACTTGTGTATAGGCTCTATCTAAGTCAATTTTAGTAAATATGACCCCCCCTTGTAGTTGCACAAATGCTTCATTAAGAGTAGGCAGAGGGTATGTATCGGTGTCTGTGGCAACGTTTACCGTTGCTCTGTAGTCTCCACACAACCGCACTCCCCCATTTTGTTTAAGCACAGGCACTATCGGAGTGGCCCACATTGAATGTGGAGTAGGCTCTAAGACTCCTTCCATTACTAATTTATCAATTTCTTTAAAAACTCGTTCTCTTAGTGCATACGGAATAGGCCTACTTTTGAGAAATTTTGGTACGGCTCCTTCCCTTGGAGTTATGTTAACTATTGGGCCTGTATACTTTCCTAACCCTTCTTGAAAAACTTCTTCAAAATTTAATTTAGCTTGTTGGAGTAACTTTTTTTGTATCTCTTTGTCCCTGATACCACACACCAATCTATCCCGTAATGTTCGGTTCAAATCCATAAAATTACAATGAATACTTAACTTTCTTAACTGAGCGATATAATCTCTAATTTTTTCTCCTTCTGTTTGATTTTTCATATGAAATTTATAAGATTGCACAATTTCATTTGGTGTTGGGTGGAAGTGACTGTCTAACTTTAACTTAATTGTAGAAAAAGTAACCTCACTTACTTGATTTGGAGTTATCAGGGATACAATTAAATCAAATAAATCATGACCACATACTGCTAGTAAATTCGCCTTTTTCTTTGCATCATCCACTATTTCATTTGCTTCTAAACAGTAACAAAACCTTTCAATATAGTTTTGCCAGCAGCCATGTGCTATATCAAATTCACCAAACTTTATACCCATTTTCACAAGTTTTTTATTTTTATTTATTATATCACACTGAACTTATTTTATCACTATTTTCGCACTTATTCCACTGTTAATTGTCCTCGTCGCCACTATTATATACTCACAATTAAGGATTATGCATGATACAGCTTCACTGTTAAAGTTCCAACTTACTGTTCACTTTTTAATACTACCCACTAGTTAATATCAACTGTCATTACTGTCACTTGTATACACAACAAATATATTTAAAATAAAATTTCTGAAAAATTGTTGATTGGATCCTTTTAGCGTAATTGCGTCCAATTATTCTAAATAAAATCGCGCATACGAGTATTCCCTATTGAGGAAAGAATAAATAAAACACAAGAAATAATTTCATGTTGTGATTTAATCACAGCGAATTCCATTTTAGGAAATAATGACTACGTTATAATCGTAGGAATACATAAAATTTACAAAATATACACCCATTTATTTGGCCGGTAATTTATAACTTCAAGACATGCGTCGACTATAATACCTACTAAACAAAATACGAATTATTTATCTTGTCCACTACATTTATAAATCGGACAACACGTTACTTTTTAAGTAATAACTTACCGGCCATAATTCTTATACGATAATAAATTATAGATAGGTACACGTTACAGATACGAGTAGATTACGGCTGTTTATCTACCGGAAATAGTCGAGGAAAATCAGCGTGGAGATAATGACAATTTATTAACGATTCCACAAGTTAGTGTTAGTGGAACTGGGACCGGCACGGCTTAACGTACTCTCCGAGGCATGGGAACGGTGATGTTGTAAATCTTTGACTGTACGTAATAAAAAATGTATAATATATATATATATATATTATAAAATATATATATATATAAAAGGACTTTTAACATTCATCAGAAAATGATTTAATGATAACCATTCCTACTAAACTACTTTACATCCAGCTGGAAAGTCAGCGCGGAAATGAATTGTGAACGTAAAGAGGCCATTGCAATGGGGTGTATCACTAACTTTTTATCACGGTAGATGGCGCATGATAGATGGTACCTAATAGAACTGTCAGTTGCATAGAAAACTTTTTATTATTACTATTATTATTAATTAATAGGCTCGCAGCGCATTGCTGATATGCCTATATCAAGCACTGGTGTAAAGTTTATTAAATTGTCAGTTATCACCATAGTCTATTTCGATTGTCACTAGCCACTTGTCCAGTTTGTTTTTAAAAGTGTTTACAGTTGAGGACTTTAATATGTCTTCTGGTATTTTGTTCCACATAGTTAGGTACAACTCTGTTATTCATGAAGTGATATCCTATATTTGTATTGCTGGATTTTCTCATTAGCTTCATTCCGTGGTCACGACGGGGAAATATCATTGTGTTTAACCTAAACATTTTGGCTAGGTGGGGGCAGTTATACCTTCCTGTTAGAATTTTAAATGTCTCATGTTTTATTACGAAATTTATTATTTTCTAGATATATTACCGAAGTGAGCAGCTTTTAAGTGTAGAAATCGCGATTTCCAAGCGAAATCAAAGATATGGTGATCTCAAAATTGCCGTTCTATTAATTAAATATTTTTTCTTTTTAAAGACGGTGTTCGCTTTCTTAATTCGTCTTTTAAGATAGGTAACGTTAAGTTAAAATTCGTATTTCTGTTATAAAAAATAAATAAAAACATTTAAAAATGACCGACATAAGTATAAACAAGGTACCAATGCCGCTAGCGACATCTACAAAAAGCTTTGCCTGATACACCCCATTGCAATGTCACGTTATAAGTGTTGCCAGTATAAAAATATATAACAGTAGGCAACTATCAATACACATCAATATATTGGATAATAGAGGGGCTTTTATTAAGCGCTTACTATTTAAAATTTAAAAAAACTCAAGTGTGTGTGAGATATCATCCTAATTTTTTATTCGTTTGAAAGACCTATTGATGCCATTATGGTGTGCAATATAACATCGCTCAAATATCCGCCACGGCTTCTCTGGGCAGAGCGCATGCGAAATGTCAAATTGTCCATGACTCTGGCGCATAAATCAGGCTGAATATGACCGATGGCATAGGTAATGTTGGCTTTGAGGACCGCTGTAGTTTGTGGCTTATTCGCATACATCACGACTTAAGAAAACCCCACAAGAAAAAGTCCAACGGGGTCAAATGGGCGAACAGATCACCCATTTTGATAAAACAATTTTATTATTTGCACATGTTGCTGAATGCTATATCCGTCCATGGATAACTAATTTGAAGAAGACAAATTTCTAAGCATTCCATGGATTCACCGTGCGGGTGCCGGGTCCATCGTGTGTGGGTAAGAGATGAGAAGGATGGTGTCTTGGGCTTGCGACCGACAATAGGCTGGTTTAAGAAAAGGAGGCCTCCTTTTTTTTCTATTGCGCGATAATACGCTCACCATCCACCATTCTACTTCTCTCCCTACCCAACCAAATACTGTATGATTCCGTTAATGCCGTCTTGGAAGCTCTTTCCATAAATGTATTGACGGCAGACCTGCTTAGGCCCAATTCTTTCAGTAAGTGATGCAAAGATTTTGCTGGAACTCCTCTTGCACCAACTTCCACTGCGTAAAGCTGAGTCTTGAACTCGTTCCTGATCATTTCTTCTGTGAGATCATAATATTTATTCGACTTCATGTTGTGGTCTTTTGGAATATATGATTCCCACGGAACGGTAAGTTCAATAAGGATAACATTTTTCAAGTTCCGAGAAAACACTAAGATGTCTGGCCTATAGGCTGATACAGCTAGTTCATCTGGGATCCTATAATGGTGTTCAAATGTATCTATGAGAATTTTCCAGTCTGATGCGGCGCCAAGGATCGAGGTGGACTTGCATTTAGTTTTCGTGCTTTGCCCTTCCTTTACAAATGTGGTCAAAGTTTTATTTGTAGTCAGTCCCTTTCTGGCTCTTGCAATAGAAAGACTTACTGCTTCACGGATAACACCTAGGACTTTGTCATGTCGGCGTGAGTAATAGCCCTTTTCTAGAAGAGTAACGCACCCTACAAGTGTGTGTCTAGCAGTTCCTATGGCAGCACCACACAATGTACAGTTCTTTTCCGTAGCTTTGCGATCTTCTGATAGCTTCAACAAGATGGCCGTTATTAACTGTCATAGTTCGGAAGTCCCTGTTGGAAGACCCTAATGTTTGTAATGTTATATTTAGTTAAAATATACAAGTACGGTTTATGAACTCTACACTAGCGTACCAAATTTCGAGAAATATCACAAATAAGTTATTGTGTAACCCATTGACTCGACCATTTCTACTAAGATAAACAGCCATGTAAATACATATTATAAAAAATTGCAATTATTTTGTCAGACAAGGATATTAGGTTCTTAATCAAGTAGATTGCGCTCTAAAGTTATAAACATTAATTCTAGCAGTAGCCCTAGTATTAAAAAACTCCGTTATCGAATTTTCCTACCCCGCGTTCGTTTTATAGCATTTCCAACATCTTGTAGCAACTTCATAAACCAGCGCGAAATGTCGTTTTTGTTAAGAAATACCACTTTTTTTAACAATGCTAACAATTCTTAAATAAAACGAGCGGTGAGGCTACTTTTTGATAAGTATTTTCCTTTATATTTTATCATACCATGGCATCCAACACACAAGATATCATTATGGTCTTTGAATTTATTACATAAAATCGTTTAAAAAACCTTTTTAACAAATATAATAGAAAACTATAAAGTATATAAAATGGTAAACAAACCATTTTATATGTTAATGATATCTGTCAAAAAATAACATCAATAACCCTCCTTTCGTCTCCGCCTCCGTGGTCTAGTGGTAACAAATGTTGCCGTGAACTCGGGAAGTAGTGGGTTCGATTCCCGCCGGGGGCAAGTTGTACATTGTATAATTTGTCTCGGTTTGGGTGTTTATATGTATAATATGTATATATTTACAAAAAAAAAAGTATAATATGTAGTTTATCAACCATCTAGTTTCTGTAACACAAGCCTCGTAGCTTACCACGGAAACTAGATGGCGCTGGGTGACCTGTCTAGAAATATTTATTTATTATTTATTTCAACACGGTACTGACATACGAAATTAGCATCAAATGTTAGAATTTTTATTAAACGAACGACTTGTGCTAAAAAAGTGGTATTTTCATGCTAACATTTCTTAAAACGAACGCAGCCTTAATATATATTTTATTATGTTTTACTTATTGCATATAAAACGTCAATTTCATATGTGGTATAAGGACCTAATACCATTATAAAAAAATACCATATTTTTTATTTCATTCTTTCTTAAAATATTACACATTATAATTTATTCAAATAACAATTACTTAAATAAAAAAACATAATCTACGATTGTATTCTATATAATATAAAGAATATGAAGTGTGGTATTTTAGACAGCGCCATTGGGTGCGACGTAACGGAACTACAGATTTGCAGCTCGAAAGTAAAACACAACGTAACGGAGTTTCCGCGTGCTAGAGCTACTAGTCAATCTGTGTGCTTAGTGTAAAATGCATGTTTCGGAAAACGTAACTGCTGTAGTTACGTTTTTTTATTTTACATTGCGTGTTATTGCAAGTTTGGCTATAATAACAGGCAATGAACATCGAAAATTCAGTAATAAAAACTCTACTACTATAGTTGCGTTTACGAAACTTCACTGTCACACTAAGCATACTGACTTTTTAAATTAGGGATGTTACGGATGTAATTTTTCCGATACGATATCGATTCTGATTATTGTAAATATCGACGTTACTGCTCAGCTCTGATATACTAGATATATACGAAGGGAGGTCCAAAAGTTCGTAGAATGATAGGGTTTTAAATGAAATGAAACAATAAATCTATTTTTCCTTTTCAATATAATCAAATATGGCTCTTCCATAATTGTATTAGTTTGGGCTGTTTCTGGTCTTTGTCGTGTTGTTTCGTATTAAGCTGTCTGACCATGATTGTGTTATCTCGTTTACTGTAGGTAACTTATATTAGTTACAGAGTATTATAAATTGACTTAAGCTAGTGTTCCAGACGGTTCCTACGGTGATAAATAAATGAAATGAAATCACCATACATACATTTATTGGTTCTGTGAATTATTTTTTCGAAACCGTATAATAATTTTAATATTTTACGCCTCAAAATAGGCCAAAATTGTCCTTCACCACATTCATTGTCGTCGGAAAGTTTTTTTTTTTGATTCGAAGCCATGTATGTGCAGAGCAGCCATTGCAACTCTGACTTGTGAACCAGCGCGTTGTTCTGCAAAACCAACACATCCTTAGCCAATTTTTCTCGACGGATTTCTTAAATTTTTCTAGTATCGTACATAATAGGTAGGTCGGATATACTCGTATATACTGCCACATATGACTTTCAAAATGATCGTTTTCCAATCAATCATTCTCATTTTCTTTGGACACGTGTGGCGGGCGTGGAGATACATCCATTGAGCGCCTTGTAGTTCAGGGAAAAGTCGATGGTAAGAGGATGCGTGGTAGGTCTCCGATGAGATGGACTGACCAGGTTAAAGCAGCAATGGATCACCCCCTACATGAGTGCTCCAGAAGGCTGCATTTCGAGACGAGTGGCGATGGCTTGTTAAGCGTGCCACTGACACTCAAGTGACGACCACGACCACTCTACCAAGAGTGTAGCGACTAAGAAGTACATACTAGGTAAGACCATTCAAAGTCACCCCGTATATTGACTGCCTCCTTGATATAGCGGTAGTCTGTGCATTTAGACCAGAGATTCTCAACTTATTTAGTCTACAGCCCACTTTGACCGAATATAACTAAATAATAGGTAGATTTTAATTTCAGTGAATTTCAAAATATTAAGTCGCCCCCTTAAACCATTCCAACGCCTTCCTTTTCTTTCTGGGCCCCTTACCGCCCCCCTCTAGGCGTCCAGCGCCCACGCAAAGACCGCGTTAGACGCATTGACTAATAGAGTGAATAACCGATTGTCACTATTATTATAAAATAGTAGAAGCGTTTATAAAAAAAATCAATTGAGGGGGGAGGGGTATAACCTATCTTCATCGTGGAATCCAGTAATTAATCGATTTCGACGCACCGCCGGGATAAATCGCCCGATATTTCCAAGAATATTGTGAGTGATTTCTAAAAACTTTTAGAAATGGCTGACCGCGCAGCTCCAGTGGACCCGAGACCACTTGATTGTACGCGAAAGTTTAAAAGTTCAATTGTTTCAAACCTGTTTACTACCTGTACTGTAATGCTGTGGATTTTTGTTCAATAAATAATCCTGTATTTTTTCAAAAAAAACAAAGTGTTGTTTCATATTATTTTTAACGTTTTATCGATATTATTATTATCGTTACATCCCTAATTTTAGTTAGACGCAGTTACGCATAAAGGATTCAATCCACAATGTTTCAGAAATTTAATTATGAATTAATTATGCCAATCAGGTCCTTAGGATGATACATTTTGGATTTGACAAATTCTAAATGTATTAAATGTTGGACTGTTGTTCCATGGCCTATAACTTAATTGATTGGATCCTTTTTGCATAACTACGTCCAATTTATTAAAACGCAATCTAATGGGGTGTATCAGGCAAAGCTTTTTGTAGATGTCGCTAGCGGCACTGGTACCTTGCTTACACCTTTGACGCATCATTTTTAAATGTTTTCGTAGTTTTTTTATTTTTATAACAGAAAAATGTATTTTAAATATACGTTACCTACCTTAAAAGACGAATTAAGAAAGCGCACACCGTCTTTAAAAGGAAAAAAGGTTGAATTAATAGAACGGCAATTTTGAGATCACCATATCTTTGATTTTGCTTGGAAATCTCGATTTGTACACTTAAAACCTGCTCACTTCGACATAATATCCAGAAAATTATAAATTTCGTAATAATTTAATAAGTTTTCTATGCAACTAACAGTTATATAAGGTACCATCTATCATGCGCCATCTATCGTGATAAAAAGTTAGTGATACACCCCATTATTAGTTTATTATAATATAAATATAACTACTATATATTTTGCCCTTTAATATATATTTACAATAATATTATATGTATGTCTTCTGTCTATACACGACAAAATAGAAATGTCTTGTCTTATTTATTTGACCATAGAAAATAAACATCATTTTTTATTTGCTCTATTTTACGAGTAAATAGTTATTTTAATATATAAAAATACACAATAATAGTAAATTACTTGAGGCTAAGAATTGGTTCAATAAAATAACTGGTGTCAATTTAAAATACCTATCTGAATATCGAAAATTATAATCTCGAATGGTTATAATGCCGAATGAAGAATTTAAATTCATTATCTATTTACTATGCGATTCAACTTAGAATGGGATGGAACCTTGTCTAAACCGGATTAAGATTATTAATATAGTATACATTTAATTAATATATGTAAATTAATTTTAAGTTACTTGTAGTATGACAATGCCTCATTACAGCAGCTATGATCCTTGGTGTATTTATTTTATAATTGTGTATGTCTTAGTTTGTAATATGACAATGCCTATTTACAGCAGCTATAATTTTAAGATTATAATTATGTATATTTGGGTTGTAATGCTTTTCGTTATATTAATATTTTTTTTGACATGAAAAAGCGCAGAATACATTATATTTATAGTCCTATGCCTACTTACAGAATAAATAAATTGAATTGAGTTATAGGCCATTAAAGTTGGAATATCGATCTATATATATTATATACCGATGGATTAGTCCAACATTTAGAGTATGTCGAAAACGGATCTACGCATCGTTTTTGATATAAGATATATCATCTCAAGGACCTGATTAGTATTCATAATTAAATATCTAAAAAAAAAGAGGATCGGATCCTCTTTTTGAGCGTCCAATTGTCGTTATAAATTTCAATAAAGTAAGATAGTTACAAACGCATTGATCGTTTGCCATAATTATTTACATTGTAGCACATTATTAAACAAAACAACACCACTTTTGACCAACAATATCCACAGTAAATTAATTTACAAAACAAATACTTTTACTTGACATGTTCGCCCAAAATGGCGCGAAGGACTCTCCGAACTTCTTTTGGTTAGAGGCCCATTGTGGAACGTCAATGTTGTCTTTTTAAATGAGGCAAAGGCTTTATAAAACATTTCTGCCATGACGGTTGCTTGTGACAACAGCTGTCACTGTACCATAACCATCCACACCTAATGGTGACAGGCTTGCAGGGCAAGACTCGGCCCTGCAGCTTGTCATAGCTGCAATACTTGGCATTAAGAACTTCAATGTTTTGAATTTAGATTATTATATATTTCAGTTTTTTTTTCTGTATTCAGACACGTACGATATTTTGACATGACTTATTATTATGGAGGTCATTATATTTTGGCCTTCTATACACTAGACTATGGGAGACCCTTAACACGCAACAAAGATTAGTAGTGTAAGTTTTGTAGTGTTTTGGCAGTTGGCACTATATTGCATATTGTCTTAGTCGTACCGTACACCGTATACATAATTGTGGCGCCACAATGGGATGTATCACTTCATTATAAACAAAACATATACTAGTGTCTAACACCAACTGATAAAGCCCAAGGCGACATTTGATATCTTTATTGCGTGTTTAAGTCATCGAGTTAATATAAGTACTACTTAAAATAATGTAACGGATTTTTAAATCAGTTGGTCCTTCGACCCGGATATCTTTCTGATTAACCTAAATATAAAAAAAAAATAGGTTAAGGCCTAGCAGGGTGATTTATTAAAAAAAGACAATATCATCTGTGAACTAGCAATTCATCCTAACTATTAATTGCTAACTTAACAAAGAAAACACTAGTTATTTTTATACTAAAATAATCACACACTAAATTCCGTTTATTCTTTTTTTATAGGTATCATCACGACCGTATCCTGATCGGGGTGATCAGAATCCAAGCCTTTAAAAAAATAATCGGATTCACATTTAGCCAACTTTACTATATAGACTCATCATGACATGTGGCAAGCTCATTGATGTCTCAAGCATACCAAATTCAAGAAATAACACAAATGATTGTGTCTCGACCAGGAATCCATCTAATTAACTGATAGACCATGTTGGCAGTTTAAAATTGTTGGTACATTAAGTCACAAAAAACAATTTGGGCCTATATTTTTTTAAAGTTAGTTAGGACTATTTGTCAGTTTACAGACGATATGTTAAAATAAAAAAAAAATGTGGGTGTAGTAAGTGGCAAAAACAAAAACTCGCACAAGGGTTTAGGTTTGGAAAATTCATACTTTTGTCAATCTATTACAGTATTCTCGTATCGAGGTTAAAAAAATACTGTCTTGGGTTGTTAAGCAATCATTATTATTACAGCCCCAGCGTCCTAGACCTATATTGTTGGACCTTCCAGAACATATAGAATTCAGCCTTGATATAGACAATTTATAAACGATTCTACAAGTTCGTATTTAGTAGAACCGGGACCGACGGCTTAATGTGCACTCCGAGGGTGACGGTGGCGTTGTGAATCTATGACAAATGTACGTAAGAAAAGTGTATTTCTTTAGAAATACAGTGTAAACTCTATATAACGACACTGAAGGGACTGTGCATTTTATGGCGTTATAGAGAGTCGTTAAATGGAGAGAAGAAGAATTAGAATTGGAAGACAAGCTAAACCAACCAAAGCCAATTTATTTCGACGCTTTATGGAGTTTGTCGATGATCAGAAACCATTTAGTCAACTATAGGCCAATCATGACAAGTGGCAAGCTCGTCGATGTCTCCAGCGTACCAAACTCGAACATCACAAATAAATTATGTCTTGAGCGGGAATCGAATCGAACGCGTCTTAACTTACAGACTTAACCACTAGACCATGGAGGCAGTATATGAAAATTATTTAAATGAGGAATTTTATTACCTAGAAAGCCGAATGAATAGATTTCTCAAAAGTATAATCAGAATTGTTTTTTTTAACATGTTGAAGCGAGTGCGAGCGAGAAGGATGATAAGCTTAACAACAATATTAAGAAGTTTTAATAATTAAATTAATGTCCGTTAAATTGTTTAAAGTAGTCTCAGTAGATACTTAAATGCTAAAATGTACATGTTGCGTTTATTAAAATAACGCACCTATTTATTTACAGTTAAAGTTTTATATGCTTTGGCTAAAATAGGTTCTCCATTTGTCGAAGTCTCGTGCAATTATTATTTTTTATATCTTCTCACTTCTTTTTTGTCTTTTTTGTTGGTTTTTCTCTTCTCCCGATGAATGATGAATGAGGTAATAGGGAAGGCAAAGGGTCTAGCCCTACAGCCAAGTCTGACGTAATATATCTTTCTTTTTTATGAGTTAATGAGGTAATCATCAATTGCCAGATGCTGCAGAATTTGATGCTTTTCTTAGAGTCACTCGCGGCATTATAGCCCAAACATGTCGGGTAAAATATGGGAGTCCATAGCGCGGGAAACCCGCAAAAAATAAACTGCAACTTGTGCCCCATATTTAAAGTCCAATTTGTCATTTCCCATAATTATTCACATTGTAGCACATTATTAAACAAAACCACAGTAAATTAATTTACAAAACAAAAACTTGCACTTGACATGTCCGCGCATAATGGCGCGAAGTACTCTCTCTATTTGTTTTTTTTTTCTTCTCCCATGATGAATAAGTTGATAGGGAAGGCAAAGAGTCTAGCCCATACAGCCAAGTCTAAAGTAATATTATATTTATTTCTTATGAGTTTATCATAAAATTCCAGATGTTGCAGAATTTGATGCTTTTCTTAATTTACTCGTGGCATTATAGCCTTAACACGTCAGGTATAATGGGAGTTGACAGCGCGGGAAAACCGCAAAAAATAAACTGCAACTTGTGCCCCACATATAAAGTCCAATTTATTGTTTTCCATAATTATTCACATTGTAGAGAAATTGTCTTAAAGTATTAATAATACATACATACATACATATCTTCACGCCAGATCCCTTGCGGGGTAGGCAGAGACAATTGAGCGCCATTTGACACGATCACGACATACCTCTTTCGCTTCGTCGACATTCATTAACCTCTTCATACATGCCCTTTGGTTACGAAGACTTTTTAATGCACCTTCAGTCAGTGTTTTATTTATTTGATCGTGATATGTAAGTCTCGGTCTGCCAGGGCCTCTTTTACCCACAACTTTCGCATTATATATCTGGTTCGTCAATCTTTCATCGCTCATCCTTTCAACATGCCCGAACCATCGTAGCATGCTTTTCCTTATTTTTGTCCCTATGCATAGGGACAAAAATATTAATAATAATTGCACGAAATCCAACCAAATGGTACCAATATACCCTATACACTAAATGTATATCTTAAATAAATTCCCTAATAAATATATGGGACATTTAAAACAGACTTTAAATAAAAATCTACCTCCAATGTGTTCAAAATACGATTTTACAGTATTTTTTGTAATCATATAGTATTTGAATGCGTAGAAAAAACCAAAAACAATTATGTTAAAAATGGGGTCCCTAAATACAGTTTTGTCGATCCCACACACGATTGATCCGGCACCCGCACGGTAAATCCATGAATTGCTTATATTTTATAAAACAATCAACTATCTATCCCTCTACACAATTCCAGCAGAATTCAGATTCTCTCACTGTCTCGGCTGCTCGCCAGTGGAATATACTTCCATCTTTAAAATCGTCTTTAGTTACTTTCAAAGTAAAATATCTCAATTGCGCTCTGACATAGTTATTTTATATGTATATATATTATGAATACTATTGATATATATTATGTAAGTATTTATTTATATTTATGAATTGTTGTTTTTCTTCTTGTCTTCTCCCGGTGGATGATGAATGAGATGATAGGGAAGGCAAAGGGTCTAGCCCATACGGCTAAGTCTGACGTAATATATCTTTCTTTTTTATGTGTTAATTGGGTCATGCTTTTCTTGAAGGCACCATAGCTCAAACACGTCGGGTAAAATATGGGAGTTGACAGCGCGGGAATGCCGTAAAAAATAAACTGCAACTTGTGCCCCATATTTAAAGTTAATTTATCGTTTTCCGTAATTATTCACATTGTAGCACATTATTAAACAAAACAACACCACTTTTGACCAATAATATCCACAGTAAATTAATTTACAAAACAAAAACTTGCACTTGACATGTCCAAGCAAAATGGCGCGAAGGACTCTCATTATGAATTGTTGTTGTATACCGCGTGTAATTGTCAAGAGAGATTTTTTTTTTAGGCTTCAGACGTCATTAGTAGAACGTTTAATTGAAATAAAAAAGTTCACTTTTTTTTTAAAGATGATATCATTGTCCGAAAAAAAAACACTACTGCATGGTAAATAAGGCTGCGTGTGAAACTCACGATATTAATCGTCATAAATACCTAAAGTTATAAAGTTATCGCCCACAGCCGAGAGACGAAATAGAGGGAGAAAGAATTACATAAGTCAACGTTCGCGCGATCGTCGACCTTACGCTACCTACTTGATTAGGGTCAGTATGAGTGGCATTATTTTTAGGATAACTTCTCTGCACCGTAACTTAAGATTTTATTAGTAAATAATCAAAATAAAAAATACGTAGTTCCTTATTTTTATACTAGATTATAATATAAAAATATTTACTCTTTAATAAATTCCACGAAGTATATCTATTTTGTAATTTTATATATAATATTAAAAATATTAGTTTAAGAATTAATCAATTATTATTTATTTATAAGTTAATAAATAAATTACATTTATATAAATAGTATAAATTATTTGGAGCAATTTTTCTATTTATGATATTTTTATTTTGTATTTTCTTTATTTTAGTTTTTAGTTGTATTTATAATTATTAGGTAGTTTTTTTATTATTAGCAATTTCAGTTTTAAAATTTTAGTTATTAGTTTGTATATATATATATATATATATATATTTTAATCATTGTACATTATATCCTTAGAATAAATCGAATAGTATAAATGTAATAATAGTTCGTTATAATATTATTGTATTTTGACAAGAAAATGCATAAATAATTTAAATAAAAGTCAATTGTTTTAAAACTGTACTCTCAAGTGTACTTATCGCGACATGTGACATTACCTGTTGGTAAGATGCATACTATAAAATCAAAATGATTTTTAGCTAAATATAAATTAATTATAAAGCTGGAATAAAGCAACAAAAATCAGATCCATTGAAGTAAACATAACTTAATCATTAAGTATTATACAATTTTAGTAACAGTGTATAGTTTTTGTAATATTATACAGTTTTTTTTAAATAATAATTTCGATAATAATATTTTTTTTATACTCGAGTTTGGACTCTAAAACTTCTGCGTAAATAACTAAAATATAGAAAATTCTGGTCCATAATAGGGAATATATACCTCCACGACTCATTTATTTTTAATGCGATTTATATTTAAACCTATAATAAAGGTTCCACACGCCCTGCCCGTAGTCACGTGCAGCAAATGCTACTTCTGTTAGAAGGCCAACACCTCGTTACAGATTCCCGTCTCCCCGTCTGAGATGACTACTCGACCCATGACCATGGCCAATGCAACTTGGCTGAAACGTCGGGAGAAATATATGTCTAAAGTAAAATCACGTAAAGACCCATTAAAATCACGTAAAGACCCGATCAAATCACGTAAAGACCCCATAAAATCACGTAAAGACCTGTTAAAATCACGTAAAGTCCCGATCAAATCACGTAAAGACCCCATAAAATCACGTAAAGACCCGTTAAAATCACGTAAAGACCCATTCAATTATAATACTAATATGATTGTAGGAAAAAATATATAATTATTTTAAATTTTAAACAATATCAAACTGTACAGTGTAAACCTTAAACTAAAAGAGATTGCCCAAAACCAGGCCCCAACTTTGTTGGAGCGTGCGTCAACAAAATATAGTAATTCAATAATCATATCTTTTTTTTTTTTTAATTTAATTTCAACATCTGACTTACCCCAGCATTAAAATATAATTTAATTAAATAGTAAATTGGTTAAGATTTATGTATGAAATAGTTACAAAACACTATTTATACGATTAGGTTCTTTATTATGATCAGGTACTTTATTATAGATAAAACACTGGATTACAAATTGGCGGGATAAAAACTATGTAATTATTAAG
Organism: Tinea semifulvella; assembly: GCA_910589645.1. Lineage (NCBI taxonomy): Eukaryota > Metazoa > Arthropoda > Insecta > Lepidoptera > Tineidae > Tinea > Tinea semifulvella. The sequence goes on from OU342610.1 coordinate 9,888,303, forward strand.
GTAAAAAGTTTTTGTCAATTGTCGTTATGCTAGGGTAAAATAAATAAAATTAATTACAGATTATGAAATCACAATATATTAACTATGAAATAAAAAAGAAATCATTATGATACGAGAACATTTTTTTGGGGCCATTTCTCTAAGGCATTCTCATTTTGGCCTAACACGAAGTTCGATTAATTTGAACACAAAAGAGGTAGATTCGTTTATAAATATGTTTTATATACAGTAGTACTATTAGCTAGGGGTCGTGCACTTGTGGTTTTCGTCGGTGGTACCTTGCATGTCCAATACAGACTCGCCCATCGGCTGGACCGGCTGAAATGTGCAATCCAGGGAATCTGAATCAGGCGTACCTGCAATTATCAATTACATTTATTGTAAAAAACCAAAACAAGTAGTTATATGAGGCGAGCTAAATGCCGCATTTTCACCAACTAACCTTTATGGTATAACTATTTTTTTTTTTTTTAATCAAATTTTATTAGGGATTTTTACCCAAATTGAGCATGTCAGCCCCATTGTAACTTAACCTAAATAAACAAACAATTATCATTTTTTCCATCTGCCTATTCTTATTTTAAATATTAAAAAAAAATACTAACATATAACGGATAGTATATCTAGTTAACAACTGAAGTAATCCAAGTAATAATAATTATATTAAACCTTAGCTATATAAATTTTTGGCTTAGTTGTTAACCAAATTAGTTCGTGCTTAAATAAGTGGTATTGAAAACATTTAGATTAGTTTAAAAAATCAGAACTGCCTTTTTACAAACAAAAAATGTAATGTTGTAAAGAAAGGGCAAAGCACGAAAACTAAATGCAAGCCCACCTCGATCCTTGGCGCCGCATCAGACTGGAAAATTCTCATGGATACATTTGAACACCATTATAGGATCCCAGATGAACTAACTCTATTAGCTTATAGACTAGACATCTTAGTGTTTTCTCGGAACTTGAAAAAAGTTATCCTTATTGAACTAACCGTTCCGTGGGAATCAATTATTCCGAAAGACCACAACATGAAGTCGAATAAATATTATGATCTTACAGAAATGACAGGAACGGGTTCAAGACTTAGCTTTACGCAGTTGAAGTTGGTGCGAGAGGAGTTCCAGCAAAATCTTTGCATCACTTACTGAAAGAATTGGACCTAAGCAGATCTGCCGTCAATACATTTATGGAACGATCCAAGACGGCATTAACAGAATCATACAGTATTTCTATTCTATAACCTACGCATTTCTTCTCTATAACCTGCGTATTCCTACTTTATAACCTTCGTTTTCCTACTTTACAACCTGATTATTTCTACTCTATCCTGCGTTTAATAACTCTATAACCTGCGTAGTCTTAACTCTATAACCTTCGTATTCGTACTCTATAACCTTCGTATTCCTACTCTATAACCTTCGTATTCCTACTCTATAACCTACGTTTTCCAACTCTACAACCTGCTTATTTCTACTCTATATCTTGCGTTTAATAACTCTATTACCTTCGTTTCCTATTCTATAACCTGCGTATTTCTACTCTATAACTTGCTATTCCTACTCTATAGCCTGCGTTTCCTATTTTATAACCTGCGTATTTCTTATTCATAAAATACGTATTCCTACTGTATAGCCCCCGTTTTCCTTATGCGTTTATTTCTCCAGAAAATACCTTACTCTAGATCGTTAATTACCTGGAGTGGATGGTGTGAGTCTGTCGGTGCACATTCTTTTGTACATATGTGAGTCTGAGTCGTCACAGCGTCGCTTGTTGGTCATTAGTGCTGAGGGACGACTGACCGGACTGAAGGAGGACGCTCGGAGCGGGACAGGGGAGAGACTGCGCCGAGTCGTGTACTTGCGGGTGGGGGAGGGAGATACGGCGGGGAGGGGAGAGAATCTGAAATAATTGTGAAGATTCAGATCAACTATCATCTCAATAAAATCTGACGATTAAATAAGTTTCAACTCAAAAATCGAGCTTTTTGATATATATAACCACATTATTGGATCCCTGGTTCAAACATCTATACGACAAGAAAACTGACTATGTTATCGCTAACTTACCATAGAACTTGTCAGACGTCAGTTTACTAGAATATTTTATAGAATAATTATTAGATTTCTTAATTTGAGATTTTTTTGGAGTGAAAACATAATTGATCTATATGTAAAATTGACGTCGCTATGAGGAGTGACGCATAATTTAATCTAGTCAGTTATGAAAAAGGGCTTTCAGGTTAAACATTAATTTATCTGACGATTCGTACCAGCTTTAAGCGCTAAGAAATTACGTATAAATTTTACACGTTTAAGGCCGCGTTCGTTTTATAGCATTTCCAACATCTCGTAGCAACTTCATAAACCAGCGCGAAATGTCGTTTTTGTTAAGAAAACCATCTCCAATATTTCTTAAATAAAACGAGCGGTGTGGCTACTTTTTGACAAGTATTTTCGTTCATGTTTTATCATACCATGGCATTCAACACACATGATATTATCATGGTCTTTAAATTTATTACATAAAATCGTTTAAAATACCTTTTTAACAAATATAATTGAAAACTATAAAAATGGTAAACAAACCATTTTGTGTTAATGACATCTGTCAAAAAGTAACATCAATAACCCTCCTTTGAACACGGTACTGACATACGAAATTAGCATCAAATGTTAGAATTTTCATTAACGAACGCTTGTGCTAAAAAAAAGTGGTATTTTCATGCTAACCATTTCTTAAAACGAACGCGGCCTAAAATACGCGGATGAGCTAAAAAGTAGAGTGCCTGCAGCCATAGAGTATTGATGGAGTGCGGATTTGCATAATCTTTAGACTTGAACATATTTTGTTATGTTATTTTCTTTCATATAAAGTGTTTTTAATTCGGATACTCGATGAAAGTCACTCTTAGACGTATCTATGGCTTACATAAGAAAATAATAAAATATAAAATTACACCAACCCGTCTGGCCAGCGTGGCGAGTGTAGGCCAAACGCTCAAGAATTTTCTGGAAGGCCCATATCCAACAGTGGAGGTCTAGGACTTTGTGTCATAGGGGCTGTGATGATAATGATGATAAGAAAATAAAAAAACGACAAAGCTGAAAACATAATGAGTTTTGGATTGTAAATGACCAAGTGCATCATAATTACATCATCATCATCGTCATCAGCCTGTGTCTCTCCACTGCTGGATGTAGGCCTCCCCCAAGGCTCACCACTTCACACAATCTTCTGCCATCCTCATCCATCCCCCTTCCTTAGGTCATCTGTCCATCTGGCGGGGGATCGTCCCACTCTGCGTCTTCCAGTACGTGGTCTCCACCCGTCTACTCCATCGTTCATCGGTTCTGCGGCATATGTGTCCAGCCCAATGCCACTTCAGCTTGCTAATTTCAAGAGCTATATCAGTAACTTTAGTTCTTTGACGGATGTTCTTTATCTTTTAGAGAAATCCCGAGCATAGCTCTCTCCATAGCTCGCTGAGAGACCAGACCTACCGTCAGTGTCCACGTTTCTGCACCATACGACATTACTGGAAGAACGCACCGGTTGAAAACTTTTGTCTGCAAACACTGTGGTATGTTCGATAGGAAGATGTGACGTAGCTTTCCGAATGCTGCCCATCCTAGCTGAATCGGCTTCTTTGCTGTTTAATTATTTTATTTACATACATCACCTCATTTATCTAATCATATCTAACCTAGGGGTCCTGGTAGGGGAGTGAGGTTGTCCGGAGAGTAGAGTGAGATCCTCACACGACTGTCCCATCTGCATGGCGCAGTGTAGTCCTCTCTCGTGCGCCACTTCCCGTGCGGTGTCGGCACACTCTTCTGCCCGCAATTGATTTACCCGAGGAGCTAGACGTGGTCCCTGGAAGAATTTCCAACCACTCATCATTACAACCCCTAGAAGCCTTTAATTAGACTGTTGCTGTACAAAGCACAGATCAGATCATGTATAGAATACTGTTCTCACCTTTGGGATGGTTCCGCCAAGTACCTCACAGATGCTCTCAATGTCCTACAGAGGCGAGCTGTTCGAATTGTGGACGATGCCACTATATCTGGAACTCTCGAATCCCTGCAGCTTCGCCGAGATGTGGCTTCTCTGAGCGTGTTCTACCGGCTATACTATGGTAAGTGCTCCGAAGAACTATAACCTAATCCCTCCCTCTCCATTCCGCAACCGAACCACACGCACAGTTCAGAATATGCACCCACATACCGTATTAACCATCCCTTCGCGTACGTATAAATTTGGGGACTCATACATCTGTCGCACGATAAAGATATGGAATGCTCTTCCAGCCTCTGTGTTTCCACTTCCCTATAACTTGGAGTCCATCAAGCGAAGTGTGAAAAAGCATCTAGTCAAGCCGGCATAGTGTTAGGGACTGATAGCAGTAACTAGTGTCTGACTTCAGTTGCTAACATTCATCGACCTTGCGCGCCACTTACCATCAAGTGGGCCCGAAGTCACATGTGCTAGTATTAAAAAAAAAGTCCTAGATTTCTACTGCTGGAGGTGAGCCTTCTTCTGTGAAATAACCATGGCGAGCGCCCATAGGTATATGATTTACCTGAACTAAATTTGCAACGTCTTTACTGTATCTTTCTTTTAAAATTATTAAAAGCCGAGAATTAAAGATACAGTGTAAACTCTATATAACGACACTGAAGGGACTGTGCATTTTATGGCGATATAGAGAGTCGTTAAATGGAGAAAAGAAAAATCAGAATCGGAAGACAAGCTAATCCAACCAAAGCCAATTGATTTCGACGCTTTAGGGAGTTTGTCGCTAAATCGAGTGACGTTACAAGGAGTTTACACTGTATTTGGAAAACGACATTATTTTTATAGTTCTATTTTTTCTACCTACACTTACCTACTATTAATTAAAGTTTTTTAGTCTTAAAGTAATTATTTATAATCTTTTAAGTAACTATTACAAAATAAAGCATAGTTATTTAATACAGTGGCAACACTACAGTTTGCTTTTTGAACGAATGTGACAGGTCTATGTGGCGAATAATTGTAATTATCTACGGAAATTATCCATTGAGCTTCTAAATAATAATATAATAAATTATTATGGGCCCATTGAGATAATATTATGTAAAAACAAAACGAATTTGTTTTTTTTTTAAGTCTCTTTCGCAAAGTCTCTTTTGCGTTTTAAATCAACCCATCGTAGTGTAGTCACTAAACACAAGCTTGAGTTCAGGCGATGTACAATGAACCTACCTACAACAACACTATACGGGGTAGTGTTCAATCAAACGCTACATAGTTTTTATAATTTTAACGGTGCTTTATGCGATTTACCTTAGAGACATATTTCTCCCAACACGGAGTGACACAAACCATTACATTGAGCTGCATGACCCAAAGATACTATCCACCAATCGTCACTATTACCCTAGAATAGTACGTGAAGCGATTGAAATAAATAAACACAAAAATTTCAATCGATATATTAATAGCTATCTTCATCGTGGAATCCCGTAATCAATAGGTTACGACGCCGGGAAAAATAGCCCGGTGTCGCCAAGGATATTGTAAAGTAGGACATTGACGGTCAGTTTAGGCGTCAAACCAGACGTAAAAGTGTGGATTACATCCAAAATTTGATCGTGAGTGTCGAATGAAATATCGAACAAAATGCACGGGAACGGTGGTGTTGTAAATCTATGACAAATGTACGTAAGAAAAGTGTATCATTGGTACTTACAACCGGCCCACCAACGCGACGCTCAACAACCTAAATAAGCTTAACCGAAAAACGTGTTACGCTTTACGGATTTGTGTGTTATCCTTGCGCGGGACCATGCTTGTTTTCTCTGTATCGGTCCAATATGTATACTTGCTGCCGAAGCAAGCACGATGGCAAGCATATGGGGTGCAAATCACGTTTTTTTTTTATAGCATCACTACTTGTGACCTTGCCTTGCCTTACCTGTGGTAAGGCAATCTGCCACCGTGGTCTAGCGGTTAAGTCCGTGGATTTAGACTCGGAGGTACCGGGTTCGATTCCTGGTCGGGATACACAAATATTTATTAACGTAAATAAATACATTTAATTTATTTGTTTTATTTGTCAAGTTTGGTACGCTGGAGACATCGACGAGCTTGCCACTTGTCATGATTGGCCTATAGTAAAGTCGGCTAAATGTGAATCTGCTTATTTATAAGTGTGGTTTCTGACCACCCCGAAAAGGGAAACGGTCGTGATGATACTTTACTTTTTTATCAGACTGGGCTAATTACCACCATCAGTCCCGCCTACCACCTTTTATTTATATCCACCGCGGCACCGTCGTTATTGTATTGTTACTTACAGCAGCAGAATTCTGTGTGGTTACAAGCGGACTGGCGCTAGCACTAAACCGTCGAGTTCTGGGTGCGCTGCTGGTAGACGTGTTGGAGAACATATTAAAAAAAAACGAGTTCCTGGAACAAAAAGACATGCAATGATATCTTTAGGCGAGTTAGCGGTCTTTTTTACATATATTTTTTTTGTATATAAGTTTGTAGTTGTTGCCACAAACCTGTGGAACAATTTGCCTCTTAGCATAAGGCAAGTAACCACCAGATCTCTATTTAAAAAATGGTCTATTCACACTTCCTATCACAAAAAAAGACAGTATTATCTATGTATGTGTATGTAGTTACTATAACTTATTTATTAGAATTTAGTATATTGTTGTCATTGATATATAATATGTAGTGTGTGTAATAATATGTATGGGTATATGTAGTATATGTATTTATATATATATATATATATATATATATATATTGGTATTACTATATAGTTAAACCGTAGAATTTAATACAATTTTGCACCTACCTTTCAATATAATGCTCAAGTTGTCCCAATGGTTGGCTAGGATAGAGCCCGCCTTTGTCTTTGTGCAATAAAGATTTAAATAAATAAATAAATCAAAAAAAAAATTGGCATTGGGGCATTGGTTATTATTTTCATAGAATATATTGTGTATATATATATATATATATTTTTATTATTTAATAATAAATAATATAAATATTTCCAGACAGGTTACACAGCGCCATCTAGTTTCCGTGGTAAGCGTAGCTTGTGTTACGGAAACTAGATGGTTGATAAACTACATATATACTTTTTTTTTTTTTGTAAATATATACATATTATACATATAAACACCCAGACCGAGACAAATTATACAATGTACAACTTGCCCCCGGTGGGAATCGAACCCACGACCTCCCGAGTTCACGGCAACGTTTGTTACCACTAGACCACGGAGGCGGTCTGTATATGTGTGTATATATATATTATATCCTCTACCTTGATCTTCTTCTCTCGAAGAACTTGTTTTACACTTTCGTAGCGTTGTCATGCAGTAAAACAAAATAATCAATGGGGTGTATCACTAACTTTTTATCACGATAGATGGCGCATGATAGATGGTACCTAATATAACTGTCAGTTGCATGGAAAACTTGTATTTTTATTACGAAATTTATTCTTTTTTGGATATTATGCAGAAGTGAGCAGCTTTTAGGTGTACAAATCGAAAGTGAAATCAAAGATATGGTGATCTTAAAATTGCCGAGCTTTTAATAAAACCTTTTCTCTTTTTAAAGACGGGGTGTGCGCTTTTTAATTCGTATTTTAAGGTAGGTAACGTTAATTTAAAATACATTTTTCTGTTATAAACATATAAAACAACGAAAACATTTAAAAAATGATGCGATATAGGTGTAAAATAAGGTACCATTGCCGCTAGCGACATCTACAAAAAGCTTTGCCTGATAGTTATATTTTATTAAATCCTATCTCTGGTAAAGAAAAAACTGCATAAGTGGATTTTATTTCCATTATATTATCCAACGCATGCGGCACATTAGGAAACGACAACGCATGTACATAATATGCTATATATGTATATATGTTTTGTGAAATTTGCTAGGGGAGAATTTTTTTCACTATTTTTATTATAATGGTCTAAAACCACAAGAACCTCGATATCAGACCTTTCAATATCCATATTTTTGTCGTGCTGAAAGGGATAGGCTTCTTCTTGACCTGTTCTTTATTATTTAATGTCCAGATACATTCTGCTAAAGCGACACTTCAGATTCGACATGAGGTTGTGACTACTCTATAACTTGGTACGAATGGCTTTACCATAAATTTTGGTAATGAAAACAATGAGTAATATTCCTCGGGTTGCAAACTTTACTAAATACATTTGCAGAATTATTGTTTACCATTTACACACGTGCACTCAATTGTTTTTCGGAAATGGATTCCTTTTGGCCTAAACAAATTGTGAAATATTTAAGAGTTACGTGGCACATAATTGCATTTTTCATTCGAACATCATGACGAAAATTCTACGCTACTAGGCATTCATCATCATCAAATCAAATCAAATCATTTATTTTCTTAGGTTAGTACGCAACACTTGGATATTGTCAATACATATATTTTTATACAATACAAGCTTGGCTGGACCGAATCTAACAGCAATACAATTTATAATAAATAAAACATTGTTGCCATAAGCGAGGATTTTGTACTTATTTATAACTAGATACTTAAAATTTAATTCGTGGCTGTAAAAAGGCCGTGTCTGCTTACAATCTAGTAATAATAATATTTATGTCCATAAATATAGATTCGTGGCTGTAAAATGGCCGTGTCTGCTTACAATCTAGTAATAATATATTTATGTCCATAAATATAGATTCGTGGCTGTAAAATGGCCGTGTCAGCTTATAATCTAATAACATTTATGTCCTTAAATATAAATTCGTGCCTGTAAAATGGCCGTGTCTGCTTACAATCTAGTAATAATAATATTTATGTCCATAAATATAGATTCGTGGCTGTAAAATGGCCGTGTCAGCTTACAATCTAGTAATAATAATATTTATGTCTATAAATATAGATTCGTGGCTGTAAAATGGCCGTGTCTGCTTACAATCTAGTAATAATAATATTTATGTACATAAATATAGATTCGTGGCTGTAAAATGGCCGTGTCTGCTTACAATCTAGTAATAATAATATTTATGTCCATAAATATAGATTCGTGGCTGTAAAATGGCCGTGTCTGCTTACAATCTAGTAATAATAATATTTATGTCCATAAATATAGATTCGTGGCTGTAAAATGGCCGTGTCAGCTTACAATCTAGTAAATCACAAGAACAGCTCCTAGAAAACAAGTTCTAAAACTCCACTGCAAAGGATGGGCTTCTTAAAGAATATTTCCGAAGAATTCTGGTTAGACGGCATAATATAATAAAATAATAATATAATATAATAATATATTGTGGTCTAGTGGTAACAAACGTTGCCGTGAACTCGGGAGGTCGTGGGTTCGATTCCCACCGGGGGCAAGTTGTACATTGTATAATTTGTCTCGGTCTGGGTGTTTATATGTATAATATGTATATATTTACAAAAAAAAAGTATAATATGTAGTTTATCAACCATCTAGTTTCCGTAACACAAGCCTCGCAGCTTACCACGGAAATTAGATGGCGCTGTGTGACCTGTCTGGAAATATTTAATAATATTTAATTATTTAATTATTATTTAATTAATTAATAATTTAATTGTTACTTAGTCGCAAACGTTATTAGTGGATTTCGTTATTTACTTCAGAGATTGCGTCATAATTACGAAATCTTATTCAATTCTCAACTCTATAAGCGCTCGACCTCGACAGCGGCCGTGCAAATATCAACTTTAATAGCGTGATATATATAGTTAACGGATTCCATTATAAAACGTTTGCGCTTAATTAAGAGAATAGGGCTGCTGGTGTAATTTGACGATTTCTTATTGATACCTCATTAGTATTAGTGGAACCGGGACCGTGGAACTGCTTAACGTGTTATAGTAATTTTTGATTTATTATATTATTTATTTGATTAGAATCTAAAATCACGCTGATTTTTGTTTCAATTAACAAAATCATTTATATTAAAAAAAAAACATCATTTAAGATATACGTATTGGAATGTTACCTTAAAACATTAGTCTGCACAGTGACGTCACTTAATATCACACATAATATAGTAATATGTTAATATATTGTAAATCTGCTTATTTAAGTTGGTTTTTTTTTAAGCAGAAAGTAAAAGAAAATTAAAAACCTCGCCAACCCGTCTGGCCAGCTTAGCGAGTGTAGGCCTAGAAGTAGAGTAAAGTATCATCACGACCGTTTCCCTTTAGGGTTGGTCAGAAACCACGCTTATAAATAAGCGGATTCACATTTAGCCAACTTTACTATAGGCCAATCATGACAAGTGGGAAGCTCGTCGATGTCTCTAGCGTACCAAACTTGGGAAATTTCAAAAATAAATTAAATATTAATAAAATTTAGTGTCGTAAATTTGTTGTTTACTATTACGTGACGTATTCCGGCAGCCATTTGGAATTGCAGCGCTTCCGATCGAAAATTTGAACACAATATTTAAAAGTAGATTTTAATTTAAGGCGATTAAGCCCCATAAAAAATCTTAAGTATTTATTCAGGAATCCGTAAGTAAATAAATATAAACAATTTAAAGCACATTGTCAAGCAGCCTATTATGCACGATGATACTTTTAGTTAGCCCGCACTTGTGGGAGAGTTGATGTTCCACAGAGAATGGGAATCAGCGAGAAAAGCGTTTTTTTTTGCATTGTTAATGCTAAACGCAACCTCGTACAGAACCCTGTAGCTGAGGAAGCATCTTCCAAACCCATTTACACAAGAAACACCGTAAATATGACAGGCAGTTGGAGATCTCAGGACTTCAATTTAGTAATCTCGTGTGATGGCTCATTAGGTATTGAATACATAGCTATTGATAAAAAGACCGCTTCACAGCTTTCTTCATCATCACAAGTTGCGGGCAGGATAAAAACAAAAAATCTAATTTCAATAATAAGAGCAGTAAGTTTAAAGATTACAGAAATATACCTTCTAAAATATACCTCTTTGATGGTTTGTTTACATTTTGATTCTGAACTCGATGAATTCCGTATATTCGGTCAGCTGGTGTTTATCAACATTGTGCTTATCTTGGTAACTATGTGTAGATAAATGTGTCAATAACAGTTGTGATAACCTTCACATGGCAACAGGTAGTGTGAATAAAGAGGCCTGCTAATTAGTTTTTTTTTCTTTTTAGGAATCTAAGTATAGTTACTTTACGGGAGGTCCCGGTCCGCACTCTAAGGGCCTGGTTGAGTGGGGGTATGGCTAGCTCATGCATTACGTCCATGATCGGGCTGTTGTAAGGACCAAGATGGAGGCCAAACACATTCAATATATTGTTCTTAAAATTAGCACAGGTTTTGGGTTTTGACGGCTTTCTGGTTTCACACTGGCAAGTAGCCAATCTTAATTCTGACATACCTGGTAGCTTAGCACTGCTGTACCAGGTATTGTATTCTCATTGGGACTTAAATGATTTTGGAAAATATTTATTTATATATTGTTGTTGTGTAATTCTGTATATGTTTTATTTGTAAATCTGATATAGTTGAGTTTTCCTTGCAGATTCCTCTCTCAGTCAGATTAAACATTACTTTACGTATTGCTTACTCTTTAGATCCCTTTGCTGCTTAGTCTTTCACTGGCAGGAGTAAAATCATTCTTAATAATTTAAATAATGATGTGTCACAAATGTCTGTGTTAAGTTTTACTTGAATAAAAATATTTTTACTTTGACACAGGGTCTGATTGCAAGCTTTATTAGTACATGGTGATACATACATACATATCTTCACGCCAAGACCCTTGCGGGGTAGGCAGAGACACTTGAGGCCATTTGTCACAATCTCAACATACCTCTTTCGCTTCTTCGACATTCATCAACCTCTGCATACATGCCCTTTTGTTTTGATGGCTTTTTAATGAACCTTCAGCTATTGTTTTATTTATTTGATTGCTATCACAATCTTGAGTCATGGAATGCCAGGGCAACTTTTGCATTATATATCTCATTTGTTGATCTCTCTTCAGTCATCCTTTCAACATGCCCAAACCATTGAAGCATGTCTTTCCTTATTTTCGTCCCTATGCTTTCTTCCATACTTACCCTTTTACGTATTTAGTCATTACGTATGCGGTATGTCAAAGGCTGCATATCTGACACAACAACCTCATTTCTACTGCAATAACTCTACTCTATATATATATATATTCTGACATATCCATGTATTGCTTCCATACATATGTATTGGTACCTAGCTTTGTCACTGACATTTTGACTGGGTATCAGTTACCCCAGGGCATCATTAACACTATTTCCTGCGTTCACTCTTCTTTCAACATCTGTTGGGTACTCCTGAGCAGCTCAGGGCTCCGGAGACACCGGCTTTGATTAACATCAATATTATACGCAGTTGGTGGTTGTGTTTTCCTTTGTTTTGGGAGAAATTAGGCTGGACCAAGAGGCCTGATGTTGACTCCACAGAGAACACCTAAACCTGCTTATTTCACACGGCGATAAATATCAAAACTCGCAACGGAATGGTATGAAAAGAGGACTTACGTGAGGATCGGGATGCAGGATAACTTTTGATCACTGCGTTGGATGCTTCCACACTTAATTTCACTCTTTTATAAAATAATGTTTGTAAATCGCACGCGCACGTTTGGCAACCCACTTTTTTCTTCGTCGTTCTCGCCTCGGCCACATTGGCGCTAGGCTCGGGTGTCACGAATTAGATCACGTGACACACAAGATGACAGGGCGCGCGATATTTAAATTCTTGATATGAACGGTTTGGAGAAGGAACGTAATTAGGAACACCAGGGAGGGGAGGATGATACAAGGACTGTTACGAAGCCCCGACATTTCCCCCCACATGAAATCAGCAAGGGATTTCACAAAGTGCCCAAATCCTGTCTCAACCATTAGATATATGTACTCGGATATTACAATGATTGCGGGAATTGACCTACTACAATATTTGACTTAAATTATAATACCTCAGAATACTAACAATTTTAAATTAAATCTAAATACTTTCTCAACTAAGAATTCTTAATCTAACTTACATTATAAAAATACAAAACAGATCTAGTTTGCTAGTGGTAAAGGACAGACCTTTACTACAGGCCTTTTTAGTGACCCTTTACTAGTACGCAACGTAACAACTCGGACTATACCATCTATACCCGGATGTACTTTTTCAATGCGACCTAATCGCCATTCTAAAGGAGGTAAATTGGGCTCCCTAATAGTGACCAGATCACCTTCGGCCAGGTTAGGCTTACTTGAGGAAAACCATTTAGACTTTTGTTGCAACGTATGCAAGTAGTCACGTTGCCAGCTTCGCCAAAATGACTGGGTCAATTTTTGTAGTAACTGCCAGCGAGAGCGAAGCGGCAACTTTGCATCGGCCAACTGTGGCTCCGGGAGCGAAACTAGCGGTCCTCCGGTAATAAAGTGACCGGCCGTCAAAACGTCTACTTCGCACGGATCTGACGAGAGAGCACAGAGTGGACGAGAGTTGAGCATCGACTCAACTTTAGAAATTACAGTTGAGAATTCCTCATAAGTGAGGGTTTGATTCCCAATGACACGTTTTAAGTGATATTTGGTGGACTTTACTCCACTTTCAAATATTCCCCCGAAATGAGGGGCCCCCGGAGGGTTAAATGTCCAAATAATGGATCTATTTGTTATCTGATTTTGTACATTTTCTGTTTTTACAAGTTCAAACATTTCGTTTAAATATCTCTTGCCCCCAACAAAGTTAGTGCCGCAGTCCGTGAGAATGGAGCGGCAGAGACCGCGCCGCGCCACGAACCGATCGAGAGCCGCAATGAACGCCTCGGTTGATAGTTCGGTTACTAGTTCTAGGTGAACTGCCTTGGTCGATAAACAAATTATCAGGCATAAATATACTTTATAGGAACGCGCATTACGTCTTCGGCTTTCTTTACATAAGAACGGTCCGCCAAAGTCTATGCCGACATTTTGGAAGCACCTAGCTTGATTTATTCTGGTAGCTGGTAAATCGCCCATAGTCGGCTGACTAATAACTGGCTTTACTTTAAAACACTTTACGCATTTAGACAGACGCGAACGTATAAGATTTCGAACGCCTAGAATCCAATACTTGCGTTGTATTAAAGATTGTAACGTACGCGGCCCGCAATGTAAATACTGTAAATGAAAATGATCGACTATAAGCGTAGATAATTTGTCTTTCTTTGGCAATAGAAATGGATGTATCGAGTTTTCTGTTAAACTTGAATTTCTTAACCGTCCCCCCACACGGAATACTCCCTCCACGTCTAAATAAGGGGACAGTTTTTGTACATTTCGACCACACGGAAGATTTGCCTTGACCTTTTCGATTTCGCCTGCGAACGATATAGATTGTACGTATTTAATAATAAATATATGAGTATCTTGCAACTCCGAGGTGGTCAGTGGGGTCAGACGACGACCGGCCACTGGCAGCCTGCAGTTGGTAATAAACCGTCTTATCCAAGACATAACACGCTGTAATCGCGAAAAGGAAGAAATATTCTGCACTAAAGAGTTGATTATGCTATCCGTGGTGTCAGATTGAGTGAGATGGACTACTGACTTAAGTTCTGGAACTGTATCTGTAATATTTATGCGACTAGATGGCCAATCGGACGGAGCGTCGACGAGCCATGCTGGACCGAACCACCACATGGGACAGTCGGCAAGCTGGGAACAACTAAGTCCACGACTACAAAAATCCGCAGGATTATCTTGAGTAGATACGTGACGCCAGTGTGATGTTGCTACGGCGTCAATAATCTGCACGACCCGATGCGCGACAAAAGTTTTTAGGCGGTGCGGTTCGGTGTGCAGCCATGACAAAACGCAACTACTGTCAGTAAACGCTGTTACGCTACTAATATTTAATTTATCGCTAAGCAGTGTACATGTGTTTTAATACGCGAGATAATAAAACTGCCCCGCACAGCTCTAAACGATTAACTGTCAGCGGTTTGAGCGGAGCTACCTTGGACTTAGCAATTAATAACTGAACCTGGGCACTATTTTTTGTACTAGCCCGTAAATAAACGCAACAGCCATATGCCTTAGTAGAACCATCACAAAATCCAATTAATTGAAACTCTGTTACTAAATTTGGAACAATTAAACGTTGTAACCGGATTGTTTTTAAATTATTTAATTCCGACAGGAAGTTTTGCCATTCCTGGGCAACATCTCTCGGTACAACGTCGTCCCAATCTAATTTTATACGCCAAAGATTTTGAATTAATAATTTTGCTAATAATATAGTAGGTGTCAACCATCCTACCGGATCATAAATACGCGCAATATGTGAAAGTATTGAACGTTTTGTAAACTCGACGTTTGGTTCAGAAACGGAGTAGGTGAAATAATCACCAGACGGGTCCCACTGGACGCCTAATATTTTTAACGTATATTGATTGCTATCCTCACAAAACTGTTTTGGGGATTGACAATGTTCTGAAGGAATTTGTGCGAGGAATTCTTTAGAATTGCTACTCCACTTCCTAAGATCAAATTGAGCACTTTTTAATAAATCGACTAATTGATTTTTTAGTTCCAATGCGTCACTAATAGATTGCGCACCGGTCAATGCGTCGTCCATAAAAACGTCCGTTCGCAGTACCTCGGCCGCGCGCGGCCAGCGATCGCCCGCGTCGTCCGCTAGTTGTCGCAGCGTTCTAATCGCTAAATACGGCGAGCTACTAACACCGTAAGTCACCGTATTCAGCTCGTATTCGACAACCGGATCGGACGGCGAGTCGCGCCACAGTACGTGCTGACAATGTCGATCTTCGGATCTTAGTAAAATATTTCGATACATTTTTGATATATCTGCCGTAAAAACAACAGCATGTAATCGAAATTTAGTTAATATTTCTACAATATCCGCCTGTAGTTTAGGGCCTGAGAATACTATATCGTTTAGAGACAATCCGTTACTCGTTTTTGCACTCGCATCAAACACGACTCTCAGCCGAGTAGTCGTGCTGTCTGGACGAATGACGCAGTGATGTGGAATCACGTAACGTGCCGAAATATTCGAAGCTATGGGCTGCATGTGTCCCAAAGCCGTATATTCGCGCATAAAATCGACGTAGTCCGCTCTTAATTGATCGTGACGACCTAGACGCCGTTCCAGATTAACTAAACGTGTAAACCCATGCTTATAAGAATTTCCAAGATCTGAGCTTGGCTGTTTTAACAAAATTGGTACAACGTATCTACCCTCTTTATCGCGAGTGACTAACTTTGAGTACATACTTTCGCATTTATCGTCATCTGGTATCGCTATCCGAGTCCGGGGCGGTTCTTCTACTTCCCAAAAACGTTTCACGACATCTTCGAGATTAAGAGTAGAAGAAACCAATGCCGTTACCTCTGAACCGGGTCTATCATGACATTCTAGTTTTCCCGTGAGTACCCAGCCAAACACGCTGTGTAGTGCGGTGGGTAGGCCCGGGCGGGGTGTAAGCCGCTGTCCGTCATAAATGTCATGAAACATTTCAGCGCCTAGCAACAATTCGACGTCTGACGGTTTGTCGAAGTCGTCGTCAGCTAACAATAAATGTTTATAATTCTCGCGTACAGATAAAGGGATCTCTGTCATAGGTAACCGCGACGTAATATTTGTAAGAACGACGGGTTTAATATTGAAGTGAGGCAGATCGGACGTCCTCGGTCTTACCGTGCAAGACGTGACCCCTCTTACTTGTTGTACTGAGTTCTGACCTAATCCAGAAACAGAAATATTGCAACGTCGCAAAGGAAGCGCGAGCCGTTGCGCACAAGATGCTGTAATAAAACAATCTTGTGCTCCGCTGTCGATAAGCGCGCGGACAAGGTGAGCGTCGCCCGTGGGAGATGTAACACGCACCACGCACGTGCCGAGTAGCACGAGTGTGCGGCTGTGCCCCACGTGCGCGAGGCTGCTGCTGGTGGACGGGACGGGCTCGCTGGCCTGGACACTGGCGAGGACGGCTGGAGTCGCGACGTCGTCGGAGTGCAGGAGCGAGTGATGTCGACCGCCGCATTTTGAGCATTTTGACTTTGAAAAACACTCGTTGACACTATGTTTAGGTCTTAGGCAATTAAGACACAGAGACTTGGCGTTTACAAAATTTAAACGACCTTCATGATTGAGAGAAATGAATTTATTACAGGAATATAAATTATGCTCATTTTCACAACACAAACAACGTTTTATATTATATTTCGATTGAATTTGTGTTGTTAAGTTATTACTTTTATAATTGGACTTAGTTCTGTTGTTGGCCGGAAATTTTGTAGGTTTAGACCCGCTTTGGTATGAGTCAACGATTTTATATTCAGTCGTTTCTAATATTTTGACGTAATTTTTAAGGAAATTTAACAGCTGATTAAAGGTTGGAATATTTGAATCGTTTTGTAATTCGAATCGTTTTCGCGTATCCAAATCTAACGCCCGCGACGACAAATGAAACAATATAAAATCCCCCAAGTTGTCTATTTTCATTTCTTTTAATGCATTTACCGACTCAAACAAAACGTTGACTAACCTAGAGAGGTCATTGACATTTCCATTTTTTAACGGCACGAAATTATAAATTTTGTCTAAATAAGTTGCAGCGATTATTCGATCATTTTGAAACCTTTCGTATATAGAATTGTATACTACAGGATAATTTGTATCTGTGACTGGCAAACCTTTGGCCATGGCCAGTGCTGAACCGCTAAGACAAGAAATAAGATAATGAAATTTTTCTATATTTGACAAAGATTTATTATCCTGAACTAACCGCCCGAATGTGTCGCGAAAGGTCGGCCAGTGTTCAATATTACCGTCGAATTTTGGTAATTCTATCTTCGGTAATAACGCAACCGATTTTTCGTATTTCGGTTCACTTTCCGAAACATTTTTAACCTTTTCGTTGCTAAGCAATGTTTCCGATATTTCTAAAATATCGTAATACATTTCGTCAACGGCCTCTGCCCGCTTCATGTCCACGGAAACGGTTGGGTGTAATTTTAAATTTAATGTATTTATTTCCACGCATATTTGTAGAAATTCATCTCGTATGTTATCAAGATTTTTAAATCTTGAACGAAATGCTCCTATCTTTTTTTTATTACTCTGTGCTTCTCTTGCCAGATCATATACGATTTGTATGGCTCGAAATATGTACTCTTGCTTACTTATTAGCGAAGCTAATTGTTCTTTCGACATTTTTGTTATTATAAAATAATATTAACTGCAGCAATATAGCAAACTACGTATAATTCCAAAAAACAATGAGTTGCAAATTCATACAACAGAAACCTAAACGCAAAATTAATGAATCACAAGTACTTTTAAAATTGAACGTTATAATCCTACCAATTTAAGACGCTATCCGAGTACATACAACCATGAAGAAAACACAAGACCACACAAACTGGACGTATAATACTGATGCATTATTTTTTTTTATCGAATGAACTTATTTTATACATTAGGTAAAGAGTTTTCGTATGAAATTGAACCTTTTTAATGGATATAAAACTTTCCAAGGGTATTCGCGCTCGTACAGGACCAAATCAAAAGTTGATGTTGGGTACTCCTGAGCAGCTCAGGGCTCCGGAGACACCGGCTTTGATTAACATCAATATTATACGCAGTTGGTGGTTGTGTTTTCCTTTGTTTTGGGAGAAATTAGGCTGGACCAAGAGGCCTGATGTTGACTCCACAGAGAACACCTAAACCTGCTTATTTCACACGGCGATAAATATCAAAACTCGCAACGGAATGGTATGAAAAGAGGACTTACGTGAGGATCGGGATGCAGGATAACTTTTGATCACTGCGTTGGATGCTTCCACACTTAATTTCACTCTTTTATAAAATAATGTTTGTAAATCGCACGCGCACGTTTGGCAACCCACTTTTTTCTTCGTCGTTCTCGCCTCGGCCACATTGGCGCTAGGCTCGGGTGTCACGAATTAGATCACGTGACACACAAGATGACAGGGCGCGCGATATTTAAATTCTTGATATGAACGGTTTGGAGAAGGAACGTAATTAGGAACACCAGGGAGGGGAGGATGATACAAGGACTGTTACGAAGCCCCGACAACATCTATATCATAATTCCCATCTGCAGTGAAAACACTGCCCAGAGATATAATTTGATTTACTTGTTCTAGAGTTTTATCATTAATTTTTATCGTCATGGTTATTATCCTTCTTCATTCAGACACTTAGTTTTTCATGCATTCAAATGTTCATGGTGATCTATACAAATACAAAAATTTCTAAGCATTTCATGGATTCATCATGCAGGTACCAGGTCCATCATGTGTGGGTAAGAGATGAGAAGAATGGTGTCTCGGTCTTGCGACTGACAATAGGCTGGTTTAAAAAGGATTTTTTAAAGGACTCCTTTTTTATTTTATTGCGTGATAATACACTCACCATCCACATTTTTCCTCCTCTCCCCACCCAATCAAATACTGTATGATTCCGTTAATATTGTCTTAGAAGCTCTTTCTATACATGTATTGAGTTAGTTATTTATAATTGGTGAACATAATGCTGTTCGGTTTTTACTCATTTTAGAGTTTATTCGTAGTAGAACCATTACAGATTTTAGCCACATCAGGTTAATCAACCTTTACATTCTTTCAACATAATTCCAATATTGTTTTATACCTATCATTACCAGAACAAGGTGTTTAAGCACCATCAAAATATACCAAATGTATTTCTAAAGAACTAAAAACCACAATGACTGGTTCATTTAAGTCAGTAATTGTATAAAACAGGTGTGGGCGACATATTTGGTTTGTTGACATAACATTTACTAAACTCATTAGAGATTTCATCATAATTATAATTAATGAAATTAAATTTTATTTGCAAATTATACAGGATTTAATTGGTTAGTATGTATTTGTTCTGATATTTAAACTTTAGGTAGTGATGGCAAAGGGTTGCAAAATGTTGGCCTCCAAACCAAGTGTTGCAAGGATGCTTCTGGAGGTCTAGAGGAATGTTATGGTTCTGGCCGCAGTGAAAGATATTAGATGGCTTTGGCAATAAACCCAAGTTCACACACAGCAAAGACAAATGCAGAGACTCATCATCGAATACACTAGGGTCACAGGTTTGTGCCTTGGCATGTACCAATAAAAAATACTTGGATGTGTATTTTCTGACCTATATTTGTCATTAATTCACATACCATCATTTCTCTGTGGTCTCGCGGTTAAGACCTTTTATTTAGACGCAGAGGTAAGACATCGACGAGCTTGCCACTTGCCATGATAGGCTTATATTGAAGTTGTCTATATGTGCATCTGTTACTTTACAAAAGTGTGTTACTGACAACTCTGCAGCAGAAACACAGTTGGGGTGATTGGTACTACTGATAATGAAATTTCACCTACATGCGAAAAAATCACCTATAAGTTATATGGAAGCTATTAGAGCTGTTTCACATCACAGCTCTTTTAAACCCGGACTACAAATGAAACCAGCAGCCCTATTCTGTTACTTAAGCGAAAACATTATATAATGGAACCCGTTAACTATATATATATCACACTATTAAAGTTGATATTTTCACGGCCGCTGTCAAGGTCGAGCGCTTATAAAGTTAAGAATTGAATAATATTCTGTAATTATGATGCAACCTCTAACGTAAATAATGAGATCCACTAATAACATTTGCGACTAAGTAATAGAATAGGGCTACTGGACACCCTCTAAATTAAGGGCAAATCCAGAGTGATGGCAATCATACTTATGTTTGTACCTATTTATTAAATGTTGCATTTAATTGGTAAATACACCCTTAATAAAACAATCAATAGATTTTTTTATATAAATACCAGTACTACTAATATTTTACTACAAATTATAGTATATTTGATTTGTTGCTAATTACCATCTAAGACTATGTTAGCCAGAGCATTTAACACCTATTTAGCTCCATCTAAGCTGTTGCCCAGGGCCTTTATTTATTATTAATCCTTAATTTAAAACATTATAACAGCAATTAATATAAATAATTGTAAATATATTAGCTTATAATACTTGTTAGCATCACTGTATAAAGGTCGAATATAAATATTCGCATATTTACATCAACTGCTGAAAAAAAACATTTTTTAAATTCAAAATAGATGCTATTCTCTCTATTTAGGTAATTTAAAGATTTTTCTATTTCATTATGGCCAAATATAGATAAACATAGATGTAGCACCCACGATTGAGCTCGATGTCGCCTAAAACAGAATGTAACGCGATCTTAACATAATTTAATACGGTTGATTAGTAGGCGGTTAGTTAGCCGACTTACTTGGGAGTTGTACTCGTTGTGGGGGAGGTCGCGACTGTGGATGCCGCCTCGTTAATCAGGGGTGCACTGCTGCACCTCTTTAGAGTGTTAGGGGCATCTACATCCATTATCATACACTCAGCATTAATCTACTGACGTATTGCAACTGTGGCCATTAGTTGCCGACACGATTACGCTCCGAAATGTTTATGTAACACTCAACTAACCCTAGAAATTACTTTGAACAACAAATGAAACTTCTAGCTATAAATAAACACCGTCTACTGATAACTTATGAAGGAAATAACGAGCAAATAATAATAAAAACGCTATACAAAAAGCAAAGAGGCTTGAACGAGGTTGAACTGTCAAATT
Source organism: Tinea semifulvella (assembly GCA_910589645.1). Taxonomy (NCBI): domain Eukaryota; kingdom Metazoa; phylum Arthropoda; class Insecta; order Lepidoptera; family Tineidae; genus Tinea; species Tinea semifulvella. Next base: position 9,909,998 of record OU342610.1, read on the forward strand.
GCCGCAGCAAAATATATTCGTTCTAAAACTTAAAAAACAATTTAGAAGTTATCCTATACGTTCAATAACGTATGTTCCAGTGACTATTTTTTACATTAATATTTTACAAGAACATCACTAACACACTAATCACTAACCCTGCATGCTAAAATAAAAATATTATTAATATAATAATTGTTCTTCAAAATAAATTCTGAGAAATGAAATTAACAAATATTGTTTTTATAATAAATTGGAAGGCAAAGGTAATCAATCAAATGTCAAATCAAATCGGAAGTTGAAAATGTTCAATAACAAAAAGTTAGAAACTGAACAAAACTGTATAAAACATTAATTAAACTGTAATAATGACTGTTGTTACCTGCAACAATTTATAGAGCAGGCTGTGTCTTTTTTTTTCTATGATGATCATTAGACGTCGGTATGTTTATTTCTGTTATAAATTAACTTTTTATTCTATCCTCTCCTTTGTTTACATGACTGTTTACTACGAAATCTTTGTTTTCTCTTTAAGATCTGCGATAAAATATGCAATAGGCATCGTAGTTGCGATAGTGGTGTATAGTGAATGGTTTGTATATCTCATGCAGCCACTGTTTTGGCATAAATTTGAGTGCCAGAGTGATGAACATAGCTGCACTAAGATCCTGTTCATCGCTGATCCACAAATCCAAGGGGATAATGCCGTATCACCCCCACTAAGCTATCTCTATAACTGGGATAGTGACCGGTAAGTGCACATGTATGTGTTATAATTTTATTAACTTTAGGTACAAGTGCTTGGAACTTATATAAAAACTTAAGTTTCATCATGCATGATCGTTATTATAATTAAAGCACAAATAAGGTCATGTGTTGAATACTATTGTCACCTCTGGGATAGTTCCTCTAAGTATCATACAGAGGTCAATGAAAAAAAAAATATATTACATGTTATGATTGGATCTTAATTCCATAGCCTATGTCCGTCTCAAGGTTCCAAGGAATCATCCTCACACCCCCTAGAACACTAGACCTTTATTGCTGGAGATGGGCATTTTAAAGCAATTATGCCAAATTTGACCTGTACTCACTGGCAAGATGAGTTGGCAAAAAGATTCCAAATAATAATTCCATCAAATTTCATCAAAATCAATTTACATCAAAATGTGTAATTAATACGCATACATTCAGACACCAAACCATTCAGACGGCATTAACGGAATCATACAGTATTTGGTTGGGTAGGGAGAGAAGTAGAATGGTGGATGGTGAGCGTATTATCGCGCAATAGAAAAAAAAAGGAGGCCTCCTTTTCTTAAACCAGCCAATTGTCGGTCGCAAGCCCGAGACACCATTCTTCTCATCTCTTACCCACACACGATGGACCCGGCACCCGCACGGTGAATCCATGGAATGCTTAGAAATTTGTCTTCTCTTCTTCATACAGTATTTGGTTGGGTAGGGAGAGAAGTAGAATGGTGGATGGTGAGCGTATTATCGCGCAATAGAAAAAAAAATAGGCCTCCTTTTCTTAAACCAGCCAATTGTCGGTCGCAAGCCCGGGACACCATTCTTCTCATCTCTTACCCACACACAATGGACCCGCCACCCGCACGGTGAATCCATGGAATGCTTAGAAATTTGTCTTCTTTCAAATTTATAATATTAGTATGATTTTTATTAATCTCATCATCATCAATGCAATCATTCGCCACCCACATCCAACCCTTAAGGTCATCCGTCCATCTGGCTGGGGATCGTTCTACCATACAGGGTCTCCACTCTAGAACCCGATTGCCCATCATTCATTGGTTCTGTGGCGGATGTGTCCTTTTGCTAATTTAAAAAGCTATGTTTACAAAAGGTCTTTAACCAGTGCTCCCGGTAATGTCATACAGAGCACAATGTGGACACTAACAGTGGGTTTGGTACATAGATTCAAGGTTGCTCAGCGACCTATAGAAAGAGCTATGCTTGTTATTTCTCTAATGGATAGAATTCGAAACATTGATATTTGTCAGAGAACTAAAGTTACTGATTAATCTCAACATTGTTTTTATGTAATTCCAGATACCTACGTCAGACCTTTGCAACGGTGGAGAGTCACTTTAAGCCAGATGTGCTGGTTTACCTTGGAGACCTCATGGATGAAGGGTCCATTGCCTCTATGCAACAGTTTCATGCATATGTCAAAAGACTGCTGCTAATATTTGACATTCCACGTCTTGTTGTGGTGAGATATATACACACTTGTCTGAGCCAAACAAACCAAGAGAATTTAATTTAACCTTTCACAGGTCGCTCTGTGACTTTTATTCATTTTACTATGTATAATAATCAGTTTCGCTTTTATGATATACGTGATGTAAATATTCATTCACTTTAGATAGTGAAGGTTTAGGAGATGTTATAGTATATTTTTCTTCAATTTACACCCATTTTCTAAGACATTTCCCTAACTGCTCCTCCATTGACCATGCCTTCCAGATGTCAAACAGGTTCACTCAAGGTATCCTCAAAATCGCTATTCTTAACTTAAGTTTCGAGGTTTGAAGAGCTTACAACTGGAATAACAACTGGTAACAACGTACATGTCACCATTTTAAATATTTTTGGTAATATAAGTTTTTTTCTGGCAACATTGAAAATTTCGTTTCTGCATTCTAAATATTCAAATTCAATACTCCTGTATTCTGAATATTATGTTTTCAGAATTACTACACACTCTAGCACTTTTGACATCATTGTAAGTATTGGGTTCATAGTAATCTATACGAATACGGATTAGTCTCAACTGCGCCACCAAATTAAACCAGCTTGTAATCAGCGGACTGGCTTCCCTTGAGACCCTCGGACCCCATGAGTCACTTTTATTTAAAAATGTGTTTACAAAAATAAATCATTTAAATAATTAATAATTGAACAATACAAGTTTAAGTAATATAAATATTAGCCTAAAATATCATAATCACGCTTTAAGGAGGTTTTAAGATCGGAATATTCCTCGAGCGTAGTGATGTGCTGTGGCGTACCTCCGTTTGGCTGCTAGAATGAATAATAAAGTGGAGGAACTGTTAAGGAAATGTCTAAGAAAAAGGTACTATTAAAAAAAAATTTTTTTAGCAAATATGGATACCAGGCGACAACGACATTGGTGGCGAATTCGAGTCAATAAAGAGCGAAAAAGTTGCTGAATTTGCCAAAGTGTTTGACCAACCGGATGTCATTGCACATGGAAATATCTCCTTTTATAAAGTGAATAAAATTACCCACACATTCCCAGTGATACCTGAAGCTATGCAGAACGACCAAAATATTAAAATTGTAATTTCGCACTATCCTGTTATGATGGGCAGTAAATTTTCTCAACAAGTAAGTAGTTTTACAATATATATATTTTTTTCATTATAGCTAACAGTGAAAATTTGTAAGGCTTTAAGATGACATATATTTTTTGTATACATAATATTGTAAAGGCTGTAAATTTTCCCACGAATAAATAAATATATAGGGTGTACTATAAGACATCATCAAACTAGGCCTATCACCCACGCCAGGGTAGACAGATTATATATATATATATATTTTTTTAAATCTTAGTCAACCTTTTTATTTATTCAGGAAACATACAGATCTTAAAACATAATTAAAACAATTCTAAAAGTTTCAGCAAAGTTTCTACTTAAATATTAAACATACATTTTGCAAACAAATAAATAAAAGGGATAAACCTAAAAACAATACCTATATAACAAATATAACTAAATAATATATTAAAATTATAGAAAATAATAATAATTACAAGTACTAATTAAAAAAAAAGTTCTTCAAGCAATTCCAATTAGGATTCATTTAGAATCTAAATTTAAGATAATTTAATGTTAATTTGTTTTTTTAACCTAGCCACACTAACACTGAACAAATCAATATCTCCGAAATTTTCATCATTGTATGAGGCATCTTAGCACAAATGAATTTTTCAAGTATTTTGTTTCAGGATATCGGATAGCAAATAACAGTTTGGATCTATTCCTTTTCCTATCTACAATTTAAGTTTATTTTACTTAATTAATACGGCGAGCTAATCTTACAATTTATTATCTTATACAATGCGTCTATTTTCGGGGGAGATGAAAGAGCGTTTGTTGTAACACGGTCCTCTATATTTAAGATGTTTTATGCATGTGTTTTGAATAGTCTAAATATGTCCAACGTAGACCATACATAGGGTTCCAAACCACAGGCGAATTCAACGTGTCTTCTGACAAAAGCGTTATAAAGAATTTTAGGTGTATGCACTTTCTTAAAAACCTTACCAATGTGGAGTATAAACCCCAACATACGGTATTCAAAAGTCAGTTTACTATCTAATTAGACGCCCAGATCACAAATGTGACTGACATGTACTAGTTCCTGGCCCATATAAAGAGTATGATGCTAAGATGGGATTCGGTTTTCTTGTTAAGGACGTTACATTTAGCAATATTAAGATACAAACAGTCTAGATCTTGCTGTAAAGATATGCAGTCATTGAGACAACTAACTACTTTAAGTACTTTGTTGTCATCTGCATAAAGGTACAGTTTAGTGTTTCTTATATAATATAATACGTCATTAGTGAAGATATTGAACAACAAGGGCCCAAAGTGGGATCCCTGAGGGACTCCGGAAGTAATAGAAAGAAATCTAGACGTATAACCAACAACAGTACGTTATCAATACTGTAAAAAAAATAACCTCGAAGGTCAGGCAGATTTTTTTATTATTTTTTTTTAAATTGTCTTTAAAGGACATTGTACAGAATACATCAGTCCTAAACACGTAATTTATTTGTATAATATATGTTCATAACAGAGTTCATAACCGAGTTGGGGATCATCAAATTCCAGATGTTGCAGAATTTGATGCTTTACTTGGAGTCACTCGCGGCATTATAGCCCAAACACGTCGGGTAAAATATGGGAGTTGACAGCGCGGGAAAACCGCAAAAAATAAACTGCAACTTGTGCCCCATATTTAAAGTCCAATTTATTGTTTTCCATAATTATTCACATTGCAGCACATTATTAAATAAAACAACACCACTTTTGGCCAATAATATCCACAGTAAATTAATTTACAAAACAAAAACTTGAACTTGACATGTCCACACAAAATGGCGCGAAGGACTCCCTCAGGCAGGAAACTGTGCCACAAGCCTAACCTAAAGCCTGCTTTACACGAACCCAGTATGCTGACTCCATGCTGGCTTTTCTATGTCTGGTGCCAGTGTACTGGCTTCATGTAAACCAGGATTAATTATTCTAATTTTTGGTACTGAAGGGTTTTTCAGTAAATAAAACAAAATAATAAATTTTATAAACATATTTTATTGCGTCTAATAATTCAATAAAATCATCCAGATGGTTTTTATTATTGTTATATGTTTTTAATGAGCAAGTCTTTAAAATTTTCTTTATAGTTCACACAATACTCTTTTTAAATTTCTCTACTCGCTTTCGATTCATTGAGTGTGTCCCATCGGGCCCTACAAATGGATTGTCTGTGTTTTTCTGTTTTATGAATAAAGCCATGATCCTTTAAATTATTGCCAACAATCCATATGAATAATAGACCACATGTTTTTTGTTTTTTACCTCAAGTCTTCAATCACCAAGTTGAACTATTTTTACAGGTTCACCAAATTTCTCAGCTGTACAGGGATTTTTCAAATATGGTGTAAACTCTATATAACGACACTGAAGGAACTGTGCATTTAATGGTGTTATAGAGTGTTGTCGTTAAATAGAGAAAAGAAAAATCAGAATTAGAAAAAGATTTAGATTTATTTCGAGACTAGTGTTAGTAGTTATGTACATAAAAAAGAATCTTATTTGAACGCTATTGCGTATAGTCTGTTATTTTTGTCTGACGTCTTTTGCTACACCAGTAATTTTGTTGTAATTTTTTTAACTAATTTTAGTTCATCCCAGCCAAGGCTTACAACAAGTAGGCATGCTTGTATTGGCTCTAAAAATAACCTATTTTGAAGGTGATTTATTAAAATATTGTTTTCATTTTTATAAACGGATATGTTAAGTGTTGACTATAGCCAATAAAAAAATGTTATTTTTTTTATGAACGGTTATAAGTGTTGACTATAGTAAATAAAATATTGTTTTCATTTTTATGAACGGTTATGAGTGTTGACTATAGCCAATAAATAATGTTTTCTTTTTTATGAACGGTTATAAGTGTTGACTATAGCCAATAAAATATTGTTTTCTTTTTTATGAACGGTTATAAGTGTTGACTATAGCCAATAAAATATTGTTTTCTTTTTTATGAACGGTTATAAGTGTTGACTATAGCCAATAAAATATTGTTTTCTTTTTTATGAACGGTTATAAGTGTTGACTATAGCTAATTAAATATTGTTTTCTTTTTTATGAACGGTTATAAGTGTTGACTATAGCTAATAAAATATTGTTTTCTTTTTTATGAACGGTTATAAGTGTTGACTATAGCCAATAAAATATTTGTCAAATTTCAGGTAAACGACCTAATCCATCCCGACATATTCTTCTGCGCTCACGAGCACACGTCAAAGTATATGAAGATAGAAAGAGATCTGTCACATCGGACTGTACAAACAATTGGTACGGGAGACTCCCTGTGGTTGCGACTTGACGAACAAGTGTACTACGAGGTCTATGTCCCCACCTGCTCCTATAGAATGGGGACAGACAAAATTGGATTCGGAGCGGCTGTTATTGGTATGTAAAATATATTTTATATTTGACTCAGCTTGGCTGTATGTATTGTCACATGTCGTTCTCAGATAGTACCAAATGTCTATCCCTGGGTTCCAAGGAATACCTCTACAAAATTTGATCAAAATCGGTTTAGTGATATAGGCCTGACGGCGAGAGAATCATACATACAGACAAACATTTCTTTCACATTTATAATATAATTGTGGTCGAGACAATGTGACCATGAGGACCCCCAGCAAACGCCTGGCTCAGGAAATTTCCAAATGACTTCCAATGTATCAGCCTCGCTATAGAGAGGGGAAATGTTGCCAGAGTCTTTGAGACTATCACTGATGGAACCCCTTTAAAGGACATTTTTTTAATTTATAGTAGTTGAATTTTTTATATGATTTAGTTTATATTTAATTTCAATTTTGGCGTATGTTCATATAGTTTAAATAAATAAATTATCATTATATTGTCATTATTGGCGCGGTGGTGGCTCGGTTGTAAGAACGCGTTCCTTAAATCCTACAAAGGTCGGTACAAACCCCCCCGACATATACCAATGAGAAATACACTTTTCTTACGTACTGCAGTCATAGATTTACAAAACCACCGTGCCTCGGAGAGCACGTTAAGCCGTCGGTCCCGGTTCCACTAATACCAACATGAATTGTCATAAAAAAATTACATCATATCCTCGCCAAGCCGTCTGTCCAGCGTGGCGAGTGTAGGCCAAATTCTCCAGATGTTCTGGAAGGCCCATCTCCAGTAGTGGAGGTCTAGGACGCTGTGTTCTAGGGGCTGTAATGATGAAAAATTTATGATGATGTCATTATAAATTGACATCAGAACCTCGCCAACCCGTCTGGCCAGGAGTGGCAAGTGTATGTTAATTTCATCAGCAATTTCTAGAAGGCCTATCTCCAACAGTGGAATATATGGGATACTGTATTCTAGGGCCTTCTATTAAAACTTCTATTAAAGATATAATACCATTGTAATGGTAACTTTTTTTTCAGAGGACAACGAATCCGTCCACTACACGGTGTTTTGGTCGCCAAAGAGGTTTCCCATCATCTACACATATCTAGTAATATTATGTTTGCTCATAGCTTGTCTAATTTTGCTATTAACTCTCAAAGTATGTTTTAAACTATCCACCCCACACTATGGAGCTAATAAAACACTTCTTAAAAGTCGAGTTTAGCATACAATTTCAAAAACACTGTAATAATCTAATGTAAAAATAAGGAATAATAATGGTTCGGACATGTTGACAGGATGAGTGAAGAGAGATTGACGAACCAGATATATAATGCGAAAGTCGTGGGTAAAAGAGGCCCTGGCAGACCAAGATTATCACGGTTAAATAAATAAAACAATAGCTGAAGGTGCATTAAAAAGCCATCGAAACAAAAGGGCATGTATGAAGAGGTTGATGAATGTCGAAGAAGCGAAAGAGGATGTCGTGATCGTTACAAGTGGCGCTCAATTGTCTCTGCCTTCCCCGCAAGGGATTTGGCTTGAAGATATGTATGTAATAATCTTTTAACTGTAGAGTCAGTGAGCCACGTATAGTGCGTTCGGAAAGCCCTTACAGAGGATGGAAAGTGGCGCCGCCTAGTAGACGGTAAAGATACTAAATTTAATGTCTGTGGTTTAAACATAATAATGCTGTCATTGGTTCATTAATTCAATCAGTTCGTTCAATTCATTCAACATGTCAACCATTCTTGTCAACAAGAGAGCTGTACAACAATAGTAAAAAATTAAAATGCCTGCTCTATGCAGATGATGTTGTTCTTATAGCATCATCCGGACAACAACTGCAAGTCACAGAAATAAAAGAAGGATGTGCAGAAAAAGCTCATAACAACTCATTTAGTTTATTTATTATATGTAGTGTATGTATTAATGTTATGTAATGTATGTACCTAATGTATTAATAAAACGTTATGTGTATGTATTATTAGTATTTAGTTTATTATAGTATTTATTATTGTAGTTTATATAATATTGCATATCTATTACGTAATCATATTTATCTAATTGCACCTACCTTACGTCTTTAATGTTCTACGAGTATAATGTCCCTAAGGTTGGCTGTCAGAGAATGTCTAGCGACATTAAGTCCGCCCCTTGTATATATTGTGCAATAAAGTTAAAAAAAAAAAAGGATTTAGGAAGGTTTGAATGCGAGAAAACTATATCTCTAATACGTATTGTATTATAGATATAGTTTTTCTCGCATTCAAACCTTTCTAAATCCTTTTTTTTTATTTATTTTTTTAGGCGGTCAAAGACTATACCCACCCCCATTGTTTCAATCCCAAATGCCACAAAGTTTCAATTTTGTTTAAATCTATATTAATTAAATATATACTCTTTTTCTTTTAACTGCTTCCGTGGTCTAGCGGCTAAATCCGTGGATTTAGACTCGGAGGTATCGGGTTCGATTCCTGGTCGGGACACAAAAATATTTATTAATGTAAATAAATACATTTAATTAATATTTAATATATTTGTAATATTTCTCGAGTTTGGTACGCTGGAGACATCGACGAGCTTGCCACTTGTCATGATTGGTCTATAGTAAAGTTGGCTAATTGTGAATCTGCTTATTTATAAGCGTGGTTTCTGACCACCTCGAAAGGGAAACGGTCGTGATGATACTTTATACTTCTATTTTTTTATACCTAATTACAATTATACAGAAATAAATAAATACATACTATAATATGAGATTAAAGTTAAAAGAGAGAACATAAATATAACTTTACTTTATATATGGTGGATACAATGTGTGAGCAAAGTCTTCAAAGAAGTGATCACTTCTTTGAACTCATGTCTGGCGCCGATATTGTATGTAAAATGTACGAAATGTCCTAAAAAAACGAGATTATAATAAGCGTTCCAAACGAAATGTACAGCTATCCGAACGCACCTATAAGGATCATTTCCCTGTTATGCTACTGGAATGCTGGAGGCTAGTTTAGTTATTAAATTAACTAGCATAAAAATGGGAGCTGAGGCCAGGGCTGTTCTTATCATATCATTATTATTTTTTATTAATAATTATCATTTTCTAAATTCAATAAAGTAGTAATTCCATTACTTTGCTCGTAGGTAGTTTCAAATTTTATTGAAATTTGCTTTGTTTAATATATTATTATAGTTTATTTTAAAAAACATATCTTAGGCACTCAAACATTCCTATATAGCATATATTCCAATAGCATTTTGTTATTTATATACAATAGTAATTTTATTTTTATGTTTATATTTATACAATGGGGTGTATCACGCAAAACGTTTTGTAGATGTCGCTAGCGGCAATTGTTCCTATTTTTTTCGAGCGCTGGCTTGTTGCTGTATTTTTGGCCATAACTGTTGCTCCCACAATTGACTTATCCACAAAGATTTTTGAGCAGTAAAAAGACAAAGACATATATTCTGCTTCAGTAGATGATAAAACAATTGTTTTTTGCTATTTACCCTCAATTTACTTTACAGAATATATATCATTTATTTTACCCTTACAACATCAGAATGAGCATCAAGATTAATATCTAAATTATTATTAATATTAATTATCTAAAGTGCCCTTAATATAGCGTAGAACACATTTGAATTTGTTTATTTGTCTACAGTAGCTATTGTTTCACAGACAAAAGTTAGTATAATCTGATGTTTTTTTTTTATTTTTTTATATGGCATTTGTTACAATTTGCCAGTGTCAAAGTTAGGGAAAGACGGGGTAAATAAAAGGGATTCGAAAAATTGGAATATTTATAAATATAATAATATTGAATTAATACAAATATAAGAGACTAAGACTACTAAATAATGAAGAATATACAATAAGGATACTTAGTTATATTTATATTTTAATATTATTATCTACAATGAATGAACCAATGATATTATATATGAATTTACTTCGCTTATTATATACAAGTAGGGATGAAATATTAGTAAGAAATGGAACTCGTAGTGAAATAAAAGAGGATATGACAAAGGAGCGGTCATGTAAAAAATATATGATTCAAATCCTCCACGTCCAATCCACATTCACACATGTCGCTGTTCACAATCTTTAGTTAGTATAACTGACAGATCAGTCTTCTTCTTCTTCTTTTTTTGAAACTAGTAAGCTAACTAGTAATGGCAATCGCCACTAAGGCATTTGTGCCAACTTCACGTTTGTCTGTTTTATTAAAATAGATTTTATGCAGGTATATTATGTGAGTTACATACATTAAGTGGACGCGGTGAATCACAAACACTAGAACAAAAGGGAAAGGGTATTTGTTAGTAGGTAAGATACGTCACAACAAAACAGTTATTTATACTAGGGACAGTACGCAAAACATAATTGCAGTGGCTTACACGCGACTAAGCAGACTGAGCCTCATTCCTGTCCACGAGGACAAAGCCCCAGCCCGGCGCCAATCTCACTGGGCCATGTCCGCTCGATCATTCCTCATGCATAGTGAAAAAACTATTTTCTCAGTCTGCATAGAGGAGACAGAGGGGACACGACCCCGTGGCACGGATCCAAGGTGGTCTGCCTCCTCCTCGTGAACAGCGATAAACGCCCAATTGTTTATTTAGAGGTTGATATTGTTTAAGTTGAGAAATTTGGTAAGAGTGGCAAAAATATTGGGATTAAGAGAGGAGAGGAGTGAGGCGATAGATGTAGGAAGGGGTGCCATTTTGTACAGGGAGGATAATAGGGTAGTGCGGTCATAGAGTGGACAGGAGAAGAAAATGTGGTTTACATCTCCCTCATCCAGCCCACACTCGCAAATTGACGAGTCCCTGATCCTGAGTTTGGCAAGAAATGAAGTGGAACAGCAATGGCCTAATCTTAGGCGGCAGATGGTGGAGGTGTCTTTTTTATTTAACTTAATTTTAGAGAACCAGGGTTTGATAGGTATTGACGGTTGGATATTGTAGAAGTATGAGCCTTTTGTTTTGCTGCTTTGTGGCCATTGATCTGACCACGATTCATACAAGTATCTTTGGGGTTGTAATATCAAGTCGTGGGGATTGCTTCTTTGGCGATCTGGTCTGCCTTTTCATTGCCTAGAACACCACAATGGCCGGGGATCCAGGCCAGTACTATTGGCATGTTATTTAGGGAGCATTTACGTAGTAGTTCTTTTGTGTGGAATAGGATAGGGTTAATGGAATTTTTGGAAAATGGATTAGATATTATGGATTGAAGGGAACTGAGGGAGTCGGAAAAAATAATTGTTTTTGGAAGTTTGAACAGGATAGCGTACTTAACTGCTTCTAGAATACCGATAAATTCGCCTGTGAAGACTGTCGTTTCCGGGGGGGTACTTTATTTTCCTTACTATGTCAAAGTCACTATGATACACGCCCACACCAACACATCCTTCCTGGGAAAATTTATTATTATATTAAATTAGATCAGTCGTAGTGATGTACAATTAAAGTAGTGATGACACATTCAATTTTCAACAATGCGCCATCTATCGAGATAAATAGGCAGTGATACACCTCAATACAGAGAATATAGATTAAATTGTAGTTCCTATATCTGTCCATCATATTTTTATGTATTTTATGCACGTACAGTAAGGGTATAAAAATGATCGTCACAAACGTAGCAATGCATGGACTCACGATGTAGAGCTGAAGAATAGTGAGACTTGCGCAATAACAGCCTGTAGTAGCTAAGGTTGTAAGAACCCTTTTCTTAACAAATAATAAGGTCGCAGTTCGAACTCCGGCATGTACCAATGAGAGATACTTTTCTAACGTGCATTTGTCGAAGATTTACAACACCACTATTATGGTGTCCATAAATGTATAGTACATTTCACATTCAGTGAAGTAAAGATTTTATAGGTCGACTTTTTTGACATACATTTGTCATTTTACTACACCAATGTTTTCGATCAAACAAATCACATCATACCCTGGCCAACCTATAGCCAATGTATGGCCAGGTAGGCAAGAGTAACCCAAATAATATATATTTTTTTTATTTATGGTATTAAAAACGAACATTTTTTGAGTTATTTGTGCCATTTTTCACGGATATGTCAAGTTCAAGTTTTTGTTGTGTAAATTACTTTACTGTGGATATTATTAGTCAAAAATTTTGTTTAATAATGTTCTACAGTGTGAATGATAATTGATAAATTGGACAATAAATATGGGGCACAAGTTGCAGTTTATTGTTTTCCGCGCTGTGAATTCCAATATTATCCAACTTGTTTGGGCGATAATGCCGCGAGTGACTCCAAGAGAGCATCAAATTCTGCATTATTTGGAATTTGATGATATTTAAATTAAATATTTCCAGACAGGTCACACAGCGCCATCTAGTTTCCGTGGTAAGCTACGAGGCTTGTGTTACGGAAACTAGATGGTTGATAAACTACATATTATACTTTTTTTTTGTAAATATATACATATAAACACCCAGACCGAGACAAATTATACAATGTACAACTTGCCCCCGGTGGGAATCGAACCCACGGCCTCCCGAGTTCACGGCAACGTTTGTTACCACTAGACCACGGAGGCGGTCATATATCCTCATTAAGTCATAAAAAACAAAGAATATATATTCAATAGACATGGCTGTATGGGCTAAATCCCTTTGCCTTCCCTATTATTTCATCCATCGGGAGAAGAGAATAACAAAAACGAACATTTTTATACCAAAACTGTGCTATTACTAATATTACAGGGTGATTTTTATTAGTAGATGATAGATTACGAAAATTATTTATATAATGAAAAGATTTATTGTTGAAATGTTGTGTGAAGAATAGAATCTATTTATTTATTTATACATTCCGTAGTTTACCCCCGTATGTTAAGGCAAATGACGTCATGGCGTCGGTTATATAGAAACATGGCATGACAAAGAACAATGACGAGTTCTCATACAAGAATTTACCTGAATTGTTTATTATTATTATATTATTTTTTATATTTATATTTACAACGTCTTTACATCAAATATAAAAAAGTGCTCCAAAATAACTGCATATAGGCCGCGTTCGTTTTAAGAAATGTTAGCATGAAAATACCACTTTTTTTAGCACAAGTCGTTCGTTTAATGAAAATTCTAACATTTGATGCTAATTTCCGTATGTCAGTACCGTGTTGAAAGGAGGGTTATTGATGTTACTTTTTGACAGATGTCAAATTGATCGTTTACCATTTTTATATACTTTATAGTTTTCTATTATATTTGTTAAAAAGGTATATTAAACGATTTTATGTAATAAATTCAAAGACCATAATAATATCACGTGTATTGGATGCCATGGTATGATAAAACATGAACGAAAACACTTGTCAAAAAGTAGCATCACCGCTCGTTTTATTTAAGAAATGTTAGCATTGTTAAAAAAAGTGGTATTTCTTAACAAAAACGACATTTCGCGCTGGTTTATGAAGTTGCTACGAAATGTTGGAAATGCTATAACACGAACGCGGCCTTAGTTTCATTTATTCGAACGATTATTTTCATCGTTGAGAAATGACATTATTTTTATAGTTATTTTTTTTCTTCCTACGCGTACTATAAATTAAAGCTTTTTATTCCCTAATCTTCTAAGTAACCAATACAAAATAAAGCATTGTTATTTTACGAATGACCTGTTAATTTAAATTTATTATCTGCAACAAATAAAATGTGTTAGATGTGTTTCTTACTTGGTAAAATATATAAATTGAAGCTTCAAAATTTTATTGCCAAATATTTCGCCTCTCTTTTGTAAAAAAAAAGAGGCGAAATATTTAGCAATAAAATTTTTAAGCTTCAATTTATATAATTTAAATTTATTTAATTCAGTGGCAACACTGCAGTTCGCTTTTTCAACGAATGTGACAGGTTCTTGCGGCGAATATTAGGAATTTTCCATTGAAATTCTTCTGGAGCTCTTTGAGATAATATTAATATTATGAAAAATCTAACCGATTTACGAGATAAGTTTTTTAAAGTTCGTTTTTATCTCGTCATTGTTTTTTTAAAAAACATATTGGGGATTAGAATCTTACTCTCAAAGACTGTTTGTAGAAGTTTAGTTTTATTTTCTATCCTGCCAACAAGAGTAGATAAAAAAAAATCAACAACAGAAAACTGTTCACAGCCGGTTTTTTTTCTATAGCTATATTAAAATCAAAGGAGATTTAAATGTTTTTTTTTATCCAGGCTTGTTGGCTTATGTGTAGCAACACCTTATAAAGGTGGAACCAATCTAGAATGTTTTGTAAACGTCAAAGTTTGCTTGAAATCCGTCTACTGTAGATTTGTAGGTCGAATCAAAGATTTTAATAGTCCATAAATATAGTTTAATCAGGTTTTTAGTCGATACTTTGAGAATATGCAAGGCATGTAAAGGCATGTTTTGAAATAAAAATTTATTGTATATTTTTTTTCTTATCTAATAATTAATACTTTTGACAGCACAAAGGAAAGCAATGCATTCACTATTGAAAACTTTGACTAGAACCTCTTCACTTTGGGGAAATTCATACAGGATTATAAATATTGGAACACGCCCTAAGATGAATCTTTCATATTCTCAAAGACTAAACCCACGTATGAATACAATTTAGTACAAAACACAGCAATATTTTAGATAGAAAAATATAGTAACTCTGTCCTATTTACAAATTGTAGTATTTATTGAATCTATTTACAATTAGACAACGCTTATTATGAAGAATAGAATAGGTTTTGTTTATTATTATACAGGTTGTCCCATAAGTCGAAGTCAAACCGGGAAAATAGTTATCTCTGCTAATTATTTAAAAAAAAAAAAATCTTGGCACCGATATTCACTTAAGTAATGTATACCTCTTTATTTATTTCTGCCGTGGTCTAGCTGTTAAGTCTGTAGATTAAGGTTGTACCAAAACGATGACTCTGTTATTTTGGCGAATAATTTAAAAATGGCGTCGTATGTGACAGCTGACCTTCAAAAGAGATTGCCTAAAACCAGTTCCCAACTTTGTTTCAGTGTGCCTGTTTTTTTTTTAAATATATAAACATCTGTTTTACCCCAGCAATAAAATTTAATTTAATTAAATAATCAATTGGTCAAGATTAATTTAAAAGAGAAAATAATTCTCTAATTATATCGGCAGAATATTTAATTATTAACGTAAAAAAGTTTTATAAATTGTCGTTATGCTAGAGTAATATAAATTACATTTTATAAAAACAAAAATATATTTACTATCAAATAAAAAAAAAAAACATGGCACCAGAACATTTTTTTGGGCTCATTTCTCACAGAATAATGGGCATTCAATTTTATTTCTGAGTTATTTAGTCCCAATAATTAAATTCTAATATTTCTCTAGTTTGGTACGAAACATCGACGAGCTTGTCATGATGGGCCTGTAGACAAGTTGGCTAAATGTGAATTCGCTTTAAAAGCGTCGTTTCTGATACGGTCGCGATGATACTTTATTTTTATTATACTGTTATTTATTATTATGATCACATTAAAACTATATTATATTATTTGAATTGTGTTTTATTTTAGTACTAGCTGCCCGGCGAACTTCGTACCGCATGACAGATAATAAAAAATATAAAAGCACAAAAATCAGCTATATCAATCGGCTTATTTTTTTCATTGAGGCCTTGTGATATAAGACATTATATTTTTATATTTAACATCCAAAATTTGACATCCAACATTGTTTGACAGGTACGAAACCCACAAACTTTTTGTATGGGAAAAAGTTTTTTCTTTTATTTTATTTTTAGTTATTCTGCTATTCAGGACGGAGACACATCCAACAAATCAAAAACCGAAAAAATCGGTCCAGCCGTTCTCGAGTTATAAGTGTTCTAACAAACCCGACTTTGTTTTGTATATTAAGAAGATTTATTATGCAATCTACTATGTCAGAAAGCTTCGCCGATGTTCATGATTCCCAAAGTTTCATTCAAGTAGTTTTGAAATTAATAGGAAACATAGATAAATAGATAAATTTTTTATTGCACAGAAAATAATACATTTTACAGTACATAGGCGAGCTTAATGTCTAAAAACATTTTCTAACAGCTAACCTTTGGGAGTTGTGAGCAGGGATTGTGGGTGCATGACCGCTAGTATTTGAGATAAAGAGATTATTTGAGATTTATTGAGTTAAAAACTTATAACTAAAAAAAATATATATATTAAATCTATAATATAAATACATAGATAACACATACATATACTGGTTACATACATACTACACACATCAAAAAAGTCTAGGGATCAAGCATGTTTATGCGGATTTCTTGTGATTGAGATGTGGCTTTGTAATAAATTTATGATTTTATAAATTTATATGGATCCTTTTTGGTGCATTTCATAATTTAAAACAGGAACTGTCAATCAAATTCGAGTAAAAGATAAAAATCAGCTGTCAATATTTTCCCTATAAAAACATAAGACGCATTGAAGACATTATTAGTGCTACTGTTTCCCTACTACTGATTAAAACCAACGTTATTATGGAGCGGCGACGTCATTTAAGCAGGGAAGAAATGATCAGAGCCGTGGGAATGATAGAAGCTGGTTCCCGGCAACGTACTGTGGCTTTAGCTCTGAATACAAGTCAGAGTGTTATCAGTCGACTTTGGACACGTTACCGAACCACTGGTACCGTGGCTGAGCGCCATGGAGGACGGTATCGCTGCACCACACGGAGACAAGACCGATACATTCAAATCACAGCTCGAAGAACTCCAACAATAACCGCCATGATGTTAGCCGTGAGCCTTCATCGCTCTTCAGGGAACTTAATTAGCGACCAAACAGTCAGAAACCGCTTGCATGAAGTGAACCTTCATTCCCGAAGACCGCTACGGGTACCACCTATAGCAATGCACAATCGTAGGACTCGATATCAATGGGCTCTTGAACACAGAAATTGGACAGAAGAACAATGGCGTTTCGTGTGTTTTTCTGATGAGTCTCGTTTTGGTATGAGGCCGGATACAAGACGTATACGACACTGGAGAACCCCTGGACGCCAACAGCGATTAAAATCCTGCCAGGAAGTCCATCCTTATAGTGGTGGAACCATCATGGTATGGGCGGGTATTTCGATCGGCGGAAGAACTGAGTTGATTTGGATCAGAGGCAACCTCAACGCTCAAATTTATGCTGAGACGGTTGTATCAGACGTCATCGTTCCTCTACAAGTGCATATCGGTCCCTTATTTCAGTTAATGCATGATAATGCACGACCGCACACCGCAAGAGTTGTAAGACAGACTCTCGCCGCAGCTAACATCAATGTCCTGCCCTGGCCTGCTCAGTCGCCAGACTTGAACCCGATTGAGCATGCATGGGATATTCTTCAGAGAAGAGCTCTGCCGAATATGGAGGGTATCCAGTCGCAAGAAGACCTTTTTTTGTTGTTGCAACGAACATGGGCGGCCATTCCACAGCGTGATTTGGATGAACTCATTTTGAGTATGCCAAACCGATGTTCTTGTGTTGTTAGTGTTCGCGGTAGAAACACGGATTATTAATTGTTTAAGTTACCCAATAAAATTAAAAAAAAAACTGTTATTTCAGTCTTTTTTTCGAACTTTAATGTTAGTGGTTCAAATGTCAAAAATCCCTTTATTAGGAAAATGGCAATTTTTTTTACTAATGCAAAGGTGACTTGGTTTATCGTTACTGTAGACAAACGAAAACATTTTATTTGATCAATCCTTAAAGAAAATTTTAATGAATATCAATCAGGAGAAAAGTTATTGCAAAAATATATGTTGATCCCTAGACACTTTTGATGTGTGTATATTTATATACACACACACAGACATTCATCTTTATATATATATATATATACACACATCAAAAGTGTCTAGGGATCAACATATATTTTTGCAATAACTTTTCTCCTGATTGATATTCATTAAAATTTTCTTTAAGGATTGATCAAATAAAATGTTTTCGTTTGTCTATAGTAACGATAAACCAAGTCACCTTTGCATTAGTAAAAAAAATTGCCATTTTCCTAATAAAGGGATTTTTGACATTTGAACCACTAACATTAAAGTTCGAAAAAAAGACTGAAATAACAGTTTTTTTTTTAATTTTATTGGGTAACTTAATAATCCGTGTTTCTACCGCGAACACTAACAACACAAGAACATCGGTTTGGCATACTCAAAATGAGTTCATCCAAATCACGCTGTGGAATGGCCGCCCATGTTCGTTGCAACAACAAAAAAAGGTCTTCTTGCGACTGGATACCCTCCATATTCGGCAGAGCTCTTCTCTGAAGAATATCCCATGCATGCTCAATCGGGTTCAAGTCTGGCGACTGAGCAGGCCAGGGCAGGACATTGATGTTAGCTGCGGCGAGAGTCTGTCTTACAACTCTTGCGGTGTGCGGTCGTGCATTATCATGCATTAACTGAAATAAGGGACCGATATGCACTTGTAGAGGAACGATGACGTCTGATACAACCGTCTCAGCATAAATTTGAGCGTTGAGGTTGCCTCTGATCCAAATCAACTCAGTTCTTCCGCCGATCGAAATACCCGCCCATACCATGATGGTTCCACC
Source organism: Tinea semifulvella (assembly GCA_910589645.1). Lineage (NCBI taxonomy): Eukaryota > Metazoa > Arthropoda > Insecta > Lepidoptera > Tineidae > Tinea > Tinea semifulvella. The sequence continues at coordinate 9,929,305 of OU342610.1, forward strand.
ACTATAAGGATGGACTTCCTGGCAGGATTTTAATCGCTGTTGGCGTCCAGGGGTTCTCCAGTGTCGTATACGTCTTGTATCCGGCCTCATACCAAAACGAGACTCATCAGAAAAGCACACGAAACGCCATTGTTCTTCTGTCCAATTTCTGTGTTCAAGAGCCCATTGATATCGAGTCCTACGATTGTGCATTGCTATAGGTGGTACCCGTAGCGGTCTTCGGGAATGAAGGTTCACTTCATGCAAGCGGTTTCTGACTGTTTGGTCGCTAATTAAGTTCCCTGAAGAGCGATGAAGGCTCACGGCTAACATCATGGCGGTTATTGTTGGAGTTCTTCGAGCTGTGATTTGAATGTATCGGTCTTGTCTCCGTGTGGTGCAGCGATACCGTCCTCCATGGCGCTCAGCCACGGTACCAGTGGTTCGGTAACGTGTCCAAAGTCGACTGATAACACTCTGACTTGTATTCAGAGCTAAAGCCACAGTACGTTGCCGGGAACCAGCTTCTATCATTCCCACGGCTCTGATCATTTCATCCCTGCTTAAATGACGTCGCCGCTCCATAATAACGTTGGTTTTAATCAGTAGTAGGGAAACAGTAGCACTAATAATGTCTTCAATGCGTCTTATGTTTTTATAGGCAAAATATTGACAGCTGATTTTCATCTTTTACTCGAATTTGATTGACAGTTCCTGTTTTAAATTATGAAATGCACCAAAAAGGATCCATATAAATTTATAAAATCATAAATTTATTACAAAGCCACATCTCAATCACAAGAAATCCGCATAAACACGCTTGATCCCTAGACTTTTTTGATGTGTGTATATATATGTATATAGATAAATGATAGAATGTCTCGCGGCATTAAAGCATTGTCTTTGTACATTGAAGTGTTAAATAAATAAATATAATTCCTCATAGCAATACTTAACATAATAATATATGTTACTTTATGCACTTAGAATTTTGCTCGAGTCAACACCACATCTTGACATCTTTATCTTCGATCTGTCCAAACTCAGTAAAACATGTTGGAAATTTTGTGAGTAAATAAAATTATATGTTTTATTGTTTTTTGTCTGATTCCTCCTTGCAATACACCATTGGGGTATCTGTAATACCATGTAAAGTATATGTAAATAAATAAATAAAATGTTTATGCTGGCTCATAGCATATCTTTTGCTGACTCACAGCATATCTTTCGCTGACTGGACAAAAAAACCGCTTAGGTGTTAGCGACTAGCAATAATAGTACAAAAAATAAATAATAGTAATCAAAATAATAAATAAATAAAAATCAATTTGAATCTACCATGTTTTTTATAACGGACTAAAAACTATAAAATAATTTCTCTAATCCTTATAACACATACAGATTTATAACATCATACTAAATTATTTTGAAAATTTATACTTAAAATAAAAATAAAATCAGTTTTTATTTGCCACAATAATATAAAATATAGTTAAAAAATAAAACAATGATATTATGACAAAAGGGTCTATGGTTCAGAAAATGGTGTTGGAAGCAGGTTCCAACAACCTCTGTTATTATACCATAGCCGACATTTAAATTTAGTGGAACAGTAATATAAATAAAAGTTATAAAAAAAATAATGAAATACTAATTGATTAAAAATAAAAATAAAACAAATAAAAAAATACTTAATAACTTTTGATAGCTACTTAAATAATTGAAAGATTAGAAACAAAAACATGGTTTACATGCAATATATTCATGTAACTATAAAGAGTGTAGCTATCTATAAAATAACTTAATGATCAGTTCACATTACTTATTTTGGTTTAATTTTAACAAAATAAATAAATTTAATATGACATTACCTAATGGGTAAATAATAAATATATGTATAAACTAGTGCAAAGTCTAATGAAAACTGATAAATCAAAAACTATTAATTAATAATAATAAACTTAATAAAGGAAGACAAATTTCTAAGCAATCCATGGAGTCACCTAGCGGGTGCCGGGTCCATCGTGCGTGGGTAAGAGATGAGAAGAATGGTGTCTCGGGCTTGCCACCGACAATAGGCTGGTTTAAGAAAAGGATGCCTTCCTTTTTTTTTCATTGCGCGATAATACACTCACCATACACCATTCTACTCCTCTCCCTACCCAACCAAATACTGTATGATTCTGTTAATGCTATCTTGGTCTTTCAGCACTGTCTCTGGCACCAATTTCCACTGCATACAGCTAAGTCTTGAACCTGTTCCTGATCATTTCTATGAACTATGAATATTACTCCGAAATTAATAATAAACTACTTTCAAAGATGCCATTGAATACAGTACCAAGGAGACGGCAAGTGTGTAGTATGTATATTGTAGACAATGCTTTGGCAGATACCAAGTTAAATCTTAATACCTCTTCTATGTAAAAATGAAGCAAAGTAAATAGTTACAATCATATAAACATTAAATATTAATAAAGATAAATAGGATTTAATAAACAAAGTCCGGACAGTTAAATTAATTAGACCGGTCAAAATATTACCAAACAAGAAGTATAACAAGCCATTATTGTTAATAACTTCAATTGTAATTGGTATAGATAATTGCTTATCTTGAAATACTATTTCGAAAGAATATAATATTAATATAATTGTAATTATAACAGCTTCAACATAAAAACAATATGTTATATTACATAAAGATCTTGAAATTGGCTTGTAAATATTTAACATATAGGTTATAAACCAAATGGCAACACTCATTGAAAACAACCTAATAATAACATCAAATTTTAAAACTTTTTGGTCTTGTAGTTTAGATTTTAAATATACACCAAAAAGATAAAGCGAGACATAACCAAGACTGGCAGATATTCCTTCTCGGTTTGCATCTAGAAATGTTTTACGAGGTACATCACCAAGTACCCAACTCTGTAAAACATATCCCAAAGCATATTCATGAATACAAGCTATTAAAATACTAACTTTTAATATATGTTTTTTACTTATGAAATGTAACAAAATTGCTGATAAAGTTTTAGTAACAGCTAAAGTATAAAAAAAGTTCCAATGTACGCCATATTCCGATACATGTTCTTGGTAATTTAATTGTTTTACAGCTACAAACCTAGAAACACCTAGTATTAGTAAAATTCCTATTAATTTAGCATTATTACGAATTAAACTTGAAAAGTTACTATTTACATCTTTATGTACTAATCCTGATATAAGAACAAACATGCCTACTCCTGCATCCATCAAGCTAAAGCCATAAAATTCGGTTTTTGCCAAAAAACGAGGGAAAATTCTAAAATCAACTGCTAATATACAAAATACAGTCAAAAGATAAGTTAGACCCCGGAACAAGCTTATAGACACAATTTTGGAAGTCCTGTGCACATTTTGTTCATATAACACACTTCGACAATTAATTTTCTTGCAATGTTTTATAGCTAAAACTATAATTGTAAATGATAATACAAAGTTTATCTGATAAACATAACCTGCAAAAGTGGTGAGAATGAATATTAAAGGCACTACAACAGTAAGGTATTCAGTAATATACTGCCATTTAGTCGGCCGTTTAGGTATTAAATAGCACAATAAAAGACACTGTACTGGAAAGAGTATGCAAAGAAAAGTATGAACTGCATTTGTCCCATGATTGTTTGTCATGAAAGATTCGTGGTATTTCTTGTATTCACTCGCATTCATTTTGAACTTATTCTCATTTATATAGTATGTTATCGCACTTTTACACCAATACTACACTTGACCTTTATAATTGCAGTGTTTATTAAATATTTTCACTATTTTGAGGTTATGTTGTTTATAAATAGAGTTTGACGTTAGTGACATTATTATTTTTATAAGCAAAGAATCTAATTCAAGGTTTTTTAGTCCTAGAAAGTTTGGGCATTAATAAAACGATGATTATTTAAAATATTTTATTACCTTAATTTATTACGACAAAGACTAGCTTAAAAACTAATTTGTAACTTAATTAATACAAAACATTTACACATTTTTGTAAAAAAATATAAATAGCACTAGACAATTAAATAGCTACCTAATATAAGGATAATTTTCAGATAATCCAGTAGATTGAATCAATACAGCACCATAGATTCAATACAACGCTAACGCGATATTTTTCGTTTACAATAAACTTTTATTCAATAAAAGTTTCGAGTATTTTTATAGTAACACTTTATAATATAATTTAGGTTAGAAATCGAAGTCGTATGGTCTTTGTGGACGTCTCTGTACTAGAGGAATGTTGACTTCTTCTGCTGAGCGGAATACTTGCTGTGCTTGAGGTCGAGGGGAAGGTCGCGGCGCGGGGGCGGCTTGGCGACGAGGTTCCTCCTGGTAACAAATAATAATAGCTATAAAAAATATTGGACTTTAATGATTATTATACCGGATGAAAGGACCAAATATTATTATTACCAAAGTGCTTAATTTTCCAGAAATTAGATTTTACCAGATATCTTTATATCTTATCTAATTTAATTGTAATATAATTTGTACCAACATAACACATAAATTTGGTATTCTAAAACCTCACCATGTATAAAAAATAGCTTATAAAACGTCTTGATTAATGGACGACGACCCCTAATGTAAAATTATACTGACCTCTTCCTCCTCGTCTTCATATCGATCGTCCCTGTAGACCTCCGCAGGGTAGTACCTATCGGAGTACTTCAGGGAGATGTTGGGCTTCCTCTGCACCTCCTCTTCATTGATGGGTCTATACAGGTATTCGTTCACGAAGTGGTACTTCGACGACTTCTGACAGATGTTGTCGTGGGTCGGTGGCATACAAATTAGATGCACCTGGTAATGTAATAATAATTTTAAAATATTAATGTTGTCAAAGCGGCTGACAGAAAGGTCTGGAGACAGGAAGGCTGGCAATTATTTCTGCCAACGTATTAGCCTCGCTATACAGAGGGGAAATGTTGCCAGTCTCCTTGGGACAATCTCGGATGGGACGTATCTAGAGGACATTTTTTATTTATAGGTTAGTTTATTTTTAATTTTATTCTTTAGGTAGCTTTTAATTTATATTTAATGTACTTTTAAATATTAATAGAACGTATTCTTTATGCCATCACGAGGAATGGAAGTTCGATGTCAACGCCATTTCGTGCTAAAACACGAGTTTTTTTTTTTTAAAGAAATCGTGCTGGTTTCTATTTGTCCCACAGTCGTTACAGCTAGCAGCTCAAATTTTAGTAGTATACTTATTAAGACGTTGAGCCCCACGTGTATAATATAAGTGGGAGTTGTATATGAGGGTCACTGTATTCGCCAGGAACACGTTTGATATGGAATCTGATACCTTTGGCATTTACGACTTTTGTAACAAAACGTGTAAGTAATAAACATATTCCAACAATTTTTAATTTTAAAATTCCAATAAATTATTAATTGTATCTTTGCGGACGGCGAAAAGTTATGTTCTTTAAAGATTAGTGACCCAAATATATTTTTACCTGGTGGAAAGTGAATCCATCAGGACAGATCCAGGAGTGCTTTACGCTGTCCTGGCAGTAGTGGAACACCTCGCAGTTGAGTTCTTCATCAGCGTAGTACCCTGGCTGCTTGCTCACACAGTTAAACTTGGACTGCTGGAGCAACTGGGACAGACGATCCGGTTCCTCCTTCTCCTCCTCCTCTTCCACCTCCTGCTGCAGCTTCGATGGACGCGATTCTTGATGCTGGAGAAATTTACGATTGATATAGTCGGCGCATCATTAGAAGATATAGAAAAAATATTTGCGATTTGTGGATATTATAAAGGGACTTTCTAAACACATAATTTCGACCACATGCACGAAACACTTAACCTACCAATATTATCACAGCCCCTAGAACTCTCCTCCTAGTCCTCCATCGCTGGAAATGGGCCTTCCAAAACATATTTCTGGAGACTTTAGTCTACACTCACCACGCTGGCCAGACAGGGTGGCAAGGGATGGATCGTATAGATATGGTGCTCAAACCTATGGGTAAATTCTTAAATCCAAAAATTTCCACCAAGGAACAAAGGCGGTGAGGTTTCCCAATCCCGAGGGTTTAATCCGATTTTAATTTTTCATACAAATATTATGCACAACTTGCAAAATTAAGATTTTTGTGATGATTTCAAGAGGATTAATCCGACAAATGGGGATGACATAATGGGGGGCAAATCGTCTTTCCGATGTCGCGCTGAGGGGTGTACAAGCAAATGTCATAGAGGACCCTGTGAGAGGGGGTGACATCATAGTATTTTTTTAAATTGTGTTTTTTTTGTTTCCATTTGCCTGTGATGATAAAATTATACATTACCACTGCTATAGTTTCGTGATAAACCGATATAGTGTATTTAAGAAAATAATATTTACATAGAAAGTGTAAAAATAAAGCGCATCACTATGTGTTATGTCATCGTCTAAAACTTGAGATAAACAACTAATCAATAGGTATTCTATGTTAAGTGGATGGGTATTTGTTTTCTCTTAGTAGCGTAGAAAGATAAATCAACAATCAGCTGAGTTGATCAGTCTTAAAAAATATCAGAATTCTTAGACTTAAATCGCTCGTCACAATGTAATGTAGTTGGGTCCTACACAAAGCTGTCAAGTCTTCAACTTGTTTTGGATCTCTTGAACTCACCAGACTGTTCAAAGTCAAAGTCAAAATATCTTTATTCACGTAAACCTATTACAGGCATTTATGAAACGTCATTAATTTAATTATTTTGAATGATTCTACTACTGCTAGCGGAAGACTAAGCAGCAAAGTGGTTCAATAAGTAAGCTGTTAGCAGAAGACCAGCAGCTTAGCAAATTCCAGTGACCTGTTAATGTTTAATCTGACTGAGAAAGGAATCTGCAAGGAAAACTCAGCTATATCAGATTTACAAAATAAAACATATACAGAACTGCACCACAACGATCAATTAATAACCTTTTAAATTTAGTTATCAGTACCTATGAGAATACAATACCTGGTACAGCAGTAACCCACCAGGCAAGTCAGAATTAAGGTAAAAGTAGTTGTAGGACATCTGTCTAGACCATAAACCTAATGACAGTGAGCAAAAGACGCAGGCTTAAGGTTTATGATCATTTACCTTCCTATGCGGTACTCTAGCTGGTTGCCGTAATGTAGTTGGGTCCTACACAAAGCTGTCAAGTCTTCAACTTGTTTCGGATCTCTTGAACGCACCAGACTGTTGTAGGACACGTCTGTCTAGACCATAAACCTAATGACAGTGAGCAAAAGACGCAGGCTTAAGGTTTATGATCATTTACCTTCCTATGCGGTGCTCTAGCTGGTTGCCGTAATGTAGTTGGGTCCTACACAAAGCTGTCAAGTCTTCAACTTGTTTCGGATCTCTTGAACGCACCAGACTGTTGTAGGACACATCTGTCTAGACCATAAACCTAATGACAGTGAGCAAAAGACGCAGGCTTAAGGTTTTTGATCATTTACCTTCCTATGCGGTGCTCTAGCTGGTTGCCTTTGTTCTTCAACGTACAACTGCTGTTGCTGAGGTGCTCTTGAAGGCACCAGACTGACGTAAGACTCCTGCTGCTCCTGGGTAGGTCTCTGGTAACCGGCTAGCTCGGCCAGAGATGGGGTCGGCCGGAAACCAGATGGTAAAGTATTGGCAAACGCGGTGGGGGTGTATGCTCGCGGCCTCACATTTCGGGATTCCTGGAAGTTAGAGAAAGAGTTATTTAAATATCGATTTCAATGCTGCTCACGGATAGTCTTCTAAAGAAAAAGTGTGGTTTTTCTATAGTTTCACCACGTTAATACAGATTGGCAAAGAAAATATCCCTTGAATGTGAAAACGACTATTTTGGTAAATGAAAAGAACTTCAACACTATCGGTGGTACCTTTAGTCGACACTGAAGTTTAAATAAACATACATTAGAAATATTTAAGTAGCCGTTCGGCGTAATGTGGAACAGAGCTATAGTAGTATAGGTATTTGAACTAAAAAGCACTTTGGTTTATAACAATAAAATTAAATACTATTTATGTTTTGAACAGCAGCGGTGTGTTTTGTTTATTTAGGAATTCAACAACATTTTTAAATAATAATATAAATTACGCTAATAAAAATATATAAACTAAATTAAAAATAAAACTAAATATAAAAATATTCACACATGACTTGATCATGTGGCAGTGTGCCAAGAACACTCGCAGCATTCAGCTGCACAGCGATGCTGATTTGCTGCACGAAAAATCTGCCAGCCAATTAGTCACAGCGTTAACCAGCCGCTTGGAGAACTTTTTAGCGCTTGGCCCCCACGGTCCCATTGTTTCAAGACCAAAAGGCACAAACAGGTAGTATCCGCAACAGACTCGTATTTGCGACATTTGTCATTTTCTTAACATCTTTTTAACCTGTACAGTTAAGTATTAACATTGACAATTATAAAATCACTTCCTAAAACACAACTTAAGTATTATCGTTAATTAAAAAAGGCCAATTACTAAAGTTTCATTACTAATAGTAAACATGCAATCATAGACAATGTCCGTCTATTTAGGACTTAAAAAATATATTTAAAAAACTCGATTGAGCCGCAATAATATTTCATTGCTGCGCACGGCACGCTATGTACACGTAGGTTGACTAAGCTCCGTCTTGTATTAAAATATATGAACTAACATCCACTGCAACCCATACACACACATGCTACACACGAATCACAGATTGTCCAAAACCAGGCCCCAACTTTTTTGCAGCGTGCCTCAACAAAATAAAATAATCCTAACAATTAATTGTTTTTTTTTTAAATTTAATTACATCTCTTTTACCCCAGCATTAAAATATCATTAATTTTTTTTTTTTTTAATTGTCTTTAAAGGACATTGTACAGAATACATCAGTCCTAAACACGTAATTTATTTGCATAATATATGTTCATAACCGAGTTGGGGATCATCAAATTCCAGATGCTGCAGAATTTGATGCTTTTTTGGAGTCACTCGCGGCATTATAGCCCAAACACGTCGGGTAAAATATGGGAGTCCACAGCGCGGGAAAACCGCAAAAAATTAACTTCAACTTATGCCCCATATTTAAAGTCCAATTTATGGTTTTCCATAATTATTCACATTGTAGCACATTATTAAACAAAATAACACCACTTTTGACCAATAATATCCACAGTAAATTAATTTACAAAACAATAACTTGCACTTGACATCTCCGCGCAAAATGGCGCGAAAGACTCCTTATTTAATTAAATAGTCAATTGGTTAAAATTTATGTATGAAAGTTACCAAGCACTATTTATACGATTAGGTTCTTTATTATGATCAGGTACTTTATTATAGATAAAACACTGGATTTCAAATCGGCCGGCGGGATCGAAACAATGTATAAAATTATTAACGTAAAAAAAAGTTTTTGTCAATTGTCGTTATGCTAGGGTAAAATAAATAAAATGAATTACAGATTTTGAAAACACATTATATTAACTATCAAATAAAAAAGAAATCATTATGGCACGAGAACATTTTATTGGGCCTATTTCGGTTGTTTTCTGTGGAACAAACTTCCTCTGGTTATCAGACGGGCGCCGTCTATTAATATATTTAAAAATACTTATCGCTCACTTTCTAAACAAACAACAGCTTTTCTTAGCACCTAGATCTATTATACTATTTTTATTGTGTGTAAACAGTACTATATACTTACCTAAAGTAAAGTAAGGTATCATCACGACCATTTCCCTTTCGGGGTAGTCAGAAACCACGCTTATAAATAAGCGGATTCACATTTAGCCAACTTTACTGCCGGCCAATCATGACAAGTGGCAAGCTCGTCGATGTCTCCAGCGTACCAAACTCGAGAAATATATCAAATAAATTAAATATTAATTAAATGTGTTTTTATAATTTATATTATATATGCTTAGTGTTTAGACGCGAGTTATTGGGTTCGATTTCTGGACACAATAATTTAATGTGTATTATTTCTCGAGTCTAGTTCGCTAGAGATTCACCAGCTTGCCACATGTCATGATGGGCGTGTAGTAAAGTTGGATAAATGTGAATCCGCTTCATCTTAAATTTTTTTATCATTTTTTTTTCGAGATAATTATAAATATAGTATAAAGATAAGATATGGCGCGGTGGTGGCTCGGTTGTAAGAACGCGTTCCTTAAATCCTACAAAGGGTTTGAACCGACCCACCCGGCATGTACCAATGAGAAATACACTTTTCTTACGTACATTTGTCATAGATTTACAAAACCACCGTGCCTCGGAGAGCACGTTAAGCCGTTGGTCCCGGTTCCACTAATATTAACTTGTGGAATCGTTAATAAATTGTCATTAAAAATTGACATCATATCCTCGCCAACCCGTCTGGCCAGCGTGGCGAGTGTAGGCCAAATTCTCCAGATGTTCTGGAAGGGCCATCTCCAGCAGTGGAGGTCTGGGACGCTGTGTTCTAGGGGCTGTAATGATGATAATGATAAATAAAGAAAACTTCATTGATAAAATTTTATTGTATGTGTATAAAGGTTGAGCGGAGTAAAAAATTAAATTAACTTTCTTTGGCCAATTAATTTCTAAGTAAACTTAACTATAAAATTAATTATTTCTTTATAATTCCGTAAATAATTGAAGGTTAATGAATTATAGGAACCTATTATCGGTTCCGTAAAGCGAAACTTTGACATTGAACGTTAAATTAAATCTAGCAATACACGATTTGTAACGTTAAAAGTTAACGGTATTACGCAACAGATAATGCAGGATTTTAGTATCATCACGACCGTTTCCCTTTCGGGGTGGTCAGAAACCACGCTTATAAATAAGCGGATTTACATTTAGCCAACTTTACTATAGGCCAATCACGACAAGTGGCAAGCTCGTCGATGTCTCCAGCGTACCAAATTCGAGAAATATTACAAATAAATTAAATGTATTTATTTACATTAATAAATATTATTGTGTCCCGACCAGAAATCGAACCCGGTATCTCCGAGTCTAAATCCATGGACTTAACCGCTAGACCACGGAGGCAGTTAAGGATTTTAGAAGGAATCAATATCGAAAGTTTATCTATTTAATTCATCATCATTATTTATGAATAAAAAATTAAAAAATACCGGGTTCGATTCCTGGTCGGGACACAAAAATATTTATTTATGTAAATGTATTTATTTACATAATATTTAATTTATTTAATAAAAAATATTTAATAAAAAAGGAGGCCTCCTTTTCTTAAACCAGCCTATTGTCGGTCGCAAGCCCGAGACACCATTCTTCTCATCTCTTACCCACACACGATGGACCCGGCACCCGCACGGTGAATCCATGGAATGCTTAGAAATTTGTCTCCTCCTCTCTCTTCATTTATTTAAGTGTTTTATTGCATCGAATAACAATAAACGTCCCAGACCTCCACTGCTGGAGATGGGCCTTCCAGAACACATATCTGGAGAGTTTGGCCTACACTCGCCACGCTGGCCAGACGGCTTGGCAAGGAACGATACGTAAAACGATATATACGTAATGTATTCTAATGACGTATAATAACTGATTACATAAGATAATTAATTTCCATTATTAAATGAGTTTTTACTCGCACGAGCATGCGTTTAATACCGAAGACGCGCGACACAAGAAATCCGCTCTTGTGGACATTTTAAAAGAATCATTCGTGCGCGACGACACAAAAATGTAATTTATGAAATTATATCACACCTAGGGTTGCCAAGCTTACTTACTTTATCGGATGGTAAGCGGTACGCGAGGTCCGAGAATCAAATCAAATCAAATCAAAATATTTATTTCCATAGGTTATCTTGTAACAACTTGGATATTGTCAGCACTATAATAATATAAAACAAAAACATAAAAAAATATATAAACAAACATAAGTTAGGTATTCATGGTTGGACCGTAACGGGTAAACAATCCAAATTTATGTGTGTTATAATAGCTTTATTGTCATAACCAAGGTAATTATAATAATAAGGTAACTTAATAACTACTTAATATAAGATCGCGGCTGTAAATAGGCCGTGTCAACTAAATATAAATTCGTGGCTGTAAAAGGGCCGAGTCAGCTTACAATCTAACAATAATAATAAATATCAAATCATAATACTAGTTCGTGGCTGTATACGGGCCGTGTCACCTTACAATGTAAATAATAATAATATGTCAATTAAACATATATTCGTAGCTGTAAAAGTGCCGTGTTATAGTATATTCTAAATACTTATTAACAATAATTTATATTCGTGGCTGTAAAGAGGCCGAGTCAACTAAATATAAATTTGTGGCTGTAAAGGCCGTGTCAACTTATAATACATAATAATAACTATAAAAAAGGAAATAGTTATTTAAATTAGATCATGAATTACGATTTTAAGCCAAGTACTTCTATGCAATAGTATCTTTCATTGCATCTTTAAGCTTATAATAACTGTGGCAATGGGAGCAATTGACGCCAGCCACAGACGACCGATATCAGTTCATACCATTATGCCGGCCTATCAACATGCATATCACATTTCGGTTATAGGAATGGGGAATCATACTGGCTGGGAGAGCATTCCACATCTTCAGCGTGCGACAGATGTAATAGTCTCAACTACTAGTCTTATATGTACGCATAGGGATATTGGTACGGTATAGGGGTGCATTTTTTGGCATGTGCGTGTAGGTCGGTTGCGGGACAGAGAAAAAGGATAAGGTTGTGGAGCTCTTTAGAACTCTCATCGTACTATAGCTTGTAGAACACGCCAAATCTTTGTGAAGTTTTAGACACTGTAGTGTCATCCACAATCCTAATAGCGCGCCTCTGCAGGACATGAGAGCATCTGTAAGGTACTTAGCGTAACCATCTCAGAAGTGAGAACATTATCCCACGCATGACTTGATTTATTTAAAAACTTAATTGCACTATGTACAAAGGCGGACTTAAAGCCGCTACTTGGGCTTAATAAAGAATAAGCCTGAGTGATACGGATTTAAAAAAAAATAAAAAATAATAATGTAATGTTTGTATATAAGTATAATAAACATACATATAGGTTACCTACATACAAATAAATACTATTAAAAATAAATAAATAATTTACAAAGGCGGACTTAATGCCGCTAAGCATTCTATGACAGGCAAACCTTCGTAACAAAAGCAATCAAACATATATAACGACATATATAAATTAATTCATACTTAGGTACCTAAATAAATAATCTTTACATATCTACATACATATAAACTACACATATAAACGATAATAGACATACATATATACATATAAATGTAATACTATTTAAAACCATATTAAATACTAATATTATTATTAGCAACGCCAGAAACAAACTATGTTTATCATGACTTCATGAAGTGGGCATATACAAGTTTTTAAAGATAGCCCTGCTCGGGACCTGCCGGATTTTTACGGGTAACTCATTCCAGAGGTTTATAGCTACAAATGCAAAGGACTTTGAGACAAAAGAAGAATGGTGAGTGGACAGAGTGGAATTAGAGAAAGAACGGAGACTTTTGCAATTGCGCTAAGACAAGTGAAACACTCTTTTAAGTAATTGGGGGTAGTGAGCTCATGAATTATCTAGTATAACATGCAGAGACTGCGATTCCTTCGAGAACGAATGGCTAACCACTTCAATTTGTCTCGAAAAGGTGATATGTGGTCGTATTTACGATGACAAAATATAAACCTGATGCATGCGTTGTCATGTCAATTTAAAGTCCCAGACAGGACCAGAATGGAGTGAAGACCACGACGGGACGACGCAGAGTGGGACGACCCCCCGCCAGATGGACAGATGACCTAAGGAGAGTCGCTGGTAGAGGTTGGATGAGGGTTGCAAAAGACCGCGTGCAGTGGCGAGCCTTGGGGGAGGCCTATATTCAGCAGTGGAGAGAGACACAGGCTGATGATGTTGATGATTATTATTTTTATTATATTTTGGTGGTAAAGTGCTAACCCTAATTCGACCGGACAAATTACACACTGGCCGGACAGATCCGGGTGAACGGCCACTGCCACTCGCAGCCAAATTGTGCAAATGTTAATTTTGGAGAACACTACACGCTCGATTTTTAACTTATTGAGTTGACGACAGATTACATAAGTTATTTGTTCTGTGAGTTACACGTAAAACATTCCGATGAAGTCTACTTGGAGTTGATCAAAACATACGCATTCGTGTGTAGCGTGTACCTTATACCATACTTTTTTTTAAATACTGAGCACGACATCTCTGTTATCTCTCTTTCACTGTTGGCCCTGCGTGCCTTAACAACTAAGTCTAAGTCGTGGCTACGGAGTGAAGGCACTCGTTCGTTTCTCACCTGATGGTAAGCGGTACGCGAGGTCCAAGTATGGGAGCAACTCACGCAAGGAACATAATACAAGAACTGGTGCCAACCACAGACGGCCGACATAATTATGCCGGCCTATTAAGATGCTTTACAACTCTTCGCTTGAAGGACTAGGTTACAGGAATGTCGTGACAGTGTATCCGGTTGTGAACTTTCTTCAATCAAAAACAGTTTGCAGTTCGAACCCCAGCATAGAATTACATTTTCCTTACGTGTAAGTATTTCTTCCAGTAAGTAGCAGAAACGTGAGCACTGACAGTGGGTCTGGTCCACACATTTAATGTCGCTCAGCAGAATATGGAAAGAGCTATGCTGTTCCCTTATGGATAAGATCCGAAACGTGGAAATCCGCCAGCGAACCAAAGTAACCGAAATAACTTTCAAAATTAGCTGAAGTGGGAATGGGCGCGATAGTGGTGGCTCCACGTAATTTAAATCCTACAAAGGTCAAACCCACCCGGAATGTACCAATGAGAAATACACTTTTCTTACGTACATTTGTCATACATTCACAACACCACCGTTCCCGTGCCTCGGAGAGCACGTTAAGCCGTCGGTCTCGGTTCCACTAATGAATAAAATGAAACTTGTGGAATCGTTAATAAATTGTCATAAAACAATTGACATCATAGCCGTCTGGTCAGCGTGGCGAGTGTAGGCCAAATTCTCCAGTTCTGAAAGGCCCATTGGAAAGGCAGCAGTGGAGTTATAGGAAGCTGTGTTCTAGGGGCTGTAATGAAAAATGGGAATGAGCTAGTCACGTCTCTCGCAGAACCAATAATGAACGATGGAGGACGAGTAGACGGGTTCAACAATAAAAAATAACCTTTTAAATTTACCCATGAGTACTTATAAAAATACAATAGCTGGTAAATCCTATCGATCAGCTCGGCGTCCGCTACAACCTAGCCTAAGGAAGGCCGATATTCAAAAAACGTCTGCTAATTTAAAAATAATAAATTGAACGTGTTTGACAGGGGTTCCGTAACGTATTGGAGATCTAGGACTCTGTGTTCTAGAAGCTCTGATGATGGTGAAATAGCCCCACTATGAAAAATATCACGGTTTTATTTACACGATGTGCAAGTGTGATTTTTCTCACGCCAAGTAATTGCATGATATGCCTTTACACACATTACATAACTTATCGTAAGCATCAGAGATTCAAATCGCAAGTTATAGATCTACATCTACACGCTTTTTTTAATCTGTAATGATGACATTAATGATTGATTGAGTCTATGAAATAAACTGTCAAGTGCGATATAGTCTGAGAGCGACCTTCACCGATCGGTGATCAGAATAAAATCCACTTTATTATACTGCGTGGCATTGATTAAAAAGCAAATATTTTTATATTATAATCTAGAATCAAAATAAAGAACCACGTATTTTTTATTTTAATTATTCTGTAATAAAATCTTAAGTTACGGTGCAGAGAAGTTTTCCTAAAAATATCGTCACTCATACTTAGCCTAATCAAATAGGTCGACGATCGCGCGACCATTCACTTACGTAATTCTTTCTCTCTCTATTTCTAATCTATCAATTAATAATAACACTCCCCAGCCCTTAGGTATTTACCACGATGGTATAGCGATTTTCAGACGCCTTATTCATCGTGCAGTAGTGTGTTGTTTTTACCCATACCATTACCATATGGATTTAGACTCGGAGGTACCGGGTTTAATTCCTGGTCGGGACCAATATTATAGGGGTAAAATAATAATTAATGTATATAAACATTTAATTATTATTTAATTTATTTGTGATATTTCTCGAGTTTGGTACGCTGGAGACATCGACGAGCTTGCCACTTGTCATGATTGGCCTATAGAAAAGTTGGCTAAATGTGAATCCGCTTATTTATGAGCGTGGTTTCTTCTTCGGTATAATAAACTAAATACTAATACATATACATACATAATAATATACCTTTAAATTTCGTTGGGAAAGGCGATATTTTTAAATGGCGATCTGGTGGTTACTTGCCTGTGTTAACTTGACAACGTTCTTCTGAAATCTGTCGCATATTTTAGCACAATACATTTTTTCTTTCATATTATGTTATAGTTGCAGTCTATTTTACAGCAAAATGATGATTAAAAAACTAATGAGTGGCTTTCGACTTTCACCATCGATGGGGCTTGTACCCACTCGGCCAACGATCTCACAACAGGATCCAAGGACGTAGATATATTCACTAGACCGAGCATACAATTAATTTAGTCCGCCGCGATGGTCCTTATACATGTTTAAAGGTAATGTCAAATGTTACACACGAAGTGTATAGTTGTGAATTTTTTGGGCGGTTTGAATTCGAAACTGTTAAGGATGTTAGGATTTGACATAAGATTTTACTACGTAATGATATTTTACTATGTAATCAAAAATGCATCTCGTGTGTAGCATTTGACATTAGCTTGAAACATGTATTGTATAAGGACCATAGCGGCGAACTAAATTAATTGTATGGTCGGCCTGGTGAATATATCTACGCTGTCGAAGAAGCTATTATTTTACCCCAGCCCCAACTATTCACACTGATAACCTAAAAAGATCTCCACAGTGCCTCAGATAGATTCTTCATGATGTGTATTTATACAAATTATTTGTTATATTACTCGAGTTTGGTACGCTAGAGACATCGACGAGCTTGCTAATTATAATGCCTATAGTTAAGTTGGCTAAATATGACTCCGCTTCTTTATAAGCGTGGTTTATTTATTACTTTAACCGTAAAATGTAATTAATAATTTAAATTTAAACATACTAAACAAATAGTTTTTTTGTATATTTTTTTTATCGGTTAACATTATTTATTTTTAGAATAAATAAACCGGCCAATATACATACGTCTCTGACCAGTCCACTCTCGTTTTCAGAAGCATGCTAACCGGAAAATTGATCAACACGAACTAAAGATACCGTTCCGGACTATTTTGTATTGTTGATTTTATCTGATTCATTTCACTTTTCACAACAATTTCATTATCACACATTTTATTTTATAATTAAATAATTAAACAAAATCTAAATTTAACCTAAAAATAATGATAATAGTACATAGAAAATAAATATTAAATAATTACAAAAAAAAATAGCTCCTCTAAATCGCTGTCTTGCGGCATGGTGCCCAATACACTAGCAGCATTTCCCCTTTGAATTATGAAACTTAATTTTTGGGAGAAAAAACTGCCAGCCCTATTGTCACCAGAGACGTCAATGAGCCTTGGAACAATTTCTTTATAAAATGCTTTCAGTTCCGATCCCCACGGGCCCATCGTTTCTGCAGCAAACGTCGAAAGAAAGTAACTATTGCAAATCGTTTCATATTTTCGACGCTTGCTGATCTGCGCTTGTTCCGCTGCAACACCAGCTCTAACAGAAGTTCCTTGAAGGTGGGAAGGGGCTAGGGAATCCCAACAGGTAAAATCCCATACCAGGGATTGACCCAATCTCCAAGGAACTAATGTCATTCCGTCGACGTTTGCGATCGTCTCAACTCAGACCGGTTGGGATGGGATCGAGACAACTGCAAGCGTCCTACGAATGAGGTCGTTAATGGCGCTGTGACGGAAAAAGCGACCCGCACTTTTGGAACACAGCCCGTGGTGACCAAGCCCATCGATATCTTTGCCACATGGACAACGATGTGGTTCACACACTTTTATGCCCAGTCGTAATTAAACAAACTATTATTCCTTTATGATTGGACGTGTGTTATTTTGCTACCTATGGGATTCTGTTTCTTAAATCGATTTATCCAATTATTATTCAGTTTTATTTAACAACATAAAATCCCGTCTTGTCGTCTCCTACAATGACGCAATGGCGATAGCAAACATAATATTTGATATGTTTGTTGCCAGCCTTTCTATCTCCAAATTTTTTCGTCAGCCGTTTAGCCAACTCCTTGGCCAGACGCTTTGCTGATGGTCCCATCGTCTCGACTCCAAACAATGTAAACTTGAAACCTTATTTGCCGTCTTATTTAGATGCGGTACGGACTTACCGTAGATTTAAATTCGAAGGTACCGGGTTCGATTCCTGGTCGGGACACAATAATATTAATTTAAATTAATAAGTTTAATTAGTATTTAATTTACTTGTGATATTTCTCGAGTTCGGTACGCCGGAGACTTCGACGAGCTTGCCACTTGTCATGATTGGCCTATAGTAAAGTTGGCTAAATGTGAATCCGCTTCCTTACAAGCGTGCTTCTGACCACTTCAAAAGGGAAACGGTCGTGATGATACTTTTTACACACTCTGTCCGTCACATGAGCATCCAGCCATAAGAAACTCGGGGCCGCTGCAGAGTCAGTAATCACTACTTCATCCCATTTGCAGTCGAAACGATGGGTCCGTGGTCTGACGAGGCTCTGGCGGTCTCTCGAGAGCTTAAGTAGAGAATATTTTGCTCTCGCAGCGAGTGTTCTTGGCACACTAAGCCCATCGGACGGTTATAATTTTAGCTTGATTTTTTTTAGTTTTATTTGTATCATTATCACGACCTTTCGGGGTGGTCAGAAACCACGCTTATAAATAAGAGGATTCATATTTAGCCAACTTTACTATAGGCCAATCATGACAAGTGGCAAGCTCGTCAATGTCTCCAGCGTACCAAACTCGAGAAATATTATTACTAAATTAAATATTAATGTAATGTATTTATATACATTAGTCGATATTTTTATGTCCCGACCAGGAATCTAGACTTAACCGCTAGACCACGGAGGCAGTGTAGTTTATTTTATTTTTTTGTTTATTTAATGTTAGGTTTTCTTTTATTATTTAATATTGTAATTCTTTTAATAAAATGTATATATTCTTTAATTGATCATGTTATTTAAGAACATTTGAATTATATTATTATTATTCCATTGTCAGGTAGTGTACAGTACACTACCTTTCTATTCCATTCCAGACTGTAAAATATTGTCTGTATTTTACGTAATGACTGTAATCTGTTATGTCCCTTGAATAAACAAATAAAAAGCAACAATCAGATTGTTAATTTCTCTGTCTACTGTAAAAATAGAAATACAAATACTAATAGTAGCATTTGACACTGACAACAGTATCAACAGTATGAACTCTAATAGATGTATGACTTTACAGTTTTTTAAAATATAACTTGTGCGGCTAAAGAACGGAAATTTAGCTGCAGATTAATAAGTAGAGTTAGGAACTGACCTCTTGTTCTAAATGTAGCTCCTCCTCATCGGCGTCCACTCCTGCATCAGGAATGTCATCCTCCTCAGCTACAGCCAAGCCTATGAGCAGACACGCCAACAGTAACCGCCATCTGAAACAAACATAACAAGGATACATAACTACGTGAGAACAGGAACAGATTCAAAATCAGCGTCGTGCTGTAGGTACTTGTACAGTCAACCAAAAAACTAGTCTACCACCTAACCATTGTGATTTATTTGCACGTTATCGAACAATAAGTTTGATTTTTTCTTTAATTGCATAGATTTTTCTTTCAAAAGTGATAGACCATTTTCTTGATTCACTGTACTGCTGCACGACAACAGCTGACGCCTGATTACTTTTGTTGAATACTGTTAAAAAAAGATAAGACTATGTTACGTGATATATGTATATATATATTATATATTTATTGCTTAAAGAACCGGTACACAAAGCACAAACCAAAATATGCACCGTCATACCGTAGCTACTATCCCCACGCCTACATATAAATTTGAAAACTCTTTAATTTGTCGCACGATGAAGATGTGGAATACTCTCCCAGCTGTTTCCCTATTCCCATAACCCGGAGTCCTTCAAGCGAAGTGTGAAAAAGCTTGATAGCCCGGCATAATGGTAGGGACAGATGTCTTATATTATTATGTCCGATGTCTTATTATAGTATATTTTACAACGCAAATGAGGAATTTACAACAAAACAATTCAAAGCAAATGTTTGACACCATATTGAAAAATTTACACTGTCTCAATAGTGTTGCCATTTGAAAGTTTTCAAATAATTCGAATATCTACTTTCATTAGCCAGACTCTAGGCAAGTTTGCTTCGTAGATTGTATTGTAGCCTAGGGCTTATGTAGCTTTGTAATCGTTATGTGTGTTTGTGTCATCGACTTCACGCTGCTATAACTTTGGCCAGCTAATTGCATTACGTCGCACGTGGTGTAATGAAAAATGGACAATCATTTCATAAAATTAATGCACCAATTGGAAAAGGAAAGTCCACATTCGCAGACGCGAAGTTCACGTCTAGGGTTGTCAACCGCGAAATATTAAGTCATTAGCTATGTCTGCACTTGTCAACAAATACGATCTTTTAAAATATACACAAAAAAACACAATACCTACACAATTTTTATTATAAGTCCGAGTAATACGATGTGTTTGTATCTAATTAAGTAGGTAAACCTATTCTATAATACTGTAATGTTTGCATTTTTCTAGTAATTATTTTCCTTCCTTTTACTTGATATTAGTTTTATATTATTCTGTTCTTTTTTTGTTTTATTTCTCTTTGTCATTTATTGTATATGTTTGTGTATTATATATTAGAAGAAATGTAAATGGAATTAGGTTAAGCTTATTAATTTAATTGTCTTTATACTATGTACCTACTATCAACCTTAATATCTGTAATTACACATGTCCCTACCAACTTTGGGGGCCAATTTTCAAGCAATGAATGTCACATGCGATATTTGTGGGAAATTCTGTCACAATGCATGCTATAAAGACTAGTTTCACTCGATATAAATATTAATATGTAAGCGCTCTCAAAGCTTGCTAGCTCGCGACTGTTGGTGCAGCTACATGACTTCGATTAGTTTTGCGGGAACGTTTTTATATCAGTGAGGGCCTATCTATATACATCGATGCTTCTAAATAAATAAATATATAAATGCCTTGCTTAAATCCAAAAAAATATAAAGGAACGCGTCTATTTAAATAAAGAAATGGCACTAAGTTAAATACACAAAGTTTTGTGTGATACAACCCATTGTATTATGTGGAATTATATGATATTATGTTGGCAACCCTATTGACAACTGTTACTGATCACCCACAACGACACATGTCGGCGTGATGTAACTCAATGAGTCAATTTCTCCTGCGGGAGGTCTACTCGCAACTTTAGTCATTTATAGTTGGTAGAAAAACAGCAAACTATTGTTTCGCGCCAAAAAAAAAAGATTGAAGCATTGCACAACACTATTAAACGTTCAGGTTAGTAGTATTAATAGGCATTGCAATGAATGAATAACGTGTATGTTATAGATTTTTTACAAATGCACACAATTATGGACTTAAAAACGTTAATCATACATACATACATACATATCTTAACGCCAAATCCCTTGCGGGGTAGGCAGAGACAATTGAGCGCCACTTGTCACGGTCACGACATACCTCTTTCGCTTCTTCGACATTCATCAACCTCTTCATACATGCCCTTTTGTTTCGATGGCTTTTCAACGCACCTTCAGCTATTGTTTTATTAATTTGGTCGTAATATGTGAGTCTAGGTCTGCCAGGGCCTCTTTTACCCACGACTTTCGCATTATATATCTGGTTCGTCAATCTCTCTGCATTCATCCTTTCAACATGCCCGAACCATCGTAGCATGCCTTTCCTTATTTTTGTCCCTATGCTTTCTTTCATACCTACCCTTTTTCGTATTTCGTCATTATCATTTCGTTAATCAATAGGTTTAAATTGGATTCAAGTAAGTTCGCTATTAGACAAAAAAGTTCCATAGTTTTTAAGTCGGATTTTTTTTATGACATCGTTGGTACTAATTATTATTAAAACTGTTTATTACACTTTACTTAAAAGTATATACAAAAGCGGAACAGTTAACATGTGGGGTGCAATTTTAACCAATAAACTACATAAATACTTAATAATATATACTTATTATAGTAGATCTATATGAAGATAATATATTATTGGGAAGTAGAAAATTGTGAAGTTATAATATATTGTTCTGCTTGTTTAACAATAAAAAAATAATTAGTTTTTTTTAAATAACAATTGGTAAAGAAGTTAGAAGGATGCGTGAGTAAAGAGTAGACCGTAGCGGTTTTAATAAGTCGACTTGTAGGGCTGTTACGCAATACAAAATTGATGTAATCTGCAGTACATCAACCTCCTTCTGACCGCCATATCTATAAGGTATCGTCAGAGACATGTATGTATACAATAAATCCGAAACTACAGGAATATCGAAAATATATTAAAGAAGTAGTGTAGTAACCTCTATTATTGTCATTGCCTAAGTCAGACAGACAAGCACCTGTCTGAATGTAAAGAAATACGTCACTTGATAATTAATAAAAACATTCCTAAAGTCTTATAAAAACAATCTAATATTTTCTACGCTAAATTGGTGACCCCGACGAAAAAAATTAACGTTATAAATCAAGAACATAACACAATAGAAGCAATCTCAACAATAAACAATACTAATGAACGTAAAGAAATACGTCACTTGATAATTAATAAAAAATTAAAAAAGGGAAGCCTCCTTTCTTAAACCAGCCTATTGTCGGTCGCAAACCCGAGACACCATTCTTCTCATCTCTTACCCACACACGATGGACCCGGCACCCGCACGGTGAATCCATGGAATGCTTAGAAATTTGTCTTCTTCTCATTGACCGCCTCCGTGGTCTAGTGGTAACAAACGTTGCCGTGAACTCGGGAGGTCGTGGGTTCGATTCCCACCGGGGGCAAGTTGTACATTGTATAATTTGTCTCGGTCTGGGTGTTTATATGTATAATATGTATATATTTACAAAAAAAAAAAAGTATAATATGTAGTTTATCAACCATCTAGTTTCTGTAACACAAGCTACGCTTACCACGGAAACTAGATGGCGCTGTGTAACCTGTCTGGAAATATTTATATTTACATTCCTAAAGTCTTATAAAATCAATCTATTATTTTCTACGCTAAAGAAGTTTCGGGTCGAATAAATAATTTCATCTGGAGCTTGCTGGAGTAATCCGAGATGATGGCAAGAGATACGATGGTATTGGTTGGTCGACTTGGAAAGAGAACGCGCTTTGGTGTGGGACATCGACAACCTCGCTGCGTCGCACCTCAGGAGAACTACGCATAAACCGGGGGCCGCGGCGAAAGATGCGGACTCTAATTATATTGTCTTTTAAATTTAAAATGTTTTATTCGAAGTAATATACAACCAGTATAAAATACCTAAATAATAAAATTATAAGTAACTAAACTATAAATAAAAAATGTCCTCTAGAGATGTCCCATCCGAGATAGTCCCAATGAGACTGGCAACATTTCCCCTCTGTATAGCGAGGCAGAAATAATTGCCAGCCTTCCTGTCTCCAGACCTTTCTGTCAGCCTTTTAGTTGTTAATTGTCTTTTCCTTGCCAAACATTTACAATTCTTCCACACGGCCATAAACCTCGTGGTAGAGTGGCGCCAGCAATGAAAACTAAATCACCGATATTCAGTTGAGGTGGTGGATCAAGAGAAATCGTTCTGGGGCCGGTCCGCATATACTATGTCGATGGTAATTGGGTATTTATTACAAGAAACAATTCTGAGATGCTCCAGGCAATGTAGAAAACAAGTAGGCACATCATTTACGATGCGGTAACCGACTTTGTTTTGGTCGCTACCACAAAACCAGTTTATTTAGTACAACAACCTATATTTTACGATTTACATATTTTAAAAAAGACAATATTTTTGCGCTTTCTGAGAAAATATATAACATTTATGGCTGTATTTTTTGTACATCAATTTCAATTCGTTTCGATGCTTGAAATTTGGCGATATTAAGTTCAATACATAATTTAACAAGAATAAATAACTGTGTCGATAGCTCTTATGTACACTCGTGTTAAGTTGCAAAAATTATTGCCTTGTGTCGCAGTGGCGCGTTGGTGAGTGCGGTTGTAAGAACAATAATAATAAATATTTCCAGACAGGTCACACAGCGCCATCTAGTTACCGTGGTAAGCTACGAGGCTTGTGTTACGGAAACTAGATAGTTGATAAACTACATATTATACTTTTTTTTTTGTAAATATATACATATTATACTTATACACATACACCCAGACCGATACAAATTATACAATGTACAACTTGTCCCCGGTGGGAATCGAACCCACGACCTCCCGAGTTCACGGCAACGTTTGTTACCACTAGACCACGGAGGCGGTCAACTACACACTTTACAACACCACCATTCCCGTGCCTCGGACAGCAATTTAGGCCGTCACGGTCCCGGTTCCACTAATACCAACTTTATGAGTGTAGGCCAAATTCTCCAGATATACTCGTATGCTTTGGAAGGCCCATCTCCAATAGTTACAACCAGACGTTGTTTTCTAGGGGCTGTAATGAATGGTAACTGAATCCGTTTTTAGTGGCATTTAAATAGCCGCGTTTCCATACATTTTGCCATCGTAGTCTAGCGGTTAAGTCCGTTAAGAGGTACCGGGTTCGATTGCTAGTCGGGACTAATTTTTTATTTTTATAAATTTATTCGTAATTATGAATGTGTTAGATATTGGGTTATAATGATGTTTAAAAACATTGATATAACCTAACTGTCATTGCCATTGGTTGTTTATAAAGCCAATACTTTAGTTTATTCATATATTTAAATAAGAATAATTCGATAACTAATTAACAGAATGATAAAATTGACAATCCGTATCATCTTTAATATACTAGGCCAATCATGACAAGTGGCAAGCTCGTCGATGTCTCCAGCGTACCAAACTCGAGAAATATCACAAGTTCAATATTATTTAAATGTATTTGTTTACATTAATAAATATTTTTGTGTCTCGACCAGGAATCGAACCCGGCACCTCCGAGTCTAAATTCACGGACTAGACCACGGAGGCATATATATGAAGATAATATAATATTAATAAGAATATTTTTTTTAAATTTAATTTCTATTTGTTTGCTATGCATATAATTGTGGACATGATTGCTGGTCAATATGAGTTAGCTAATAAAGCAGCTTTTCTTGAGGTTTCATTAAAAACTAGTTACATTAAATGTTGCATTATTTCACACATAAATGCCACACCACACCTGTATGTTGGTGCGTGCATGACCCAGGCTTACGCGCCGTAACAGTGACCAAGTTTATGCATGGTTTTTTGTAATACAGCCGCGGGCGAAACTCAACATTCTTTATTCGCTTAGTTTTATTAGTCTTCTGCCAGCAACTGCATCCGTGGTCTAGTAGTTAGGTCCATCTATTTGGACTCATAAATAAATAAATATTTCCAGACAGGTCACACAGCGCCATCTAGTTGGTAAGCTACGAGGCTTGTGTTACGGAAACTAGTAAAGTAAAAAAAGTAAAGTATCATCACGACCGTTTTCCCTTTCGGGGTAGTCAGAAACCACGCTTATATATATATAGCGGATTCACATTTAGCCAACTTTACTATAAGCCAATCATGACAAGTGGCAAGCTCGTCGATGTCTCTAGCGTACCAAACTCGAGAAATATCACAAATAAATTAAATATTAAACTAATGCATTTATTTACATTAATAAATATTATGGGCCCAAGGAGTTGTCCAAACGGCTAACGGAGAAGTCTGGAGACAGGAAGGCTGGCAATTATTTCTGCCAACGTATTAGCTTAGCTATACAGAGGGGAAATGTTGCCAGTCTTCTTGGGACTATCACTGAAGGGTCGTCTCTAGAGGACATTTTTTACTTATAGTTTATTTTTTATTAGGTTTAGTTTATATTTATATTTATTTTAATTTTTACTTTTAAGTAGTTTTAATTTATATTGTAATTATTTTATACTGTTTATATATTACTTTAAAAAATTAAATAGATTAAAAAACTAATTATAAATAAAAATAAATATTTTTGTGTCCCGACCAGGAATCGAACCCGGTACCTAAATCTAAATCCACGGACTTAACCGCTAGACCACGAAGGTTTTTTTTTTGTAAATATATACATATTATACATATAAACACCCAGACCGAGACAAATTATACAATGTACACACATCAAAAAAGTCTAGGGATCAAGCATGTTTATGCGGATTTCTTGTGATTGAGATGTGGCTTTGTAATAAATTTATGATTTTATAAATTTATATGGATCCTTTTTGGTGCATTTCATAATTTAAAACAGGAACTGTCAATCAAATTCGAGTAAAAGATGAAAATCAGCTGTCAATATTTTCCCTATAAAAACATAAGACGCATTGAAGACATTATTAGTGCTACTGTTTCCCTACTACTGATTAAAACCAACGTTATTATGGAGCGGCGACGTCATTTAAGCAGGGAAGAAATGATCAGAGCCGTGGGAATGATAGAAGCTGGTTCCCGGCAACGTACTGTGGCTTTAGCTCTGAATACAAGTCAGAGTGTTATCAGTCGACTTTGGACACGTTACCGAACCACTGGTACCGTGGCTGAGCGCCATGGAGGACGGTATCGCTGCACTACACGGAGACAAGACCGATACATTCAAATCACAGCTCGAAGAACTCCAACAATAACCGCCATGATGTTAGCCGTGAGCCTTCATCGCTCTTCAGGGAACTTAATTAGCGACCAAACAGTCAGAAACCGCTTGCATGAAGTGAACCTTCATTCCCGAAGACCGCTACGGGTACCACCTATAGCAATGCACAATCGTAGGACTCGATATCAATGGGCTCTTGAACACAGAAATTGGACAGAAGAACAATGGCGTTTCGTGTGCTTTTCTGATGAGTCTCGTTTTGGTATGAGGCCGGATACAAGACGTATACGACACTGGAGAACCCCTGGACGCCAACAGCGATTAAAATCCTGCCAGGAAGTCCATCCTTATAGTGGTGGAACCATCATGGTATGGGCGGGTATTTCGATCGGCGGAAGAACTGAGTTGATTTGGATCAGAGGCAACCTCAACGCTCAAATTTATGCTGAGACGGTTGTATCAGACGTCATCGTTCCTCTACAAGTGCATATCGGTCCCTTATTTCAGTTAATGCATGATAATGCACGACCGCACACCGCAAGAGTTGTAAGACAGACTCTCGCCGCAGCTAACATCAATGTCCTGCCCTGGCCTGCTCAGTCGCCAGACTTGAACCCGATTGAGCATGCATGGGATATTCTTCAGAGAAGAGCTCTGCCGAATATGGAGGGTATCCAGTCGCAAGAAGACCTTTTTTTGTTGTTGCAACGAACATGGGCGGCCATTCCACAGCGTGATTTGGATGAACTCATTTTGAGTATGCCAAACCGATGTTCTTGTGTTGTTAGTGTTCGCGGTAGAAACACGGATTATTAATTGTTTAAGTTACCCAATAAAATTAAAAAAAAAACTGTTATTTCAGTCTTTTTTTCGAACTTTAATGTTAGTGGTTCAAATGTCAAAAATCCCTTTATTAGGAAAATGGCAATTTTTTTTACTAATGCAAAGGTGACTTGGTTTATCGTTACTGTAGACAAACGAAAACATTTTATTTGATCAATCCTTAAAGAAAATTTTAATGAATATCAATCAGGAGAAAAGTTATTGCAAAAATATATGTTGATCCCTAGACACTTTTGATGTGTGTATAACGTGCCCCCGGTGGGAATCGAACCCACGACCTCCCGAGTTCACGGCAACGTTTGTTACCACTAGACCACGGAGGCGGTCATGTTCTATTCCTGGTCATGACACAATATGATACTTTTTTTGTAGCAGCTCTAGATTACTTATTGGGTCGCTTCGCCTCTTGGCTTTCCACTGACAGGAGTAAAATTATTTTAAATAATGACCTGTCACAAATACCTGTAATAGGTTGAGGTGAATTTTAACTACGCCGTTATACTCTATTTTATCTATGGTTTAAATTATTAAATATTTATTAAATACTCAAATTTCGTTAATGCCGTCTTGCAAGCTCGTTCCATAAATGTTAAATGTATTGAGAGACCTCCTTAGGCCTAATTCTCTGAGTAAATAGTGCAAAGATGACTAAGTTCCAAAGGTATTCGTAATATAAACTGTTAGGCCGCAAACCACAGCCATTGTTAGACTGCGTAAGGTAATTCTGTTGTAACTTATTAAACATTGTTAGATGTTGTAGAGCTATTTGTCCCAAAAAGTATCAAGCAAGACGATTTGCAATGTTCTTTTGTGGCTATTTTATTTTACTACCTGACACGGCGAACATACCGCATCATAACCGAAAGTGGCATAGAACACTTTCGACTCTTAGAAAAAATTGATTGTTTCTATCAATAGAACAATATATTATAACAATGAATATAATGGGCGAACTTTTTTTTTTTTTTTTTAATACGGGGCCCGACATGTGACACCGCGCCCACCTGATGGTAAGCGGAACGCGAGGTCCAAGAATGGGAGCTACTGACGCCAGCCTCAGACTACCGACATCAATCCCAACCACTATACCGGCCTATAAAGATGCTTTTTCACACTTCGTTTAAAGGACTCCAGGTTATAGGAGTGGGGAAACACACTGGCTGGGAGAGCATTCCACATCTTCAGCGTGCGACAGATGTAAGAGTCTCCAAATTTATATGTACGCGTAGGGATTAGTGGCTACGGTATGTGGATGCATATTTTGGCCTGTGCGAGTGGTTCGGTTGCGGAATAGAGAAGAAGGGATAAGGTTGTGGAGCTCTTCAGAACATTCACCGTAGTAATGTAACCGTAGGACTTAATGTCGCTAGACATTCTCTGACAGCCAATCTTAGGGACACTGTAGAACATTAAAGACGTAAGGTAGGTGCTATTAGAGAAATATGATTACGTAATAAATATGCAATATTATCTAAACTACAATATTAAATGCTATAATAAACTAAATACTAATAATACATACACATAACGTTTTATTAATACATTAGGTACTTACATACATTACATAACATTAATACATACACTAAGTAATATTTTTTTTTTTTTTAAGTGTCTTTAAAGGACATTGTACATAATACATCAGCCCTAAACACGTAATTTATTTGCATAATATATGTTCATAACAGAGTTCATAACCGAGTTGGGGATCATCAAATTCCAAGTGTTGCAGATTTTGATGCTTTTCAAGGAGTAATTCACGTCAATATCGCCCTAATACGAAGGGTATACGGGAGTTCACAGCGCGGGAAAACCGCAAAAATAAAGTGTAACTTCTGCCCCATTATACTCGTATAGAAGTCGTTTTCCATAAATAAATAAAATAAATATTTTTGCGTATGAATTCGGTTTACAAATGTCTTACTTACAGTTGTTAGAATCTATTCAAGAAGCGTATGAATACTATTATTTTAAATAGCATATGATGAATCGATCCCAGCCATAGTTACTTAAGGTAATAACCTAGATTTAAGATGTATTGACATCCGGCTCAAGGTCGCGGTGACAGGTCGAACAACGGCTAAATCGGTGACTACTTGAAGCATTGACTCGAGCCGGTATTTCAATCACGACGTACTAGTTCATGACTGACCTAATATTTTGTCATCGGTCTATGTAACAGTTAACTGTATTTGACATTGATAATGTTATTGAGTGGTTCGGTTGTAAGAACGCATTCCTTAAAATCCTCGGTCAAAAGTTCTTACGTAAATAGAGAGCACGTTAAGCCGTCTTGGTCCCGGTTCCACTAATACCAACTTGTGGAATCATTAATAAATTGTCGTAAAAAATTGACATCAGAGCCTAGCCAATCCGCCTGCGCGCGGCAAGTGTAGGCCAAATTCTCTAAAAAATGCTGGGAGGCCATCTCCAACAGCGCCGATTGATGAAAAGACACCCAGTAAATAAGCCGACAGATTCAGCCAGCTAGGATGGGCAGGATTCAGGAAGTTACGACACACCTTCCTATCGAACATACCACAGTATTTGAAGTTTTCAACCAGTGCGTTCTTCCAGTAATGTCGTATGAAGCGGAGACGTGAACACTGACTATAGTGAGATTTCTCTGAAGGATAAAGTCATATACGTTGAACCAAGATTACCGCCTTAGCTTTCAAAATTAGGAGTTAATTATAGTACATTAAATAAAAAAATTGGAACCAAAGTTACTGACATAGCATTTAAAATTAGCAAGCTGAAGTGGCAATGGGCCGGACACATCTGCCGCAGAACCGATGAACGATGGAGTAGACGGGCTCTGAAGAGGAGACCACGTTACTGGAAGATGCAGAGTGGGACGACCCCCCGCCAGATGGACGGATGACCTAAGGAGGGTCGCTGGTGGGGGTTGGATGAGGATTGCAAAAGACCGCGTGCAGTGGCGAGCCTTGGGGGAGGCCTATATCCAGCAGTGGAGAGACACACGCTGATGATGATGAAACATAAATTAAAAGCTACCTAAATAATAAAAATAAAAATAAACTAAACCATAAATGAAAAATGTCATCTAGAGACGTCCCATCCGAGATAGTCCCAAGGAGACTGGCAACATTTCCCCTCGGTATAGCGAGGCTAACACGTTGGCAGAAATAATTGCCAGCCTTCCTGTCTCCAGACCTTTCTGTCAGACGGTTTGACAACTCCTTAGCCAAGCGCCTCGCTGACGGTCCCCATGGGCCCATCGTCTCGACCCCAAACGGCGCAAATTCGTAACCGATACCAAGGTTGGCGTATTTGCGCAATTTGAGGTTTAATTTCAAAATTAGCAAGTTGAAGTGGCAATGGGCTGGACACGTCTTCCGCAGAACCGGTGAACGATGGAGTAAACGTGTCCACGAGATCACGCATACCACTTACCACGCAGTGTGAGTTGACCCCCTTCCAGATGGACGGATGACCCGAGGAAGGTCGCTGGTGGGGGATGGATGAGAGTGGCAGAAGATCGTGTAAAGTGGCTCCCCTTGGTGGAGGCCTATATTTAGCAGTGGAGAGACACAGTCTGATGATGACGATGATAAAGTATGTGTGGGACATAATTATATATTTTTCTATTTTAGAACCAACCTATCGGAGTAGAGACGATGGCAAGCGTCCAGACGGAATGACATTAGTTCCTTGGAGATTGGGTCAATCCCTGGTATGGGATTTTACCTGCTGGGATTCCCTAGCCCCTTCCCACCTTCAAGGAACTTCTGTTAGAGCTGGTGTTGCAGCGGAACAAGCGCAGATCAGCAAGCGTCGAACTCGAATCGGAACTTAAAGCCTTTTATAAAGAAATTGTTCCAAGACTCATTGACGTCTCTGATGACAATAGGGCTGGCAGTTTTTTCTCCCAAAAATTAAGTATCCTATTTCAAAGGGAAAATGCTGCTAGTGTATTGGGCACCATGCCACAAGACAGCGATTTGGAGGAGCTATTTTTTTGTAAGTATGTATTTTTATTTTCTATGTATTATTATTATTATTTTTTAGGTTAAATTTAGATTTTGTTTTAATATAGTTTATTATATTGTAATTCTTTTATATTATTAAGTATATTAATTTAAAACCAAAACGTGTAGCAAGTACCTTACAGGCAACAAAGAAATTGTCTTGGAAATTGGGCAAGGGTCAGGCTCACTGATCACATGTTGCAAATTAGATTAACGCTTGTATGCAAACCATACAATGGTTATAGAGTCGCTTTCAATTACCTTTTGAGGTCATGCATCGATTGCAACAGCGCCTGACAATTCTGATGGTTGTGGGATGCGAAGTCCAATAACTGGTGTTAACCCTGGCAGCGTTTTAATTTATTTTATTCTATTTTACTTATAGGACATTCATCTTGTATGGGGATTTGGCCTTAATTGTATTTACTTATATGCATTTGTAAATGAATGATTCTAACCATATTAAGAAGAAAAAAACAGTTTAGGTGTGAAAAATGTTTAAAATACCATTATGACAGTACTAAAGGACTTAATCGATCGAAAACAACATATACATATTTTTTTTTTTCAAATAACTTAATTGACAAGAACACTTGCAACATTTGCACAGCGATGCTGATTTTATTTATTTATTCGTGGGAAAATTTACAGCCTTTGCAATATTATGTATACAAAAAATATCTAATCTCAAAGCCTTACAAATTTTCACTGTTAGCTATAATGCAAAATAATAAAAATAAGAACCAACAAAATCAGTACAATAACAATGAGACATGAAATAACAATTGCATTTGTATACTGATCCCGTTTTACAACTTAAGAATTATACAATATAATAAAATTAAGTGTAACAAGTATTAGTAACAATAAGTAGGTACTCAAACAACAATTATTTTCTGCAAATAATGCCAGCCCTCTTGTCACATACAGCATTAACACATTAGACCAGGGTTGCACAGACTTATTAATACTAGGGGCCACTCGGCCAAATCATGAACTGATAGCGGGCCGGCCGCCAGAAGTAGGTATAGGTAGTTAAAGACAATAAAGAATTGATAAAAATTTATTAAAATTAAAAAAGAAATTATTAATTTGAAGCGTGGCACTGCATAGTGCTTACAATCTTTTTTATATTTGGCTCAAATTTACTTGTAGCAACACGTAAAACTGCTTCCAAACTTTCATTTGCAAGGCGGTTTCGATTTTTTGTTTTATTATTATTTAGTATTGAAAAAGTTTGTTCACATATATAGGTAGAACCAAATAAGCTGGCACATTTCAGAGCGTTTATGCGCAACTCTTCGTACATATTTTTATCAATGCAGCGGTAAAAGTTCAGCAAGTCTCCTTCGTTGAATTTGTTGCGTAAATCTTGGTCATTTTGAATGTCGATAATTTCTAACTGCATTGACTCTGGCGCATTTTCAACTGAAATAGTGAAAGGATTGCTGAATATGTCCAACAGAGGTTTCACTTTTTTAAACTCCGAAAATCTGTCTTCAAAAGATTGAATCAAAATATCTAGCTTTTCTACATAACTGAAATTAATCGCAGTTTTGTTGAATTTTTCAGCCATTTTCTTATAATTCGGAAAATGATTATAATTTCCAGAATTCAATTGTGATCTGAAAAGTGTCAGCTTGCATTGAAAGGATGTTACATGAGCATAGAGCTGGGATATCAGTTGATTTTTGCCTTGAAGCCGTGTGTTCAAGACATTCAAATGATTTGTAATGTCAACTAAATAAGCTAAATCACACAACCAATCAGGATTTTTAAGTTCCGGGACATCCCTTTGCTTTTCCGCCAGAAATATTCCAATTTCTTCTATTAAATTTAGAAATCGTTCCAGTGTCAATCCACGACTTAGCCACCTTACTTCTGTATAATACAGTAAATCTCCGTATTCGCTTTCGATGTCATCAAGGAATTGTTTGAATTGTCTGTGATTGAGTCCTCGTGATTTTATGAAATTTACAGTCGAAACTACTACTTTCATTACATTTTGAAATTCATTTTTTTTAGAACAGAGGGCTTCCTGGTGTATAATGCAGTGAAACTGCATGAGATCTTCAGTGTTTATGTTTTTTTCTTGCAGGTGCTTTTTCAGCAAAGTAACTAGCCCGGAATTGATACCAATCATGGAAGGAGCACCGTCAGTCGCAACTCCCGATAACTTAGATAAGTCCAAATCAGTTTTTGAACACTCGTCCAAAAGTCCATTGAGTATATCAACTCCTTTGGTTTGACCTTTCAATGAACACATTCCTAATAACTCTTCGAAGACTTCAAAATCTTGAGTAACACCTCGTATGAATATGAGAAGTTGAGCTGTGGAACTAATATCAGTCGATTCGTCGAGTGCTAATGAAAAAAATTCCATGATCTTAGTTTTTTCAATTAATTGTTCCGCAATATTACCTGACAAGGACATAATTCGTCTTTGGATAGTCATACGATTCAGTTGAATTTTCTCAAACTTTTTTGCTGCTTCTGGACACATTTTCTTAGCGGCAATTTCCATGCATTCTTTTACAAAATCGCCATCATTGAAGGGGCGACTTCGCTTTGCTATCATTCGAGAAATTTCATAACTAACTTCTGTAGCCGTTTCTGAATCTTGAATGTGTTTTGTAAACATAGCTTGCTGACCAATAAGCTCCCGTTTTAAAGACAACATTTTTTGCTTTCTTAATTCGCCTGTAAACTTGGTAAAAGAAGGATGCTGCGTTTCATAGTGCCTTTTTACATTATAATCCTTTGCAATCGCAACAGAATTCTTGCAAATTAAACAAACGACTTTGTTATGCGACCATACAAAAAAGTATTTCTCAGTCCAAATTTCTTGAAACTGCCGATTTTCATCTTCAACCTTACGTTTTTTACTAGGTCCTGGCTTCTCCATGTTGCGTTCTAATCCTGGCTAGGATTAACACAGCACCTAAAAACAATTACAGTACCCACTTAAATTACCTATCCTTTTTTAAATTATCAAAAATAATTGATTAAATATTATTTCTCAGAAATTTTAAGATTTTTATACAGATTTTATCTGAAATAATGACGTAATTATTACAGTTAGAGAAATTCTTATAAAAATAGTAATTTCTTTGTTTATTTTAATATTTAGCCAACATTAAAGCTAAATTTGATTAAAATTGATTAAATAGGTAGGGAAACACTTATTAATAACAGAGTTTTACTTACGTTTTCACAACACAATTATACACGGCACTTGACGGGTTAACACTGCAACAGGAAATCTACGTTGAATGTGGATCAAAATATATGACACCGGCTAGTCGAGTTAAAATCTACACTAGAACTATTGCCTCCCAAAAACACTAATAAACTGCACTTATTCTCAATCACTTATTACTTCGCTTTGTATTTTCGCGCTTATTTCTTTCTGTTGTTGACACTTCACTCAAATGAAAAGCGAACTGTTCGGCCGCTGCGGTTAACGTGATTTTTATACCGCGCAAACGACTCTGGAAGCTTCGTGTAGATACGCGAGCAATCGGGAATACGGGACTATATCTATCTCGCTTGCTCACCGCGCTAGAAAATTCTTGATTTCTATAGCGAGCGATGTTACTTGACTTAGCAATTTTGGGCGCTAGATTCAAATTGCGCGCGCGCGAGTTTCACATTACTTTTCGAACATATTTTTTTTTTGTTTTATTCTGGAATAGAATTCAATATTTTTCGAATGCACGAGAGTATTATTTTTGCTGTCGGCGGGCCACCAGTATTCGACCCACGGGCCGCATGCGGCCCGCGGGCCGCGGTCTGTGCATCCATGCATTAGACAGTTCTTTAAATAACTTCTTAACATTAGCTCCATTTTTTTTTCTATATTAGCACAACATGGAACTTTGAGTCCACCTGATGGTAAGTGGCGCGCGAGCTCCATGAATGTTAACAACTGGAAACAGACACTTATGACTAACATTAGTCTTTAACACTATACCGAATTGATTGGACATGACAGCAATTCGAGCCTGATCCCGAAACGTGTCTAGAAAATCAAATAGTCTAGACTAAAATGCATAAACACATTCGCATTTCACAGCAATTTATTCAATTTTTTATTTATACTTAGTCTAAGTATATTGTGGTAAGTCTTGGTCTGCCAGGACCTCTTTTACCCACAACTTAAACTACTATCTTCACTCATTCTTTCAACATGTCCGAACCATT
This sequence comes from Tinea semifulvella, assembly GCA_910589645.1. NCBI lineage: Eukaryota > Metazoa > Arthropoda > Insecta > Lepidoptera > Tineidae > Tinea > Tinea semifulvella. Next base: position 9,965,223 of record OU342610.1, read on the forward strand.
GAAGCATGCCTTTTCTTATTTTTGTCCCTACACTTTCTTTAATACCTACCCTTTTGCGTATTTCGTCATTACATATGCATTCTGTCAAAGTGACGCGCATATCCGACGCAACGAGCTCTTTTCGAATACATGCAACTCTCATGCATAGACATATTCACGTCTCGCTACCATACATAAGTTTTGATACCAGCATGGCATTGTGATGGCGAGTCGAGCTTTGTCATTGACATTTCGACTGGCCATCAGTGACCCCAGGGCATCGTTAACACTATTCTCCGCGTTCACCCTTCTTTCAACATCCCTATCATACTTCCCATCCGCAGTGAAAACACTGCCCAGATATATATAAGGTTTCTATACAAGCTTCGAGTAAATGCGTAAGCTTGTAATGTACAGCTGTTATCATTACCAGAGCTATGTTCAATCTTAATCGGCACTACACGTGTGGTACCAGTTCATGCCTAACTGTAACCTGGCCTATTCTGTCTGATACTAGATCCAGTTTGAAACAATATTAAATCGAAAATAAAAAAATTAAAAATTGGCAGGGTCCTTGTGTGGGATGCGATATGTGCGACACATCCAGGTGATCTCGTCAAGCGCGGGAAGTGCGACGGTTTCTGCTGAGAACCTTAAGCTGCGCAAATACGCCAACCAGTACAGGTTACGAATTTGCGCCGTTTGGGATCGAGACAATGGGCCCATGAAGACACTCAGCTAAGCGCCTGGCCTAGGAGTTGTCCAAACAGCTAACGGAAAAGTCTGGAGACTGGATGAACGAGATCGTGTGAAGTGGCAAGCCTTGAGGGAGGCCTATATCCAGCAGTGAAGAGACAAAGGCTGGTTGTAATGAACAATAATATGTTTAGAAACGTTACGCATAAACACAACAACAATAGGGTTTATCCAAAACACATTACTGGGTTTATCGGTACGAACAGTAAATAAGTCCCCGCCCCGGCAGACTGGGCAAGTTACCACCATCCGTCCGCTTACCACCTATTCGAGAAAAACTTCTCGTTGAATGTATCTGATATTTGCAATGATGTCAAACTAATATTGTAAGCTTGCCATGGCCTTGCCACCTCTTAAAACAAGGCTAGTAAAATATCAGACATTTTGAACGAAATCCTGTGTTTGGTTTTGTATTTTTTATTGAATCACTTTTGTAAGAATAGAGCTCCATTTAAGTGTTTTTTATACTAGTGTATGTTGCAATGGGCATTACTCACATATCGAGGGCAAACATATGGACGGATTGTGGTACCTACCAGGTGTAATTGTTTAATTAATCCTTCGGTATGAATATACCACAGATAGACTGGCATTTGTGGTATTTAATATACTGTATTTAACGCGGGAAGAATTTAAGCGGGAATTTAATATAGGTACCTAGGTGTATTTATGGTTATTTTTTGTTATTGTGTTGATGTTCCTATGACACTACCAGTTCTGCTCCTTGTCTTCACATTGCACTCTCCAGGCCAGACAGATTTTTTAACGTTAAATATATATTGTGTACAATTTTGTTTTTATTCGAAGTAATATACAAACAATATAAAAGAATTACAATATAATAATTAACCTAAAAAAATAAACTAAATCTAAATAACAAATTAAATATAATAAAAAAAATTATACATACCTTATAATATAAAAATTTCCTCCAGGCCATTGTCCAGTGGCATGGTGCCCAAAACACTGGCAGCATTTCCTCGTTGAATTTCAATACTAATCTTTTCAGCGAGGAAGCTGCCAGCCCGTGGGTCACCAGAGACGCCGACTAGTTTTTTAGATATTTCTTTAAATAAAGTTTTTGCCTCGAGGCCCCACGGTCCCATGGTTTCGACGGCAAAGGCCACAAATATATAATCATTGCAAATGTTTATATATTTGCGGCGCTTGACGTTTTGAGCTTGTTCTGCCGCCGCACCAGTTCTGACAGTAGTTCCTTGAAGATGGGAAGTTGCTAGCGTGTCTACACATGTGACGTCCCACACTAGTGATTTTCCCAAACTCCAAGGAACTAAGGTCATACCGTCAGGTCTCTTGCCATCATCTCTAAATAAGCCCGTGGGTTCTAAAGTGGCTGGAATAGAGATGGAGGCAAAAGATCTGCGGATCAAATTATTGATAGAGCTGTGGCGGTAGGAGCGGCCGGCACTTTTAAAACAAGATAGACCATGGCGCCCCAGGCAGTCGATCGATTTTGTATAAATTATATTGACTTAACCAAATTCCGGTGGGAATGTACGGATAAGTTAGTGTATGAATAAGAATAAGAAGTGGTTTCTGCTGAGAACCTCGGTACAGGTTACGAATTTGCGCCGTTTGGAGTCGAGACTCTCAGGCACTCTCAGCCAAGTGTTTGGCCAAGGAGTTGTCCAAACGGCTAACAGAAAAGTTTGGAGACAGGAAAGCAGGCATTTAAAATTATAAAAATAACTTCTAGTTCGATAAAAGATAGTCCCAAGGAGATTGGCAACATTTTCCCTAGGTATAACGAGGCTATAATACGTTAATTTGTATAGAAATAATTACCAGTCTTCCTGTCTGTTTGAATTCCCTTCCCGTAAAATTGAAATGCAATATGCTAGAAAGAGACTATAGGTTGGTCTACAAAAAGCTCTTCTCCCTACCCAACCAAATACGGTATGATTCCGGTATTTCAGTAAGTGGTGCATAGATTCTGCTGGAATGCCTGTAGCACCAACTTTGATTTATGAATACGTTTCTGATCATTTTTAGCTAAAATTTACTTAAATTAGGCCTACAATTTGTAAAAGTACTTACCTAAATTAAATGTTATTTTTTATTTTTTTTATTTATTGTTTTCAAGATACACAAAAATACATCACCAATATTATATAGCCGTCCACAAAAACCTTTAAGGTTTATCTGGGTACGGCGAGTCACTCACTATCTGTATGAGAAATAATTCTGCTATTGACTCTTGTAAAACTTTTTAAACTTATATTTATATTTGTTATTATCAATGTATGTTCTTTGGAGCTCGGCGGGCATATCATTAAGATATGCTGAGGTTACATAATTCAGCATTCTTGTACCATAAACATTATTTGCCCCTAGAAGTTTAAACTGTTTTACGTAATTGAGAAAAATATTACTTATTATGCGGTGGTGTCTCGGTTGTAAGAACGCGTTCCTTAAATCCTACAAAGGTCGGTTCAAACCCACCCGGCATGTACCAATGAGAAATATGTTTGCTTACGTACATTTGTCATAGATTTACAACACCACCGTTCACGTGCCTCGGAGCGCACATTAAGCCGTCTTTCGGTCCTGGTTCCACTAATACCAACTTGTGGAATCGTTAATAAATTGTCATTAAAAATTGACGTCATATCCTCGCCAAGCCGTCTGGCCAACGTGGCGAGTGTAGGCCAAATTCTCCAGATATATATTCTGGAAGGCCCATCTCCAGCAGTGAATGTCTAGGAGTTTTAATGATAAAATTAATGATATTATTTATTAACTTTAGATTCGCGTGTGTAAGATTTGGCGTCAGCAGTGGATCGTGAATCTGACATTCGGCGCTCACTTTCTTATTGCGTAACATCCTCCGGTAATAATCTATGTAATCTTCGAATAAACTACCGTATATGCTTAATGGACTGTCCTATAATGAGATATGTGCAGCAGTTACTCATCAAGTAAATTTATACTTATATATTTTTTTAGCGTTGTGTAATTCTGTAGGTACTTAGGTAGGTTTTGATTTGTAAATCTGCTAATACGAGTATTGCACATTTCTTTCTCAGTCATATTAAACTTTTTTTTTTTCACCACGATTTTTGATATAAAAGCAGATTCACTTTGGACAAAGTGAATATATATATATATTAGATTAGATTATAGTAGTACCTTGTAGTACTTGACATTTTTATTTTAACATAGTTTGACATTATTAATTAGTATTTAAATTTTATTTTCTGTATTTGATTATTTAGCATTCAAAATGGCTCTTCCATAATTGTATTGATAGTTTGGGCTGTTTCTGGTCTTCGTCGTGTTGTTTCGTATTAAGCTGTCGGACCATGATTGTGTTATCTCGCTTACTGTAGGTAACTAATATTGGTTACAGAGTATTATAAATTGACTTAACCAAGTGTTCCAGACGGTCCCTACGGTGATAAATAAATGAAATGAAATGAAACTGTTAGCCAACTTTACTATAAGTGGCAAGCTCGTCGATGTTTTTAGGGTACCAAACTCGAGAAATATCACAAATAAATTAAATAATTTACGACCAGGAATCGAACCCTGTACCAAGTCTAAATTCAAGGAATTAACCGCTAGATCACAGAGGTATAGGTATAGGTAGGTATACTAAATTTTTTTTTTTTTGCAAACGAGGTCTTCCAAGTTCCAAATACCTAAAAGTTGATTTTTTTCTTCAGGAACAATAAAATAATAAAAAAAGACACACGACGCAATTATTTATTATTAAACACAAAAACCTTAATCCCAAAAAAAAAGTAAACATTTTCAGCAAAATTTGGAAAATATATCTGGGCAAAAGTCTTGCAAGATTCTTGCGCAAGACCAAGACTACCCTTCCCTAAGTCTTGGTTTTGCTAAAAATGTAGACTTGGGTAGTCTTGGTCTTGGTCCACTAAGACTTAGAATAAGTCTTAGATAAGTCTTAGAATACAGGTTTACTCGTAAGTCCGCCTCTGTACGATTGCATTTTTTTTTAATAAGAATGAATATTGCTGTTGCCTATTATTCGATTTATCAAATGTTTCGAGACAGTGACCTGTTGTACGCAAACGTTTTCCATTTCACGACTCGATGCACTCTATGGAGAAAGTGTCAATTATTTCGGACTATGAGAAATCAATCGTCTTTTCAGGTATTACACGGTTACCCACTTACATTACTTGATTTGAGACACGTTGAGTAATAAAACATTTTGTAGGTATTAAAAGTGCGTTTCGCGCCAATTCTTGCACTTTATTTTTCTGTTTTTTGGTTAACGATGGATGATGATTGAGGTGATAGGGAAGGCAAAGGGCCTAGCCCATACAGCCAAGTCTGACGTAATATATTTTTCTTTATTTCTCATTGGTACATGCCGGGGTTCTCACCGACTTTTTAGGGATTTTTATAGGAAAGTGTTCTTACAGTGTGCGCCATCATCGCTCCTGTTTTTTGCGCAGACATAAAAGAAACAGACAGGACCCTGATCCTCCTGATATTTATCGAAAAAAAATGGCGGATATCTTGTATCATTCATCATTTTCATCATCATTACAGCCCCTAGAACACAGCGTCCTAGACCTCCACTACTGGAGATGGGCCTTCCAGAACATATTTTGAACAGAATTTGGCCTTCAAAATCAAAATCAAATAATTTATTCAGTAAATAGGCAATATTTTTAGCACTTTTACACGTCATAACAGTTTTATTACATTTTATATTTATAGTTTTATTTAATTTACATAATGTATACATTATAATATTTACTAGTGATCAAAACAAAAACATATATCAGCTGAACAACTCCATAATTGGTAATGGATTTAAAATTACTGGTCAGGAACAGTAGAAACAGTTCACTTCACTCGCCGCGCTGGCCAGACGTCTTGGAGAAGGTGTATCACGTAAAACTTTTTACAATGGTAACTTATTTACACCTATGACGTTTTTTTTTTGTTTTTCGTGGTTTTTTATTTCATTTATAAGATAAGTGTATTTCAATTTTGATATTATTATTTATTTGAAAAAATGACTACAAAATATTTAATTAAATTAACATTATGTTATAATGGGCAGTCTCCATTAGTCAAAGTGAATCAAACTATTAAATTTGTTGTTATTTTAGTGTGGATTCTATTACTTGTCATTATTCTATCGTGCGCCATCTGTCGTGATGAATTAAGGTAGTGATACCCCATTGTCTCCAGTAAAAAAAATAAAAAACTCGTACTTATTTTTTATGCTGGTAACCATTAAAGCAATAATTAGGAGTTGGCAACCCTAAGTATACTGGAATAACGCGTCAGTGGTGAGGTAATTCTAAACTAGATTACTGCGCCTATACCTATGCTAATTTCGCTTGCACCTAATTAGGAATTTAAGGCAGGTAAATCTCCACTTCCGTAAGATTTAAGTCTCACTTAAATGGTATAGATAATTTGTATAGGCAAGGCGGCTTTAAAGTTAAAGAAGTGGTGAATTACAATCGGTTTTTATGAGATCAATTTCCACTGCTGCGTAGGCTCGCACAGCACGCGGTCTTTTGGGTCTGTTGCAACGCTCACCCGATCTCCGCCAGCGACCTTCCTTAGGTTATCCGTCCTTCTGGCGGTTTTTTAAATTTAATCGTAACTATTACAGAAAGTTATTTTTTGTTTCACAGCTGGAAGGAAATGTTGATTGAAGGAGGCGTTGAGGAAACGTCTTGGAATACGGGTGTTAGTCTATTTAAATTATTATATTAGGCTGTAGAGACTAGACTCTATTGCCAGAATAAAAAATAATAATGACATTGACTGCCTCTGTGATAAACCGTTGCCTCTACAGCTTATACTACGGTCTTCACTCTCTAACAAAAGCGTTTAATACAAATTCTTATAATATTGCATGGAGGAAAATTATAAATCGAAAAGGTAAAGTTACAAGCTCCAAGTTACATCAGATAAAGGTCTCTGACTTCTTGACTTTTGGGGCCATCGGTTAACAACTTAGAAACTACTTAAATGGTCGCTGCACCCAGCAAAAATAAATAAACAAGAAATAAAAGGAAATTCTTCCGAAATTATTGCCTGTCACATCGGTTTTTTAGAAGGTTTTGGGTTTTACCTGCGGGTTTAGTTTAGTTTTTTTTTGTGGCAACGATTTTTACTTTATTTGCCAATGAAGTTTGTAACATATTGTGGAGTGAGTTCCCTTTTGCACGGACATGTCAAGTTTAAGTTTTTATGTTTATATGCCCGACGTGTTTGGGCGATATTAACGCGAATTACTTCATAAAAAGCATAAAATACTACAACAGAATTTGATGATCTCCAACTCGGTTATGAACAAATATTATCAATTAATTACGTATTTAGGACAGATGTATTTTATACGATGATTCTATAAAATGTCCGTTAATAGAATAAAAATAAAAATTGGCCTAGAGTTAAGGTTAGTTTTTTTATGGCAATTATTTTAATTTATTTGCAAATGTTTTTAAGTTATGTTTTAGGTTTACCCTAATGTAAAGATAACATTTTTAAAGGATATCGACCTGGTCTGTACCAAATGCTGCCCACACATGGTCTCTTGCATGAATTATGTTTTTAAAAATTAGTGTAGGTACACGGTAGGTAAGTTGTGTTTTTACTAATACTAATACTACTTTACGTGTACTAATATCAACTTGTGAAATCGTTTATAAATTGTCATTAAAGTTGACATCAGAACCTCTCCAACCCGTCTGGCCAGCGTGACTGTAGGCCAAGGTCTCCCGAAATAAAGTATAGTTGTTACGTGCTACTTCTGGCCTACGAACTAGGAGCATCAGCATCTGCTTTACCAATTATAGACAAAGCTCGTTCTTTTGGAATTCATGCAACTATTTCAATTGTAACTGTTCGGAACTTGATTTGTTTAATACGAAGCCAACGTTTGCTCGCAGCTACCAGATTGTTCTGTACTACCCATATGTCATAGCCGTGTAGACACAGCTACTGTTGTTAATTATTGTTTTTTGATTTTTGTAAATATTTTTTATTTTATTTTATGTTTGTAGTCCATTTGCGGTAACTTCTTTCCATTTATTTTTTCCAACTTTGTTATTAGTCATTAGTTATCCTTTAATAAATAAAGCGTATACATTTGTCATAGATTTAGTGCCTCAGAGAGCACGTTAAGCCGTCGGTCCCGGTTCCACTATTACCAACTTGTGAAATCGTGAATAAATTGTCATTAAAAATTGACATCAGATCCTCGACAAGCAGTCTGGCCAGCGTGGCGAGTGTAGGCCAAATTCTCCAGATATATATTCTGGAAGGCCCATCTCCAACAGTGGAGGTCTAGGACGCTGTGCTCTAGGGGCTGTAATGATGAAATAAAGGTTCTCATGATGACCAGCTTACTACACGGGCAAAGACGAATCAAACAGCTAGTTATAAATAAATAAAACTAATTACATTTTTCATCACTAAGAAAGCTAAAATTAAGTGCTAAAATAGGTACAGATTAATATTTATTTTTTCTTTTATGACTATACTAAAACGACTTTTTGTGGTAATTTATACAAATACAAATACAAATCGTTTATTAACACAAAATAATGTTGTTTCGTTATGGTGAACCCTGTCTCCTGCATGAGCTGTGCTGTATAACAGGAGACAGTGTCTTCCAATAATGATCATACAAAAAAAAGAATGGAAAAAGAGGTTACACAAATAGCAAGTAAAGAATTGTATGTGTGTGTGTGTGTGCGTGTTTGTGTGTGTGTGTGTGTGTGTGTTTAAAAAGGTGGGGAAGGGTGGAGAAGCAAGAGGGAGTGTAATATTGTTGATTAAACTCGTATATTTGTATTTTCCTTTAGTTCACTAGTTTACACTTTGGTTATGTCATCATCTCTTCGGTACTGTCATAATCGAGGTTAGATAGGTAACTTTTAAGTGATATTTTTAGTTCGTTTAGATTTAGGTGAGTAATTTTATTTATTGAGTTGAAACGGTTGTACAGCTTAGGGGATAGGTACTCGTACTGTTTCTGCGCATATGTACTGCGGGTGAAGGGAACATGAAAGTCCTGTATTCTTTTAGTTTTATATAGTGGTATAATTTGAGCTGTTTTGTGATACCTTTTGACGCATTGAAAGATAAAAAGCTTCCTGACTGTTAGTACGTCTGCTACTTGGTAAAGAAAGGTTGTTGGATATCGGTATTGAAGGAACATGGAAACTTTGAGGACTGCTCTTTGTGCCCGCTCTAATTCAAGTAAATGTGTTTTGAATGCGCCCCCCCAGGCACAAATGCAGTACCCAATTATACTTTGGCATAGGGCTTTATATGTTTGAATTATTAGAGAATGTCCAGCGGCATACCTTAGATTCCTAAATATGTAAATCAGTTTCCTCACACGGGTCGTTAATTCTGAGATTTGTATGTGCCACTTAAGACCTTCATCAATGAAAACGCCAAGATATTTAATGCTGTCGACTCGCTGAAGTTGCATGCAGTCGCCTGTCGCGGAGCACATTGATTCCCTCCTATTACATGGGTAAGTGTGAGACCTGATAAGGAATTGGTTACTCGGGAGGCTAGTTTTTGATTTGACGAAACATATATACTTTGTTTTATTGACATTAAGCGATAACAGACTGTCCTCTAACCATGCTGATACCTTTGAGAGCCCTTTTTCAACCAGCAGACGTGTCAAGTCCCATGTTTTTCCATGAAACAGGAGTACCGTGTCGTCCGCGAACATGATAAGCTCAGCGCCTTCAATATTTAAGTGGCAAAGTTCGTTGATGTAGGCCAGAAATAAGCTAGGACCAAGATTACTCCCTTGTGGAATACCGTAGCTGCAGGAGGCCTTGTCACTTTTGAAGTCGCCTATTTTGACACATTGCGAGCGCTGGTGGAGGTAGTCTCTAAACCAACTGTGCGGCTTACCCCTAATGCCCATAGCTTCCAGCCTTGCGAGCAGGATAGGTACACTGACTGTGTCAAAAGCCTTCTGCAGGTCCAGAAACACCCCAACCACTTTCTCGCCCCTATCCACTAGTTTCGTAACGGATGTGGTTAATTTAAGTACGGCATCATCTGTTGATCGGCCATGTCTAAATCCGTATTGTTTTCCGGATATAAAATTATTATTTTCTAAGTATGTGGTCAGTCTTTTGTTAACAATTTTTTCCATAATTTTGGAAATAGTGGATAGGAGAGATATTGGACGGTAATTGTTAGGAGCATTTTTATCTCCTCCTTTGTGTATTGGAGTTATAACCGATTGTTTAAAGGGTTTTGGAAAGGTGCCTTGTTCAAAACTTAGATTACATAGACGAGCTATTGGATTTGAGAGGAAGTGTTTAAGTTGTTTTAAGAACAAAGGTGATATTTGGTCGATTCCTGGAGCACTATTGGTTTTTAACTGTGATATAATTGTACTAACCTCTTCAGGGTCTGTTAGAAATATTGCCATTGACTTTAATGGTGGTGTGATCATAGGTTTCTTTCTTGCCAATTCATAGTCGTTGGTTCTCAATTTTGTCAATGTGTCATTAGCTAGATTTTGTCCTATCGAGGTAAAGTATGTGTTTACTTCATTTAGTGAGTCGGTGGGTGAGTTACTAATATGTAAAAGCTCTGTGGGTTTATTTTTGTCTGTTTTAATATTGCAAACTTCTTTTATTATTTTCCAAGTTTCTTTGAAGTTGCCTGAGTTTTCTTCTAATTTGTTTTGGAAATAGTTATATTTTAGAGTTTTAATTATTTTATTGCAAGTGTTTCGATATTTAAGAAAATTTGTTTTTAGTATTAAGTCGTCTGGGTTTTTTCTTGTTAGCAGGTTTAATTTGTTCCGTTTGCGAATACATCTAACCATACCTACAGTTATCCATGGTTTAAGTACTCGTTTTCTTGCTGGTATGTAAGTAGTTTTAGTATAGGTAACAATCATATATTGTAGTTTATTTAGAAGAAATTCTGTGGCTTCGTTAGTGTCTTTTATAGCGTAAAAATCATCCCATGTTTCTTTGTTAAGGTGTTGTATTATTTTCTCAATGTCCAAAGTGGTTTTCCTTTTATCACTGTCTCTAGGTCGCGTGGTCGTGTTAATGTGTAGTAGGATAGGCGAGTGGTCAGTTAGCTCGTCAAAGACATACGTGGAACAGTTATAACTGGTTTTCACCATAAAGTGGTCGATACATGACTTGTTTAATCTAGTGGGAAGATCTATACCTTGCTTGAGTCCATGGGTGGCCATTAAATTAAGATATTCATTTTTATAGTTGCTAATATTTTCTGGTAGTAGGTCAATGTTAATATCGCCAGTGAAGATTATATTTGGTGTTTTTGTTGTTTCAAGTATTGTATTAATTGAGTTTAGGTAGTTGTTTGGATTGTGGAAACTCGGGGGTCTGTAAGAACACACAATAGATATATCTTTGTTAATTGTTGTGTTATGTCTATACATTATTGTTTATGTAGGACACTATAGCTTACGACATAAGATAATTACAACCAACTTAGAAATATTTGTAGCTTCCTGTAGTTGGTAATGGTTTTTTGACACTTTTTCCATCTTGTATTATGTTCCTTGTTTGCCATTCTGATAGGGAAGGGAATAGCCCTGGTTTAGTTACCGAAATGTCTCTGAATATCTCTGTTATTTTTTTATCATTGTGTTTCTAAATTGGTGTGCGTCTTGATGATAGCACGCCATCCATTCCTATCTTCGGCGGCATGCACAACATCATAAACGCTATTTTTGGTGATAGGGCAAATTTGGTCGGTTCAACGCATTGGGCTCGTCCTCGTTAACACTCTGGCTGGGAGAGCATTCCACATCTTCAGCGGCGACAGATGTAAGAGTCTCCAAATTTATATGTATGCGTACGGATAGTGGCTACGGTATGCTTGCATATTTTGGCCTATGCGCGTATTCAATTGCAGAATAGAGAAGGGATAAGGTTGTGGAGGTCTTCAGAACACTCATCGTGGTAGAGCTTGTAGAACACGCTACCGGAGGCCATACGTCTCGGCTTAGCTGCAGCGATTTGAGATTTTTTAACAGTTTGGTGTCGTCCACATTAGTATTATGTTTATTGATCTGTAAGGTACTTAGCGGAACCATCCTTACTTGTGCTTTAAAAAACGTCTGATTAAGAGCGGAAAAAGCCGTTTCATCTTTCAGTATCTATATATAGTCATATAAAAGTCAATTTTATGTATGATTTTTTTTTATAAAAATATTTATTTTTATTTTTATTTATTACTTGAAGTAGGTATTTTAGTTATTTTCGTAACTTTTTTTTATTATTTTTAAAAGGAATTGTATGTTTATTATATATATATATATATTTTAAAATAGTTTCAGCTTTAGTTTTTCGAATAATATTTAGTTTTTGTATACTTATTGAAAATTTAATAATTTTGTTTATTTCTCATAGGCAATAAAGGCTACTGTAGTAATGTGGTGGTCGCCTATAATAGGTGCAACATCTAACTTCTGATTTAGTGTTAACTACAAATAAGTGTGTGATGTTAGCACTGTTGGCTACCCTATTATAAATAAATAAATATCCCAAGTTTTGTGGACGCTGTTTTGGTGTAGCTCTCAATGTAGTTTCGGTTGGTAATATAATAGAAGAACCTTAATTACAAACAATGTTTATTTTTATAAGAAGTTAACTATTACCTAAGACTAGTGCATCTCTGTAATTGTATGTAATTGTGTATGAGACCAAGATTTTCCATACAATAACAATATCTCACAACATCACTTTCCCATATTGTAGACAAAGAGCCAACCACACGTGTAGGTATGTATTTTGCAAGAAAAACTTTAGTATTTAGCAAATTTTCACCCTTTGTTATCTGTGTTATGTAGGCTAAGTTGCACCAAAATGTAGTAAATCTAACGATTAAATTTCAATTTCAATTTATTTATTACCCATTAGATACATTAAGTACACTGGGTTTTGTCACTTATACATATTCTTGTTTACCAATCATGGCAGGATAGCAGAAGTATGCTATTAACAGCAAAGAACAGCCATCGTCATTTACCACTTAACACTACAAACAATCAATACCTACATAGATGCTGCTGTACAAGGGCGTTGTCACTTAAAATCTAGAAAATAAACTATATTAAAATTATATAATAAAATAATTATTATTATTTTAATAAAAATAAAAATAAACTACAAAATTGTGTATGTCAAAATAAATAATCAAATTAAATTTCAAAAATAATAACAATGATAATAAAGAATAACTAAAAGAAAGCAGCTGTAGATGGGCGTTGTCATTATAAAATAAGAACCTTAAACTCTAAAATATTAATTTATAATATAAAAGTCATAATAATAAAATAAACAATAAGAAAAATAAGTGTTTACATAAAGTTAGTTAAAGGGTTTTATTAGTTAAACTTTCTAGCTTCCGAGCGACAAACTTGCGTGATATTTGTATTTGCAACTTTGACATAAAAAAAACAATACTACCTATATAATTATAAAAAAGTAAAATAAGTTTCATCACGACTGCATCCCTTGGTAAGAAACCACGCTATTAAAGAAGCGGATTCACATTTAGACTTTACTATAGGCCCATCATGACAAGTGGCAAGCTCGTTGATGTCTCCAGCGTACAAAAGAAATACCACAAATAAATTATAGTGTCCCAATCCCTACCTCACAACACAAATGGTTTCATTGTCCCAAAGGTTGGGTGCTAGTGAATGCTTAGCGGCATTAAGCCAGCTCCTCATAGTGCAATCAAGTTTTTAAATAAATTCTTTATTTTGTCACCGTACGTTCCCACCGGAATTTGGTTAGGCTAAGTTATGATTTAGTACCATCTATGTATATAGATAAGCCTATTCAATACAAAACGCACTCTTAAAAACGTGCCGCTTGCTTTGTGTACCTACCAACTTTGGGGGGCAATTCTCAAGCAAGGATAATGCCACATGCTTTATTCATCGGAAATTATATCACAATACATACAAAAAGATATATATACTTAAATATTAATATTAGGCGCTCTCGACGCTTGCTATCTCGCGACAGTTGGTGCAGCTACATGACTTCGATTGGTTTTACAGGAACGTTTTTATATCAGTGAGGGCCTATCTATATACATCGATGTTTAGTACACAATTTTATTCGGTACGAGTGTTATGTTATATAATTTACTTACTACATACTCGTATATCTATTGTGCCTGGAAAGTGTTATATTCGAGCAAAGAACAGAACTGGCAGTAGGTACCTTATAATAATAATAATAAATTCTTTATTGTACAGAACTAAAAATAGTGTGGGTACAAAGGCGAGCTTAATGCTATAAATGCATTTTCTATCAACTAACCTTTACCTTATGATGAAAAAATAAAAATAAAGGGTCTAAATCTACGGTCTTAACTGCTACACCTCGGTGGCAATTATAACTATAAAATTCAAGTTTGCAGCAAGCTAGCTTTCTGGAAATGCCACTTAAGTGTCTGCGTGACTCAAAGAGATTTTATACTGAATAAAACAGCAAAAATAATTTTAACGATTTTCCTCTATTTTACTACAAAAACAAATATTTGATTAATCTCCGAAATGTCCGTTATTTTATTCCCTAGTAAGTTGATAAACTACATTTCTCAAAAGTCTCTCAGTATTAAAAATATTGGATTGTGTGAAACCACAGAACACAAAATCACCGCGCGCTGCCCGCGCGTAAATTCCGTGCTCTGTGGTTTAAACCCTCTTAAACATGCAGCGTAGGTAGTTGATTAACATTATTGTTTAACACGTAAGTACCATGTCCTTAAATAACTAAAAAAAAAAAAAACACTTAAAGCGGATTTTTTAAAATTCTTTAGTTACAGACTATGATTTTGATACCGCGACAGCTGGTTCACGGTATCTAGTAAAATTAGTTCTCTCCCGTGGCTATATCAATTTTGTACTTAAGGAAGGCTCACATCTTAAGGTCGGATTTAGGTTATGTCAGGGTAAGTTTAGGGAAACACTAATGCTATGGACGTCTAGTCTAGCTCTGTGTTCCATTTATGACGAGTTTTTTGCTGTAGGTTGGTACCTACAGACAGTGCGAAATACGAGTACTCGGGACCAACTGATGATCATTACTACATTAAGTATACGAATTAGGATGTTACATACATACAAACATACATACATATCTTCACGCCAAATCCGTTGCGGGGTAGGCAGAGATAATTGAACGCCACTTGTCACGGTCACGACATAAGATGTTATTACGATTATTTTAGATTTTAAGGAATCTAATTATTGTTTTTTCCCATTTTTTTTAAACTAATTTACTTGACTATTATCTTATTTAGGTTAATAAATAACTTAATTATGTTATTTTTTGGCAAATGTTGTGATACCAAAATTGTACATATGTATATTAGATACGTTATAATGTGTTAATAAATACCTAAATACATATATATACACAGTGTAAACTCCATGTAACGTCACTCGATTTAACGACAAACTCCCTAAAGCGTCGAATTCAATTGGCTTTGGTTGGTTTAACTTGTCTTCCAATTCTGATTTTTCTTCTCTCCACTTAATAACGCCATAAAATACAAAGACCCTTTAATGTCGTGTAATATAGAGTTTACACTGTAATGTATAATTTTTAATTAATCAGTGTATGTCTTTTAACTATAACTAAATTTAAAAGGTTATTAATTGGTCGTTGTGGTGCAGTTCTGTACATGTTTTATTTTGTAAATCTGATATAGCTAAGTTTTCCTTGCAGATTCCTTTCTCAGTCAGATTTAACATTAACAGGTCACTGGAATCTGCTAAGCTGCTGGTCTTCTGCTAACAGCATACTTATTGGACCACTTTATTAATGACGTTTCATAAATGCCTGTAATAGGATTATGTGAATAAATATATTTTGACTTTGACTTACACCTATACAATCTGGGATAAAATATGAGTGGAATAAGAAAATGTTGAGTGTAAGTTAATAAAATAAATGGATTATTCTAATAAATTGATCTTGGTTACCGAAGCATTTTCCTTTCTCGTTATCCACAGGCTTATATTGGTAAGTAGGTATAATACAATTTCCCTAGTGTTGCTACCACAGAAACTACATTTCTTTATTTGTCATTAGTTTTTGGTACACATATAGTAATTTATTTTGTTGTATGCTAAGTAATTATTTTAAATAATATTAATTAACCTCGATGGTACTAGATTTAAAGATAGTTTATTTA
Organism: Tinea semifulvella; assembly: GCA_910589645.1. Classification (NCBI taxonomy): domain Eukaryota; kingdom Metazoa; phylum Arthropoda; class Insecta; order Lepidoptera; family Tineidae; genus Tinea; species Tinea semifulvella. Next base: position 9,981,171 of record OU342610.1, read on the forward strand.
AATTACTGTTAAAAACGCAAATTAAATTAAATAGGAAAATTAACTTACCGTATACCCATATTTAATTGTGACACGAAAAAAACTAAAACTTGCAACACTGAAATTGGGCTTACAAAAAAGCGCGCGAAAACGACCGCTTCGTTTGTCGACTGCGCGGCGCAGTGCTTTCTCCGTGGCTTTATAACCTGCGCACGGGCAACTGGGAGGTCGAAGAAATTCCACTTTGGCAATCTCCTTCGATCGATCGAATTCGCCACAATATAAACAAATATTGTAAGTGCAAATCATTTATTAATGCACGCCAATTGTAAAAGTGTTGCAATTGATTAAAAAATGTTCTTTATTTATTTTTGTAATTGATTTTTCGACACTAGTTTCTGTTTTTGTGTTATATAATTTTTATAAAGTAGCGAATATTCCCATGCGTACATATAAATTTGAAGAACTATTACATCTGTCGCACGCCGAAGATGTGGAATGCTCTCCCAATGTGTGTGGATGTCTGTTACCATAATTATTATCAATTACTCCTATTCCTAGATCTAACGTACAGCCAAGAGGGTAAGTGGTCACATGTCCTGAGGCCAACTGTACAAATATCTTAATTTTCAGTCGTTATCTAATAAATAAAAAAAAATTTATTTACTACATATGTTTTTTTATTAATTTAGGAACCTAATTCCAAAGAGTATATTACAAAGAATATATTAATGTAATTAATCTGTATAGGGTTTTAAATAGAACTGGGCTATGGTTCTTTACAAATGACCTGTGTCACGATTTCTCAAGGTCATTTCGAAGTACAATACACAGACGGATCTTCGTTCATTCCTTCCAATTTATACAAACAAGTACAGCAAGGACAAAAATACAAGCGAAGAAATCTGGCCATTTTTGATTTAGTCGACTCTCTCAAAATATAATCATTCGAATACAACGAATTTGGAGGTTTTTTATCAGGCACCCAAGATGAAAATGGAACGAGGTGTTCGTTTTTAATATTTAAACTTTCAGATGGTGGATCTAACATTAAAGTGGCCAAATTTATCATCGAAGAGCTATCAGCAACGTGTAGACCATCTCCGAGAACTGTGTTTCTCTCATCCTGTAACTCGGCATTTGTAAGGCATAGTTTCATTCTTAGCACAGTAACATCTGAATCACTTGGCCAAACAACGTCGGATAAATTCCGAATTTGATACTTAGTTCGTATGTTTTTAGATATTTTGTTGTTCCCAAGATTTGGTAATCCAGAATTTTGGCTTTTAGTCCAGTTAATAGATTCTGAACTATCGCATTCTGCGGGGATATCAAATAATATTTGGTTAAAAGTATTATTTTCTGTTTGTAAATCTATGATGTCTTCAATCTTTCGAATGTTTTGTGTAACATTGTGACCTTCTGCACTATATTTTGTTATGTCTGTACTTCCCATTCTTAAATTACCACAAATTAATTTAATAATAATTATATCTAATGATTATGTTTTTGTGTTTATTTAATCTAGTGTGACAAATGACTGATATCAATGTCAATGATGACTATGGTTGTATGCTAAAAAGGAAGAAAATTAGGTATTATAGTTATAAGTTAATAAGCCTTATCCGGCCTTTTATAAATCTAAGATAAGATCTACACAGTAAAATCAAAATAACAATGTTTGGCGCCACTTAATTTAAAACTCTAAACCTGTCTAAAATTAAAAAGATCATTGTCATTCAGGCTTCGAAACGTTCAAAAAGAATAAAAACATTAAGCAATGCGGAATGTTCCAAATTAAAAATAATATATATATTTATTTTATAATAATATAACATCTCTCTGTAAAAATATAAAAGTTTATTTAGGTTAACAATTTTATTCCTGATATTGTTTTAATTAAAAGTTACACAGCATGTTATATAATTTTATAGAGATAACAAGTAATAAAACTTTAGTACATAAGATTTTGAACGTGTTTATTATTGCTGAGAAATGTCATGTCGACGCAATATATGGATTTCGTGAAATGTTTCCATTTTATTAAAATATTTACTATACTTTGTACTTAAAATGGAGTCTAAAAATGTAGATATTGATCCTAAGGATAAGTGTAACGAAAATGGCGACTGTTCTTCGGTTAGAAAGCCTTCGGACGAGTTTAGTGATCGAAAAAATATTGACGACATCTCGACGCCTTCTGAATTAAAATTTGATCCAGGTAAACAATTAAATGTTGATGTTATTTCTGTTACATTACATCAACTTTCACAATACGTGCTTATATCCTGGAAATAATACTATTTGTTGCTTATAAGTTGTTCTTATTTGAGTGTGTAAATAATGGTGAAAGTTGTTATTTTTATGTGTCACAGTTGAAGATTCTGAAGATCCTGTCATAACAGAAAAGAGGAATGCTATAGAGGCTTGTCTGACTGCTGATGAGGTTCCGTTGGAGAGGTGGACACACCTGGCGACCAGTTATGGTGGATTAATTAATGGTAAGTGTTATCTATCAAGTGTTCACATTATTGCACTATGTTAAATCATTATTGAAGTGTAAATATGTGGCCACCCTGAGTGTGTTCTACAAGCTAAATTATGTTAAATGTTCTGAAGGGTTCCACAACCTTATCCTTTAATCTGTATTCCACCAAATATACTTTCTATAGCTAAATTTTATAAATCCTAATACAATAAATTGACAAATTGAATTATTATTTAAGGTATCCCATAAGATTCAGGAGATAGAGTGGGCATCACATCATCATTTAAAAAATATATATAATAGTCTAGCGACTAAGTCCGTGGATTCAGACTCAGAGGGTACCGGGTTTGATTCCTGGTCGGGAGACAATAATATTTATTAATTAAAATTTAATTAATTTGTGATATTTCTCGAGTTTGGTACACTAGAGACATCTACGAGCTTGCCACTTGTCATGATTGGCCTATAATAAAGTTGGCTAAATGTGAATCCGCTTCTATATAAACGTGGTTTCTGACCACCCGAAAGGGAAACGATTGTGATGATATTTTTTAAATAGGTTATTGTATAAAATTACGAAATAATAATTTTCTTTGGTAAGCCAAATTATATTTTTAGTGTTTGTGGCTGCCCCCTATCTCTAAAATCAATGTGATCCACTACTTATGTGACAACTTTTTTTTAGATAAATACCGTGAGAAAATATGGCCTTTATTGATGGGAGTGACGGAGGAGGAGATGACGGAGCCACCATCTCTTGATGAGCTCTCCACACACACAGAATATAACCAGGTATGAATCACCCAAAAATAAATTTGACAATAATGTAATTAAGAAAGAAATAAAGAAAAATATTTTATTTGACCGCCTCCATGGTCTAGTGGTAACAAACATTGCCGTGAACTCGGGAGGTCGTGGGTTCGATTCCCACCGGGGGCAAGTTGTACATTGTATAATTTGTCTCGGTCTGGGTGTTTATATGTATAATATGTATATATTTACAAAAAGAAAAGTATAATATGTAGTTTATCAACCATCTAGTTTCCGTAACACAAGCCTCGTAGCTTACCACGGAAACTAGATGGCGCTGTGTGACCAGTCTGGAAATATTTATTTATTATTTATTTGCCATATATTAAACACAATTTAAACGAATAGAGCCTAGTAGTGTACTCAAGATGTGTGTTGACAAATAGAGAATCAGCTCAGCATGGAACTGCAACTCTGGGCCACAGCATTCATTTTCAGCTAATCCCTTGTTAGGAGTGTGTTGAGGTGTTAATAGATAAATATATAAATAGATATAGTGTGGTGCATACATAATAGTTTAGCCAAATAGATAAATAAAATATAAAACAAAATTATAGTAAAGACAATCTATAAAATATTTGGAAAGTATGCTGCTACAGTAGCTGTTGGTATGTCAGAAGAGAGATTATTATGTTTATTTTTAAAAGGAACCACCAACTATTTACTGCTTTTGTTACACTGTCTTCATTACCTAGCAGTTAATATTTAGATTTAGGTGCGGCTATTTCTCAACACACTAAACAGACTTGAAAAATATGTATAAATCAATCGCTTTGTGTGAGTCTTGCTTCTGCTGGAAAATGGTATTAATGATTTAAATAAATTTAGCAAAAAAATTTTAGAAAGAAGAAGAGAGACATATTTCTAAGCATTCCATGGATTCACCATGCGGGTGCCGGGTCCATTGTGTGTGGGTAAGAGATGAGAAGAATGGTGTCTCGGGCTTGCGACAGACAATAGGCTGGTTTAATAAAGGAGGGAGGAGGCCTTTTATTTTTATTGAAGAAGACAAATTTCTAAGCATTCCATGGATTCACCGTGCGGGTGCCGGGTCCATCGTGTGTGGGTAAGAGATGAGAAGAATGGTGTCTCGGGCTTGCGACCGACAATTGGCTGGTTTAAGAAAAGGAGGCCTCCTTTTTTTTCTATTTCGCGATAATACGCTCACCATCCACCATTCTACTTCTCTCCCTACCCAACCAAATACTGTATGATTCCGTTAGTGCCGTCTTGGAAGCTCGTTCCATAAATGTATTGACGGCAGACCTGCTTAGGCCCAATTCTTTCAGTAAGTGATAAAAGCACAGCCAAGGAATCGTAAAAATCAAAATATTTTAATTGTGTATGGTAGTTGCCACTATGAAATTATTTCCAGATATATTTTTACCACTTATTAGATTCACAGTCAAATTATAATTATAGGTGGTATGAAGTTTAGAGAGTTATACAATATAATTATGTGCAATTTTATTATCTAAATTTGTATATTGCAGGTTGTATTAGATGTAAATCGCTCCCTGAAGAGGTTTCCTCCGGGAATTCCTTACCAACAAAGAGTAGCTCTCCAGGACCAGTTGACCATCCTCATTCTAAGGGTCATAATTAGCTATCCACATCTAAAGTACTATCAGGTTAGAATGTTAATGCTTCGTCATAGCCCCTAGAACACAGAGTCCTAGACATCCACTGTTGGAGATGGGCATTTCAGAATTATCTGGAGATTTGGCCTACACTTCCCACGCTGTCCAGACGGGTTGGCCAACTTTCTTATGTAAATATTAATGACATTTTATTACCAATTCCGCAAGTTGGTATTAGTGGAACCGGTGGACGCTAAGGCTTAACGTGCTCTCCGAGGCACACGGACCATTTATTATTTATTGTACTAATGTAACACTAATGTAATTAGTGCATGCCAGGGTTCAAACCAACCTTATTAGGATTTTATAGAAAGTGTTCTTATAACCGAGCCACCACCATGCCGTGCTTCTCGTTCCATAAATGCATCTCCTGTGCCCACCTGCTTAGTCCCAATTTTTTTAGTAAGTGGTGAAAAGATTTTATGGAATTCTTCTAGCATCAACTTCCACTGGGTAAAGCTGAGTCTTAAATCCATTCCTGATCACTTCTTCTGTGTCTTCTACCTCATGTTGTGGTGGAATATTTATATGTAACTGCTGTAATATCTGTGGACCATGTTACCTTTAACTACCTTATGTAGGAACATCAGTATATGAGTCTTAAGTAAGTGCAATAAAACCTGTTATAAGTATATGTTACAAGCAAATTTGACGAAAATAATAAATAATCTTTCAGGGTTACCACGATGTAGCTATAACACTGTTACTAGTATGTGGCTCTAAGGCCTCCTTCCCTTTACTATGCCGGCTATCGTCCGGTCCCGTTGCACCATTAGAGCCATTCATGCAACCAACCATGCAACCCACACAACATCTCCTCAACTATATGATTCCTGCCTTAGGAAGATTGGATCAAGAACTAGCACAATATGTTCTCAAGTAAGTTGTATTTTTTTATATTTACTTGTTCAAAAAGACATTGAAATTTCCCTAAAATTGAGAAATAAACTTTTCTTACATACATTTGTCATAAATTTACAACAACACCGAGTCCAGTTCTACTATATCAACTTGTGAAGTTGACACCAGATTTGCCAACCTGGCCAGCGTGGCGAGTGTAGGCCAAATTCTACATGTTCTGAAAATGTTCTATCTCTAGCAGTGGACGTTTAGAAATCTTCGTTCTAGGGGCTGTGATGATGATGAAACATGATGTTGACAAAGATTACATGTGACCCTATGAGTAAATAATAAGATGATAGTGAAAGCAAAGGATCTAGCCCATACAACCAAGTCTGATGTGATATGTTAATTTTTATGATTTAATGAGGTTTCATCAAATTCCAGATGTTGAATTTGATGCTATTCTCGGAGTCACTCGCGGCATTATCGTCCAAACACGTTGGGTATAATATTTTTCATAGTGCAGGAAAGCCTCAAAAAAGAAACTGCAACTTGTGCCCTATATTTAAAGTCCAATTTATTGTTTTCCATAATTATTCACATTGTAGCACATTATTAAACAAAACAACACCACTTTTGACTAACAATATCCACAGTAAATTACTGTCAAGTGCTATTGTTTTCCTATTGTTTTTTTATATTTTCAGATCAGGCGTTGGCACAATGTTTGCTTTACCGTGGTTCCTGACCTGGTTTGGTCACAGTCTAAATAAGTACAGCGACGTTGTTCGTCTTTACGACTACTTCCTATGCGCGCCTCCATTGTTCCCTGTGTATGTGACAGCCGCCATAGTGTCGTACAGAGCCAGCGATGTATACGACTGCGAGTTTGACATGGCGATGTTACATTGCTTGCTGTCTAGGGTAATTATAAAATTACGTAAAATATATATATGCAATCACTAGTCACATAAATGAAATAGGGATTTGCAGAAAAAGGAATGAGAAAAACCAAGAAAGAACGACAACCGTAATGATAAAGATGATGAAACTCTAGAACAAGTAAATGAAATCTGGGCAGTGTTTTCACTGCGGATGAGAAGTACGATAGGGATATTAAAGAGTGAACTAGCGTTAACAGTGCACTGGGGTCATGGATCGACCGTCGAAATCTCAGTACCAACACTGATGTTTGAAAGCGAGACGTGGATATGTCAGAATATGCATGAGAGTATGTATTAACGTCGCGGGGTCTAGTCTACAAATTCAATGTCGCTCAACGAGCTATGCTTGGTATTTCTCTGGTGGATAGAATTTGAGACGTTGATATTCGTCATAGAACTAAAGTTATTGACATAGCTTTCAAGTTAGCAAGACACATTTGGGTTCTAATATGAAGACTACAAACAATACGACCTCTGCCAGATGGACAGATAAATTTAAGAAGGTTGCTGGTGGGGTTTGTTTGAGGGTGGCAAAATACCGCATGAAGTGGGGGCCTATATCCAGCAGTGGCGTGGCTGATAATGAATATATTTGTAAATTTTTCATAGTGTAATTGTTTTCTTTCTCATTCCAGTTACCGGATGACCTTCCATTTGAAGATATCCTGGTGACGGCCCAGAAGTTATATGAAGACAACAAACCCGAAGATCTAGAAATAGAAGTTTTATTGCTAGAAAAAAAAGAGTTAGTATGACTTTATTATTATTATTTTTAATTAATTGGCGATCAGCGCATTGAAGATACCTCGTATAAATATTTTAAATGTTTCCTACCGCCACCATGGTCTAGCGGTTAAGTCCGTGAATTTAGACTCGTGAGGTACATGTCATGGCAATCGAGCCACCACCACTATTAAATACTAATTTAGTCTATTCATTTACAGAGAAGAACAACGAAAACTGGACGAAGAGCGACTGAAGCGTCGTCAAATAGCCTCTCGAACCCGGAACCTCTCTCTGTCCTCCCGATTCCGGAACCAAGTGAAGAGATGTCTAGACACCCCTCTCCTGCGTCAGATACCGCTCTCGTATCGCGCCATTATCGCCACCGCGACCGTGCTGGTGGGGGTGTACGCTTACTACAGGCCGGACATTGTATTCAATATACATAGGTAGCATACGGGATATCAGTTTGTCATTTTCAATATTTGTTAAGAGGATTTAAGGCTTCTGCATCTCGCTCGCACAATCCAATATTAAAAAAAAAAACAAGATATATATATTTATATATGGTATATATTTAAAACTGTTGGAAACACAATAATTTATTCATTGTATATGTGATTTTTCTTAAGTTTGGTACGCTGGAGACATCGACGAGCTTGCCACTTGTCATGATTGGCCTATAGTAAAGTTGGCTAAATGTGAATCCGCTTCTTTATAAGCGTGGTTTCTGACCACCCCGAAAGGGAAACGGTCGTGATGTTTTTTTATTTTTAAATAATATAATTACATAGATAACACACATACATATACTGGTTACATACTATATTCATATATATATATTGTGATGACACTTCACTTAGGAAAATCGTTATAAATTTTATTTTCTAGAAAGTTGACACTCAGACTGTTGGATTGAGCGAGTGAGAGGGAATGCAAACACGTTAAAACCCTTCTAAGATACTAAATTTTTACTATACAAAAAAGATATATAGTAATAATATGCTTTTAATTAGTAAAAGTATCATCACAACCGTATCAATGGTGGTCAGAAACCACGCTTTTGTAAGGAGCAAGCTCACATTTAGCCAACTTTACTATAGGCCCATCATGACAAGTGGCAAGCTCGTCGATGTCTCCAGCGTACCAAACTCGAGATATATCACGAATAAATTAATATATATATTTTTCGTGTTCTCTACCAGGTATCGAACCCAGCAACTCCGCGTTTCAATCTACGGCCTTAACCTCTAGATCACAGAGGCAGATGATTTTCATTAGTATTTAACCACTTTTTTTCTAAATAAAATAGTTTTCGAGGTTCTAGAAAGTATAAGAAGATATATATATATTGACCGCCTCCGTAGTCTAGTGGTAACAAACGTTGCCGTGAACTCGGGAGGTCGTAGGTTTGATTCCCACCGGGGGCAAGTTGTACATTGTATAATTTGTCTCGGTCTGGGTGTTTATATGTATATATTTACAAAAAAAAAGTATAATATGTAGTTTATCAACCATCTAGTTTCCGTAACACAAGCCTCGTAGCTTACCACGGAAACTAGATGGCGCTGTGTGTTCTGTCTGGAAATATTTATTATTATTATATTGGCCTATAGTAAAGTTGGCTAAATGTGAATCCGCTTCTTTATAAGCGTGGTTTCTGACCACACCGAAAGGGAAACGGTTGTCATGATACTATGTATATAAAAACTATATAAACATAATATTCCTTTAATTTTGGATAAAATTTAGTATTTTTTGGGATATTTTGGTTTGTTATTAAATTTTGTCGTTGCTTTTTGGTAATGGGTTATTTACCTGATGGGCATGTGTCTTGTCATGAATTCATGTGCTTATAACTAACTGTTAATCATAGATTATTTTAATCATCGTCTTTTTAACTGCTGTGTTATTGTATTTATTTACTTCTTTTTTGACCTTGCAATCTGATGGTGAGTGTCGCGTAAGGAATCAGACATTTATGACTGACATCAGTCGCTAACACTATGCCGGCTTGACTTATGATGACAACTCGAACCTGATCCCTAAACGTGTGGATACACTTTACTGGGTTTATCGGCACGAACGTAGATACTTCCCCGCCCCGGCAGACTGGGGAAATTACCATCATCACTCCGCCTACCACCTATTTACAATATACATTTAGAGATTGAGTCCTTGCATCATCCGATGATTTCGGCCAATCAAAATCGTTATTACCATATATGGCGACGTAGACTCTGGTGACATAGTTGGAGTACATTTGCCGAGATATTGTTATTTATTTAATGACTATGCAAATCGCACCCTGATGTCGCTACATACATATACTTAAATTCTAATGTATATAATTATATAAGTATTAATTGCACTTTGTATAATAACAGCCAATTTTAAATATTTTTTGGTTTAAAACGCCTAGTGTTGCCCAATCTTGGTCTTGTGCAAGACTCTTGCACAGATTTTTTTCCAAATTTTGCTAGTGTTTACTTTTTTTGGGGTTAGGTTTTCAATAAATTTTAATTGTGTCGTGTCCGTAATTAAAAAAAAAATCTAAGGAAAAAAAAAAATGTTTAGGAATTTGGAACTTGGACAGTTCGTTTGCAAATAATTTTATTTCAGTATATCTAAATCTTACCTATACCTAATGCCTCCGAGGTCAAGCGGTTAATTGGAGGTACAGGGTTTGATTCCTGGTTGGGACACAATAAATTATGTAATTTATTTGTGATTTTTCTCAAGTTTGGTACACTCCTCCGCGGGGTTGGACCGCCTCCGTGGTCTAGTGGTAACAAACGTTGCCGTGAACTCGGGAGGTCGTGGGTTCGATTCCCACCGGGGGCAAGTTGTACATTGTATAATTTGTCTCGGTCTGGGTGTTTATATGTATTATATGTATATATTTACAAAAAAAAAAGTATAATATGTAGTTTATCAACCATCTAGTTTCCGTAACACAAGCTTTGTAGCTTACCACGGAAACTAGATGGCGCTGTGTGACCTGTCTGGAAATATTTATTTATTTATTTATTTATCATTTACTAAAGACATCGTGGAGAAAGATTTCCTTAGTACAATTGGAAAATATAATATATATTGAGTCAGAGTAAGAGTCTTGCGAGCCTCTTACGCAAGACCAAGACCACCTATTCTGATGCGAGACCAAGACTAGCTAAGTCTTGGTTTTGGTCTTTCTTTAGGCAACACTACTACCGATATGTTAGCAAGACCTCTATGGTAGAATAAAGACTGAAGGTACATACATACACATCTTCACGCCAGATCCCTTACGGGGTAGGCAGAGACAATTGAGCGCCACTTGACACGATCACGACATACCTCTTTCGCTTCGTCGACGTTCATCAACCTCTTCATACATGCCCTTTGGTTACGAAGGCTTTTTAATGCACCTTCAGTCAGTGTTTTATTTATTTGATCGTGATATGTGAGTCTCGGTCTGCCAGGGCCTCTTTCACCCACAACTTTCGCATTATATATCTGGTTCGTCAATCTTTCATCGCTCATCCTTTCATCGCTCATCCTTTCAACATGCCCGAACCATCGTAGCATGCCTTTACTTATTTTTGTCCCTATGCTTTCTTTTATACCAACCCTTTTCCGTATTTCGACGTTACGTATGCGGTCCGCCAATGTGACGCCTCATATCCGACGCAACGACCTCATTTCTACTGCATTAACCCTACTGTCATGCGTATTCTGACGTATTCACGTCTCGCTTCCATACATCAGTGTTGGTACCAACATGGCATTGTGTATGGCGAGCCGAGCATTGTCTAAAAAACTGTGGTAAATAAAATATAATAAAAAAGCTTATACAATTTTTTATCGAATTATTGACGTCTCCATGACAATCAAAGTCATGAAGACGTCTTAGATTTAAATATGTTTAGAATCTATCTACCTGTTCCACAAAATGTTAATATCGAAAGTCAAAGTCAAAATATCTTTATTCACGTAAACCTATTACAGGCATTTATGAAACGTTATTAATTTAATTATTTTGAATGATTCTACTCCTGCTAGTAGAAGACTAAGCAGCAAAGTGGTCCAATAAGTAAGCTGTTAGCAGAAGACCAGCAGCTTAGCAGATTCCAGTGACCTGTTAATGTTTAATCTGACTGAGAAAGGAATCTGCAAGGAAAACTCAGCTATATCAGATTTACAAAATAAAAAAATACAGAACTACACCACAACGATTAACTATTAACCTTTTTAGATTCAGCTAAGTGTACCTATGAGATTACAATACCTGGTACAGCGATACCTTGCGTATAAGTATATATATAAGTGAGGATAGGTATGAGATCTTGTGACATAGTTACAACTCGAAGCTAAATAAATTCTGGAGTCAAATGTCACAATGAAATAAATAAAACATTATTTTATTTCACATAAAAAATAAAGGTCGCAAATACTACATTAACATTCAGCATTCATAAATTCATCCCTAATTGATCTATATTACATTATAAGACGCGGTGGTGGCTAAGGCCGGTTCAAACTCACCCGGCATGTACCAATAAGAAATACACTTTTTTATGTACATTTGTCATAGATTTATAACACCACCGTTCCCGTGCCTCGGAGAGCACGTTAAGCCGTCCCGGTTCCACTAATACCAACTTGTATATAATCGTTAATATATTGACATAAATAAATGTCATCATATTCTCGCCAAGCCGTCTGGCCAGCGTGGCGAGTGTAGGCCAAATTCTCCATGTATACATATATTCTGGAAGGTCCATCTCAACAGTGGAGGTCTAGGACGCTGTAATGATATAAGCGTTGGTTTTAGCATGTTTTTTGCTACTAAAAATTTGATAGCACATTTATGCCTTAATAACATAGGTTTTTTTATTTTTTTTATTGTTAGTATAATGTCCAAAACTACAGAGTCTAGTTAAAACCATTTTTTTTTCTTATGACTCCTACACACTATCCCGGCGGTCCAGCCTTTATTAAAACATCTATTCAAATAGCTCATTAAAACTGATTTAAAAACATTAACACACTGTTCTGTTTCGAACAGACTATTTGCTGCGCTGTCCTCTGCTGTTGGCCTTGACTGAGAGAAAATTACGCGCGTACCGCCGCGTAAGGTCTTCCAACGACATCGTGTCGTGGTATTCACCGAGTCGATTTAAACTGCATGGCTACACTCAATAGTTATTTTTAACACTATTTTTGACAGTAAGAATGCTTGAACGGTGTGAAGACGCAAATGATGATAATACATTATTTATGAAAAAAAAAAAGTGCGATATGGAAAGGTCTTAGATCTTAAGTAACACAAATAAATGTTAATTAAATATGGAGCTATCTGGTCTCCATAAAAAAAATTGCGTCATAGAGACCAGTTGATTCCCTACAATCTGTGTGTTACATTAAAATATAAGTATTTATAGGAACTAGTAAAATACATACATTAAAGTTGAGTTGCAGAAAGAATGATTAAAATAATCTATGATCAATATTTTTATATACCAGTACGCCATGTGATTGGCAGTTAGCTTGTCACTTTGGTTATTTTAGCCAATGACGTGTCTCATAGGTATACGTTAAACATGTTAAAAGATAATCAGCCTTTCTGCAACTGACCATATGAATTACTATTTTAAAAATAATATTCAAACAAATTCAACTAATAAAATGTAATACACGAATAAAACGATACATCATTTGTGGGTAGTTTGAAAAGAGTTCTAACTATTCAGTAATACTGGCCAATCGAAGCAACAAAGTAACGGATATGTGTAGAGAGTCTACGCTAGACTACCATTCTACCAGTAGTACTTCAAATGAATACGAGAAAGATGCAAGTTCTACGTATGATGATGCGTGAGACGAAGTGTAGACGAGAGTTCAACATGAGACGAGATATGCGTAGATGAGAATGTACTGTAATGAGACTAGATGTGAAGAGTTTAACTAAATCAGTGGGAAGTTCAAACCTCGTTATGTGTGTAGATGATGTTTTAGCAAGACAGGGCAAGAAACCAAACGGTATGGGAATCAAAGCTAGACCTATCGCTACATAATTAATTAGTGTATGTTAGTAATTGCCGGTTATGGTCTGTTCGACGTGCACTTTCAAATTAATTATTTTTTAAGTTTTCAAATATAATACGCGGAACATTCTAGAGAAGTTGTCATTACGAAATATTTCCGCTACTCGATCGTACATGGCGCTATTGTAGCCTTAAAAACACAATTCATAAGATTGACATTGGCTCCAATTATTGTTTATTTGACCATTAGACAAAATGGTTCTCCTAAGCGATCATAGATGGCGCTTTTATAGTTGCACACAATTATAATCTTAAGAACACTGACCATAAGATTGACATTAGCTCCAAGCATTGGTCACTAGATATGGGAGTTTAACCGGAGACGAGGTTTGTGTAGACGATATTTTGACTAGAGACAAGATAATATGTAGACAAGAGTTCACCATGAGACGGAATTTCAATTTCAACCTAAGTCTCGTACATCTCGTATATTAATGACGAGATACAAAGGTTCGAGACCCGATATAGGTAACAATAAGTTAAACTTAAGACAAGGTTTGTGTAGACAATATTTCCAACAGAGAAGATTTAGACTAGACTTCAACATGAGACGAAATTTCAACCCGAGACGAATATGAAAGTTATGTAAATGAGAGTTAAACAAAAGATGAAGGTTTGAGACCAGATATAGGTAACAAGAAGTTTAACGTGAGACGAGGTTTGTGTAGACTAGATTTCTACCAGAGACAAGAAAATATGTAGACAAGTGTTCACCATGAGACGGAATTTCAACGAGAGATATGGCAATATGATTAACGGTGAGACAAGTGTAGATAGAAGTTCATCCTGAGACGAGGTGTTTGTAGATAAGAGATTAACGAGAGACAAAGGTTCGAGACCAGATCTAGTTAACAATAAGTTTAACGTGAGACGAGGTTTGTGGGAACTAGATTTCAACCAGAGACAAGAAAATATGTAGACAAGTGTTCACCATGAGACGGAATTTCATCTAGAGATATGGTAATGAGACAAGTATACGAAGAGATGTATATGAATTCAACGTAAGTAATGTGAAAACAAGAATTAAAATTGAAATATATATATATATAAATGTAATTTCATCCACAGACAATATAAGTAAATTTTTTGTCAGATTTTTTAGTTAAGGCCGGATTTTTGGCTTCTATAAAAGTCATCATTATTGCTTTCCAAAATTTTCAAAGATTTTTCAAGTCGTGAGTTTACTTTTAAGAAATATAGTATATCAACTTACAATATATTTGCTTTTCTTTCCTAAAATACTTTATCATCATTCATCATTACAGCCCCTAGAACACAGCGTCCCAGACCTCCACAGTTTGGCCTACACTCGCCACGCTGGCCAGACGGCTTGGCGATGATATGATGTCAATTTTTAATGACAATTTATCAACCATTCCACAAGGTAGTATTAGTGGAACCGACGGCTTAACGTGCTCTCCGAGGGATGACAACGGTGGTGTTGTAAATCTATGACGAATTACGTAAGAAAAGTGTATTTCTTATTGGTACATGCCGGGTGGGTTTGAACCGACCTTTGTAGGATTTAAGGAACGCGTTCCGAGCCACCATCGCGCCTAAATTTCTATATACCTTCAAATAAGGTATATAAGAGTGAAATTATGTCCAAAATATCCGTAATTCTATTTCCTAGCAAGTTCATAGACTACATTTTTCAAAAGTACCCTCATACTTGAGTTTTTTTTTAAATATTGGATAGTGCGAGCGAGAGGGTTGCAAAAGCAATTAACCCTCATAAGAAAGTATTTAATTTGTTTTGATGTTAGAGAAGCTAGGCCAATGCTTTAAAATTAGTGTTATATTTGGAAGTTTAAAAACAATTTAATTATTTATTTTAATTTAATTTAACCAGTAGATTGGGTTGGTGATGTTTAGATCTTAGGATTTATTGTTTAAGCGAGTATTTTAGCAACAAAACTAGATTAGACCTAAAGGTTAATGCTGGATGTATCGTGTGTGGGGATAAGAGGAGAAGGGTGGTGTTTTGGGCTTGCGACCATGAGCTGGCTTAAACAAGGGTCTACCTCATTTTATTTAGCAATAAGTCGCTCACCATCCACCATTCTGCTCGTATTTACCCAAAAAGTTTAATATAGATAAAATGGCCGTAATGCACTCTGTATAGTTTTTGTTTTCATTTTAACTAAATAAGATTGTCACATACTATATTTAAGTTTATAATTATTAAAATCTACATATATTATTATTTATATAATGTGTTTATTCCCCGCGTTTCGTTAGTAGAAATGCTGTTTTTTTGACATAAGTCGTTCCTTTATCAAAAAAAAAACTGATATTTGATGTCAGCATTAAACGTTCCAATACAAATAACAAACACCAAAAAATTACAATTAAGATCAAGGATTCAACTAGATTAATATTCATATACAAAATTACTGCGAGAAACTGGCAAGCGGTCCTCTACGTACATGCTATCTCTTTCTCTTAATAATATACGACAAGCAAAGTGATCGGTCAGAAATAAACGTACTGACGGAAATATCATCACATGATTATTTTGTGCTGATATTTCTCCGACGTTTTCAGAGCCGTCACCTATAATCTAGTTGATTCTTGATCAATGCCTAAACCGTTTAATTTTACAAAGCTACTAAACTAAATGAAACGGTTGTTGGCGTATCTGGAACGCACAATAATTTCCCTATAAATCAGATTTTGTGATATTATGTTTATTTAATTTAGTTTTAAATTGTAAATTATTAGGCTTAGGATTTATTTATTCATTCCTCATTGTGTGACAAATGTAAAGCATTTATTTAGTTGATTTATTGATATATTTTTTTTTAATTAAATTTGTGAGTTCGGATGGTTTTTTATATTTACAATTTTCATACCAGTTCCTTTTCGGGGTAGCATTGCATATTATATATGCATACAGACAGATAGACGCGGCGGATGACTTTGTTTTATCATTATAAAATGTATATGAAAATTAAATCGTTATAAAATCGTCGCTTAAACAGAAAATAAGTTTAAATTATACAGCAATCAACAGCTGATATTCATCTTTAAAACCGTTTAACGATCCGAACTCGCAACTTTGGTGCCTAAAATAAGGTTATATTGGTGCCACTAACAAATTTATGCTGTTTTGTGACGTCAATCTAACTTATCCCTATCATTAAGGCCACAAAACAAAAATAAAGTGATTCGATCTTCGATCAAAAATATAATTAGATTAAGTGTCTCATAAAAAAATATACTGCGAAAAACTCCACGTACATGCTATTTTTTTCTCATTAATGTATGGGAAACAGATTACAAATCTGTTTGTAATGCCTCATATGTTGTTGCATACGAAATATTAATTTTATACCTCAGATATTTTTTTTTCGTACTAAAACAACCGTATTATATGTGTCACCAAGTCACTGCGACCAATAGTGATCTGTTGTGACCTCCCTAGACTATAGTTCGTTCGCTAGACCTGCGGCTTCAAGGAACCTTAGTATGGGCTTAGGAGCGAGGCGTCGCACCTCCTCGGGGCTTAATCTGTGAGCACCCTGTGTTTGTTAAAAGTGGATCCGGGACCGACGGCTTACGTGCTCTCCGAGGAACGGGAAACTGTGGTGTTGTAAATAAATGTCAATTTTTTGAAGTTAACTTATATTATTATTATAAAAATAAAAATTCTACGATATTCCATTCGATGCATTATAAACATTGGATGTTGTTGGACTGTATTGTCGAAAATAAGAGCACACAATTATTTTGTGCTAACATTTTTCGGGTCGTTTTCAGAGCTTCAATCTAGCTGTATTATTGATCGAAGAAAACGACATTGAATATCTCAGTACTCCCTTCTTGTGTATTTCTGTTCTGTGGTCCCCACTATATCTATTATTACGGCAGTAACTTTGCGGCAGTTGCCGTAATAATAGGGGATAATTTGAGTCAAACTAAAATTGAACAAAAAAAGGAAGTCATCGTGAAGAAATTCCTACGCCGATCGGCGTTAAATTAGAGCTTACAATTAGGAAGTCACGTACAAGGCGTAACTTTCAAGTCAGGGGTATCAAAAGGTCTCAGGATGGTAACAAATGCTCCACATCCGAAAGAAACAATAATCTCATTATACGTTTTTTTTATACTGTTAATACTGTTATTTACCTAGCAACACCAGTAGCTGTCTGTTACTTAATGGGGTGTATCACTAACTTTTTATCACGGTAGATGGCGCATGATAGACGGTACCTAATAGAACTGTCAGTTGCATATAAAACTTATATTTTTATTACGAAATTTATTATTTTCTGGATATATTGCGGAAGTGAGCTGCTTTTAAGTGTACAAATCGAGATTTCCAAGCGAAATCAAAGATATGGTGATCTCAAAATTGCCAATCTATTAATTAAACCTTTTTTTTTTAAAGACGGTTTTCGCTTTTCCACTTAAGTCTTTTAAAATAGGTAACGTTAAGTTAAAATTCATTTTTCTGTTATAAAAATAAAAAACTACAAAAACATTAAAAAGGTGATCCGTCATAGGTGTAAATAAGATACCAGTGCCGCTAGCGACATCTACAAAAAGCTTTGCCTGATACACCCCATTAATGTATTTGAAATAGGTAGTGGGTATTTTCTAACAAAAATTAATATTTCCTGAATGTACGAGTGTATATTAGGGTGGATTAAAATATTTTGTTATAGAAACAGCCCTTATTAAACATTTTTAACATATGTTTATCCACCCTAATGAGAAACCTTATTGTAGAAATATTGGCGAGTTCTTCGAACGGAATATAAACTAAAAGAATGTGTATGTATTTTTTATTTATTTATTGTTATTATTAATATAAACTCGTTATATATATTGACCTAAATTTAATTATGTAATGATGGCTATTTGTAGATAAGAATATATTTAATCAATTTTTGCATACCACAACAATGGCTAAATGTGCGGAGCCAACTTACTAATCATATTACTGTATGCACCACATTTAAAGCAAATAAACGATTATGATTTGAATTTGATATCCATACTATAGGTATACCCTTCGTTCCGATACGCGATAATAGTAACCTAAGCACGCTTAAGGTGTTACGAGACGCGCTTAAACTGTTTTGCCAAAGCTATGTGACGTCACAAATGACATCATTTCTCGCGCTTAGACTGCTCACGATATCGAGGTAGATCGCTCTGAGCGCTGTCAGTTGTTTGTCATAATGTCGCGCGCCATTTTCAAGTTAATTTAATATTAGATTTTCTTTTAAATTATTTAATATTGTAATTCGTTTATACTGTTTGTATATTACTTCTAAAACAAATCTATAATTAATATTTAAGTAGGAAGTGAAAAAAAATGTCTGTAACACGGCAAGTTATTTTAAAAGACCAAAATAAGTTAATAATATTAAACTTTACACATATAAAGTTGAATAAACCGAGAGATGTATATTTCTTAGTATTCATACTCAAAGATGTGGAATCCACAATTTATCTTCCATACATTTAAATAAAAAACTCAAATTTTAGAATGAAAATGTGATTTAGATCGTTCCGAATTGATATTTCTAAAATTCTGAGCATCCAAATCGCGATATTTGATTCGGAACGACGTTCAGTGTCATATTCGTTCTAAGCGCTCTGAGCGCGATTCGGAATGAGACGATACTATGAAGAAGAAAATTTTTTTTTTCTTATGACTTGTGTAGGTACTCGTAAAAGTATGTCTTACTGTTATAAGAACTCGGATTTTTTTTAGACAATATCTGGTTGCTTTTTCCAGCTGAAATTACGCACCGTTGCTTTAACTAAATGTATGTGCAGGGAAATGGAAGTAAGGTCTTCTAACAAGGGATAGTTGCTTATGTTAAATTGTATGGTGTCCTATAACGTTTATGTTTTGACGAATACATGTTTATTTAATCACGTTGTATTTATTGTATTATTTTAATTCCAAGTCGTAGATTTCAACGCGGGTACCAACTTGAGCTATAGAGATTAATGTCGTATACAAAAAGAAACTTTTATTTAATATTATGTTCCAGTCGATCATCTCGGACACCACGGGCTTTCTTGTGCTAGAAGTGCTGGCCGCATTCCTCGTCACGCGGCTCTCAACGACATCATCCGAAGGGCTCTTGTCACTGCTGGAGTACCCGCAATCTTAGAACCATCTGGGATTGTGCGGAGCGATGGCAAGAGACCCGACGGAATGACTATTGGGCCGTGGAAACTTGGCAGATCTCTGGGTGGGATGCGACGTGTGTAGACACATTAGCTCCATCTCATATCCAGGCGACCTCGTCAGGCGCGGGCAAAGCGGCGTTTTCTGCGGAGAACCTCAAATTGCGCAAATACGCCAACCTTGGTACCGGTTACGAATTTGCACCGTTTGGGGTCGAGACGATTGGCCCATGGGGACCGTCAGGCGCTTGGCCAAGGAGTTGTCAAAGCGGCTGACAGAAAGGTCTGGAGACAGGAAGGCTGGCAATTATTTCTGCCAACGTATTAGCCTCGCTATACAGAGGGGAAATGTTGCCAGTCTCCTTGGGACTATCTCGGATGGGACGTCTCTAGATGACATTTTTTATTTATAGTTTAGTTTATTTTTAATTTTATTATTTAGGTAGCTTTTAATTTATATTTAATGTACATATATTAATTCACTTCGAATAAACATAATATAATTATATTATGTTTCAAGTGACATTATCACTATAGCTCGAGAATTGCTCCCACAGTTTCGATTCCTAGTCGAGAACATTTATTTTGCCAGTGGAACGGTAAAGTCTAAATCATCTTTACCTATTATTTTTTTGGTGAACTCTGTTGGGAAACTAGCTGAATTCCATCCTATCTCCCTTATCTAATTCAACCAAAATCACAATAACGCGGCAACACCATCTTACGATGTCGCCCGGAATTAAAAAGTGGCAATTAAAAATAAAAAAAACGCATATATTAATTAAAATTAGTTAAATCAAAAAATAACATGTAAAAGCTGTTATAATCCAGTGCTTTGTGATTTCCTAAATATCCGTAATACCTAGATCTATTCCACAGCTAGTGAAATCTACGAACCAGCGATTTTTATTTTATGTAGGTACTATTCCACACAATAGTAGTTTATGAAACTGTTGCATAATAAGGGGTATTATACACGAGTGTTTTAATACCTAGTTATGTGCAGTTTCATACACTAATTTATCTACTCTCATACGTTGGGATTGAACCTAATAAATAAAAGTTAAAAATAGTTTATTGCTCTAATTAAAACAAGTTTTGCGGTTTACTATTAAAAATGTAAAAAAAATCCCACGAAATGCTATACAACAAAACGTATTGAATGGCGCCAATTTTTTTTTTTTTAAATGACCATGGTACAGAATACATAAGTCCTAAACAATGAAATGGCGCCAAAACCTAACTTATGACGGCGCACGCGCTATGGCGGGCGCTGCCATAGACAAGTAAAAATTAGAATCAAAACTTTTTTGTAGTGGAACCTTTGCCTTAAAAAAAATAAGTGTTATACAATCTTTATAGTCTGTGATATGTATGATTCTATTTTTAAAATGAATATAACATTATTTTGTTAGAGAAAAAGTGTTGTGATTCTATTTTTAAATTTCAGCAGTATGTTTATAAAGTATGTTATTATATTCGTTTTGAAGTTTGTAATTCGCATTTTACAATATGAGAGTAGATAAACTCATTTTCACCACAGTAGAAAAAGCCAAAATGGCATCGCCTTTCCACACACTTTTAAGTAAAGTGCAATAAAGTACCTAGATATATTAATAATAAAAGTGACTATTTAAAAAAAAAATCTATAGCCCTAAGTTGACTAAAATGTGAACCAGTTTATAAAAAAGGGAGGTTCCTGACGGTCGTGATGACACATGATACTATTTCAAAGCAACCATTTTCTTTTCAGAACGGATGATCAACAAGCGGGTCTGTAAAGGTGAGATAAGGAGAAATAATACAAAATAAATTCCAAATGGTTTTTTAATTAACTAAATTAGTTCTTTAACACTGGAGAGTCTAGGAACTACGGTTAAATGATATCCCATGATGATTTTCTTGATATTTCAGGCCGGTAATGGGTCACTTCATACTAAGCGGTAGCTGAACCCATACATTTCCGAGTGCCTTTAAGAATATAGTTACACATCGCATCTGTCTCGTTCGCACGCTCCTACACATTCTGACATTTTTCAAACATAAGTTTTTTTTTAATAAATAGCAATCGCCGATGAGGCATTTATGCCATTTATAACATAAGTTTAAAAAATAATAATTTTGTTTTCTAGTAAATAAAATTAGGGATATTTTACAGATATATTTAGGTATATTAATAATAGATTTATTTTAGTAAAATAGAGGTAATTTTTCATTTAATTTAATTAATAACTTTTTAACTGCCTCCGTGGTCTAGCGGTTAAGTCCGTGGATTTAGACGGTCGTGATGATACTTTTTTTTTATAACTTTTTAATAATATTTTGTATAATAGATGAAAAATAAAAGATAGATTAATCATAGATTTGTTTTAGTAAAGTTAAAAGTAAAAGTAAAGTATTATCACGACCGGATTCACATTTAGCCAACTTTACTATGGGCCAATCATGACAAGTGGCAAGCTCGTCGATGTCTCCAGCGTACCAAACTCGAGAAATATCACAAATAAATTGAATGTATTTATTTACATTAATAAATATTTTTGTGTCCCGACCAGGAATCGAACCCGGTACCTCCGAGTCTAAATCCACGGACTTAAGTTATTGAAATAAAAAATGGTACAAATAATTTAAACAGACAAAAAAAAACTTTAAAATCTACCAACTACAATATTATGATTTTTGTAAAATAGATAAAAAAAACGTTTTTAGCAATTTGCCTCTGTTTAAAATAGTCTTGTAGGTATACAAGTGAAAATATGTCTGAAATATCCGCAATATTATTTTTGTATTTTCCAGAAAGCTCACTAGTTTTAAAAAGTACTGTACGAGTGAGAGGGGTCCAAAGCAAAACAACCCGTTTAAGGAATACCACAGAGTACATAAAATTCACTCCATGAAATCTCTATATCGATTTCAGTCTTAGATATTTAAAAGACAATTCGACATTTTAAAAAATCACGGCCTCCGTGCTAAGCCTGCAGTGTAAAAGAACAAGAGAGTCTTATCACAGCCGTATAAGCTTCAACGCAAGTTAATATATTATTCTTATTAATAATGTTGTTTTTTTTATTAATCCAATTATTATGATACCGCGTGAAATTGTTAAAAGAGCAAATCTTTTTTTAGGCTTCAGGCGTGAACCTTTTTTTTTTTCTTTTATTCTCCCGATGGATTATGAATGAGATGATAGGGAAGGCAAAGGGTCTAGCCCATACAGCCAAGTCTGACGTAATATATCTTTCTTTTTAATGAATTAATGAGGTCATCATCAAATTCCATATGCTGCAGAATTTGATGCTTTTCTTGGAGTCACTCGCGGCACCATAGCTCAAACACGTCGGGTAAAATATGGGAGGTTACAGCGCGGGAAAACCGCAAAAACTAAACTGCAACTTGTGCCCCATATTTAAAGTCCAATTTATCGTTTTCCATAATTATTCACATTGTAGCACATTAATAAACAAAACAACACCACTTTTGACCAATAATATCCACAGCAAATTAATTTACAAAACAAAAACCTGCACTTGACTCCCTTTTTATTTTTTTTCATTTTTTATTTATTTAAGTACCTACAGAATACATAAGTCCTAAACTATTAAATAATTTAAAGATTAAAATTAGAGATGCGCCGAGTAACTCTTTTGCCGAGTAACGAGTTATACTCAGTTCAATTTTTTTTCAACCAAGTACTCGGCCAAGTAACTCGGTTCAATCAAATTCCAATTTCGCGCGCGTAAACAAGTACGAAAAGTACAGTCGCACCGTGTTGCGATATTTTTAGGATAACTTCTCTGCACCGTAACTTGAGATTTTATTACTGAATAATTAAAATAAAAAATACGTGGTTCTTTATTTTTATTCTAGATTATAATATTAAAATATTTGCTCTTTATAAATTCCACGCGGTATAGGGTGTTCCAACAAGAGCGCCGGATTTGATTTAATAACTAATGTATATTTAATTAGTATGTATTTATATTTAATTATTCTTGATCACAATAGTATTTATGCACCCGCTTATAATGGCTCCCCATTCACAAAGGTTCGTTGGTATAAAATGCATTTATAGCATTAAGTTCGCCTTTGTACCCACTTTTTGGTTCTGTACAATAAAAAAATATTATTATTATTTAAAGATTTTGATTTAAAAAAAAAGAACCATGTACGCCTGCAAATGCAGATCTTTTACCAAAATTCGTTGCATAGTGCTTCTGGAAATGTTTAATTCTTGACCACGACGCCGAATGGAAGTTCCTGGATTCTCGGCCACAGGTTCCCTTAGTGTAGCTATTTCGAGTGACCGACAAGGACGACGACGACCAATGACGAACACCAATGTAAATTTGATTTGATCTTGAATTTAGCGCTTCACTGTCGATTCATTTAGCGCATTTTTACGACGAAATCTTGACGTTTTCGCAAAATTTTTACCACTTTTGTAATATTTCATTTATTTATTATTCATTAATTAAATTCAATTATCAATAATTAAATGTTGTTGGTTTGAATACTTCTCCATATTTATTTATTTTAAACTTTATTGCACGTTATACAAGGGGCGGACTTAATGCCGCTAGTCATTATCTGACAGCCAACCTTAGGGACAATGTGGACCATTTCAAATGTAAGGTAGGTGCAAATATTTATATATACATTTTTTTAAATATTTCCAGACAGGTCACACAGCGCCATCTAGTTTCCGTGGTAAGCTACGAGACTTGTGTTACGGAAACTAGATGATTGATAAACTACATATTATACTTTTTTTTTTTTGTAAATATATACATATTATATATATAAACACCCAGACCGAGACAAATTATACAATGTACAACTTGCCCCCGGTGGGAATCGAACCCACGACCTCCTGAGTTCACGGCAACGTTTGTTACCACTAGACCACGGAGGCGGTCATAAATCTATATATTCTCAAATCGCGTTGTCTGTACGTGAAAACTGTCAAAGTATTAACAAAATGGCGGCAAATTTAAATCCGGCGCTCTTGTTGGGACAGCCGTTAAATTTGTTACATGTAAGTAAATGGCAAGATTATCTTAAATATTAATAATTGCACAATTAAACATAAAACTGTTATAGATTAGTACTTAACAATCAGTTTTGTAGCAACAAAATCTAGGTTTGCTAAGAGTCATTGGTAACCCGCTTTTAAAAATGTTGTGAACTTAAATCAAACCATTTTTTTTTATGATTACAGCTCTCTAGCATGAGCTATGAGCTATCTCCTGTCCTGTTTAACTGCCTCCATGGTCTAGCGGTTAAGTCCGTGGATTAAGACTCGGAGGTACCGGGTTCGATTCCTGGTCGGGAAACAAAAATATTTATTAATGTAAATAAATACATTTAATTTATTTGTGATATTTCTCGAGTTTGGTATATACGCCGAATGACATTATTCATTTTAAGTTTTTTTAAAAACGGTTCTATAGTCGCACAACAAATAACGGTTCTTAAAAACGGTTCTATAGTCGCACAACAAATAACAGTTCTCAAAAACGGATCTATAGTCGCACAACAAATAACGGTTCATAGTCGCACAACAAATAACGGTTCTTAAAAACGGTTCTATAGTCGCACAACAAATAACGGTCCTTAAAAACGGTTCTATAGTTGCACAACAAATAACAGTTCTCAAAAACGGATCTATAGTCGCACAACAAATAACAGTTCTTAAAAACGGTTCTATAGTTGCACAAAAAATAACGGTTCTATAGTCGCACAACAAATAACGGTTCTTAAAAACGGTTTTTCTCTGCAATGTCCCACCACTAGTTACAATGAACTTAAAAAAAAAGTATATTTTAGCTAAAATCTTTCATAACAGTAACAATATAGTCTATAACACGTTTATCTTGTAATATCTTCAAGTGTTCTGCATTCGGTAACGCCAGGGACTTGACGGGCTTGTTACCGTTGAGGGTTCGGAACGGGGAATAGAACCGACGACCCTTCCAGTGCTCGCAGGCGGACAGGGACCTCACGTTAACAGTTCCGTCCCCGTCCCCCATCGAGAGGGTAGGGTACCCGTCGAGCCAACTCCCTGGCTTGTACACTAATCTGAAATATATATTTTTATTACACTCTTGAGAATATCCTAAGTTAATATACGATTCTTTAGAAGGTTCCACGTGGCTGTGGGGGACGTGATCTCTTCCTCACGTCCCAAGGGAGCTGTCTTTGGCATTTCAAATTCAATTCAAAAATTCTTTATTGCACTAAAAAATATTGTACATAGGCGGGCTTAATGACTAAGCATTTTCTAACAACCAACCTTTGGGAGTGTGGAGTGGTAACAACGAAGGGTGCAATTTATTATAATAGACTTACATACTAATATTACATATACTGAATAAATATATACATAAATACCTACATATGTATATATATTATAATTAAGTTAAATTAGTACAAAAATCACGGCCTCCGTAAGTAAAGTAACAGGTGATTTAGAATAATAATAATGATAAGGATAAAATACATAACATAAGTGATTAATATAATGAACTAGGAGACACTATTCTGCTTATTTAGAAAAAAGGTGGTGAGTAATTGTTTAAAGATGTAAACGGAGGGAGCTTGTGTGATGGTCAGTGGGAGCTTGTTCCACTGGCGAGCAGCAGATACGGTGAAATAATCCGAATACCTGCTAGAAGTGTGGGGTGGGATTTTTTAAGTTGATTGTTATGAGAGGAACGGAGAGGGCGGTCGTGCGAGTGGCATCTATGTTACGCCAGATTCACCGACGAAATACCGTCGGCAGAGGGGGTCGAGTTAGCCCTGACCCAGCTTCAACACACTTGGGGTAGAAATACGCTCAGATCTCAACCACCGAAACTACATTGAGAGCTTCACCAAAAAACTAGACATACTGAACAAGGAAGTGGCGTAAAAGGACCTGTTAAAATGTATTTATAGGAACTTACTTCTCCACGGTAGGTATAGTGGTGCCGTAGAGACAGTGTGTCTCCACTCCCGGAGCTGTGAAGTCCGTAGAGTACTGAAGTACGTCTTTTCTCATCTCCCACGCAGTAGGAAGTTCCATATCACTATAGAAATTAGGCATTGTTAAGTTTTATTATTACTTCATTATAAAACCTCCACTGCTGGAGATGGACCTTCCAGAACTGGAGAATTTGGCCTACACTCGCCACGCTGGCCAGACGGCTTGGCGAGGATACGATGTAATTTTTTTGGAACCGGGACCGATGGCCTAACGTGCTCTGCGAGGGTGACGGTGGTGAAGAGAGAAGACAAATTTCTAAGCATTCCATGGATTCACCGTGCGGGTGCCGGGTCCATCGTGTGTGGGTAAGAGATGAGAAGAATGGTGTCTCGGGCTTGCGACCGACAATTGGCTGGTTTAAGAAAAGGAGGCCTCCTTTTTTTTCTATTGCGCGATAATACGCTCACCATCCACCATTCTACTTCTCTCCCTACCCAACCAAATACTGTATGATTCCGTTAATGCCGTCTTGGAAGCTCGTTCCATAAATGTATTGACGGCAGACCTGCTTAGGCCCAATTCTTTCAGTAAGTGATGCAAAGATTTTGCTGGAACTCCTCTTGCACCAACTTCCACTGCGTAAAGCTGAGTCTTGAACCCGTTCCTGATCATTTCTTCTGTGAGATCATAATATTTATTCGACTTCATGTTGTGGTCTTTTGGAATATTTGATTCCCACGGAACGGTAAGTTCAATAAGGATAACTTTTTTCAAGTTCCGAGAAAACACTAAGATGTCTGGCCTATAGGCTGATACAGCTAGTTCATCTGGGATCCTATAATGGTGTTCAAATGTATCCATGAGAATTTTCCAGTCTGATGCGGCGCCAAGGATCGAGGTGGGCTTGCATTTAGTTTTCGTGCTTTGCCCTTCCTTTACAAATGTGGTCAAAGTTTTATTTGTAGTCAGTCCCTTTCTGGCTCTTGCAATAGAAAGACTTACTGCTTCACGGATAACACTTAGGACCCACAATCTATGACAAATGTACGTAAAAAAAGTGTATATCTCGTGCCATTGAACCGATTCTTTTTTTTTTCAAGCTTAGCAATTCAAATTATGTTTACACCTTAGTTAAATGCTAAGATGCAATATTATTTAAAACTATAATACCTACCAATATAAATACAGTCCTTACGTTCCGATACGCGATAATAGTAACCTAAGCACGCTTAAAGGTGTTCCGATACGCGCTTAAACTGTTTTGCCAAAGCTGTGTGACGTCACAAACGACATCATTTCTCGCGCTTAGACTGCTCACGATATCGAGGTAGATCGCTCTGAGCGCTGTCAGTTGTTTGTCATAATGTCCCGCGCCATTTTCAAGTTAATTTGATATTAGGTTTTCTTTTAAATTATTTAATATTGTAATTCGTTTATACAGTTTCTATGTATTAAACAAATCTATAATTAATATTTAAGTAGGAAGTGAAAAAAAAAAATGTCTGTAACACGGCAAGTTATTTTAAATTACCAAAATAAATTAATAATATTAATCTTTACACATATAAAGATAAATAAACAGAGAGATGTATTCACACTCAAAGATGTGGAATCCGCAATTTATCTTCCATACATTTAAAAAAAAATACTAACATTTTATGAATGAAAATGTGATTTAGACCGTTCCGAATTGGTTATCACGCTCTGAGCATCCAAATCGCGATATTTGATTCGGAACGACGGTCAGTGTCATATTCGTTCTAAGCGCTCTGAGCGCGATTCGGAATGAGAGGAGTGTAGACTCCATGTAACGTCGCTCGATTTAATGACACAAAAAAGCGTCTAAATCAATTGGCTTTGGTTGGTTTAGCTTGTCTTCCATACAATAATTCCATCTCCATTTAACGACAACTTTCTATAACGCTATAAAATGCACAGTCCCTTCAGTGTCGTTATATAGAGTTTACACTGTATTAGAAAAAAATATATATATATTATTTTGAGTAAAGATATTGCAAATTTGGTTCAGGTAAATTCATGTATGGCGCCCGCCATTGTTCTTTCTGATAGCACGCGTGTAGTTACACTTTATCGTAACCTTTTCGGTTCAAGACATGTTTTTAACGAATGTTACATGATTAAAAGTATACAATATAGATATCGCCGGGTTAGAGCGAAAACCAACTAAGTTAGCCATTATTGCACAAATAATATTTTGAAAGTTTGTGGTCTTTTCTAACATATATATATATATTGTATATTGTATCGTATCTTCAGTCTATTCTGTCATGTATGTATTGTTTATGCTATTATTATTATTATTATTTTTTATTATTATTTATTTATAACAAAAACCATAGCTCATTACAGAAATAAATACATAGGTATGCCTTATAAGTAACACATTGGCCATACATGGCTTTACTTTATATAAATAGTACTTATTTGTGGAAATAAAACTAAACTAAACTAAAAACTAGAAATAATAATATAAAGAATACAAACAAAAACATAAGCCAATATTCATAACAATAATAATATGCGTGTACACAACAATAAATTTACTCGTAAGAGGACAAAATACAGTAAATAGTTATGGATGTGTGTTATGTTAGTGTACCTATGGGTTGTGTTTTTTATGTAAGTATATGTAAGTGCTGTATTATCTTAGGTTAAAATATTACTTGTTTTTTTATAGATATATTGTTACTATTAGTGAGAACTTTTTAATGACACTCTGTTTCTAATTATTTTTAACATATTTTTTTATTGTATTGTCGATAGTTCTCCATACAATAAATAAATAAATAAAATAAAAATATTTGTCACATTTAGAGCTGTAAGAGCAGATAGTTGTGTAGCAAATTTTATGAATTTTAAGTGACATTCATTATTACAGCCCCTAGACCTCCACTGCTGGAGATGGGCCGTCCAGAACATATATCTCGAGAATTTGGCCTACACTCGCCACGCTGGTCAGACGGGTTGGCGAGGATATGAAGTAAATTAATGACAATTTATTCACGATTCCACAAGTGGAACCGGGACCGACGACTTAACGTGCTCTCCTTCATATAAATAAAAATTAGAGGAAGTAGACCTGGCAAAGCCCTGACGGTAACACTAAAAACGAGATTGACTTCATCATGACGGACAAAAGACGAATATTTAGTGATGTCTCAGTGAACCACAGGCTTAATACCGGAAGCGATCACAGACTTGTGATCCTCCCTGAATATTAACTACAAGCTTGAAAGATACCGCATGATGAGAGCCAGTCTCAGATCAATTCCAGCTGGAGCTGCAGAACTGATTCGACAATTTGGAAACCACCGAAGTCGTTGACAAGATAGTCGATAGGAGTTCTTCGCGCCATTTTGCGTGGACATGTCAAGTCCAAGTTTTTCGTTTTGTAAATTAGTTTACTGTGGATATTGTTAGTCAAAAATGGTGTTATTTTGTTTAATAATGTGCTACGTTGTGAATAATTATGGAAAACGATAAATTTGACGAGTATATGAGGCAGAAGTTACACTTTATTTTTGCGGTTTTCCCGCGCTGTGAACTTCCGTATACCCGGATATTGACGTGAATTACTCCATGAAAAGCATCAAATTCTGCAACACTTGGAATTTGATGATCCCAACTCGGTTATGAACATATATTATGTAAATAAATTACGTGTTTAGGGCTGATGTATTCTGTACAATGTCCTTTAAAGACACTTAAAACAAAAAAAAAGTTAGTCGATAGTTTGATGAACATCATCCGAGAAGTTGGTTGTAAATACTTCCAGCCGAAGCGAGAAGGCAAGGAATTCAAGTTCAAACAAAGGCGGGAACAGTCTGCGGTGGCATCGCCAGATAGAGCTTTGAATAAGAGAGTCAAGAGACT
The DNA here is from genome assembly GCA_910589645.1 of Tinea semifulvella. Taxonomy (NCBI): domain Eukaryota; kingdom Metazoa; phylum Arthropoda; class Insecta; order Lepidoptera; family Tineidae; genus Tinea; species Tinea semifulvella. Next base: position 10,011,698 of record OU342610.1, read on the forward strand.
GATATGAAGGGACCTACGCCGCCTCAACACAAAAGCTATTGAAGAGACCAAAGTATTCTGTCAGTCTCATGGACACAGCCATCGGACGAAGCTTGAAACCGCAGATGGTAGGACCGTAACTTCTAGACCAGAGCTTCTCGCAGAAGTTGAAAACTGAGAGAGTTTTTTAAACGAATTAACGCTCGGCATTAACGGTCAGTTTTTCGCGTCAAACCAGACGTAAAACTGTGGCTTACATTCACAGTTTATGCCAACTATATTTCCCCACTCACTGGCGTCAAACCGGCTCTTCAGTTTTCTACCGGCCGACTGTTTGAAGGACGTGTACTACCTATTTGTGTCGAGAAAAAAAATAGGCGGGAAGTTTTAACTTCTTATTGGCGGGACATTTATATATATTTTTTACTTTTTACTAATTAGACGATTTTTTATAATTGATCAATTTATTAATTTCGATAGTAACTATGAAAACAATCCATTATAGCGGGCGCTGCGAGCGAACTGACGCGATTGGATTGCAGATCACACACTCACGGTCAGTTTGGATGTAGGTTTGGTTGGATGTGGGTGGGGATTACGGTAGTCAAGGAAAAGTTCGTGGCGCGTCGTCAGTTAAAACTCTGGAGTTGGGTTTCGACACTCACTATCAAATTTTGGACGTAATCCACACTTTTACGTCTGGTTTGACGCCTAAACTGATCGTCAATGTCCTACTTAAAGTCTATTTACAAAAAAAAAAATAGTAGGTTTTCGCTCGAACCCGGCGTATTATCGTTCATTCAACCTAACAATAATAATGATTTTTTTTTTAGATTCGGTTATTATATCCGATACAACGTGCTTAACACGTGTCCCGTTGATAAAAATACAGTTGAGATACCATTAATAACAAAAAATTGTGTCGCCCAATCTTGGTCTTGCTTTTTTTGGTACTTAATTATTAAGAAGAAAAATAAGTAGGTATCATCACGACCGTTTCCCTTTCGGGGTGGTCAGAAACCACGCGTAAAAATTTGATTAATATTTAATTTGTGACATTTCCCGAGTTTGGTACGCTGGAGACATCGACGAGCTTGCCACTTTTTAAAAATTAACACTTTGCAAGATATGCGTTTCACAAACGTATCTTAAGAAATAATATTGTTAATTTTGTGTTTCACAAAGCAATAACAAATAATTAAATAAATTTGTTTGTGAAACCCGATTTAACTTAAGAAAAACTTAAAGATTATGATTTCTTAGCTAGGAAATAGAGCTTCGAGAAACCGGCTGTAACCCAAGTCTTTTCCTTATTATTATTTTTTTGGGAGAAGCTTTTGTAAATTGTAACTGCGTCGTGTCTGTATTTTTTAAGGTTACGAGGGTAAATTTTAAAACCCTTATAGGCTCTGGTTTCTGGTAATGTTTTTGTTACAACCTCTGTATATATTATTGGATACATATTAGTCAAAGAGATCTATTAACATTCCAAATTTCAAGTAAATCAGACCAGTAGTTCTAGAAATAGTGGTTTGCGGACAGACACTAAAGTTTTCTTACTGCAATTTAAATATATATTTTCAGTTACAGCAAGACTCTTGCGAGACTCTTCTGCAACACCTATACCAAGACCAACATTAGGAATGCATCACTAACCAGCATTATACCAGCGTGGTGGATTAATTTCTGACCCCTTAGCCGCACTTAAAGACCCGCAGTTAGACATAGGAATTTATGGGAAGATGATTTTATACATACTTAAATAGTTTTTCTAAGTCTGCTACAGTGAAGTTGTACTTGTCCGTCTGGACCAGGACCTCCCCTTCCTTCCAGAAGAGTGGGGAGGGAAGCAGCCAGGCCAGGGAGGGACAGGTGATCTGCTCGGCTCTCATGATACTCTCCCGGAGCACCAGCGAGCCGAGGTCATCCCCTAACACAGAACACATACTTCAAGACAATTATCAATCTTGACCAGGACCTCCCTTATTTCCAGAAGATTGGAAAGGAAAGCAGCCAGGGCAAAAAAGGACATATTATCTGCTCGGCCCTCATAATACTCTTTCCCAGAGCAACAACAAGCCGAGGTCATCCCCTAACACAGAACACATACTTCCAGACAATTACCAGTCTTGACCATGACCTTCCTTCCTTCCAGAAGAATGGGGAGGCAGCAGCCAGGTCAGAAGGGACAGGTGATCTGTATGGAGGAAAGAGCAGAAGATTGGTATCTCGGGCTTTTATAGCGCAATACACGCCTGGTACCAGATTCAAGAAAATAACCAGAAACCAATAAGGTCGTTATAATGAATCATTATTAATTTCAAGTCAATATGTAGACAGCTGTGGGTAAATGAGTTCAATATTTCAAGCCATTAGTGCAAGAGAAATAATATCTATTTTTGTAGGTTTATGTCGACGAGTATAAAGGATTTTTACACAATAAAATTTAAATACAAAAGACGAAATAAAATTAAATTCTACAACTAAATTATTTTAAAACGACGCGTCCTGTGAATTTTACGACTTTAACAGAGATATTGATAAACAATTGAAATTCGCTAAAATTAACTAATCCATTGTGTATTGGATTCAGTGATGGTCCGACCCTGGTGGTGGTTTCAAACATGTACCAATAAGAAATATACTTTTCTTATATACATTAGTCATATATTTAAGACACAGTCATGCTCAGTCAAGCCGGCATAGTGTTAGGGAATGATGTCAGTCATGATTGTCTGATTCCAGTTGCTAACATTCACGAACCTCGCGCACCATTTACCATCAGGTCACATGTCGTGCTAGTATATAAAAAAAAACTTACCAATGGCGAAAACTTTGAGTGCCTTGACGGCGCCGCCCCATGGGGTAGACAGGGAGATCAGTCTCTTGATGTAGATGTCCTTCCACTTCTGTGACTGCAGCCTGAGGAAGTGCAGAGCCATGGACCCCCCCATGCTGTGCACCAGAAGAGTCACAGAAGACTTATTGTTAATGTTATAAGTATCTTCAACTAACGTTTTTAGCTTCACAAAGAATTCTGTATTTTCATCTGTGGGAAAAAAATATTAATTATGAGTATTAACAGATTCCAGCTCTTCAAATGAAAACTGGCAGTATAAACTGTATTGGTTGACATTGTATGACCAAAAATAGCCAACCGAGTACCTGTTAATACTTGTTCGCGAAGAAAATACAGTCCTAAAAAATAATCATTTTTGTGATGTGAGAAATAAAAGCTTAGGTGTGAATCATGTTTTATTATATTTTAAATAGCACAGAGACACTGTACTCGCTGACAATCCTTTTGAGAGAGAGTGACAGGGGGCGCTAGTTTAGCATAGTGTTGTTAGATAAAATATTGTTATGGTGCATTCATTTTTAACAATCATAAATGTGCCAACATATCCAATATCTGTGCGACACACACAATTGTTCTCATTACTTTTCCTCTAATAATCAATCAAAGATCCCACCACATTGGTCCAGCAGATGTTCAGATTCTTACACAGTATCAGCAGGCCGCTAGTGGAACTAACTTCCTCTTCATATTCGTAAAGCAAATGGTTATAAATTTGCTCACTAAACACTTTCACAAGAAGAAAGACAAGTTTATAGTCTAAATAACTCAATCAAATCTGTATATTATTGTGTATACAAATATATATATATAATGTTACCAGTTCTACAGGAAGTAGAAGCCTAGGACTTGTGTGTTCTGGGGGCTGTAATTAGTATGATAAAACTTTCTTACAACTGAGTAATATAGGAGTTTGTATTGAAATAATCAATAATTAAACAACTTACTGGGTGCTTTCCTAAAGTCGTAAGGTGCTCCTCTGATGGACACATTTCTGACATATCCTATCTTAACCAGTTCGTTTGCTATTCCATTGAAATAGGCGCCAGAGGAGGCATGAGAGGGGTCCAGCCACTCCACTGGCTCAGACGTACCCCATCCTGGGACACGAATGTCCACTCCTGGGTGATAACACAAAAACCTTTTTTTTAAATCAAAATCAAAATAATTTATTTCCATTGGTTCTCTCAAAACAACTTGGATACAGTCAGAACTAATTAAATCAATACAATTTTCAAAACATATGTACTAATCAAAGTGGTAATAATGATTGGACCGTAAACAGGCAATAATCCATATTTATGTATGCTATGCACAACATTATTGCTACAAGCAAGTAAAACTAACTAACTTAGAAACTACTTAAATAAGATCGTGGCTGTAAAGAGGCTGTGCCAGTTTACATTCTAAATAGTTAATTTAAATTTAAATTATAAAACCATTATTGTTAAATAAAGTATTAGTAAATAGTATACTTCTGTATGTACTCTTATTACTCCCAACTTGTAACGTAAGTCTCATGATGGTAATCTTAATTACCATAATACACCTATTCTATGCATTCTTTTTACAGCCACAAATTTGTATTAAGTTGACACAACCTCTTTACAGCTATGATTTTATATTTAATTAGTTATTAAGTTACAATTAACTTGCTTAAGGCAATAATGTATTATAACACACATAAATCTGAACAATCACCTGTTACGGTCCAACCATAATTACAGAACTGTTTTGTATTATTTTATTGTATGTATCCTTGTACAAGTTAACCAAAGGAAATAAATTATTTGATTTGATATAAGTGAGATATGTGTTGTTTTTTAGGTTTAGTGTTGGTGAGATATGTGGTGTATATTGTGCTGAATGTTAGTGAGATATGTGGTGTATATTGTGCTGTAAATAAGATATGTTATGTGTATTGTGCTGAATGTTAGCAAGATATGTGGTGTGTATTGTGCTGAATGTTAGTGAGATATGTGGTGTGTATTGTGCTGAATGTTAGTGAGATATGTGGTGTGTATTGTGCTGAATGTTAGCAAGATATGTGGTGTGTATTGTGCTGAATGTTAGTGAGATATGTGGTGTGTATTGTGCTGAATGTTAGTGAGATATGTGGTGTGTATTGTGCTGTATGTTAGCAAGATATGTGGTGTGTTGGATGTTATTTGGATAACTATGTGGTTTGGCTGATAGTGTGTGTTGGGTATCGGTGTATGTTGGGTGATAGTGTGTATTGCATTTTAGTGTATGCTACCCAGCATACCCGTAAGTGTGTGATTTAAACATTATGTTACCTGGTGGATTGCTAGTAGTCCTGGTGACATTATCATACTCTAGCCTTGTGTTGTCAATCCAGCAGTCTATGACAAGGGGCACCAGTAGCTCCAGGTTCAGCCAGATGTTGAAGTAGTCCTTACTGGTCTTCCCGCAGATGTAGTGCACCACTGAAGATTTGTTCAGCTTGGCTTCTAGTTGACTGCCTCCATCTCCCGGGACTAGAGATAATAAGAAATAGAAAATAATTATTACTATTCCAATAGACAAATTCTGTTTTTAGGCACAAATGTTATATTGTCAATAAAGTGCCAATTTAAATAGTTTCTATAGTTTTATGGAAATAAATAATTACTAAATACAAGAACAAGTTATTATGTATGAAATAAAATATTTTTTGTACAATAAACAATGATATGTGATGGGGCTAATGTGTCTACACATGTTGCATCCCACACCAGGGACCTGCCAAGTTTCCATAGCCCAACTGTCATGCAATAAATAAATTCACTATTTTGAAAATTTTACAGTTACAGTTAAATAAAAAGGAGCCACTGGTTAGACTATAAATTGAACCCGGATGAACTAAGGGATAGTAGAAAATTACTGTAAAACTCATAAAAATTTCAAATGTGACATACAAAATAAAATATTTACTTATTAATATTAATAATATTAATAAAAAAATACTTACTGAGGATGACCGGAGATATTGCTAATATATTTTGTGATAAAAGTCCTATAATAACCACTATAAATACACTTAAACTTATGGGCGGCATTATTCAAACGAACAGTGGATATTATAGTCCACTACACATCGGGCACTTGCGTAAATAGCTCCACACTTGCTCGGGCGGTTGGTATTTACGCAATACACAAAACAATGTTTATTATTATCGAAGATATACTCGTTATGACGTCGTATGGTCCGATGCAAAGTCGCGACCCACCAGACAAATAAATCTACTTTATTATCAGTTGTGTGACAGAAATTCACCTCGTCTTGACTGATAGTAACTTTATATTTAATGTTTACACTTATATCTGAGCTCAATTACTATACAAAGTTATTTATAAATTAATTAGAAATAAATAACAAAAACACAACGTTCCCTCGCGTATGTCAAAAAATACTAAAATTGCGTTCCATTAATTTTAGTAATGACAGATATAAAGTGGCGTTAAAAAAACGATAAGCTTAACGTAATATTAAATTATGTAATTCAATTTCGTAATTTAAATGTTAAATGGATTTAATTTAAGTGCATTATAATTATTTCAAATAATGATTTAGTCATTTTTTAAAATTACATTTCTTTGTTTTGCATAGTACGAGACTTTAATGAAGTACGTTCATAACTTTAAGAACAAGTCTTTTTTTATTAATAAATAACTTTATAGAAGTTAAACAAATAAGTATTTAATCAGCGTAAAAATTATATAATTTTATTGATTATGCAATTTAATAAAATATTTGTTATTTATCATATGCAGGACATCATTAAATACTTATTTATATTTTCATAATATGAAAAAATAGTGAAAATACAATTATCTGAACGTTAAGTACTACCGCGCGTGTCTCAAAAAAGTCAAAATGTGCATACCGTGAAGAATTTTGTAGATTTATTTAGCGTAATTTTATATACATTCTTGTGCGTATATATAATTTTATTGTATTTAGGATAAAGTAAAATGTCGCTGCTATATACAGCAGATATCAAGACGGGAGTTCCTAGACAAAGTGTTCACGATTGAGATGTTCTTTGAGGTGAAGGAACTGCATAAATTAATCGATAATAAAACTATTTTTTCTTTGATTTGTAACGTTAAATAACTGTATTATATTGCAGGAAGGGCGCGTTATAGTTGTTTGGTTATCTTGGCTTATTGGAGGGCTGTGTGGAGTTGTTATTTTGTTAGTTATCATTTGTTACTGCCGCCTGATGCCGCGCCACCAGAAATCATTTGGTAAATCAATTATTAAAAAAAACTTAGATTTTTTTCCATAAATAAATAAACAATTAAATATCCTGTTGGATCAATATTAATTATTTGAAAAAGACAGACTTATGGCTGTTAAAACTGTTAGTTAAAATCTGGTTTCACCGACAACACTCCATGCAAAATTTTGCAAGTAGGTAACATCAGAATTACTTCTGAGATTGAAACAATTTGATAATTCCTTTATTATTAACTGTATCTGTGGTGAAACATTTAAGTCCATGAATTTAGACACGGAGGTACTGGGTTTGATTCCTGGTCAGGATACATTCTTTTTTTGTGACATTTCTTAAGTTTGGTAAGCTAGGGCCATCCATGGGGCTATAATAAAGTTGGCTTAATGTGAATCTGTATCTTAAAAATAAAGAGTGGTTTCTAACCACCTGCTAGGTCGTAATTTTAAAATGAAATATTTAATATTGTGCATTGGTTTTCCAGATGAACAGTATTTAAGGGACACATACACTATAAAAGAGGCACAATCATATAGTCAGGATAATGGGTACAGGGTAAAACACACAGAGGTAAATACTTTTGGATTTATTCCCTTATATGATTATAACATTATACCCAGAAATATTTTTACAAGGCAATTATGACCAAGCAACATTTACACTGCCTCCGTGGTCTAGCGGTCAAGTCCGTGGATTTAGACTTTGAGGTACCGGGTTTGATTCCTGGTCGGGACACAAAAATATTTATTAATGTAAATAAAAATACATTTAATTAATATCTAATTTGTGATATTCTTGAGTTTGGTACGCTGGAGACATCAACGAGCTTGCCACTTGTCATGATTGGTCTATAAGTTGGCTAAATGTGAATCTGCTTATTCATAAGCGTGGTTTCTGACCACCCCGAAAGGGAAATGGTCGTGGTGATACTTTACTACTTTACAACATTTACACCATCAGTATATTAGTATGACCAATAAACCAGGATGTTTTGCTGATTTAAAATATGTATATAACTCAAATGTTGCTATTGACTTTTAAACGTTAATATTTATTATTATTACAGCCCCTAGAACACTGAGTTCTAAGCCTCCACTGTTGGAGATTGGCCTACCAGAGATTTCTGGAGTATTTTATCCATGATTTGAGGATCCTCGATTTGTTCGTTTGAAGCAAAGTGCTGGTCACCCAAGCTTTCTTTCAACATTGGGAAAAGGAAAAAGCCACGTTTTTCTGGGAAAATGAGACTGATTGTGTTGGTGGTGGATTTGTATTTGAATTGTATTATTTTAACACGTTTTGTCTGCTGTGTTTACTACTAACTCAATGCTATCAGTGAAAATTTGTAAGGCTTTAAGTTACTATATTTCTATTGTATTTTTGTATAGGCTGTAAATTTTCCTAAAAATAAATAAATCATTGTCATTTTGTCAATTTTCCAAAGCGTATTTATTTGATAGCATTTCTGAGTTTATTTAGTACTTTACTATATGGATCCACATTAATTGTGGTACCTGGCTCTAAAAAGTCGACCAATAAAATACCTAACTTGTCCCAAAAACACATCAGCAGAGCAGCATCAGCCATCTTCGCACCATCTGCACACTCATACAGTCAGATAAACATTTTTAATTTATTAGGTAATTTATTATAAGTTCGTATACACATAATTAGTCAATTTTTTTTACATTTAGTTTTTTTAGGATTTATGTCTACAATAAGATCATAGTAGGGTTTTCTCCTACTTCTAGCGCTGACATTTCCATTGTGAATCTAATTAACGTTTAACAATTAAATATGTACAGCAATCGCTACTAATATTTATGAATTTATATATAAATTTAATTAAGTATGTATTGTTATTATTTATGATGATATACTCACATCATTTTTAACTTTTTATTTAATTTGTATACGTACTAACATAGTTCTAAGTTAAAATGTTACTAATAATTATCGAATTAATTCTGAAATAAATAATTTATTATTTGTTATTATTAATAACGATTTTGCAGTTAACAAACTGATAACCGCACATAATTCACAACCGGACACACTATGTTGCGAGTGCACTAGGTGGGGTCTTACAGTTGTGGTGTTAATTTTTAAGGTTCAAGTCCAACGTCACGGTCGGCCTGTAAGTTACGGAGGTCCCGTTCACTGCCGAGCCCCTGACACCCCCACAGAGCCCCGGAGACCTCCACATTATGAACCTCGGACAGCTTCCACTCAGTATGCCTCCAGTGGTGGTAAGTGATTAAATTTTTGATTGGAGCATATTATGTTTAACAATAATATCTTCGTTGTTTCAGTGTTAGACGCACTAGATAGCGAGGCGAACTTAGAGGCCTTAAAGACTCGCTCCCTGCCTGCTTTCCTTAGACCACCAAGACCACGACCACTTTCCACAGAAGACAATCTAACTCAACTTTATGCCAAGGTAATCTTTGTGCTTCTAAATGTCATTCAATCATTTACGTGCAAACTAGGGTTCAGAACCGGTAAATCCCGATCTCGAAAGTACGGGGAATTCCCGGTTCTTAGTTCAGTAAAATGGAAGGGAAATTATAATTTGATTCCCATTACTTTCGGGAATTTCATTTTTATTAAGCGATTCTACTACTACTTACTTACTGTTACTGCCTTCATGGTCTAACGGTTAAGTCCGTGGATTTAAACTCGGAGGTACCGGGTCCTATTCCTGGTCAGGACACAAAAAATATTTATTAATGTAAATAAAAATATTTAATTTATTTGTGATATTTCTCGAGTTTGGTACGCTGGAGACATCGACGAGCTTGCCACTTGATTCATGATTGGCCTATAGTAAAGTTGGCTAAATGTGAATCCGCTTCTATACAAGCGTGGTTTCTGACCACCCCAAAAGGGAAACGGTCGTAATGATACTTTACTTTAATAATACAGCCGAGCCGTTCCGAGGAGTTAGACGCTGTAATGATGAAAAATTTTTACTATAGCGCAATGTTCCTTCGTCAGGTAAACCTTAGCAAGAAGTACAAGAACCGCATGCGCAATGAACACGCCGCCATCATCGCGCTCAGTAAGTCTCACAGTCAGTATCTAAACGCTGATGCTGTCATCATCTACGACCAGCGAACTGCTCTCTAGACTAATCATCATCATTGTCAACACAACATCCCACGGATCCTTTTTTTATCAGTCAGACTTTAATCTGATCCATCACGTTGGTCTAATGTGGATAAACCACGGAGGCAGTTAATGACATAGGTCCTAAAATAATAAGTATCTTGTTACGCCGGCATAGTGGTAGGGACTAAGCTCAACAGTGGCGGATTTACCAGTAGGTTGAATAGGTTGGAGCCTAGGGCGGCAGATTTTAGGGGGCGGCAAATTTGGCCCGATTTTTTTTTATCTTACAGCATTTTTTTTATCTTACAGCATTTTTTTTTTTATCTTATATCAATAAAAAAACATTATTATACAACGATATACTCGTATTTATTATACAAAGAAACGAGTGACATAAATTTCAATATTTGACACAACTATCCCCTAGTTCAATCATACTTATAACGGGAAAATGCCGGTGTAATAAGGACGATAGAACACAAATCATAAAGTTGCAATTTCAAGAATAAATGTATATAATATGATATGTTCGCATTGTTAATGCTGACGCAACCTCATACGGAACCCGTACCTGGGGAAGCATCTCCCAAACCCATTCACACGAGAAACACCGTAAATACGACAGGGCAGCAGAAGATCTCAGAGCTTCATTTACGCCGTTGGTTATCTCGTGTAATGGGTCATTAGGTGCCGAGTACGCGGCTTTTGTCAAAAAGACCGCTTCACGGCTTTCTGAAAAATGGCAGAAGCCATTCCATCTCACAAGTTGCAGGCTGGCTAAAAACTAAAATACAAATTTCTGTAATAAGGGCTATAAGCTTAAGGATCAGAGGAACAAGAAAGCGAGTGAGATGGATAGGATGTGAGGATGGAGCAGGTATGTTTGAAGGAACGAATGAATGATTGAATGTGAATGAATGTTAGATGATTTTATATATTTAGTTTTATGTTTTTTTTAGTTATTATTGTTATTTTGTTGAAATAAATTTAAATATAATTTAACTATATAATATGATTGTGAACTAAACTAGCCTATTGAATTTCAAAGGTCAGTAGGGGCGGCAAAAATTGAATAGTCTACTAGCGGCAAATATAGAAATCCGTCACTGAAGCTCTGTCATTAGTGTCAGTAGTCAGTGGTCAATGTCAATGGGAGCAGGAGTCTTTCGCGCCATTTTGCGCGGAGATGTCAAGTGCAAGTTATTGTTTTGTAAATTAATTGACTGTGGATATTATTGGTCAAAAGTGGTGTTATTTTGTTTAATAATGTGCTACAATGTGAATAATTATGGAAAATCATAAATTGGACTTTAAATATGGGGCACAAGTTGAAGTTTATTTTTTGCGGTTTTCCCGCGCTGTGGACTCCCATATTTTACTCGACGTGTTTGGGCTATAATGCCGCGAGTGACTCCAAGTAAAGCATCAAATTCTGCAGCATCTGGAATTTGATGATCCCCAACTCGGTTATGAACTCTGTTATGAACATATATTATGCAAATAAATTAAGTGTTTAGGACTGATGTATTCTGTACAATGTCCTTTAAAGACAATTAAAAAAAAAAATTCAATGGGAGCACCATTACGTGTTATGCTTCCCGATGGACGCGGTGTCGTAAATAAAAAAACGCACAAATTAAAAAAAAAATAATGTACTTTTTATCGAAAATTGATCTATATAGACTGATTTTGTATTTTATTCAATGAACTTTAGTAGTTGTTATTTGGAAATTAACTTAATTGGATTGGCTTTTAAAACTATGAGAAATTGTGATCTTATATAGGATACATGAATTGTGATACTTTTTATTGTACTACTTACGCTGTGTACAATGATAAAAATAAATATGTGAAAAAAAAGTGAGCAGGGACTGTCCCCTCGTAACGAATCATGCTTAGAGCGCTTTGAATGAATTTGATACTGACAGTTCGTTCCGAATCAAATATCACGATTTGGATGCTCAGAGCGTGATTTAAATTCAGACCGGGCTAAATCACATATTTTTTCATACATATAGCTTTTTTTTAATGTCACATCTTTGAGTATGAATACTAACAAACACCCTCTCTCGTTTTTTTCATCTTTATATGTGTAACGTTTACTATTTTTAACTTATTTTGGTCTTCTAAAATAACTTACCGTGTTACAGACATTTTTTTTTCACTTCCTACTAAAATATTACCTAATTATAGGTTTGTTTTAAAAGTAATATACAAACAGTATAAACGAATTACAATATTAAATAATTTAAAAGAAAACCTAAATTTACAAAACTTAAAAATGGCGCGCGACATAATGTATGACAGAACAACTGACAGCGCTCAGAGCGATCTACCTCGATATCGTGAGCAGTCTGAGCGTGAGGAATGGTGCCATTTGTGACGTCACAAAGCCTTGGCAAAACAGTTTATCCACGTCTCGGAACGAGGGTGTGTGTGCATGACAGCTAATGTGTGACAAAGATGTTTATTAAGAAAACTACTTAATTATAACTAAAAATAAAGCTATGCTACTTATCTACGAATATATACGAGTACATAGATAACACAATTTCCCTCGTAAATTGTTGTTATCTTGAATAAAAAACTGTCTTTATTTCTCAAACCTTTAATGTAATTATTGTATCAATTTCTAGTCACAAATAATTGTTTTTATAAAATAAACTTTTGTAATCCAATTTTTATAGTTTTATTTTACTAGACATTACCCATTCCTGCATTACCATTCTGTTACTTAAACGCAAACGTTATATAATGGAATCCGTTAACTATATATATATATCACGCTATTAAAGTTGATATTTGCTCGGCCAGTGTTAAGGTCGAGCGCTTATAGAGTTGAGAATTGAATAATATTTTGTAATTATGACGCAATCTCTGACGTAAATAACGAAATCCACTAATAACGTTTGCGACTAACAGAATAGGGCCGCTGAACTATTTATATTTGATATCAATACTAATCGATTCATATAGCAATACCATGTGTTTTGGAGTCGTAAAAATAATACCACCAAAATAGTAAACTGGGCATTCAGTGGCAGAACATAATGCCACATAAATAGACACTAAGTGGAGAACATAATAACACATAAATAGACACTCAGTGGAGAACATAATAACACATAAATAGACACTCAGTGGCAGAACATAAAAACACATAGACACTCAGTGGCACAACATAACACATAAATAGACTATCAGTGGCAAAACATAATAACACATAAATAGACACTCAGTGGAGAACATAATAACACATAAATAGACACTCAGTGGAGAACATAATAACACATAAATAGACACTCAGTGGCGGAACATAAAAATACAAGACACTCAGTAGCAGAACATAATAACACATAAATAGACTATCAGTGGCAAAACATAATAACACATAAATAGACACTCAGTGGCAGAACATAAAAACACATAGACACTCAGTGGCACAACATAATAACACATAAATGGACTGTCAGTGTCAAAACATAATAACACATAAATAGACACTCAGTGGAAGAACATAATAACACATAAATAGACACTCAGTGGCAGAACATAAAAACACATAGGCATTTAGTGTCAGAACGTAATAACACATAAGTAGACATTCAGTGCTAAAGACATAGTGCCACCCAAATAAGTATAGATAGGCATTCAGTGCTAAACAATCGTGCCACCGAATTTGTTAATGGACTTTCAAAGCCACTGATTTAATTGCACTTTCAATACTAAAAAATAGTGACATTAAAATCTTAAGACATTCAGTGGTATAAAATAGTGCCACCAAACAGTTAACTGTAGCTAGTAACCGATTCATATAGCAATATTTAAATAAACTGACTGGCAGAATATAGTGCCACAAAAGTCAAAACATAGTAATACATAAGTGCTAAACAGTCGTGCACTGCTAACGAATTAATTAGACATTAAATGTTTATTGAATTAATTGCACTTTTAATCCTAAAAAAATGGTGGCATTTAATATTAAGTGGCACGAGTATAAAATAGCGACACCAAACTGTTAAATATATCCTTATTAGCAGTTATATGTCCTAAAAGAAGCAAGTGTGGGGTAAGTCTTGAGTCGCAGAAGTTCCAGTTGGGTCTGGAGCTCCACAACGCGAGAGTGGAGAGTCTGGACCTCTCGGACCAGACGACCACGCGTTACTATTGTCTCCATCCTGAAATAAAGATAAAAGTTAGAAAGAATGACCTTTACGAATTAATAAAGTATAAGACTCGCTGTTTTTATTACAAGGGGCTATTCCTGCAGCTTCGCCGAAATGTGGCTTCTCTGAGCGTGTTCTACCGGCTATACTACGGTGAGTGCTCCGAAGAACTCTATAACCTAATCCCTCCCTCTCCATTTCGCAACCGAACCACACGCACAGGTCAGAATATGCACCCACATACCGTAGTCACCATACTCCCTTTGCGTACGCATAAATTTGGGGACTCATACATCTGTCGCACGATAAAGATGTCTTCCAGCCTCTGTGTTTCCACTTTCCTATAACTTGCGAGTCCTTCTAACGAAGTGTGAAAAAGCATAGTGTTAGGGGCAGATGTCAGTCATGAGTGTTTGACTTCAGTTGGTAACATTCATGGACCTTGCGCGCCACTTACCATCAGGTGGGCCCAAGGTCACATGTCGTGCTAGTATATAAAAAAAAACACTTATCCTTTTATGTAAGAAAAATATTATGTAAGAAAAAAATATAAATGCCGATCCCACCCCCCTGATGTTTGTGACGTTAAATTGTAAAGAAAAAATTGAATACATATAATCAACTTTGGTTATATAAACTATCGTGTACATTCATTATAATTAATAAGTAATTAATAAGTAATTTACGGGTCTTTACGCGATTTTCCTTAGAGCATATTAGACGCCGGGATGTCATGTGACGCGAAACTTTCAAAGTAATATGTAGGTAGGTTTACATCTACCGACCATTATGTACGAAGGCTACACCGCACAGCTCCAGTCGATCCGTGACCACGGCCAAACTCTTCATAGTCTGTGACGGCCAATGCAACTTGGCTGAAACGCCTCTAACTTTGGTTTTATTTAAAAGTTTTTTTATCATTTAAATCATCTTATCATATTATGTAATGTGTTAGAGTATTAAACAATAATTATCAATATACACACATCAAAAGTGTCTAGGGATCAACATATATTTTTGCAATAACTTTTCTCCTGATTGATATTCATTAAAATTTTCTTTAAGGATTGATCAAATAAAATGTTTTCGTTTGTCTACAGTAACGATAAACCAAGTCACCTTTGCATTAGTAAAAAAAAATGCCATTTTCCTAATAAAGGGATTTTTGACATTTGAACCACTAACATTAAAGTTCGAAAAAAAGACTGAAATAACAGTTTTTTTTTTAATTTTATTGGGTAACTTAAACAATTAATAATCCGTGTTTCTACCGCGAACACTAACAACACAAGAACATCGGTTTGGCATACTCAAAATGAGTTCATCCAAATCACGCTGTGGAATGGCCGCCCATGTTCGTTGCAACAACAAAAAAAGGTCTTCTTGCGACTGGATACCCTCCATATTCGGCAGAGCTCTTCTCTGAAGAATATCCCATGCATGCTCAATCGGGTTCAAGTCTGGCGACTGAGCAGGCCAGGGCAGGACATTGATGTTAGCTGCGGCGAGAGTCTGTCTTACAACTCTTGCGGTGTGCGGTCGTGCATTATCATGCATTAACTGAAATAAGGGACCGATATGCACTTGTAGAGGAACGATGACGTCTGATACAACCGTCTCAGCATAAATTTGAGCGTTGAGGTTGCCTCTGATCCAAATCAACTCAGTTCTTCCGCCGATCGAAATACCCGCCCATACCATGATGGTTCCACCACTATAAGGATGGACTTCCTGGCAGGATTTTAATCGCTGTTGGCGTCCAGGGGTTCTCCAGTGTCGTATACGTCTTGTATCCGGCCTCATACCAAAACGAGACTCATCAGAAAAGCACACGAAACGCCATTGTTCTTCTGTCCAATTTCTGTGTTCAAGAGCCCATTGATATCGAGTCTTACGATTGTGCATTGCTATAGGTGGTACCCGTAGCGGTCTTCGGGAATGAAGGTTCACTTCATGCAAGCGGTTTCTGACTGTTTGGTCGCTAATTAAGTTCCCTGAAGAGCGATGAAGGCTCACGGCTAACATCATGGCGGTTATTGTTGGAGTTCTTCGAGCTGTGATTTGAATGTATCGGTCTTGTCTCCGTGTGGTGCAGCGATACCGTCCTCCATGGCGCTCAGCCACGGTACCAGTGGTTCGGTAACGTGTCCAAAGTCGACTGATAACACTCTGACTTGTATTCAGAGCTAAAGCCACAGTACGTTGCCGGGAACCAGCTTCTATCATTCCCACGGCTCTGATCATTTCTTCCCTGCTTAAATGACGTCGCCGCTCCATAATAACGTTGGTTTTAATCAGTAGTAGGGAAACAGTAGCACTAATAATGTCTTCAATGCGTCTTATGTTTTTATAGGGAAAATATTGACAGCTGATTTTCATCTTTTACTCGAATTTGATTGACAGTTCCTGTTTTAAATTATGAAATGCACCAAAAAGGATCCATATAAATTTATAAAATCATAAATTTATTACAAAGCCACATCTCAATCACAAGAAATCCGCATAAACATGCTTGATCCCTAGACTTTTTTGATGTGTGTATATCTGAAACTTGAACGTATGCTTAAAAGTGATAAAAATGTATCTATTTCTGCTCGTATAGATGATTGGCGGACAGGTTGTAAGCCAGCCAATCAAGAAATGGCGCGTAAACACGCAATTGTATTTTTAATGTTTTACGAAAATATCTAATAAGCTATTTACTAATTATTATCAAATACAATTTGTGTGGTTATTTACAATTTTGTGTTAAATGATGGAAAGTATTTATACTTTCTTAATTGATAACAATGTAGGTATTTTAATGTCTGACGAATCGTGTACTTGGCGGGATATTTGAAATGGCCTCGGGCCCCTTTCGGGACTACTCGGGTTGATGCACGAGTCGTTTAGTCATTCGATTCCACGGAACGATAGAGGAAGGAATAAACGTATTTATATAATAGTTAAGTATTGTTTTATTTAATAGACGAGTTTTAACAAATGTATGTATGTAATCTTACATATTTTGATCAGTCCAGGTACTCAAAATAGGAAAGTGGATCTGTCGCTGGAATAATCTTACCGCATTTTTGTAATGTTACGTAAGAATTATCGAGACAGCCCATAATATTTATTAATTTAAATAAATAGTAAAGTATCATCACGACCGTTTCCCTTTCGGGGTGGTCAGAAACCACGCTTATAAATAAGCAGATTCACATTTAGCCAACTTTACTATAGGCCAATCATGACAAGTGGCAAGCTCGTCGATGTCTCCAGCGTACCGAACTCGAGGTATATTAATTAAATGTATTTATTTACATTAATAAATATTTTTGTTTCCCGACCTGGAATCGAACCCGGTACCTCCGAGTCTAAATCTATAACTATAAATAACTTAACCGCTAGACCACGGAGGCAATGATTGATTATATGTGATATAATTGATTAATTTATTAGAAATCCAACAAAACAAAAATGTTCTAGTTATTTTTGCAAGTAAAATAAGTCGCATGCAGATAATATATTTTTTTCGTGAATGTTTAGGTACTATGGTGAACGAAGTCAAATTAAGGGTTAATTAAACTCCATATTGAAAAACCTGCCTTTTTTGATACATCTTCCTGGTTCGTATAGGCTGTAGCGGGTCTTGTTTTACTCGTTTTTCAGAAAGCTGCACCTGAAGAGAGGCGATCAACTTCTCCAGTGCCGCTTCTTCAGCCTCCACGCTGCTTATGCGGACCTGGATAACATAGTCAACTAATGCAGCGTCCCGGATTCAGCCCGGGAACGCTAGAAATAGTTATGCGCAGATAGCAAGTCATGGTGTCCCTAAGAACCAGCTGTTACTAATACCTCAGTATGTTGCGTCACAACCAGAAATAAAACTGATTTGAAAGGGTTCGCTACTGTGACAGAAACGAAAAAGGAGTCCCAAACGTAATAATCGAGGAATTACGCCTCTCGAACAGTGTGCTTAGTGTAAAATGCAAGTTTCGGAAAACGTAACTGCTGTAGTTACGTTTTTTTATTTTACATTGCGTGTTATTGCAAGTTTGACTATAATAACAGGCAATGAACATCGAAAATTCAGTAAAAAAACTCTACTACTATAGTTGCGTTTACGAGACTTCACTGTCACACTAGGCATACAGTGCGCTCTAAAAGCTGCGATACCGACATCCTAGGCCGCGTTCGTTTTAAGAAATGTTAGCATGAAAATACCACTTTTTAAGCACAAGTCGTTCGTTTAATGAAAATTCTAACATTTGATGCTAATTTCGTATGTCAGTACCGTGTTGAAAGGAGGGTTATTGATGTTACTTTTTGACAGATGTCATTTAACATAAGAAATGGTTTGTTTACATTGTTGTATACTTTATAGTTTATATTATATTTGTTTAAAATGTATTTTAAACGATTTTATGTGATAAATTCAAAGACCATAATACATTGTCAATTGATTTGTTATTATTTGTTATTTGTCAAAAAGTAGCTTCACCGCTCGTTTTTTTAAGAAATGTTAGCATTGTTAAAAAAAGTGGAATTTCTGAACAAAAACGACATTTTTCGCTGGTTTATGAAGTTGCTACGAAATGTTGGAAATGCTATAAAACGAACACGGCCTTACTCCTATGTCTATGTGTCGCGGCTGCGCAAGAACATGTCATCCCAGGATATTCTCGGACAAAGACCGGACCGAGGGAAGATCGACTTTGTCACCTGCTATCGACGAGTTGCCTTCACATTGGGATGACACTGGATTTTTAAGGTTTCGTGTGCGGTCAGAGCTCATCAAAATAATCTTGAACAAGGAATTCTGGCCGCTCAGTGTTGTGTACCGCAAATACATTCGTGGATTTGCTTCACGCAGCACCTACTCCCTCTGCACCACCCCCAAAGTAAAGTATCATCACGACCTTTTTCCTTACGGGGTGGTCAAAAACCAGCCTTTTTTTTTAAAAGAAGCTGATTTACATTTAGTCAACTTTACTATAGGCCCATCATGACAAGTGACAATCTCGTCGATGGCTCGTGTCAAGGTAACTGTATGAGCAGCAGCACAAACGAATTCAAACTCTTTTTAATGGAGTGTAGACATCAGAATCTTCTCAAGACCCCTTTGCTGATGATAGTCAATATGGATTGAAAATTATCTTCATATAATGATATGTTTTGACACTACGTCTTTGGGCGAAGTATGAAAAAATGTAGTGTTCTAGATGGCTTTGCCGGTAGGGTAGTACTGTCCGGCAACGTGTAAAGTTTAAGTAAATATAAATATATTAAATAATACTTTAGGGTACCTGCGAGGACAACACGTAATAGGGATTTGTTTTCTGTACCTCGCTCTAAAACAAGGTATGCTCAAAATATTTTTCTGCGTCGTGCATGTAGGGCCTACACTTTATAATAGCAAGTTGTTTGATATCGATTTGTTCACTAATTCATATTTTTTAAGAAACGACTTCTGATACACTTATTGTAACTGTATATTATTACTTGATATTTTAGTTGTGTTAATTTTACTTATTTACCTATTAAAACTGTTTTTCTTTTAAATCTGTCATTATTATTTATAATATCGCTTTCGTATCTTCTCCATCCTTACTATCAATATATTTCTTGATTTATATATATATATATATATATTTCTAATGGTTTGGTGGAGACGATGTGTTAGCAAAATTGGTAATACTTGGAACTTTAGGTCTAATTTTGGTTTAATCTGTTTCATGTATATTTACTTTATGTGACTGTTTGATTCCAAAATAAAAAAAATATATATGTGGTTAACGTGGTGGGTAGTGCATCATATACTGTATCTTATTATTGTTAACTGATAAATAACCTGTGCAATGCTGTTTGTTGACCCTAATAAAGAAAACAATATAATTACCTCCATGTCTTCACACCGCTGCACAAGGTCATTGAGTATTGCCATTTGAGAAGCCTTAGTGGCCTGCGCCGCTTTCTCTGCCTTGAGGAACTCCTGCTCATCGGTGTAGCCCTTTGCTCTGTTTCTTAAGTACTCCTGTAACTCTTTTGGTACCTATAGAAATAATTCAGTTCTTTTAAATAGTTTAATATCGTGAATAACAGTAAATATTCGTCTCTTTCCTTTACCCTGTATTGGTCAAACATAGTCAAAGGCTTTTGATTGATTAGGAAAGGTTACAACAATAAGGAAAAAAAAAATTGGAAACAGAACAACACTTTGTACTAATTACAGTAGTATATAAATATGTATATAAGTATGTGATATTGTATTATATAAATATGTATGTATTCTATTTATATATAATTATAGTATGTAGTCTTTTTAGTGTATACCCACTGATTAGTATATGTTTTGTATATAGTATATTAGATTTAGTATGAGTTTTTTTTTCAGTCTTAAATGCTCCTATTATATTTAGCACCTGCCTCGCATAACAAATGCTCTACATAGTCCATAAGGTTGATTAGTAAGAATGCCTAGCGGCATTAAGTCCGTCTGTGTACCTAGTGCATAAAGTTTTAAAATAAATAAATAAATAATATGTTTTTTTTATCAATAAAGTTTTTATTTATTTAAATTATCTCTAATTATTAGATAGCTATATATTTGTATTTGTAATTATTGCTGATACCTATAACCACATAAGTATATATTTTTTAAATAAAATATAGTTTGAAGTGGAGATGATGTATACTAAGGTGTAAATATTTACACTGAGATGAACAGAGATATAACCCAAGTAGTACTCGTATTCAAGTAACTTGGTTTACTCAAATCTCCACTAACAATATTTTTGTTCATAAAGGCAATACAAGAATTTTAAAAATAGTATTTTTCTACAAAAATGACTAACTTATTAAATTATTTCTGCACAAATTAAATGGGTAGTTTTGACTTTGATGCCTTTTTAAGTAGATAAACAAAGGAGATTAGATATCCTTACCCTCATCCTCTCGTAGGCGTAGATTTCTTCCTCCATGTGTCTTAGCTTCATCTTCATCTCGGCGTGCTCCCACTCCTTCTCCAGGATCCCCTTCCTGAACTCAATCTGCTTCTTCATCATTTCCAACTTCTGGTTTCCTACTTTCTGTAATATACCAATACAATATATAACAAAGAGGTACCAAAGAAGAACGCTTTAAAAAATTACAGAAACGTGACGGGTCTCCTAGCCTACAGGTATTTGTGACACTTTAAATAATTCTACTCCTGCTAATGGAAGACTAAGCAGTAAGTAAAAATAGTAAGATGTTAGCAGAAGACCAGCAGCTTATAAGTATAATCATTTAAATAAGACGTAAGTATAATAATCTTCTCCTGAAATAAATAATAATAATAAATAATAAATATTTCCAGACAGGTCACACAGCGCCATCTAGTTTCCGTGGTAAGCTACGAGGCTTGTGTTACGGAAACTAGATGGTTGATAAACTACATATTATACTTTTTTTTATTTTTTATAAATATATACATATTATACATATAAACACCCAGACCGAGACAAATTATACAATGTACAACTTGCCCCCGGTGGGAATCGAACCCACGACCTCCCGAGTTCACGGCAACGTTTGTTACCACTAGACCACGGAGGCGGTCTATATAACAATTAAAAATGTAAAAATATTGCATAAAAAACATGCTTTTTTTTCAATACTTTGTGACTAACCAGTATGAGATTATTGATGGCGTCGATGTCAGCTTTCGGCATGAGGATGGCATCCTTAAAGTCTTCAATGTGACCAGTCGACTCGACTTCCACCTGACCAGCTGGTAACACCAACTAAAAAACATGTCTGTCTTGAATGTCATATCTTATTTAGTTATTTTTACAACACTGATGTTCGGTGTGCATTTTTCAAATATGGCAACACTGTATCTTTAAAAACATTTGTGATTAATTTTATTGTGTTTTCTTCTCCCGATGGATGATGAATGAGGTGATAGGGAAGGCAAACGGTCTAGCCTATACAGCTAAGTCTGACGTAACATATGTTTCTTTTTTATGAGTTAATGAGGTTATCATCAAATTCCAGATGTTGCAAAATTTGATGCTTTTCTTGGATTCACTCGCCATTATATCCCAAACACATCGAGTAAAACATAGGAGTTCACAGCGCGGGAAAACCGCAAAAAAATATAATATACTTATTTATTTTTCACATTGTAGCACATTATGAAACAAATAACACCACTTTTGACCAACAATATCTCTTTTGTGATTGAGTTACAGCTAACCAATGGCGGATCTAGGATGGATTGAAACTACAATAGAATGACAAGAAAATACAATATTATAAAATATTAAACAATACATAAGGCTATACATGCGAAATATGAGATTAATCAGTTTTTTTTACATTTATTATTGTTCTATTTAGTTTCGTTGCTATGTCTTGTTTTTAATGTATATACCTACATAACATGTTTATTAAAAATAATATGTAATTTTTATTTATTTAATTTTATTGTTCTTTGGCTTACCTGTACAGTTTTATCTCTAGCTTCAAGTTCTACCCTTTCCCTGTGATCCTTAATGTCAGCTTGTAGTTTGAGGATGGCGTTTTTCCTGGCGAGGATGGATTTATTCCAGGCGGTCGTAGTGCTGTCTAGTTGAGCGAGCTCTTGTACTAGGGCACGCATCTGATGATGAAATGAAGAATTAGGTATAGTGGTATGTTTGGAAACCACACTTTTGAAGAGGGCTAGTTCATAAATACAAAAATTTAGTTTTAGTTGAGGAATGGGTAATCTTTTGGGGGTAGCCGAGATGGTTACTACATGTCGATCCTTGTGTTGCAAGGAACATTTCTGCCAAATTTGATTTAAATCGGTTCAGTGATATAGGCTTAAAGGCCAAATAAAGAGATAAGCAGAATAATGGCTCCACTCTCATGTCGTGATCAGATGATGACGTCATAAAGCCTATGTACGTCTCAAGGAACATTTCTGCCAAACTGCCTCCGTGGTCTAGCGGTTAAGTCCGTGGATTTAGACTCGGATGTACCGGGTTCGATTCCTGCTCGGGACACAAAAAAATTTTTATTAATGTACACACATCAAAAGTGTCTAGGGATCAACATATATTTTTGCAATAACTTTTCTCCTGATTGATATTCATTAAAATTTTCTTTAAGGATTGATCAAATAAAATGTTTTCGTTTGTCTACAGTAACGATAAACCAAGTCACCTTTGCATTAGTAAAAAAAATTGCCATTTTCCTAATAAAGGGATTTTTGACATTTGAACCACTAACATTAAAGTTCGAAAAAAAGACTGAAATAACAGTTTTTTTTTTTATTTTATTGGGTAACTTAAACAATTAATAATCCGTGTTTCTACCGCGAACACTAACAACACAAGAACATCGGTTTGGCATACTCAAAATGAGTTCATCCAAATCACGCTGTGGAATGGCCGCCCATGTTCGTTGCAACAACAAAAAAAGGTCTTCTTGCGACTGGATACCCTCCATATTCGGCAGAGCTCTTCTCTGAAGAATATCCCATGCATGCTCAATCGGGTTCAAGTCTGGCGACTGAGCAGGCCAGGGCAGGACATTGATGTTAGCTGCGGCGAGAGTCTGTCTTACAACTCTTGCGGTGTGCGGTCGTGCATTATCATGCATTAACTGAAATAAGGGACCGATATGCACTTGTAGAGGAACGATGACGTCTGATACAACCGTCTCAGCATAAATTTGAGCGTTGAGGTTGCCTCTGATCCAAATCAACTCAGTTCTTCCGCCGATCGAAATACCCGCCCATACCATGATGGTTCCACCACTATAAGGATGGACTTCCTGGCAGGATTTTAATCGCTGTTGGCGTCCAGGGGTTCTCCAGTGTCGTATACGTCTTGTATCCGGCCTCATACCAAAACGAGACTCATCAGAAAAGCACACGAAACGCCATTGTTCTTCTGTCCAATTTCTGTGTTCAAGAGCCCATTGATATCGAGTCCTACGATTGTGCATTGCTATAGGTGGTACCCGTAGCGGTCTTCGGGAATGAAGGTTCACTTCATGCAAGCGGTTTCTGACTGTTTGGTCGCTAATTAAGTTCCCTGAAGAGCGATGAAGGCTCACGGCTAACATCATGGCGGTTATTGTTGGAGTTCTTCGAGCTGTGATTTGAATGTATCGGTCTTGTCTTCGTGTGGTGCAGCGATACCGTCCTCCATGGCGCTCAGCCACGGTACCAGTGGTTCGGTAACGTGTCCAAAGTCGACTGATAACACTCTGACTTGTATTCAGAGCTAAAGCCACAGTACGTTGCCGGGAACCAGCTTCTATCATTCCCACGGCTCTGATCATTTCTTCCCTGCTTAAATGACGTCGCCGCTCCATAATAACGTTGGTTTTAATCAGTAGTAGGGAAACAGTAGCACTAATAATGTCTTCAATGCGTCTTATGTTTTTATAGGGAAAATATTGACAGCTGATTTTCATCTTTTACTCGAATTTGATTGACAGTTCCTGTTTTAAATTATGAAATGCACCAAAAAGGATCCATATAAATTTATAAAATCATAAATTTATTACAAAGCCACATCTCAATCACAAGAAATCCGCATAAACATGCTTGATCCCTAGACTTTTTTGATGTGTGTATATAAATACATTTTATTAATATTTAATTTATTTGTGATATTTCTCGAGTATGGTACGCTGGAGACATCGACGAGCTGCCACTTGTCATGATTGGCCTATAGTAAAGTTGGCTAAATGTGAATCCGCTTATTTAAAAGCGTGGTTTCTGACCACGCCGAAAGGGAAACGGTCGTGATGATGAACTAAAAATTTTACTTAAGAACTACTTATCTGACCTTGACTATGACAGTACAGAAGAGATGATGACATGACATTTGTAAATTCACTTATAAATAAAAAGACACATTATTTTCAACTCACTAGGAAAATTATAAATCACAAACACACAAGCTTACCCTCCCTCTCCCCCTTCCCCACTCCCTTCCCTATACATACACACACACAGCCACACACACACAAACACACACATGCATATACAGACATTGCACCCACACTCACATACTAAATTTGTAACTTTTTTTAATTCTATTTTCTTCTAAATTGTATGTTCATTATTGGAAGACACTGGCTCCTGTTATACAGCTCAGCTCATGCAGGAGACAGGGTTCACCATAACGAGTCAATATTCTTATTGTGCTAATAAACGATTTGTATTTGATGATACTTTTTTCATCAAAATTGGATTCACGATCAGCCAACTTTACTATATCAGACAAGAGGCAAGCTTTCGAAAAATATCACAAAAAAAAATAATACTTTATTGTGTCTTAACCAGGAATCGAACCTGGTACCTCCGTGTCTAAATCCACGGACTTAACCACTAGACCACGAGGTGGTCAATTAGTTGCATATAATATAAATTTTGAGTGTGAAGTACACATCTAAATATTCCATGATCTTACTCTAATTTCGTTGTCAATCTTAGCACGACGAAGCTTGCATGTGGTGCTCCAGAGCGTCTCGTCCATCACCGCCGCCATGTTACTGGAAGAATCCAGCGAATCTACCCTGTAATCAATCAATCATAACCTATAGAATTTAATAATAGAAATATCTGGTTTTCTTTTTTTTTTTAACTTTATTAACTTTTCCCCACCGAAACGGTGGTGTTGTAAATACTTAAGTAAATGAGAAATGTACTTAAGAAAAGTGCATTTCTCATTGGTACATGCCGGGGTTCGAACCAACCTTTTATGGATTTGGAAAGAGTTCTGACAACCGAGCCACCAGTAGAGGTGGAGTTTGGAAGAGTGAACAATTTAAAATGTGAGATGCAATCTTCACTTTCCTCACCCTTTATAATAGTCCAGACAGTCTGCATGCAGAAGTGCGGGTTTGACTCCCGAAGAAATAGCGGCTGCCAACTCGTACAACACACATGGAGTCATTGTAGCCCGTTGGTGCCATCTTGGACGCTTCCTATTGTCAAAGAAACACAGCAAAGAAATAGATAGTTGAAATTACCTTTAACTAAGGACAAGTCTTTTAGATTTTAGACTCACCTTTACGAAATGGAAGTTGGTAAAGTAAAGTATCATCACGACCGTTTCCCTTTTGGGGTGGTCAGAAACCACGCTTATAAATAAGCGGATTCACATTTAGCCAATTTTACTATAGGCCAATCATAACAAGTGGCAAGCTCGTCGATGTCTTCAGCGTACCAAACTCAAGAAATATCACAAATAAATTAAATATTAATTAAATGTATTTACATTAAATATTTTTGTGTCTCGACCAGGAATCGAACCCGGTACCCCCGAGTCTAAATCCACGGACTTAATCGCTAGACAACGGAGGCAGTTGGTGCGAGAGGAATTCCAGTGAAACCACTGAAATAATTGGGTCTCAGCAGGTCTGCCGTCAATACATTTATGGAACGAGCTTTCAAGACGGTATTAACGGAATCATACAGTATTTGGTTGGGTAGGGAGAGAAGCAGAATGGTGATTGGTGGGCGTCTTGTTTCAGGAGGCCCTTTTTGTAAACCAGTCTATATAGTCAGTCGCAAGCCCGAGACACCATTTTCTCCTTTCTCTTCCCCATTCACGATGGACCATGAATCTATAGAATATTAAGAAGTTGTATTGTATTTGTCTTCTTCTTTCACAAATAAACTCATATAACAACTTTTTAATAGCTTAGTAATTGGATCGGTATTTGAAAAAAAAAATACAATGTAATGAAGACTTGTCCATTGAAAGGTTTAACCTTCCTTAATTTTTTTGCCTTTATTAATATGCGTTCTGTAATTTGGAAGACCTGAACATCGACTAACGTCCAGTAAACTTAATCAGATCAGAACACAATAATTAATTTATTTTCAAACGACTAGATTAAAAGTGTTTATGACCACAGTCGTAATGATATTAAGTATTAACTTAAAAAACTTGAAGCACTGGTCCACAATGATGGGCGAGAGATCAGCGAAATGATTCTTGAAGTTCTTCTCCATCAACTTGTCTTTCTGGAGAAGTCCATCGTATTGAGTTTGACAGGCTTCAGATTCTGACTGGATCTGCTTCAGCTCCGCACCCAGCGTCTCAAGCTGGTCTTCGTAAGTGGAGATCTGGTTTCTGAAAACAAATAGATAATGAAGGTAGTTGTAAAATAGAAAGCGTTGATATCTAATCTTAATATTATTCGTTTAAAAAAAACAAGATTAAACCATAAACATAAGCGTACAAGATACTGTGTTTACCGCCAAAGATATGATTAAAAAGCACAGTCTACAGAAAGTTACAATACTCAATAGCAAGTATATGCAACACAAGAAGATTTCTTATAGTACATGATTCTTTTATCACCACGGCCCCTAGAACTTCCCTGCTAAAATTTCGTCTTCACTTGACGGGTTGGCTAGAATAATGTGCTTTATCCATTGTGTATGTATTAGTGACTTTAAATCCATTAAAATTTGTGCCGATTGTATCAAATTCTTATTTTAATTAATATACCTCATAGCTTCAAGTTTCTCAGAATCTTCCAGCCGATCTAGATTAACCCTTCGCAACCTCATTAGCTTCAGTTCCTCCTGACCAATTACTGAGTCTATCTTGAGTCGAGTTAGCCACATCTCTTTTACCTAAAAAATTTAGATCTTTAGTTGCAGCTAAAAAAATATTTATACGATATACCATAAAAGGTAATTAAAGTTAATACCTGCCAAGAATTTTATTTTCCAGCTTTAAAAAGTTTTATAGACGACAATTTATACCAACGAGTATACCAATACATATGAAATTACAGATTAAGAAATTACAAACTATAATATTATAAAACTATTTATAACACATTGAGCTAGGACAGGCTAACAGAACTGTTAGTAAGTGCACAGGTTTTTGCACTAGATAATTCTGTCAAGGCACAGAAACCAGATTTTGATTAGGGAGGGTGTAGTTTCTTAATTCTAGTATTACAACTCTGGTATTTTCTATCAATAGCAGAAATAGATTTGTTCTACAGAGATAGCTTGGGGAACAGAGGTCTTAAATATAAATCTAAATAAATAGTATGTGTATAGAAACCCAGCAATAATTTAAATAAAACACACCAATTATTATTTTTTTCAAATTTTATGGAGCATACGAGCATGTATGAAACGTCATTATTTAAAATATTTTTAATGATTCTACTCCTAATAGTGGAAGACTAAGCAGCGAAGCAGTACAAATAGTAATCTGTTAGCAGAAGATCAGCAGCTTAGAAGATTCCAGTGACCTGTTAATGTTTAATCTGACTAAGAAAGGTATATCAGATTTACCTATTATATAATTACTAACGCGTCTTTGTATCTTCTGTTTAAAAAACCACAAAAAATTGAGCTTATGTTTTGATTAAATTAATCAACCATACCTTCATATTAAACTTAACGATTCCCTCATTCTGCGTGGCAGCAACCTTAGCGTATTCCGCGTGCAACATCTTCCTGTATTTATCTCGTTCCTGATTGCGAGCTTCCACCTTTGCTTCGTACTCAAATACCAAGCGAAGATCATTTTCGGTGAAGTTTTCTGGATCTTTATCAATCTGTGTAAGAGCTTTGTCTTTAGATTTATAAACATCAACTGAACTGACAACATTTTCAGAACAACTTAGAGATGCTTTCGTTTACTTTGACGCCTTGATAATCTATGTTTAACATTTGCTTGTCAATTTATTATTTTAGCCAATCATATTAAGGAAATGTTGCGAACGAGCGGTTACTTTAATAATCCCTTCAGAAACTAGTTGGCTAATAGCTGATGATTTATAGATAACAATATTGCTGATGTGACAAAATCTCTGTTGATATCCGTGAAGCAGTTATTCTTTATTATGGGAGCCAGAAAGGGACTAAATGTTGCTAACTTATTCCGTAATTAAGTATAGGATAGTAAATATATTGCATATTGCGCTTTACATGTCAAATAATAAATTAATATATGAAGCTTATTTTCTGGAAATAGCTATTTGGAGATTAATCTTAAAATTATAAAAGTATCATCACGACCGTATCCCTTTCAGATTGGTCAGAAACCATTTTTTTTTAAGAAGCGGATTTACATTTAGCTAACTTTACTATAGGCCCATCATGACTAGTGGCATGCTTGTTGATGTCTCTAGCGTACCAAACTCAAGAAATATCACAAAGCATTACAGAAATATCATAAATAGTCATTATAACATTGACATCCGATCCTCGCCAACTCGTCTGGCCAGAGCGTGGCGATTGTAGGCCAAATTCTCCAGAAATTTCTGAAAGGCCCATCTCCAGCAGTGGAGGTCTAGGACGCTGTGTTCTAGGGGCTGTAATGAATTAATGAATTTAGTATCTTATAAGCGCCGACAGTGCCAATTTTGTTTATCTGTAATATTGTTTGTGTATGATGACTGTTTGTTGCCTAAATAAATGAAAATAAAATAAATACAAAAATATACTGTAGTATGGAAAAGGTTAAAAGATCAAGAAACTTACCTGATTAGAAATAACCGAATTTACTTCTAAACTTTAAAGTAAATTCGAACCAAGTTTACCTAAACTGCCATGATTCTTACCATACATTGAGGTTTGGGTATAGGTTTCTTGATTTCCTCATGCCACAGTTTCTCTAGCACTCCGTCCATCATCTCCATCAGCGCTCTCTCGCGGAAGTCATCTTTAGGACCCATCTCTGGTGGGGGAATCACCACTTGGCTCGGACTTACGTAGGGAGGAATATCGCACTATGGTTGATCAAAGAAAAAAAGTTATTCTTGTCCGAGTGAGTTTATTATAATCCATTTTTTTAAAGGTTTCATCATCTCAATTTTATTGTAATTTTCTCCTTCATATTTACTCTTCTACTTGGTAAAGTATCATCACGACCTGATCCCTTGCGGGGTAGTCAGAAACTACGCCCTTGTAAGGAGCGAGTTCACATTTAACTTTACTATAGGCCCATCATGACAAGTGGCAAGGGTCGATGTCTCTAGCGTACCAGAATGACACAAATAAATTAAATATATGTAACGGGATGGATGTTGGCCGAATGGGCAGTAGCCCGTGCCTGCCGCGCGTGGCTTTAGAAAAACAAATAGTTTTGACAGTAGCGAAGTAACAACTGTCGCCGCGTCGCGCTACCCAAACTCTTATAATATAATAATGTTCTGTAATATTATTTAAACGATTACATAATATTTTGTGTTCTCGGTTAGGAATCGAACCCAGTACTTCCGTGTTTTAATTTACGTCTTTAACCGCTAGACCAGTCTTCTACTCTTCTACTACTAAATACTTCATTTCGTTACCTCTTCAGGATCAACTTTGATGAGTCTCTCTGGCTGTTCGTCTTGCATCCATTCCGGGTCAGTGATCTCTATGATAATATGGTCATCAGTTCCACGCAAGTCCGACAATTTGTTAAGCTCTGAAACATAACATTTGTTACTAATTTTATTAAAATCTTTGCTAGTAATAGGTAATACCTACCCTGCAAGCTAATCAATGTATCATTTACGCGTATGTAGGTACTTGTATATTTTCTTTAACTCTCTACTTAACTATTTGTACATTTCATTATCATTACAGACCCTGGAACACAGCGTCCTAGACCTCCACTGCTGGAGATGGGCCTTCCAGAACTGGAGAACTTGGCCTACACTCGCCACGCTGGCCAGACGGCTTGGCAAGGATATGATGTCAATTTTGAATTTCAATTTATTAACGATTCCACAAGTTGGTATTAGTGGAACCGGAACCGGACGGCTTGACGTGCTCTCCGAGGCACGGGAACGGGGATGTTGTAAATCTATGACAAATGTACGTAAGAAAAGTTTATTTCTCATTGGTAGATACCGGAGGGGTTTGAACCAACCTTTGTAGGATTTTAAGGAAAGCGTATTTACAACCGAGCCACCACCGCGCCAACAACAAACTATTTGTACATCAATCTATTATTATTATCTATTAACTATATATCGCCGGGTTAGAGCGAAAACCAACTAAGTTAGCCATTACTGCACAAATAATATTTTGAACAAAAAACTTTTTGTAAGTTTGTGGTCTTTTTTAACATATTGGTCACATTTAGAGACGTAAGAGCAAGTAGTTGTGTAGCAAATTTTATGAACTTTAAGTGTAATTATATGATTTTTTTAAGTTTTTTAAACGACTCATATAAAAAAGTGAATTTACTAAAAAAAAATAGTTAATTGATTTTCGCTCTAACCCCCGCGATATATTACTCGTAAATAGTACTTACTGTTCTCGTTAAATTATCAAAATAGTGCTAAATATACTCCAAAATAAAGTGCAGCTATAGGTACTACAAATAAATAGTTTAAACCTGAAACAATAAATCGTAGACGTGCATTTCTGTCGGCGACCAGACCCATTTCTCGTTTCTTTAGATTCATCAACTCCTCGAATTGTTTGTTAAACCAGACACGTAAGTTTTGAGTATTTAACTGTAAATTGTAATAAAACTGCTGTTTTACAATATACCTAAGTGGATTTAATGAGATTACATTTTTACAATTTCCTCATTAGCTATCAATATAGAATTATAATGTCATTATTAATAATAACAGAGAACACAAATTTCTTAGCATTTCATCAAATCACCGTTTGATTGCCGGGTCCATCTAGTGTGGGCAAGAGAGAGGAGAAGAATGGTTCTCGGGCTTGCGACCGACTATAGACTGCTTTACAAAGGAGGCCTTCTTTTTATTGCGCAACAAGACGCTCACCATCCACCATTCTATTCCATTAATGCCGTCTTGGAAGCTCGTTTCTTAAATGTATTAACTGCGGACCTGTTTATGACATTCTCATATGTTTTATGCAAAGATCCTCTCGCACCAACTTCCTCTGCGTAAAGTGGAGTATTGAACCCATTCCTGATCATTTCTTCTGTAAGATAATATATGTATGTTCGACTTTATGTTGTAGTCTTTTGGAATATTGGATCCCCACGGAACGGTAAGTTCAATCCGGTTAAAATAGACGGAACAAATAGTGGTAGGTTTACAATAAAATATTAAAAGTCCTCACTGACTGTATTCTAAAGTGTATTGTCTCATGCAACATACTTAATATCTAATTTTATGACGAACATACCATTGTGTTTAGATTTTATAAACAACATTAATCTTATAACAAAACTATTATTATAACAGTCATAAAGATTCAGTAGTATTACCTTTACAATATGCTGAAGCCAGTTCATCTGCAGGTAACTGAATGCCATCGTCTGTGGTATCATGTACTTGGGTATCTCGATGTATGACGAGGCGAGAGATCCGCTCAGCATCGGGATGTCATCCAGCTGATTGGATGACGTGTCCGAGATCTCCATAATGGCATCCCTAGTGCTCAGTAAACTCATTTTACTCTTCCCTGATGATCTAACTGAATCTCGCCTCTGGCTTTCCGGTACCAACCTGATGAAGTGAGTTTTCTGAGATCATCATTCATGTTTGCAGCCCCAGATGGGTCTTCCAGAGCTGTAGAAATTGGTTGGCGAGGGGTTTCTACGATCGATATAGCTAAATTCAAACATAACCATATTTATGTGTCTTTTTTATATATTTACAGATCTGTGGATGAACATCTTTTAATTAATAACCTTTTTGGATTGTTTATTCTGTTTTACTTACTCAACCGGAGTGCAAGGTTCCTGATATGGTATCCATGGCTTGAATAGATCTTCATCGTTCTCCATTTCAATAGCTCTCAATGCCTCAATCTGTTGGAGTTCTGGCCAACTCTCACGCTGAGTTGGCAATACTCCATAGTTTTCTACCTGAATTTAAATTATCTTTTTAAAATTTAAATTACACTGATTGTCATAAATTGTAGGTATATCTATACATTGTTAGTTACATAATAGTTTTCACGATTTACCATCACAATATTATATGTTCTATTTAAGTAAGTGATCGTAAGCGAGCTTATCCCATTTACCACTACTTTTAAGGGTATGGTTTTTAAAGAGGCTTCAAGCCTTTATGGACCCAAAATCCAATTTAAACATGAATTTTTTTTTCAATGTATTTTTACAGTATTGGAAGAACGCGCTGATTGAAAACTTTCGTCGTTAAACACGGGGGTATGTTTGATAAGAAGATGTGGCGCAGCAGAACGACACAGGCTGATGATGATGATGGTGGTATTAATTTAAGATGATCCAGCTTCCAAATTTACTACAACTCTTAAAATATCTGGATTATGTTTGACTAACTTTATTATAGACATCTCAAACATAAAGCTTGATGTCTCCAGACGTAGAATTAACGAAATAATCTTATGTTCCTTTAATTTGTTAAGCATCATTATCACAACCCCCTGATGAATAAGTAAAACAGATAAACGCCCTCGAGTTTTTAATACATTACATTACAGCCCCTAGATCACAGCGGCCTAGACCTTCACTGTTGTAGATGGGCCTTCCAGAACATATATCTGGAGAATTTGACCTACACTCGCAACGCTGGTCAGAGGGGTTGGCAAGGATCTGATGTAAATTTTTAATGTTATTTTATTACCGATTCCACATGCTACATTAACCTCCAGTCCTGTTCCTTGCCTATAGTTGCATAACACTCTCCAGGCAGGACAATTCAATATATATTTCAATGTGTAAATTGTGCACAAGAATAACTAATAACTATTGACTTAACCGAATTCCGGTGGGAATGTATGGTTGTAACAGAATAAACAATAAACACAAGTTGGTATTAGTGGAGCCGGGACCTACGGCTTATACTCTTCGAGGCACGGAAACAGTGGTGTTGTAAATCTATGACAAATGTACTTAAGAAAAGTGTATTTCTCATTGGTACATGACCGACTTTGTAGGATTTTAAGGAAGGCGTTCTTACAACCGAGCTACTATCGCTCACCACCCATGAGTTTATTATATGTTAATAGTTAGTTTAAATTACCTTCATCTAAAGAATAGTGAAACAATTAAATAGGTACTCGTGAGTTTGTAAAAGACAATATTACAGGAATTGAAACCCACAAGATTTGGTGGTCTAGCAAATGGTCAACTGCTTTACACCCGTATTCTAGGATGCTTCCTTAACGGGTCCTCCACTTAACTTTTTAAATTACATTAAATAAATAAATATTTCCAGACAGGTCACACAGCGCCATCTAGTTTCCGTGGTAAGCTACGAGGCTTGTGTTACGGAAACTAGATGGTTGATAAACTACATATTATACTTTTTTGTAAATATATACATATTATACATACAAACACCCAGACCGAGACAAATTATACAATGTACAACTTGCCCCCGGTGGGAATCGAACCCACGACCTCCCGAGTTCACGGCAATGTTTGTTACCACTAGACCACGGAGGCGGTCATTACAACAACTTTCATAAAATAAATATATAAAATATATATACAATATATTTTGCAATAAGTTTATTTACCTAGTATAATATCATAACTATTAATTATATCATATCTTATTATATCATATCATATCTTATTTTATCATATGTTATCATATCATTTCTTATCTTACCATAGGTTTGTATAATATAAAAATTGTTGGCAGGATAGATACTGCAGTGGATGATACCCAGCGACTACATTAAATTCCATGCAACTTTCTCACATCATATTATTGACTGACCCCTGTAGTTCAGGTTCACCTAGTTTTTTATATCTTGTTTTACACATATAATTGTTGCTGTACTGTTATTTGCTAAATTAATATGTTTCGTTCCAGTGTTTATGTTGTTCAATAAAGGTTTTTTTCATTTCATTTCATTTCATTTTTTCATTTCATTTCATTTCATTTTTTCATTTCTAAATGAAATACTTATCCTTCCAGCTCTCATGGGATCTTCGTAATCGGTATTTATTTATTTATTTATTTAAACTTAATTGCACAAAGTACAAAGGCGGACCTAATGCCGCTAGACATTCTATGACGGTCAAACCTTCGGGACAACGAGAGCAGTAAGTACATAAGGTAGGTGCAATACTGAATAAACTTGAGTAGTTTAGTTGCAGATAATAATTACATACTAATACATACATATAACCTACATAAATAAAATATTAACAATACAATATAATATATACACAATACTATACCTACTAATGATAAATCACAGTTCTAAACTCACTTATTCTTAGTTCTAAACTCACCAAATCTCGAAAGGATAAATGTTACCATTTTTTTTTATGGCAACATTAAAGTTCGCGTTGTCGTATACAAAATAAAAATTTTGTCAGAAGCACTTTTGACATCCATAAGTCTGTCACTTTTTTATTATGAAAATGTAACAAATATAATTTATATTGTAAGAAGAA
Source organism: Tinea semifulvella (assembly GCA_910589645.1). NCBI lineage: Eukaryota > Metazoa > Arthropoda > Insecta > Lepidoptera > Tineidae > Tinea > Tinea semifulvella. The sequence goes on from OU342610.1 coordinate 10,047,378, forward strand.
ATCTGATTTGAGTTTGACAAATTGTTTTCCTTAAAAATGATTTTTATAATCGTCCCACCGTTTAACAGTGGAAGGAATAATTGAATGTAGGAGCCGTTGTTACAAAATCGTTATGTACGGGTGTTACAAAATCTTTCACAAACATTTGGTACCTGATAGTGTGAGAATATGGCAAAGAGTTTGACACGTGGTTTCTCCATGACGTCCCAGCAGTGTTCCTTGATCCATGCCGTAACAGTATCCATAGCTTCGATCTTGGCCAGAGTAGCCACACGATTCTCCTCTTCTTCTCTTTCTGCCTGTGTACATACTTATTAATTATTATTATTTAAATTTAAATCAATTGTTTAGAAACCAACCAACCAGTGCTCTGTCCATCGGGCGTTCAAATATTAGTATTGTAATATTAATATGACATAATAATAATTAATATTTATTGATACAGTAGAAATTAGGTTCAATAATAAATACAATAGTGAAATATTTAGATATTAAATTACTTGATGTGAACAAAACTGACACAACTGACAATTGTATTGCACGTCGGAGCCCAAACCAGGAATTTCGTCTTGTGTCTAAGGCTCCAGATGTACTAGCTACCCTAGTATTCTACAATTATTTATTTCACCTGAATTTTACAATTAACGAATTTTTTTTTTTTTGTAAAGTATAAAACAAAATTTAAAAACTTTAATCTTTATATATAATATTTACTATTTAAAATAATAATAATAATTTAGACGAAACTTTAAGCTAAAACTTTTTTTTTCGGTTTCTGTGCCTTGACAGAATTATCTAGTGCAGAAACCAGTGCACTTACTAACAGTTCTGTTAGCCTGTCCTAGCTCAATGTATTATAAATAACTAAATGATATAATTTCCTAGATAGTAATTTATGTATATAGGATGTTAAAATTGGTGTCAATAAATATATATATATATATATATTTTTTTTAAAACTATTTAATATTACCAAAATTTTATACTATTTATGCGTTAAATAAAAAATATATATGACAATATTATTCATATCTAGAATTTAAAATAATAACAAAATAAAAAAATATTTGTAACCTGTGCAATGAAAAGTCAAGAAATTAAGAACAATTTCAAATATTTGGAAATTGTTGAGTCAGAACTTGAAAAAATATGGAAAAATCTATGAACGAAAACCAATTGCAACCTCAAAATTAACAGTAATAAAGTAAATAGAAAAAATATATTGGTAAAAGGCTAGAGTTTGTAATACTCGTTTACATTCAAGATTTATATAAAAGGCTAACCTGTTTCTGTCGTTCCTTCTTAGCATCAACATCAAGATCAAATTCTTCCAGAGGCAGCTGGTGAGACGGGGGTACTCGACTGTTCTCCTCAATCAGCGCGTCCAGAGCAGCTTGGATCTCTTGGAAACCTTTATCTATCTAAAATAAATAACCTCAATTTTCATAATACTCGTATTAATACTAAATAAAGATTTACTTATTTACAGGCATCAAAAAATACAAAAAGGCCCATAGATATATATATATATTATATAGGTACCCTTAAAACTAAATTAGATAGAATATAAATATACGTTAGAACTAGACTACACTATGGTGGTGGCTTGGTTGTAAGAACGCTTACCTTGACATCCTAAAAAGATGGGTTCGAACCCCGGCATGTGATGAATGAGAAATACACTTATTACGTACATTTGTAATAGATTTACCGTTCGTCTGTGCCTCGGAGTGCACGTTAAGCCATCTGTCCTGTTATTTTTTAATCGTTAATAAATTGACAGAGACCCTGGTCAGGGTGGCGAGTGTAGACCAGATTCCCCAGAAAATTCTGGAAAGCCCATTTCCTACAGTGAAGGGGGCTGTGATGATTATGACATTACAGCTTCCGCATTATGAATGGGTACGATGACCTCCTTCTGATAAAGGCTGACTGCTGCAGCGGGGAGTCAAGGTCAGTTGGCGTCGTTGCTGCTGATGATACAAATGGACCTACATACATATGTACCGACGAAATATAACACCTTGCGGCAAGAATTATTTTTTATATATTTGTGTAAAGAAACCGTTTTTTGGATAAAACACACTTAATTTTTTTCATTGTAGGCAAAGTTAAAGTCAAAATATCTTTATTGGCGTAAACCTATTACGTCGTTATTTAAATTATTTTAAATTATTATACTTCTGCTAGTGGAAGACTAAGCAGCAAAGCGGTCCAAAGAGTAATGTGCTAGCAGAAGATCAGCGCTTAGCAGATTCTAATGTAAACATTTAATCTAACTGAGAAAAGAATCTTCAAGGAAATCTCAACTATATCAGATTTGCAAAATAAAACAAATATGAAATTACACAACAAAAAAAAGAACAAAAAAATATTCCTCAGCACACTTTCAAACCACCAACGATAAAGATTCTCCGAACGTCCAAGAATGGGAAAAGCCTAAAAGTCGGGTCACGCCATTGCGATTTACCACATCAGTAATTTCCTTGACCGAGTACAGACTCCCCTCATCCGCTTATGTGGTCAAGAACATTCTGGTAGATAGATATCAACTGGCAGCTTTCAGCTAAACTAATTCTGCTTACAGGTTAATCATTGTACCACTTTGCTGATTAGTCGTCCACTAGCAGGAGTAGAATTATATAAAATTAAAATAATGACTTGTCACAAATGCTTGATTAGGTGAAGGAAGATATTTAGACTAAAAAAAACGTTACGTCACGTTACTCTATTTAATATCTTGTATTCAGATAGCAGCTTGACAAGTCGAACCTTCTACATTTTTACTAGCGTCAGTATTTTTACCTACCTCATCACGTTCTGCCTTATAATCCATATATTCCTCTCTCACTTTCTTCTCTTCTTGCAGATCTAGGTAAGTTTCTGAAAGGTATCAATGTATATAGAAGTTTTGCAACTCTAAAAGGATTAATTTACAGTGTAAACTCCATGTAACGTCACTTGATTTAACGACAAACTCCCTAAAGCCTCGAAATCAATTGGCTTTGGTTGGTTTAGCTTGTCTTCCAATTCTGATTTTTCTTCTCTCCATTTAACGACAACTCTCTATAACGCCATAAAATGAACAGTCCCTTCAGTGTCGTTATATAGAGTTTACACTATATATTAATTTGAGAAAACTCTACAGTTGCAGATTTTAGATGCATTTCGTTAGAAACAGAAAGGGAGGTGATAATCTAGAAAAAATCCTTGTTACACGCAAGATGGAAGCAGAGAGAGGACAAGGCCCGATGCGGTGGTCCGACCAAATCCGTTCCACCACCAACATCAGCGTCATTCATCCCTAACTACTATTAGTAGGGATTCTACTGACAGTTGATTTTATTAGTTCTGACTGTTTTAGGACTTCGTTCTTAACACCACCCCTAAGTGTCATGCTTATACCTAAAACAGTAGCTACATCACAATTACAATTTTACTCTATTTTATTTAAACTATTTAAACTTATGCACAGAATTATAATAGCTCTCAGTACCAGATACCCCTATCTCTCCGCACAAACCATTGAATTGAGCTATACAAACTAAAGGTACTCTCCACCGATCGTCACTATTACCCTAGAATAGAAGCCATCGAAATAAACAAAAATATCAATCGAGAGGTTAGAAGTTGTCTTTATCGTGAAATCCAGTAATACATTAGTTTTGACGCCTCGGTAAATCGCCCAATATAGCCGAAGATATGGCGAGTGTTGTGTGTCGCGATTTTAAAAAAGTGACAACGGTAGGTGAACATCTACCGCCCATTATGGAGGAGGGCTCCAGTCGACCCGTAACCGTAAAAATGCTATTTGCTCTACAAAAGGTAGATGACTATTATATAAAAAATATGTTTTTTTTGTTACCTACTACACTGATATATTTTAATAAAATAAATACATTATTTTAGAGATATTGGAACGTTACCTTAAACATTATTAAGCATGAGTGACGTCACTTAATAGTAAATATAACACAAGTATATTTGCTTAATTAAATTGTTTTTACCACAAAGAAAAAAAAATTTAAAACCTACTTTATAAAATCAAATAGTTAAGTGTCGTAAACTAAACGTCATCCGGCAGCCATTTGCATCTGCAGCGTTTCAAGTTAAAAGTAGATTTTCAGCTGATTTAGATCCCATAAAAATCCTTTCAAAGGCGTATTTCCAGGAATCCGTAAGTAAATATAATCAATTTCAAACATATTTTGAAAAATTTACAAGTAGCCAAGTGTCTTACTTTCATCTTTTGCCATGATCGCAAACCCTCGCTCCTTATCAAACAGCTGATCATCCAGCTCGGCATGCTTCACATCCTGCTGGATACCTTCTAGTGTCGAATCTAGATAAATGACAGATAAAGTGCCCTTATAGGCCCGGTTCACTGCAAAGGTTCTGGACGAATCCACTAGAGCTTGGTTAATGCCTTCTTCGTATCTGTGACTTGCTACTATTTTTAAATCTGAAAAATATATTTTAAGATATGCTTAGGTAGTAAAATAAAATCTTATAGTACTGGTATTATTAAATTTGACTCTGCACTGTTTGCACATCTGGCCAGCGTGGCGAGTGTTGGCCAAATTGTCCAGTAATTTCTAGGTGATGATGAAACTGTCTTTAGATCCAAGACTTACGGACGGTAATTCGTTAGTCTAAGTACAAAAAAATGTATAAACTTTGGAGGAGGTTCCGAGAATGACAAATAATGCCAGTTTGGAATTACTTAAAATATATTTATTTATTTAGCCCACACGGCTATATTCGGTCCGTTTGATTGGGTTAAGTGTAAGTGTCCAATAATTAATAAATACTAATTCAATAGGTTGATCCTTGTGCTGGTATAGCCCGTATTGTGTCACCCACAAACTCAAGAAAACAATAAACTAGGAACCGACTTCCGCATAAAATTTATATTACCATAATCTGCAGTTCCGTCTGGTTTCCTTATAATAAGAGCACCATCGTAACCAAACGTGACCAGAGTTTCAGCACACAACTCTCCGCTAAATAATCTCAATTCATGACCTGACTCTATTATGGCCACGATTTTAACAGACACAGTAACGCCTTTCTGGAATTTGAAACATAAATAATGCAAGATATTTAATAACGTTACACAAGTTACTAAAATTTAATGACTAAATGATGAATTTAGATAATGGAGAAATTAAATTAATAGCATGATTATAATATTTAAGTAAAATAAAAGGAGAAACGTTGATATAAACATAATGAACCTCAGAGACGTAATTACCCCTCACCTAAACCATGAAAATACTTTCGCAAATAAAAGACTACTCAAAAAAGTAGATTTTTGGTGTAATACGAATATATAATAATTAAGCAGAAGAACATCAAAGCTTTACAAAAAAAAAATGTGTAACTACTATATAACAATATATATATATACAATTAAAAGAAAAAAGATAACTAATTCTTTCCAACTTTTTGACACAAAACTCCAAAAATACTTACATCAGCTGTTAGTGCCAACAGATGATATTCAGTGGTGTTATGTGCTATAGCAACCATGGAGCCGGGATCGCGGAGGGGTATCAGCCTGCTGTATGGGCCCTGCATTTTGCCAGCAAACTTGTTGTCTTTCCCTGTATCCGCGTTTATACAGACAATGCGCTCTCCTAAAATATAACCAGTATTAGGCACCCACATTTCTTTGTACTTAAAATTTTAAAGTAAAAAAAAAGTATCATCACGACCGTTTTCCTTTCGGAGTGGTCAGAAACCACGCTTATAAATAGGCGGATTCACATTTAGCCAACTTTACTATAGGCCAATTATGACAAGTGGCAAGCTCGTCGATGTCTCCAGCGTACCAAACTCGAGAAATATCACAAATAAATTCAATATGAATTAAATGTATTTATTTACATTAATAAATATTTTCGTGTCCCGACCAGGAATCGAACCCGGTACCTCCGAGTCCAAATCCACGGACTTAACCGCTAGACCACGGAGAAAATTTCAACGTAACTAAGCTAATATATTAAATCTGTATGTTTTAGTCGTTTTAACGTAATTATGTCATAAATTCATTAATAAACCGTGTGTAAATTGCGCAGTGCGGAAAAACAATAAACCTAATATGATATAAGATTTAAATATATAAAAAAAAAGTTTATTTATTATGTGAGGTACGAGTATTACGTAACGGCTCTGGCAATGGCTAAATGAATCTGTTTCGACTCGATGAAGTGGCAGGAGGTGGCCCGCAATCATTAATTTATTTAAAACTTTTTATGAGTCTTGAGAAAGTAATAAGCATGAGATATCGACAAGCTTGCCATTTATCAGGATTACGCTATTACGAGGACCTACGCTAAATGTGAAAACTGCTTCAAAATTGCGATTCAAGATTTACTATTTGTTTAATAAATTTATAATTCGTGCATACTTACCAATTGCAAATTTGTCTGAGAACAGCATGAGACCGAAAGCTCTCATGTTGTAACCCACTCGGGCCAACGTGCAGTCTGCCAGGCCACGACCCAACTCTGCATATCGAACCAATGAAAATGATAAGTCCTCTGCGATCTATAAAAAGAGACAAAATAGTACCAGCAACATTAAAATTTATGAGAACTGATTTTTGGTAGTAAAGGTGTGCTGTTTACCGATTTTAGGCATTTTTCTTTCTTTACAAGAGAATGCATCAAGTTCTTACTATTATAATATAGATTAGTCGTCCAATCATGATTCTAGGTAAAGTCAATCTATGATATTCATATTTATTGCTTCATCATCATCAAAGCCCCTAGAACATTGCATCCTGTTGTATTGTGTTGTAGTTTTTGCTTAGATTTACTCAATTATTATTGCCAACTTAATTGTATTGTGTTTTTATTTTGGATACTCAAAGGTCCAATTAATGGGTACTGTAATGCATGTGGTGGTTACCTGTAATTGGTGCAGCATCTGGTTTCAGCTGAATTTTTACTTACAACTAAGACTAGTTGTAAGTAAAAATTCATGCATGTATTGTTGCTGACACTGTTGGCGACCCTAATAAATAAACATAGACCTTGTTAAAGATTTGCTTTCCACAAATTACTATAGAATTTGACCTAGACTCGTCACGCTGCCTGGCCAGAGAGGTTGGCGAGGGATATCGGTTTAGCTACGATATCGTCTTCATTCATTCATTACAGCCCCTAGAACACAGCGTCCTAGACCTCTTCGTCGGTCGCTTCAAAACACCGTTTAATCCAAGTCCAAGAATGAACAACTAATTACTACATACCGTAAAAATAAAAACATGTCCAGCAGACATAGCAGCCGCTACCATATAGTCTCCAGCGGAGGAGAAGACGATTCTCTCCACAATCTGATGAGTGAGAGACATGCCTCCAATGTCCTTCCACCCTTTCTCGTGCTTTAGAAACTTCATTCCATAGTTAGTGCCTATCTCACCAAAGACAACTAGTAAAGGATCCACTGGACTACATTCTATTGATACATCTTCGCCTTTTATGTTTTGCTGATCTACCTGTTAAGATGTTGAGAATAAATTTAGTTTTAACGACTTTAATAATGCAGCATTTAACTAAACATTAATCATCAAAGTATCAATAGTGAAACACAAGCCAAAGAGATTTTATATTGTTTAGTACAATACAATAAAAACATAAATAACAGTAAAATATAGTAATTATATTTCAATTAATAGTGGTAATTGAACAGTGATAAGCAATAATAAAATAATAAATAATAATCATCATCATTCATCATTACAGCCGCAAGGGACACAGCGTCCCAGACCTGGAAGAGATGGACCTTCCACAACATATATCTGGAGAATTTGGCCTACACTCGTCACGCTGGCCAGACGGTTTGGCGAGGATATGATGTCAATTTTTAATGACAATTTATTAACGATCCCACAAGTTGGTATTAGTGGAACCGGGACCGACGGCTTAACGGGCTCTCCAAGGCACGGGAACGGTGGTGTTGTAAATCTATGACAAATGTACGTAAGTAAACCTTTGTAGGATTTAAGGAACGCGTTCTTACAATCGAGACACCACCGCGCCAAATAATAATAAAGAAGTGAAATCCAATAGGTTAATGATTGGTTACATAAAAATAAAAAGAATGAGAGGCAGGAACAAGTAGGTATAAAACTATATTAGGATGGTAGTATTCGTATATTATCCAGGAAAGTGGACTGCAATTAAGTCGTGAGTTGTCTTCATACTGCCTCCGATGATCAGGTAGATGTACCAAAATAGGAGTTAATAATCAATTACCATAATCAAAGTACATACCAATCTTGCAGTGATCACGTTGTACAAACACAAAACTCCCTTATTATCTATCGTTACTATGTGCTTGTTTTCTGGAGCCAGAATTTGAGCTTTTATGATGTTTCTGAAACAGGAAAAGTTCATTATAAACTCTTTGCTTGCATCTTTATTGATAACTATGGCACGACATCCTCCACGCGAAAATTACCCATTTTCGGTTCCCCAGGGGGTAGGTAGCAATATAATTGATTTATTAGGGTTGTTACGCTTTCCATCCCTCTCGGTAGCAAACTCCAAAATTTTCAATTCTGTCTGTATTTTTGAGAAATTTAGTGAATTTAATTTCTAGGAAATAAAATCACTGTAATTTTGGACATATTTTATATTAACATTAGCAGCCTGTGTCTCTCCACTGCTAAATATAGGCCTTTCCCAAGGCTCGCCACGTCACTCGGTCTTTTTAAACCCTCACCAGCGACCTTCTTTAGGTCACCCGTCCATCTGGCGGAGAGTCGTACCACTCTGCGTCGTCCCGTACGTGGTCTCCACTCTTGAAGCCGTTTGGCTCATCGTTTGTTCTGCGACAGATGTCAGGCCCATTGCCACTTAAGGTGCTTGCTAATTTTGAAAGCTATGTCAGTAACATTTGTTCTCTAACGAATATCAACGTTTCGAATTCTATCCACAGAGAAATAGCTCGGTGAGAGCCGTTGAATTTGTAGAACAACCCACGTCTGCTCCGTACGACTTCACGCGGAGGACGTAGTGGTTGAAGACTTTAGTCTTTAAACATTGTGGATTTGATGATGAGAGGATGTGGCGAAGTTTCACTTATATAAAAAATCTTGCATTATGCGAGCAAGAGGCATAAACATTGTTGCAACCCACAACTGATAACAACATGAAGAGAGAACACCACAATACCTACATGATTCCTAAAATCTGGAATGAAATTTTTCATTGACCTGTAATATAATAAAAGTATCATAACGACCGTTACCCTTTCGGGGTGGTCAGAAACCACGCTGAAAAAGAAGCGGATTCACATTTAGCCAACTTTACTATAGGCCAATCATGACAAGTGGCAAGCTCCACGATGTCTCTAGCGTACCAAACTCGAGAAATATCACAAATTAACAAGTAATTTAATGTATTTATTTTCATTAATAAATATTTTTGTGTCCCGATCAGGAATCGAACCCGGTACCTCCGAGTCTAAATCCACAGACGTAACCCCTAGACCTAGGAGGCAGTATTATAACACATAAATAAAATTGTAATGGTAAACTCCGAAAAAAAATTAAATTGTTACTAACGACCGACCTTTCTCGCCAACAAACCTTTGGCGATATATAATGAAGTAAAAGTATTATTATATAAAAAGGATAAGAGAGGAATATATAATATATATAAATATTAATTAGATGGCGTGTGTATAAATATAAATATAATATAAATATTTCCAGACAGGTCACACAGCGCCATCTAATTTCCGTGGTAAGCTACGAGGCTTGTGTTACGGAAACTAGATGATTGATAAACTACATATTATACTTTTTTTTTTGTAAATATATACAAATTATACATATAAACACCCAGACCGAGACAAATTATACAATGTACAACTTGCCCCCGGTGGGAATCGAACCCACGACCTCCCGAGTTCACGGCAACGTTTGTTACCACTAGACCACGGAGGTATATATATATTACCTTTGTTTATAAGTAAACAGTTTGACTTTAATGTTATCTTCAGTGTCGCCGGTGATTTTGTAAATAAATCCTCGTTCAGTGTACAGAGCTGCCATGTTCGAAGTGCTATTGGAGACCAGACGTCGAGGGGGATCACCTGGTGACCAGTTCCAGAACTCTTTCCAAATTTTGTCGACTTTTTTTAATGCCTAAAACAAAATTGATGGTAAACGAGTTTTCAAGTTAATGTATACTTTTTTTAAATGTAGCTTTTAGGAAATAAAATTACGGACATTTTGGACATATTTTACTGAAAGAAATATATGATTAATATATCTACAAAAGTACAATAAGGAAATTGAAAAATCTTTGAAAATATTGGATTGTGCGAGCTTAAGACAAATAAGAGTAGGGAAATGGACATTCGAGGAGAACAGCCAAGAGTTAATTTACCAATTTTAATAATAATTACAGCCCCTAGAACACAGCGTCCTAGACCTCCACTGCTGGAGATGGGTCTTCCAGAATATATATCTGGAGAATTTGGCCTACACTCGCCCCGCTGGCCAGACGGCTTGGCGAGTTTTTTTTTTTTTTTTTTTAATATATTTACCAATTATTGTTTTTACCAATTATTATATATATTTATAATATTATATATAATTTAGCTGCCTCCGTGTTCTAGCGGTTACGTCCGTGGATTTAGACTTGGAGTTTAGTTTAGTTCGATTCCTGGTCGGGACACAAAAATATTTATTAAAGTAAATAAATACATTTAATTAATAGGTATTTAATTTATTTGTGATATTTGCCATAGCTATAATAATTATATATATATATATATATATAACCGTAATCCTTAGCATAATCAACGAGCTTGCCTCTTGTCATGATTAGCCTATAGTAAAGTTGGCTAAATGTGAATCCGTTTATTTATAAGCGTGGGTTCTGACTACTAAAGGGAAACGGTCGTGAAGATACTTTTTTATATTTGAAATTATTTACCTGACTCTGTTAGGTAAATAATTTTGAGGAATATTAAACCGTCTAAAACTTATTCACTTGGCTGTCTCTGTGGTCTGCTGGTTACAGTAAAGTTTCACCACAACCGTATCCTTTCTTTATTCTTAGTGTACATTTCCACCGGAATTTGGTTAACTCAATATAATTTAATCAAAATTGTACACAATATATATTTAACGTTAAAATATCTGTCTTGCCTGGAGAGTGCAATGTGAATACAAGGAACAGAACTGGTACTCGTAGTGTCATAGGAACATCAACACAATAACAAAAAATAACCAAAAATATAGGTACCTATATTAAATATAAATATTTACCCACCTTAGGTAAATAAATTCAGCTGTTGCGGCTGTATATGGGCCTTGTCAGTAAAATTATATATTATTGCATACCTACTTAAATTATATGTCATTTCCGGGGTGGTCAGATCATAGATCGACGCGACGATCCTATGTCTATGGGTCAGATGGCGAAATCGGATTTAGCGAACATTACTGCCGGCCCATCATGACAAGGGGCAAGCTCGTTGATTATGCTAAGGATTACGGTTATATATATATATATATATATATAATTATTATAGCTATGGCAATTTAAAAATAAAACTGTAATTTAAATATGATTTTGTTTGGTACTTGTCGAATGTTTAAAGGTAGAGATGTGGGACTTATTTTTTTCACTTACCGTTATCATCCCATCAGGTTTTCCAATAATGACGCCGTTACTAAAGGAACAGATGCAAGCTGTCTGATCTCCCGTGACGTTTGCAGACCACTCCTCGTTGCTCACTAGACCAATACCATCAGAGGAGATCTGTACAGAGTAGTCAGGTTAACTAAAGACTGATAAGACGATAGCACTCATTCGCATTTATTTATTTATTTTATTCATTATAAACTTTATTGCACAAAGTACAAAGGCGGACCTAATGCCGCTAGACATTCTATACTGGTCAAACCTTTGGGACAACTAAAGCAGTTACGACGAGATAAGGGAGGTGCTATCAAAACTAATAGAAAAATATTAGACTTCAATATATACTAGTGAATAAAAACTTATTTACATACTAATACATACACAAATACATACAAATAAAACTACATACATACGTTCTATGAATATACATAAATATAATATACCTACTATATGATGACTATAATGAGAGAAATAAATATAGCAGAGTGTATTAAGCTTATGGTAAATTTAAATAGTGCGCATAGACCAGTTTCTTAAATAGTGTTCTATTTGGAGCTTGACGGATGTCCACCGGTAACTTGTTCCAAAGATGCACAGCCACCACCGCAAACGACTTAGAAACGAATGCGGTGTGATGTGTGAGGAAGGAGAGCGTGGAGTTAGAAGAAGAACATAAAGTTCTGTCATGAGTGGCACCAAGGAAATTAAATTTCTCTTTTAAATATTCCGGTGTATTAGGATTCCAGAGAGATTCAATACAAGGTGGTACACGTTGTTTAGATTAGAAAGACTGTAATAATAATAATGTAAGGGTTCTCTACCATGAACCAGCAACAGACATCATCCATTTTGGGCTATTAATGTACTAAAAACAATTATTTTGTATCAATGAAGTCCTTGTAGTACTAGAGCTGTCACGATCATATTCAAAACATTTTACACACCTAAACTAAATAAATATAATTTAGCCCAAATCACCATACTAGATGAATGATGTCCTTTGCAATAGAAAGTTTTTCATAGTTTGTTAAATTAAATCATATATTTCTGTATGGTTAGTACACAACACTTGGATATTATCAACATATATTTGTATTATACAATAGAAAGTTTTTCATAGTTTGTTAAATTAAATCATATATTTCTGTATGGTTAGTACACAACACTTGGATATTATCAACATATATTTGTATTATACAATACAAAAATAATAGGAATCAGCAGCCATGGCTGGACTGATACTAACAGCAAACAATAGTCAATAATTATAACTAAAACAACATAAAGGCTAAAATTAAAGCTTTTGTTTTCACAACTAGGTACTTAATATTAATTCGTGGCTGTAAAAAGGCCGTGTCAGCTTATAATCTAATAACAATCATATTTACATCCATAAACATAAATTCGTGGCTATAAAAAGGACGTGTCAGCTTACAATCTAATAATAATTATATTTATATCCATAAATGAAAATTGGTGGCTATAAAAAGGACGTGTCATCTTACAATCTCATAATAATTCTATTTATATCCATAAATGAAAATTGGTGGCTATAAAAAGGACGTGTCAGCTTATAATCTAATTAAATTTATGGCTGTAAAAAGGCTAATAAGTACTCACACTATAAAGATTAGCCAGACGATCTATGGCGTAAAGTTGTCCGTCCAACGTCCAGCAAACATCTACCAGGTCATCTCTGGCGGGGTTCAACACTCGCTTCATGACGAGACAGCGGCGATGGCACGGGGAGACTTCCCAGATGTAGAGACCGGCGTCCCAACACTCGCAGACTTGAGTATGGCTTCGACTGGCCCTAGAAATGATTAGGCAGTGATATCTTCACACCTAGCCGTTGTTGAGTGTTAGGTTTGTATGGTTCTTTCAGCTGAGATTATATATAACGTTATATCTGAACGTTTTGTTTTTAAAATTTAACCTGATGAAATTGTAAGTATACATACATTAAAAACGTCATTGCAAATATTGAATTCACGATTTTACGCTCTACAACAGTCAATGGATAGAAAAATGTAACAGGTTCTTTTCTGCAATAGATTCCTAGCTTTAATGATAATTAAATTGATCATAAATATAAAAAATAGTAAGTAAATAACATTTTCATTTTCATTTTTTTTGTAACACCTCATGGGAACAGCGCAAAAACCTGAAGCTACAGCCGAAAGCAGTCTGGCAAGCGGCGCAAATTCGTACCTATTTATAATTTAGACTGTGCTTGTGCCGTTTGCTGTACAGATTCTAGTCCCGTGGAGTTCAAGCGCTAAATCATTTTTAAAAAACGTGATGTTTTTCTAATGATAATCCTGCGTCAAATTGTCAAATCAAATCATTTGTTTCCATATGGTTAGTACGTAACACTTTGATATTGACAATACATTTTTATTTTATACAATACAAGAAAAGAAAATACTACCAGTACCCGAAACGTGGCTGGACCGAACCCAGCAGCAATAGGTACAATAATTATAACTAAAACATTGTTGCCATAAACAGGGATTTTGTTTTTACTTACAACTAAGTACTTAATATTAAATTCGTGGCTGTAAAAAGGCCGTGTCATGTAACAATCTAATAATAATATTTATATCCATAAATATACATAAATTCGTGGCTGTAAAAAGGCCGTGTTGGCTTACAATATAATAGTAATGATATTGGTTAAAAATTAGCGCTTTCTTATTTCTAGCGTATTTTTATTACTATTAAAGGCAGCTAATTCTTTAATGTCATGAATTGTTGATTATAACCTACATGTAAACCTGTCGTCTCTTCAGCACCCCAGTCTCAAGTGCCAGGAGTCTCTGACCACTTCTCCAGTTCCACACGGCTGCTTGGTAGTTAGGAAATCCGCTAAAGGTCATCACCAGGTCTCCATCCATCATGCATAGGGATTTGTAGCGGTCTACTTCAGCATCTGAAGCAGAACATGGTATATATATATTTTTATACTAGCACGACATGTGACCTTGCACCCACCTGATGGTAAGTGGGGAGCGAGATCCATGAATGTTAGCAACTGGAATCGGACACTCATGACTGACATCAGTCCCTAACACTATGCCGGCTTGACTAGACATGACGGCAATGGGGTGTATCAGGCAAAGCTTTTTGTAGATGTCGCTAGCGGCAATGGTACCTTGTTTTACACCTATATCGCATCATTTTAAAATGTTAATGTAGATTTTTTATTTTTATAACGGAAAAAAAGTATTTTAAATTAACGTTACCTACCTTAAAAGACGAATTAAGTTAGCGCACACCGTCTTTAAAAAGATAAAAGGTTTTATTAATAGAACGGCAATTTTGAGTTTTTTTTCGATGTGTAGACTTAAAAGCTGCTCACTTCGGCATAATATCCAGAAAATAATAAATTTCGTAATAAAAATACAAGTTTTCTATGCAACTGACAGTTATATTAGGTACCATCTATCATGCGCCATCTATCGTGATAAAAAGTTAGTGATACACCCCATTCGAGCCTGATCCCGAAACGAGTGGATACACTTTACGTTCGGCACGAACGGTGGATATTTCCTCGCGCCGGCAGGCTGGGGAAATTACCACCATCAGTCCGCCTACCACTTATTTGTTGTTCTCATTGAAAGTATGTGCCTTTTGCAATGATGTCAAATGCCAATTTGTTTACTTTTAAGGAGAACTAATGTTGTAAGCTTGCCATGGTGATATTTATATAAAAATAACAATCGCTTGAAACAAGACTTGCTATATACATATATGATTGACGTCAAGGTCGAAGTGTACCTAATGCTGATGCTTGTCAAATTAGTATACTCGTACATCCAACTGCTAATAATAATAATATACGTTTATTCAAAGCAACTAGGCTCACTTGTTAGTTACAAAATCCTTACAACTAATGTTAATATAAAAATGAAAATAAAAAGAAAATAAAATATGATAATATTAAAACAATATGACCGTGCAGTAACCACTCCGCCCCCCACCAATCTGACAGGATGGACCTCACTCCCGCCAGACCAGCAGCCGCACGAAGCAGCCAATGCACGGCGAATCATATCTTTCAGATACCATCTTCAGGATATCTATCTATTAAGATAGTATTAAAATAATTAAACAGCATACTAGCTTAGTTTACGATTTTTTCCTTTACCAAAAAGCGATATATTTTATTTATTTTAAAACTTTATTGTAAATCTATACAAAAGGCGAACGTGGGGGCCGCGTTCGTTTTAAGAAATGTTAGCATGAAAATACCACTTTTTTAGCACAAGTCGTTCGTTTAATGAAAATTCTAACATTTGATGCTAATTTCGTATAGTACCGTGTTGAAAGGAGGGTTATTGATGTTACTTTTTGACAGATATCATTAACATATAAAATGGTTTCTTTACCATTTTTATATACTTCATAGTTTTCTATTATATTTGTTAAAAAGGTATTTTAAACGATTTTATGTAATGAATTCAAAGACCATAATAATATCATGTGTGTTGGATGCCATGGTATGATACAACATGAACGAAACTACTTGTCAAAAAGTAGCCTCACCGCTCGTTTTATTTAAGAAATGTTAGCATTGTTAACAAAAGTGGTATTTCTGAACAAAAACGACATTTCGCGCTAGTTTATGAAGTTGCTACGAGATGTTGGAAATGCTATAAAACGAACGCGGGGAATAATGTCGCAAGAACTGCTTGCATGACGCGGCGAACGAGTGCCTTCACTCCGTAGCCACGACTCAGACTTAGCTGTAAAGGCACGCAGGGCCAACAGTGAGAGAGAGACGGTTTATAGGGTTTCAGTCCGTAGGCGCCCTGGGGCCTCCTTAGGAGGCTTCACGGATGAGTCGGGCATGCGACCCCCACCCGCGTTGGCCCTTTAGGCAGTGGGCGTATCATTGATAATTTATCGATTCACGTCTATAAAAAAAAAAATGTCGCTAGACATTCTCTTTCCGTTAACCTTTTAAAAGACGGTTTAGCACGTTCCGTCCCTCTCGTTCGCACAATACAACTTTTTTAAAGATATATAAGTCCGAGTGTACTTTTAAGAAATGCGAGGGATACAAATGCGTAAAACCCTCTTTTTTATTTATTTATTCGTGGGAAAATTTACAGCCTTTACAATATTATGTATACAAAAAATATATGTCATCTTTCAAATTTACACTGTTAGCTAAAATGAAAAAAGAACCAACAAAATCAGTACAATAACAATGAGATATGAAATAACAATTGTATACTGATCCCGTTTTACAACTTAAGAATCATACAATATAATAAAAGTAATGGGGTGTATCACTAACTTTTTAACACGATAGATGGCGCATGATAGATGGTACCTAATATAACTGTCAGTTGCATAGAAAACTCGTATTTTTATTACGATAATTATTATTTTCTGGATATTATGCCGAAGTGAGCAGCTTTTAAGTGTACAAATCGAAATTTTCAAGCGAAAGCAAAGATATGGTGATCTCAAAATTGCGGTTCTATTAATTACAACTTTTTTCTTTTTAAAGACGGTGTTCGCTTTCCGAATTCATAATTTAAGGTAGGTAACTTAAAGTTAAAATACATTTTTCTGTTATAAGAATAAAAAACTACAAAAACATTTAAAAATGGTGCGTCATAGTTGTAAACAAGGTACCATTGCCGCTAGCGACATCTACAAAAAGCTTTGCCTGATACAGTCCATTAAGTGTAATAACAAGTATTAGTAACAATAAGTATTCACTCAAACAACACTTATAACTACAAGACAAGAAATATAAATGAAACAATAAGTAATAGAAAAATATATAAAATAAAAAAAAACTAAATAAGGATCAAATAAATAATCTTAATGTTATAATTTCGTATTGTACTTACTATTTCGTTACAATTTTTCGTGACAAATACTATTTCGTGACGTACATCTATTTAGAGCTTTACTTCAATAAGTTTACCTTTTAGTGTTGCCAGTATAGAGAAGGTTGGATACGAGACAATAAACACTCGCGGATTGTGTGACTTCTCAGAAAAGCCAAAGATATTTGATTTGTGACCTGAAAATCAAGGGAAAAAAATAATGCATAAAAATATATTCGATCTTACAACAATGTTAAGCTAGATTATATAGGATTAAGAGGGTTAAACCTTTACCTCCCGCTCGCACAATCAAAAATTCCCTAGAAAGTTGATAGACTACATTTTTCAAAAGTACACAAAGACTTGAAAGATCTTTGAACATATTGGATTGTGCGAGCTAGAAGGATTCAAAAGTACACAAAGACTTGAAAGATCTTTGAACATATTGTATTGTGCGAGCGAGAAGGATCTAAAAGTACACAAAGACTTGAAAGATCTTTGAACATATTGGATTGTGCGAGCGAGAAGGATCCAAAAGTTATTGAACTTACTGTTCCGTGGGAATCAAATATTCCAAAAGACCACAACATGAAGTCGAATAAATATTATGATCTCACAGAAGAAATGATCAGGAACAGGTTCAAGACTCAGCTTTACGCAGTGGAAGTTTGTGCAAGAGGAGTTCCAGCAAAATCTTTGCATCACTTACTGAAAGAATTGGGCCTAAGCAGGTCTGCCGTCAATACATTTATGGAACGAGCTTCCAAGACGGCATTAACGGAATCATACAGTATTTGGTTGGGTAGGGAGAGAAGTAGAATGGTGGATGGTGAGCGTATTATCGCGCAATAGAAAAAAAAGGAGGCCTCCTTTTCTTAAATCAGCCTATTGTCGGTCGCAAGCCCGAGACACCATTGTTCTCATCTCTTACCCACACACGATGGACCCGGCACCCGCACGGTGAATCCATGGAATGCTTAGAAATTTGTCTTCTCTTCTTAAGTGTTAATATAAAATAATTTAAAAAATAATGTTATTGTATAATAGAGATGTTACAACCACCCTAAGCAAAAGAAAGCACGATAAATACGAACTTTTCTGATAAAATACGATGGAAAACCATTATGCACTACGTCTGTAGCAAATAAATGTGCACAAGAAAATACCTTTACAGGTGGTCTAGCGTAGTTTAGTAAGGTTGGTATTTCTGACTCAAACTCAAAATATTTATTCACATCACATGGTTTAGTAACAATGGTCTTCTTAAATCTATGTTAGTAGACAACGTTCTCCATGACTGCTCTATTAGGCGTGCAAATATTAAGAATATCTTCTATAGAATCATTATTTAATTAATTTTATATCCCGTGAACACGGAATGAAGCTAATGAGAAAATCCAGCAATACAAATATAGGATATCACTTCATGAATAACAGAGTTGTACCTAACTATGTGGAACAAAATACCAGAAGACATATTAAAGTCCTCAACTGTAAACACTTTTAAAAACAAACTGGACAAGTGGCCAGTGACAATCGAAATAGACTATGGTGATAACTGACAATTTAATAAACTTTACACCAGTGCTTGATAGAGGCATATCAGCAATGCGCTGCGAGCCTATTAATCAATAATAATAATAAATCATAATAATTATTATTTAATAAAATGACAGTTTTTTTAATTTAGTCAATGTACGTTCTTTAAGATTGTCCGGTAGATGATTATACCTATATATACTGACTGTATCTTAGATGTTTTATTTCTATCATTGCTTACCACAAATACAGTCAACGCCATCACCGTCCCTCTTGTTATTGGCAGTGTAAATAATCTCAGTTTTAGTTTTAAAATTGAGAAAAACGACATAAATATCGTTGGCAACGGCGAGGACGTCGTGACCAACAAATGTGAGGCTATTTAGGTTTTGAGGTATCACGAACCTGAAGACAAAAGGTTAAGGTTACGGCATGAGTAATAAGCTCTGGCGTAGTTGGGCAAAAAGATCCAACCCACATTAAGTAAATTATAACTCATATGCCATTAAAGTTGAACTTTAGATGAATCCATCATTTAATACATTTAAAATATGTCAAATTATATATTTTTATATGGATCGTTTTTGATATAAGAAATATCATCCTAAGGATCTGATTAAAAATCATTATTAAATTTCTGAAAAATTGTGGTTTGGATCCTTTTTGAGTAACTGCGTCCAAATATGGTTATGCTAGAAAGATCGAGGGAGGTTGTGACAATTTTTACTTCAATTTTTATTTTTTATATGTATATAATAAATATTGGACATCTATGGTCCTAATTTGTTGCTATATCGCTAACGGTCATACATACTCGTAGGTTCCAAAAAATCGATTATGTATGTTACAACTCCCCCCCTGTCACAATCTCCTCGGTACGCCAAAAATACCTATTATACAATATCCAACATTTAGATTAGGGCCTAGCGGTTATGGTGTAGAAGTAGAAGTGGTGGTACCCGGATGATGATTGCATGGAGTGTATTACCTACCTTACTTTGGTTTTTACTTCAGCTTCCTGTTTCCCTCCTACCAAATTTGAATCAAGATCAGCTTTCTCCTCAGCCATTTATCTGGAATTTGACCAACAACCTGCTAAATAAAATTAAAATAAGTTAACTTGGCTCAATAACTTTTGTAACTTAGCAACTCTGCAAATAAAACTTTTCTTGTGCAGTACTATAAAATACCTGTTTTTAACAAATTATAACCCACAGAGATAGGGAAGCAGAGGTGATCTAACTGCGGTCAAAGCGTGGCATTTCTCACACACAAGTAATGTTCGCACACTAATACAGAAGACAGGACCGGACTCATTTGCGAAATGTCAAAATATTATTATATAAGTATAATTATGCATATCGCTCACAAATCCGTCCTGAATCAGTGTATAAAGCCCACTTCGGAAGATAGGTTTTGTGTTCTACGATTAAAATAATGAAATGAGTATTTTTAGCTATATGGTTTTTTAAAAAATACAACATAATATAATAAAATCGTTTATTTATATTTTCTTACATATATTATTCAAAGCAATGGCACGCTAATTTTGGACCGGATGGCGAGTGGTATCTGGGTCTCGAAGAGATACCGAACCCCTCTGTACCGGCCGAATGGGCCCTAAATGGTCGGGGGGGGAACGTAAAAATTATGACGAGACAACCGGATGGTAATGCGGTTGAAGTTGCTTGGAGTTTTCTGTAATGTTTATACCCTATTTAAAATTTCAAACATGTCTCTTTTCTTTTATCCAAAAAAGTACTTTTTTTTTACCGCTCTCATATTATTCTGAAAAATAAATAATAATTATTGTTTTATAACTTAACTTCCATAAATGTTTTGTAAGTATGAAATAAATCTAAGTATTGTATCTATACAAGGTGGAGTTTTGAGACGGGACAGTAAGGGCAAATATCTTAACCGTTATAGTTACAGGAAAACGTTCCTAGGAGACCATCCATAACTTATTGAGATATTCTGAACTTCATTCACAGATTTTGGAAAAATCTAGTCAGCAAAAACTTTTGTTTTTATGCCGATCGATCCTGTTTCTTATATGGATCAAAAGTCTCTACTGGAGCAACTGAGGTTTGAGTACTAGAAATGACAGAAACCAAACCAAAAAGGCCAAAAAGGTAGCTCGGTTGATAGAATGCATTCCCTAAAATCCAAAAAAGGTCGGTTTGAACCCCGGCATGTACCAATGAGAAATACACTTTTCTTGCATACATTAGTCAGATTTACAACACCACCGTTCCCGTGCCTTGGAGAGCACTTTAAGCCGTGGTCTAGTGGTAACAAACGTTGCCGTGAACTCGGGAGGTCGTGGGTTCGATTCCCACCGGGGGCAAGTTGTACATTGTATAATTTGTCTCGGTCTGGGTGTTTATATGTATATATTTACAAAAAAAAAAAAAAAAGTATAATATGTAGTTTATCAACCATCTAGTTTCCGTAACACAAGCCTCATAGCTTACCACGGAAATTAGATGGCGCTGTGTGACTTGTCTGGAAATATTTAAAAAAAAAAAAAACAACCTTTTTTACTAATTAACCCGGTTCTACTAATACCAACTTGTGAAATCGTTAAGAAATTGTCATTAAAATTTACATGAGACCCTCGCCAATCCGTCTGGCCAGCGTGGCGTGTGTAGGCCGAATTCTCCAGAAATATTTCTGGAAGACCCATCTCCAATAGTGGAGGTCTAGGTCTCTGTATTCTAAGGGCTGTGATGATAAATAGAGGCGTGAAAGACGGACAAACATACATACATACATACACACATACATAAAAAGCTTTTTTCACGTTTATAATATTAGTATGGACACCCAGACAACCTAAGCGAAAAACGTAAATATATTTTTGGCCTTGGGTACGAATCGAATCTACGCACTGCGGGCACTCTGTGGATACAATTCCATAGGATTTACCACTAGACCACGGAGGCGGTCACAACAATAAAACGGTAAAAAAATAATATAAAAATTATTAATTTTACAAATCCGACCCTGTGTTGATGGAACTGTCAATGTTGTTGTTTTGCAACAATTTTTACGTTTTTCTCTAATAAAGCAACAAAAATTGTAAGATTATTATTTTAATTTCGTTAGAATACAATGAAATATATCTTCTGTCTCTCACATATTTTGAAATTACAAGAATAATCACTAATTTTATTGAATTATGTGTTTGAATGCATGGTGTCAACATTTAAAACTTACTTGTGGAAGGTTATTCCTAGCACTTTTTTATGTTTTGCACTGTCGCACATATAAGCACTACACTAGACCATGATTTAGTAAAATTTTCAAGATGTAATTTTAGTTAAATAATGAATAATCACAATAATAAGTCGAGATGGTTGAGTTCGCTGTTGTTACTTTATTGTCTGTCAATTGCCTTGTAGTCTATGGTTTCAATGAAAAAATGCCACGGTTGCTCGTTTATGCAGTGTGTATGTGAACTGAGGAAGTGAGATAGCTATATGATCTTTGCGATGAGAATGAGTAAGCGCAACTTATATGGTTATACGACTAAATAATATGTTGTCTCTGCTTCCTTAACTCTGTGTTATAACCATAGCAAAAAGCACTTTTTGCATTACGTCCATTGTATGCATATTAGTTAATATTTATTTTTATAATTCTTTATAAATAATATGTTATTATTTGATTATATATTTTAAGAATTATTTATTTTATTTTATTCTCTTTTTCTTTTGATCAACAACATTATAAGGCGTTGTTACATTTCTAAATATTAATCCAAACAGTTCTCCACACGAATAACGAAACGTTAATTTATCTGTCAAATTAAAATGTACTTTTGTGATGGGAGTGAATAGAACAGAATATTTAACAATAAATACTGAAAATAGCAATTAAAGAAATGTATTTTAAGTGTTTTAACAACTTTACATCGATACGCGTAAAATGTAATGTAAAATTGTAACTTAAACCCTTCCCAAATGTGAGTAATTCTGTTATCTCTGATGCGTAACTATTATTTTATGTTTTTTTTTCTATTTATGTTTATTGTGATCTTTTCGGGTGTTTAGGGAAATATTTAAGAATATGAGCGGCGACCCCGTGGCTGAAAGATGGAATACATCGACTATAGATTTCGGGGAGATCACCATGGACAGGAATTTCGCTTTATTACTGGTGTCTCTAATATCAGCTGTACTTTGGGTTGTTTATATTACGTACTACAACAGCCGAGTGCTCGGATATATATTAACTCGGCTCATAAACAAGTTCTACTTTCAAGATGAGAATTTTAAGATTGGTAAGTGAGTTTATGATGCTATAAATACCAGCATTAGATGTTAATTAGTGACATATTGCACTGTTTTGATAATTGCTGGAACATTCTCTAAGAGTTCATTGTGTTACTAACACTGAGGCATATCTTAAGTCTATTTAGTTTCAGTACCAATCTCTCTTAGATATAAATATAGGTTTATTTAATTAAATTGTATTTAAGATAATTGTCAGTTAAAATTATAATTTCCTATAGCTTAGTTAGGCATTACCTTAATTAGAAGATTGTAAGTTTGTAAAATAGACCCTCAATATAATAGTTGCACAATTTATTAGAGTACAGCTTCCTCGTCAACCTTCCAAATAATACTTTTTTTTATTTATTTATTGCACAACAAGACGCTTACCATCCACCATTCTACTCCTCTCTGTGTGGGTACAGTGGGTACCTACAATTTAGACCAAATCCTTGTACAATATAAATTATGTCTTTTGGTCTTCTTTTTGCCTCAAGGGCCAGGCAGGTTGACAAAGGATGGTATTGTTTTAAAGATGCATAAATTTATGTAATTGGACTTCAATTAGTACCGGGTTTGATTCCAGGTCGGGACACAATAATTTATTCAATTTGTTTGTGATGGTCCTCGAGTTTGGTACGCTAGACATCGACAAGCTTACCTTTTGTCATGATGGGCCTATAGTAAAGTTGGCTAAATGTCAAATGCTAAAAAATTGCTTCTTATAAAAAAGTGTTGTTTCAGACCACCCTGTAAGTGATATGGTCGAGATTATGATACATGCTGTGTCATAAATGTTATTGTTTTGTAGAAATGCCCAAGATAAATATCTTAGATAAACAATTAGGATAAGATTAAATGCAAATTTTAAATTTAATGGATTCTTTTTCCATTCATTCAATATTCTGATAAGAACATTTGTACTTTGCATTGTCTTGGGATTAAATACCTTTATTAACATATGAGTAGGTACCTACTTTAAACAATGACTTACAAAACATAATTTATTTAAGCTAGTTTTTTTCCTTGTTTTTCATTAACCATAACCATCAGGGTCGATAACTATGAGAAATAAGTCACAAATTATACATTTTAAATAAAATTCATCATCACAGCTGCTAGACCATTCTAGAGTAGATAGAGTTCTAGATTTTCCAAAACATCTTTCTGGAAAATGTCCTTTTTTTGCCACGTGTCAGCAGGACCTGGTGGCTTAACATCCTTCCAAATGAGACATGGGAATGGTGGTAAAGACAAATTTCTTAGCATAACATAGATTCGCCATCCATTGTGTGTGGCGAGGAGAATAATTGTGTCTTGGGCTTGTAACCAAGTATAGACTGGTTTAAAAATGGTAAATCTATGACAAATTTATGTAGTGTATTTTTTATCGTACAGTAGTTTGGTTAAGTAGGGAGAGGACCAGAATGGTGAGCTTCTTGTTGCGCAATAAAATAAAAAAGGAAGCCTTTTTTGTAAACCAGCCATGGTTGGTTGTAAGCTCGAGACACCATTCTTCTCATCTCTTACCCACACACGATGGACACTGCACCAGCACAGTGAGTCCATGGAATGCTTAGAACTTTGTCTTTTTGTTAGTTGGTGTTAGAAGGTAGGTCACATTCTTCAGAAATATGTTGTATGGCCCATCTCATCTCAGCAGTGGAGGTCTAGGACTCTTGTGTTCATAGGCTGTGATGATGAAAATGCTGCTTTATCAATCAAGCCAAGATTATTATAGAATGTCTATCTTAAATCTGACTTGCTTGGTGGGTTACTGCTGTACCAGGTATTGTAATCTCATAGGTAATGATAACTAAATTTAAATATATTAATTGATTGTTGTGGTGCAGTTTTGTATATGTTTTATTTTGTAAATATAGCTGAGTTTTCCTTGCAGATTCCTTTCTCAGTCAGATTTAACATTAACAGGTCACTGGAATCTGCTAAGCTGCTGGTCTTCTGCTAACAGCTCACTTATTGGACCACTTTGAATGACGTTTTATAAATGCCTGTAATAGGTTTACGTGAATAAAGATATTTTGACTTTGACTTTTAATGAAGTAAAGATTAATTTATATTTCAGGTTCAATAACCTTGAATGCACTGTCCGGCAAGATAATGTTTAGAGATATAGTATACATAAACTATGACTATACTCTGAGAATTCAAGATGGATACCTCATATTTAGGTGGTGGAGATCTTATATTCCTAAAGATGTCTCGGAAGGTAAGTGTCTTTTCTCATGACGACCTTGCGATATTAATAATTAAAGTATGTTTGTAGGCCAGGTGGAATAATGGTCAACAACAAAAATATTATGTTAGCAGCAGAATAAATAAATTGTATTTTGCTCTCTACACATTTCTTTATTACTTATACTTTGTTGGTACAAAATACCTTTAGTGGTATAGGGTGGAGTGAGCCATGCGGTCAATCAGACATAACAATCCAGTTCTTTTTAATTATGATCATATTATCAAGTAGACCACCACAAAAGGTTTATTATACCTGCGGAACGTGCAAATGGTTATGTATAGTTGAGTGTGATATTATGGGAAATTAATTACGTATATTGCATAAACATAATTTGGTTAGAGAAATTAGCCAAGAATAGTGAATAGGGAGTGGGTCATTATGTAATAAAGGTGGCCCCTCAACACTACCCTGAGACACTATTCTTACTTGTACACACAATGGAGCTGTCACAGCCAGCACAGCGATACCATGTTTTGCAAAAAAATCTTCTCTAATATCATACTTCTGCAAAAAATCTTAGATATAATAGGTTAATCCATCTCAACAGTCCATCGTTGTTGGTATTAAGTTATCAGTAGGTTATTTATCACTTGCCTTGACCTACTAACATGTTATGTATTTTATATTGGTTTCCTAACAGTTTGATAAAGATCTTATTTATGTTGTCAATCGTTACATGCATGGCTGGTTCATCTTTTGACATGTTTAATGTATACCTATGAGAACGTCATTGGCTGAAATAACCAAAGTGACAAGCTAACTGCCAATCACGTGGCGTATTTCAAAATGTTGATCATGTCTTATTTTAATTATCCTTACTGCAACCTGCAAGTAGTCTGGGATAACAACAAAGAGTCGTCAAAATATGTAAAAGAAAATGTATGTCTTTTGATCTAAGACTATAATAAACTGTCAGATTGATGTCAATTATTTTCATTTCATTTAAAAAAAAAAATTGTCATGTTATATTATCTATTCCAGATTTATCTCACTCAGACACAAGACTATCAATAATGCTGAACGGTTTCGAGCTACATTTTTACAACCGATGCGATCTCTACAGCGATCTGGAGAAAGTATTTGGTTTAGATCCTGTCATTAAACAAAAAAATAATGACAACGACTCTGATGACACTGATAAGGCTATAAATGAGGCCAATGAAAAACGTCGCCGAGCTCAGGCCGTTAGGTCTGAAGCTGCAATGGCTAGAACTTGGAGAGATCTAATTCCAGTTATCAAAACAGATATTTGTTCTGGTAGAGTAGTCTTTGGCAACCGTTTAGTACCTACGACATTACAAATAAGTGTTGAGGAAGCACATTTGGTTTATAGTACAAAACCTCCAGCATCCAGTTTGGATCATTTAATGCATTTTGTCAAAGTTAAAGCTGAAAATTGTAAAGTTATTTTGGCTCCAAGTCCAAACTATACTTCTATGGTAGACGAACCTCCAAGGTATATGGGTGAGGGGTTTGTTGTTATGAGTTCTAACTACATTGAAGTATACTTCTACATGGATGAACCAGGTTTAGTACCTGAGCAGCCAGTATTGTTGCAGCTAGCTAATGGTGACGTGGTAGAATCTGCTCCACCTATTTGGGGCGTTGATATTAAATGCGGTAAAGGAACAGACTTTAGTTACGGACCGTGGGCTGATAGGCAAAGAGATCATTTGTTCAGATTCTTCTTTCCACCAAACTATAAAAACATGGAAGTCACACCCCAACCAAAACCTGGCGATCGGCGGCAAATGCAGTCGTTTGACATTCGACTATCAACTTTGAACGAAGCCACAATAGATATATTGTTTACAAAAAACAAAGAAACTAATGCTGTCCATATAAACATAGGTGCCGGATCATATCTAGAAGTAACCTTACCTTGGATTGTATTACAAGATGGATTTACTACTAAAATTACTGGCCAATTGCTTCATCTAGAGGCCACAACAAGTTTGCAATACAGGAGTTTAGCTGAGAGCGAAACATTAGAGTATACAGTTAAATGTCACTATCCTTTAGTCTGGAATCATCATCAAAGTTGGCAATTGGCTTTTACAGGTTGTAAAGCGACAGTCAATTTTGTTTATACACATATAGACTTCTTTCAAGATTTAGTAAATGATTGGGCGAATAAATCGCGACCTGATATACTTCATTTCGTTCCGTACACTTGGAAAATCTCCTTACTACTGAAAGAATGTGAGGTGATTACGGTTAGCAATCAGCATAATTGGATAGACTGTAGTTCTACTAACCAAGAGAATAATCACGTCGCATTTTGTGGAGATTTATTAGATGTATCATTTGACTTGCCATTTGTCGATTTCTTACCTGATGTTATACCCCTGAAGATCTGGATTCAAGGCGAAGCTGTCGACATGAGTTTGTACATGCCAGAAGTTAACACTTCCCGATTGTTACTTCTCTCTATAGATAAGAATATGAAATTAGTTCCTTGTAGGTTAAAGTCATCAAAATGGCGAAGAAAATGTGTGAAATCTCAAGGTTGGGTCGATTGTTGGTCTGTGCCAATAGTAGCTTTGTGCGTAAGATATACATATCACCCTATACCACCTTTAGGACCAGA
Source organism: Tinea semifulvella (assembly GCA_910589645.1). Lineage (NCBI taxonomy): Eukaryota > Metazoa > Arthropoda > Insecta > Lepidoptera > Tineidae > Tinea > Tinea semifulvella. The sequence continues at coordinate 10,075,568 of OU342610.1, forward strand.
ACCACAAGCTGATATTACTACGCCAGAAAAAGAAGAAATTTTGCTATCTCCAATAAGAATTCCACGAATGAGGAAACAGCCACAAATGAATTGGTCCATAGATGGAAACAAATTCGATCGCAGTACTTTACCTCCTGATAAAGTGAGCGTGGAGTTGGAGGTTGGACCATCAGTTATGTTTGCGTACGGAACTATAATCACCAGCTTCATGAACTTGCTAGAAAACATTTTCGGCGAGGACCAAACATTTACAGATATGCAAAAATCTCCAAATATGGACACATTTCTTTGGACCACAGAAAATACAACTAAAAACGATAGAACCAGCGGCCATGTTGATATATCAATGGACGATACTTCTAATACTAGCAAAGTACCGTTTGATCCAAGGAAGTACAGGCCTTTCGATGTCACTGTATCTATAATTCTACATGATATTCAAGCACATATAGTAAAAAATTGTAGTGAAAATGAGCCACCTTGTCCTGTCATACTGATTGAAAGATTTGGGTTTGAAATGGATAAGAGTTTTAGGGAGACAAAACTACAATTATTACTAAGTCCGTCGATACTAGTGTCGTCAAATAACTTGTCACGGACAAATCCCGCTAATTCAGGTGCCTTGTATCAAGGACACTTGATGTTGTCTTCCTTCCAACTGCGAGGTCATGGATTTTTCAGTGAAGCGAATCGTTCTATAGAAGACCCGACAGTGGAATATGCCTGGATGTTGGAGTTGCAATTGGGGCAGCTAACGGGAAGATTGACATTACCTCAACTCTACCAAATTGTTTCTTCATTAGAAACTTTCTTGCTTCTGATTTGCGACAGTGAAAATGAACTGACTGCTCCTAACCCCATTAAGCATTGTCATCACGGGTTAAACAATATGAAATGTCCCGAAACAGATATTACTTTAAAATACCGATGTCCTACTCCAAACGAAATTAAATATCAAATGATTCGAGTAGCTATAGATCTCATTGACATATACATAGCTGATTCTAATACTACACTACAAACTTGGATATCTCCAGTAAGGCTGAGTTATTGTAACCTTCACGGCACAGGTTTCGGTACCGGGTTAACGGGATTATTGCCGAATATAAAACTAGCTCTCTACACACAAACAAACATGCAAACAAATACTCATCATCTCTCTAACGGTAGTAACTCTAGTCAGAACAAATTACCCGAAAATGAAAACTGGGTTGGAGTAGGTTCAGTATCTTTGGGACCTATTTCCATTGAAATGGCGACATCGTTGCCCCAGAGTCCGAAGAATATGCATTTAGTGCAACAGAAATTTATTAAACTTCACGATGAAAAATCTAAACGATTATGGTTTTTGTGGCCGAGCGAAGGAAAGAGTTCTCAATGTGGTTGTAATGGTGGCTGTGCCTTTTTTGGCTCTAATAGAAATGGCCCGGCATTCTTTAGACCTGGACCCTCTGATCTTCAAGACGGTGTGAACGTAGCCATGTTCAATGTTATTGCAACCAATAATAAAGAGTATGGTTATGGACAGAGCTTGCTTCATCAAGGACAGCTAGTATTTCATACTCCACCTTATGATACTCTGAACGTATGTCTGCAACCGACTAATAATGTCGGCCTGATTCCATCGCCTCTCCCTCAGTCTTTAAATAGATCTCCTCTGAGCACAGAACGACGAAGTCTAACGAGAAGGTTTTCTTACACAAGTATGACAAAAGGAAGTAGTAATATTCTTGTGTCAAGTACAAAAAGTGATGTACCATACGCGCGGTTAGTAGATTCCACTACGGCGTTGGGTAATACAAAAATTGATAGTGACTCAAAACTAAACAAAAGTATACTGAACGTTCCACAAATGGAGAGCAGCATATCTGATTCAAAAATAGCTTTAAACTGTGGCATTAAAGATAATAAGAAGATATTGCTACATGAGAATGAAGTGTTCATAATCCCAAAGCCACCAGGTAGGAGTTCAGAATCGCACTATTCTTTAAATTCTCAACATCCTGAAGAAAATATTCCAGAAGTTCAAAGGACAATGTCGATAACTAGTGAAAATCATTCTGAAGCATTCTTCTCAGCTGATGAAGACATGTTTCCGAGTCGATCGTCAAGTTTAAAGCACTCGTTTGGCAGTCGCCACAGTGCGCATAAAGATAAAAGTTCATTTGGAATTAACGATATTAGTAATGAAAAGTGGACGAATTCTATACCGAGATCAGAACCCCTCGATGGTCCTGATACTATGAGTAACTTAAGTACTGGAGTCCATCCCGACTCTGAAAGCGGTTCAGTATCCTCTAACTCTTTTATTTCTGCTATTTCATCTCAAGAAGACATGACCTTAGTCAACTTACACATGCAGACGAACAAACCTATTGTGGATTCACCTTTGCTAATGGCTAGTTATATGCAAAACCTTCCACAGTACAAATGCACAAATTGGTCTTCGTGTTCATTACCATGCGGCACTGACGCGTTCACTGTGCCATTATTCAAAAGAGCTGATGATGGAACGCTTATTTATGTCGGCCAAAAGTATTTGCCATCTTTTGAATCAGTCGGAAAATTAAACATAATAAAATTAATTGCTAAAAAAGATGGAGAACCTAATCAACATGGACAGTTTACAAATCTACCTTCGCACAAATCACATCCGTATCCTCAAGCATGGTGGGACCTACAACAAAACATGCAAGAAAGTCAGGAAAATACTAACGAGAGAACGTGTACTGCTACAACGACTAGCGACAATAAGAGTGGGTTGCTTGTCAACATGCGCGGTGAAATCGATATCATGCTGAGTCCACTAGTTCTCGAAAGCACTCAAAAGTTCATAGAGTCAGTAACTCCTGTTTTATCTAACATACATCCAATAACAGTCATAAACCATTTAAGGTTGCTTTGTATATCTTCCGTCGAATCTGCTAATATACTAAAACAGAAGCAGTTTGTACTAAACTGGCTACCACACTTGCAATCTCACAATCAAGCTGGTACTAAAGATGAAAAATGCAAACTTGCCACAATACCTGAAAGTAATATCTATGAAGAGACAATATGTGATCAGTTACAAGCTACAGTTAACGTGCCGAAGGTTAACATAGTGTTTATACAATCATCTGTCGTGGAAGATATAATATCGTTTTCTGCATTGGATAATATTCAAGACTTGACATGCGTTTCTGTATTTGGAATATGTATTGAGAATATCGTCACAAGATACCTGAGTAACAAGAACACTTTAGAATCGGTACAGCTGTATTACAGACCGACATTAAAAGCTTTGACTAATAAGAAATCTTTTGGGATTATGAAAGGGCCTAGAGCGTTGATATCTCAAGCCTCGGTGAGAAAACGTGGTCAGGAACGTGGAGACCCTGTGTATATAGAATCGTCTCAGCAGCAATGTGAAGATATTTCCTGTAATGTGAGCATTGGTAAGACACTTTTCTTTTCATATTATTCAACCTTATAACAAGTTTAATTTTTGTTAACATTGAGTTTAAAACATTTATAACTTTCTCGCATAATCTTAATATTTTTGATAAATAACTATAACGCGTTTTCATTCATTCATTCATTACAGCTCTAGAACACAGTGTCCTAGACCTCTGGTGTCTCTCACTGCTGGAGATGGGCCTTCCAGAACATATATCGGGAGAATTTGGCCTACACTCGCCACGCTGGCCAGACGGCTTGGCGAGGATATGATGTCAATTTATTATGACAATTTATTAACAATTTCACAAATTGGTATTAGTGAAACCGGGATCGACGGCTTAACGTGCTCTTCGAGGCACGGGAACGATGGTGTTGCAAATCTATGACAAATGTACGTAAGAAAAGTGTATTTCTCATTGGTACATGTCGGGTGGGTTTGAACCGACCTTTGTAGGATTTAAGGTACGCCTTTTTACAACCGAGCCACCTAATCTTATATATGACAATATAATAAAAAATATTTTAAAGTCGGTAGTTTTGAATCTATCTTCCAGTATTAGGGACGACATCCAGTCATGACCACATGAGAAATATATACCTAGTAAAGAGCGAAAATACCGATATACTTTTATATTATATACTTTAGATTTTTATGGGGTCTAAATACTTTTTGAATATCATGTATGAATTATTGCTCGGAAACGCCGCAGTTGCAAATGGCGGCTAAATGACGTCACGTAAATAAAAATAAAGGTAAATAAAATTCTATGTGGAGAAAACTACTATTAAGTGACTATTTTGAAATTACATTTCATCAACTTTCATTATTCATATTTTGTAATAAGTTTATTTTCCTAGTATGATATCATATATATATATTAATATATTATCATGTAATATCATATAATTTATTATCTAACCATAGGTTTGTATAATATAGTATTGTTGGCACGGTAAATACTCCAGTGGATGACACCCAGCGCGTTCGTTTTAAGAAATGTTAACATGAAAATACCACTTTTTTTAGCACAAGTCGTTCGTTTAATGAAAATTCTAACATTTGATGCTAATTTCGTATGTCGGTACCGTGTTAAAGGAGGGTTATTGATGTTACTTTTTGACAGATGTCATTTAACATAAGAAATGGTTTGTTTAAATTGTATACTTTATAGTTTCTATTATATTTGTTTACAATGTATTTTAAACGATTTTATGTAATAAATTCAAAGACCATAATACAATGTCAATTGATTTATTATTATACTGTCTTACTCTCCCAAAGGTTAGCTGGTAGAAAAAGCCGAAATGGCTTTAAGTTCGCCTTTATACATACTTTTAAGTTAAAGTGCAATAAAGTATTTTAATAATAATAATTATTATTATTTCTTACTTGTCATACTTGTCAAAAAGTAGCCCACCGCTCGTTTTTTTTAAGAAATGTTAGCATTGTTAAAAAAAGTGGAATTTCTTAACAAAAACGACATTTCGTGCTAGTTTATAAAGTTGCTACAAGATGTTGGAAATGCTATAAAACGAACGCGGCCCTAGCAAGGTAAAAAAAAAATTTTTGGTAGGAGGCTGATTTAAGGGATCCTTTAGCTTAGGTGATTCCCACATAGGGATCTATTTGGTGATCAGTGGTGAAAACGGGCATTAGTACCTTATATCTTGTTTTACATATATAATTGTTGCTATACTGTTATTTGCTAAATTAATATGTTTCATCCCAGTGTCTTGTGTTTATGTTCTTCAATAAAGGTTTTTTATTCATTCATTCATATTTTCAGGTAAAGTACACTGTCAACTTCGTAGGATCCGCAACGACTCATCCCAGGTGAAGGATGCCACAATAACTGGCATTCCGTGCATACATTCCAAAGTTGGATTCAAATGCATCCGCATCGATGCTCTTAACAAGACTTGTGATCCTGCAGTAAGTATTGTTTTTGTCTCAGTGATAGAATATTTAATTTAAATAAAATAAAAACTATTTCCTGAAATTATGAAATTTTCATCATCATCAAGCCATATCCCTTGCGGGCATGTATGAAGAGGTTGATGAATGTCGAAGAAGCGAACAAGGTATGTAGTGACCATGACAAGTGGCGCTCAATTGTCTCTGCGTTATCCCGCAATGGTCCGGATGGGATGTCGTTGATTCCATACAAACGAGGCCGTGCACTGGTTTGGAATGCCACATGTGTTGACACACTGTGTCCGTCACATGTGACATCCAGCCATAAGAAACCCGGGGCCGCTGACTCTTAAACGCAACAAATACGCGGAGATCATCATTAATCACTACTTCATCCCATTGCAGTCGAAACGATGGGTCCGTGGTCCGAGGAGGCTCTGGCGTTTCCCCGTGAGCTTGGGGAAAAACTCCAATTGGCGACGGGTGATCCTTTAAGTAGAAAATGTTTTGCTCAAAAAGTCAGCCTCGCCGTTCAACTTGTAGTGTATATTATTTATGATTTAGTGTTTTATTTTATATTAAGTATTTTTTTCAACTGAGCATTTTTTTATTTTTTTATTTTTTTTTTATGGCATTAGTAAGACCTGAGCATTGATGTTGATATGTTTAATGACAGTACCATATCCATTAGACGCGCAATGAGAAATAAGCACTTCGGGTAGGGAAGTGTGTTCAGGTTGTCCGTGTAGAGTACTATTGATTTATTTAACATTGTTAGTTTAATTTTTTATATCATTTTTAATTTTTTTTTATATGTATATGTAATTGTGTTAACCTATAAGTGAAAACTTGCCATTAGCTTTACTGTGTATAATCTTTAATTTACTTAAATATATTTTGTCAAATAAACGTTTATATTGTGCAAAACCCAAGCAAAATCGGATATTTAGTAATCATATAGCATATTACTTTACAGTGTTGCCAGCCTGAGTCTCAAAATACATTTGGCTACATTATGTTCGAGGGTGGTATCGAAGGCATATCGGTTCAAGTGTCAAAACACTCACAATGTCAAAAAGCGGCGGCGGAAGAAAAAAGGCCAAAGGACACTGAGAGCTGCAAGGAATCTGTCAAGTCTGAGGAGGCCAAGCCGGAGAAAACTAAGTCTTACAGGGCTTCTGGCTTTGAAGACCTCTTCAGGAAGAGGGACTCAAGTTCCAAGCCCAGTACTCCGAATTTGAGTACTGCACAACCAGGTATGCTTTCAATGCACTTAATATTTACATATCATTAGTAGCAATGTCCTTCGCGCCATTTCGCGTAGACATCTCAAGTGCAAGTTTTTGTTTTGTAAATTAATTTACTGTGGATATTGTTGGTCAAGAGTGGTGTTGTTTTGTTTAATAATGTTCTACAATGTGAATAGTTACGGAAAGAGATATATTGGACTTTGAATATGACCTTACGTGTTCGAGCTATAATGCCGCAAGTGACTCCAAGAAAAACATCAAATTCTGCAACATCTGGAATTTGATGATGACCTTAACTCATAAAACAGAAGGATATTACGTTAGACTTGGTTGTATGGGCTAGACCCTTTGCCTTCCCTATCACCTCATTCATCATCCAACGTATAACGTAACGAAGCGTCATAAGAGTTATGTTAACTAACTTTACTAAGTTGGCTAAACCGTGGTTTTTGACCAGGTCCACCTCCCGCTCCTCCACCAGCAGAGCCCAGCACTCCAGCCCCAGACCAGACCTCCAATAATGACAGCACCACCACCGTGGTCCCCGCCAAGGCCTCAGGAAACACGACCTCCTGCGTTGTCGACCTTAAAGTGGTCTGGTTCAACTTCGCAGCACCGCCAAGGACACCTATTACCAAGAAGATTGATTACACCAGGTATGATTTTATTAATCGACCAAGCTAACTAGACGCTTGGTTGGAACTTTATTCTTTATTAATCTTATAATGTTTTATTTTTAATTATTCGTTTCCGGACTCTTTTATATTGTCACATTCATTACAGCCCCTAGAACACAGTCCTGGACATCCACTGTTGCAGATGAGTATTCCAGAACATATATGGATAATTTAGCCAATTTAATCTGGCCAGACGTCTTGGCGAGAATCTGATGTTAATTTTTAATGACAATTTATAAACAATTCCACAAGTTGGTATTAGTGGAACCGACCGGGCTTAACGTGCTCTCCGAGGAACGGTGGTATTATAAATCTATGACAAATGTACATAAGAAAAGTGTATTTCTTATTGGTACATGCTAAGGAAGGCGTCCTTTTCACCGAGCCACCACCGCTCATTGCGTTGTTTTTTTTTTTTCAATACAACGAAGGTCAAAGTTCTATGACAATAAAATTAGAATGCACAATTTATATACCTTTCTTTCTATCATGTCTATTTAGAATGACACCAAGCTTTATAATAATAATTAATAAAAATATTATTTTTATTTATAATGATAAATAATATAACAAGTTTTGTCGACTTTCGGGTTGCACATAGGCATGTAGTCTATCCTAATTCTGACTTGCCTGGTGGGTTACTGCTGTACCAGGTATTGTAATCTCATAGGTAATTTAAAAGGTTATTAATTGATCGTTGTGGTGAAGTTCTGTATATGTTTTATTTTGTAAATATGATATAGCTGAGTTTTCCTTGCAGATTCCTTTCTCAGTCAGATTAAACATTAACAGGTCACTGGAATATGCTAAGCTGTTGGTCTTCTGCTAACAGCTTACTTATTGGACCACTTTGCTGCTTAGTCTACTACTAGCAGAAGTAGAATCATTTAAAATAATTAAATTAATGACGTTTCATAAATGCCTGTTTACGTGAATAAAGATGTTTTGACTTTGAATTTGACCATTATCTTTCGTGCGACTTGTACAAGATGAAATAAACTGCACGAACCAAAGACAACTTCAGATTTCTTAACCGCTCGCATGGCTTACTCCATATATTTTATTCCACTTTAGGTTGGACTGGAACCTAGTGAGCACAGCATCACCTGCAATTAGTGCATGGTTGAATCCCAGCAACCGTTTGGGCATTCGCGTGGTCTCGTTGTACCGCGCGCACTACCGCAGGGTCACCGCAACCGCAGCTAGTCTCATGGCTGCAGCTTTAGACCAGCCACCTCCTCATAGCTACCCTAAGGTAAACAATAGGCTACTTGACAATATTTTTAAATTGTTTAAATTTACTTACGGATTCCTGGAAACATATATTTTTATGGGATCTAAACATCTCAGTATTTTAAAGCCAGCTTCACATTTCTTCCAACCCTTCGATCTAGTTTCAACTCCACACTACCCATTCCTTCTCACCACACCTCTTTTGTTTCCCATTCGTTTGCTGTTGTTGCTTTAAATCTCTGAAACGACATACCATTGAATATAAGACAAGCTTCAAATCGAGATATCTTCAAACATTTAGTATATAGGTACTTCTTATCAACCTAACTGTTTCAACTTCTCTATTTTTTTAATTTATATTTTTTCCTTTTCATTTGCAGCATCAACATCATTATTTCTATATTACTTCCCTCATCGTTTAAGTGGTTTATTTGTATATTTAATATGTGTATATAATTTATTTATGTACGTGTTATGTAATAGTAAGTAAATATTGATATATATGAATTTCTAAAGGTTTGGCTGTCAGAGATTGCCTAGCGGCATTAAGTCCGCCTTTGTACATAGTGCAATAAAGTTTTTAAATAAATAAAAAAATATCGTAAATTGTTATATCATGTGTTTTTTCTCTCGGAAACGCTGCGGTTGCAAATGGCTGTCGGATGACGTCAAATTCCCAATGTTCGACTTGGCGTTGTAAGCGCTTTTTTTTAACTTTATATCGCTTTGAAAGTCGTTCGAGTAGCTTTTTCATTCACTTTAAGCAGAATTCAGTAAAAAAAGCGCGCGTTGCTTTGGTTTCAAGTCGAATACAATCTTTGTAATATTAAGTGACGTCGTCGTCGTATAAAATAGTAGAAAAAGTCATTTTGACGTGATCTCGGCTATGATCGGTAAAACTCGGGCTAAAAGTGACAGTAAATAACATAATCGAATGTTGGCGCTTAAGTAAGGGAACAACCGTAGTCACTATCCCTTCGCGTACCTATAAATTTGGTGACTCCTACATCTGTCGCACAATAAAGATGTGAAATGCTCTTCCAGCCTCTGTGTTTCCACTTTTCTATAACCTGGAGTCCCCTTATGTTGTTTATTCCAACCTTTCAGAGTCGTTATGGCCGTCACACACCGATGGGAAGACAGCTTCGAGAAGAGCCGTCTCTGCAGCTCTGTGGAGTCCTACTAAGATATGCACTTCAGGCAGATGGAGCAGCAGTTTTGGCAGACCTGGCACCTCGACATCTACCTTCACTATCCACACTTAGACAGGTACAGTGATAATATATAGCGTATATATGTGTAAAAAGACTACCCAGGAGTACTCAGGACCCGGCATTCGTACAGTAAATCCAAGGACAAGAAAAGTATTTCTATTTCTAACTAGTTTCTCTTTTTACGTAAGAGACTTGAAACTACCCTCATTTTTCTTTTTTATAAATTATTACTTTTACACTGCCTCTATAGCCTAACGGTTAATACTGGAGATTAAAATCGTTATCTGTCCGTTAGTTCCAGTTTGTGCCGCGTGGCGTGCTTTCGTGTCGTGTTGCCTCACCTGTGGTGGTAGATGAGTGGAGTGTATATGGTTTTGATAACGAGCCAGCTCCGTGAAGTCCAAAAAAAGTGGCAGATTCACTTACCACTTCCAACAGCAGCTGACAACATCTCAGTGGAGTCGACCCCAGGGTTCCAGAAGAAGACCAGCTCTTCTTCTGATGCTAAAACTCTTTTCACATAAATGTCATATTACATAAAATTAATAATAAAAGTTCCGACCGATAAATAGACTCGCGTGGCTATTCAGCAGACACTGCTGCAGCACCCATAATTGAGCACACGCGAAACACAAAATTGTTGACGTCTACCGCCGACCGAGGCTGAGGTGCGACTGGACCCACCGATGGGTCACAGAACTGGCTTTAATAGCCAGTATTAAAAAATATGTAGCATCTTGCTTGGTGACTTCGTTTGGCGAGTGTTATTGAATAGCTTTATCTTTTTTTTTCAAACTACCTGCATTTTATGTATTATTTTATATTTGCAGTTGTATTTGTTTGATAGTTATACGTACAATTGGTTTTAATTATTAAGTTTGTTTATAGATATTTTGATGTAACTATTTTCACAAATTGTAGGGAATCAACTGGTCTCCATAACGCAAGTTAACTTTTTATGGAGGCCAGGGAACCCTCCATATTTACAGTATATTTATATGTGCTTAGATTTAAGGTTTTTTTTTTATTGTCTTCTTTATTTTGGTTAATAAAAAATCATTATTATTATTATTATCTGTTCAAATTAGTAGTTTTTAGAATAGCTATCAATCTGGATGGCTGCAATGATGAAATAAAATGTTTTTATTTCCAGGGTGTGATCGTGTTAAGTCGTCAATGGAAAAACATCTTGTATACCCCGTTACTGTTGGACCACAACTATAAGAACAAAGTTATGAAGCCCCTCAATGTTACCTTCGCATTGCCGGAACTTTTAGAGGTAACTTGAATTCTCCCTCCTCCTTGCGTCGTTCTCCTCACTGCTGAGGGTCGTGACCCCCTCCACGGACCTCTTTGTCCCGGAGGATGCTGCGCCATCCGGGTCTGTTCACGGCTACATGTAGGGCAACATACGCCTCCAACACCACATCTCAAAGGCATCGATGCGGCCACGATCACTTGAAACTTTAATTCTATATGCTTAGAAAGTGCTCAAAAAATCTTTCGTAAACCTTGTTTCGACATCGCGCTTCAAAACCTCGAACGGAACAAGTATTCAGTAAGTCTTGTTTTAAGCGTCGTTATTTTTATATAATTTTATACCATGGCAAGCTTACAATATTAGTTCACCTTGAAAGTAAAAATTGTCATTTGACATCATTGCAAATGGCACTTACTTTTAACGAGACCAACAAATAGGTGGTAGGCGGACTGAAGGTGGTAATTTCCCCAGTCTGCCGGGGCGGGGAAGTATCCACCGTTCGTGCCGATAAACCCAGTAAAGTGTATCCAAACGTTTCGGAATCAGGCTTTAATTGGCGTCTTGCCCAGTCAAGTCGGCATAGTGTTAGGGATTGATGTCAGTCATTAGTTTCTGATTCAACATTCATAGACCTCGCGCGCCACTTACCAACAGGTGGGCTCAAGGTTACATGTCGTGCATACATATATACATATATTACTAAAGTATAAGTATCAAGATAAAGGTTTGGCTGTTAGAGAATGTCTACGGGCATTAAGTCCGCCTTTGTGCTTTGTGCAATAAAGTTTTTAAATAAATAAATAAAGTCTTCATTCAATTTAAAATCTATTTTTGTAGTACTTATGCCGTGTACAATAATAAAAAGCAGGCGCTGACTGATCAAAAACTGATTCTCAAACTTTTTTTAATGAATTTCGCTTAGACAGGAGTTTAAGGAGGTTTTCCAAACGCTTTGAGTTTTAAAGTTACAAATTTCCAAGGACACCACCAAAATACCACGTCTGTCAAAATCGCGGTGACTGATGACTCAATTTCATCATTACATCACCTAGAACACAGCGTCCTAGACCTCCTCTGCTGGAGATGGGCCTTCCAGAACATATATCTGGAGAATTTGGCCTACACTCGCCACGCTGGCCAGACGGGTTGGCGAGGATTTGATGTCAATTTTTATGACAATTTATTAACGATTCCACAAGTTGGTATTAGTGGAACGACGGCTTAACGTGCTCTCCTCCTCACGGGAACGGTGGTGTTGTAAATCTATGACTGCAGTACTTAAGAAAAATGAATTTCTCATTGGTACATGTCGGGTGGGTTTTGTAGGATTTAAGGAACGCGTTCTTACAACCGAGCCACCACCGCGCCTGATTTTTTTAAATACTGACATCGAATTAGTTTATCAGTACTAGAGCTGTCGTTATACGTTATACATTTTGCACACCTAAACTATTTACAATAAAGAGTTTTTTCTACTTGAATTGAAATCTTGTTGAAATAAATTTATCTAAAAATACAATTTAACCCAAATCCTCTTACAATATGAATGATTTAACGTTGTTTTTCATAATTTATTTAAGTATTTGTAATATTTGTCGAGTTACGCTAGAGACATCGATGAGCTTGCCACTTGTCATGATGGACCTATAGTAAAGTTGGCTAAAAGTGAATCCGATTCTTTAAAAATGGTTTCTGACCAGCATAGAAAAGATGTTCTGATGATGTTTTACTTTTTTATAGGATTCGGTGGAAGGTTGGCAAGAAACACAACCAGAGAATGAAATTTTGGATGAAAACTGTATGCTACTCAATTTGGACAACATAGAAAAACTGAATCTACCCGGTAAGTGAATTAAAAATTAAATCAATAATATTTTATTATACAATTATCATGATTGACATCAGTCGCTAACACTATGCCGGCATGACCGCAATTCGAGCCTGATCCCGAAACGTATGGATAGACTTTACTGGGTTTATCGGCATGAACGGTGGATACTTCCCCGCCCCGGCAGACTTTGGAAATTACCATCAGTCCGCCTACCACCTATTTGTTGTTCTCATTGAAAGTATGTGCCATTTGCAATGATGTCAAATACCAATTTTTACTTTCAAGGATAACTAATATTGTAAGCTTGCCATGTTGATAATTATTTTTATCCTTTAAAAAAAAAAACATTTTTTATTTCTAAAAGGGGTTCTGACAATGACACATGAAGCCTAAAACAAATATTTGTTTTTTTTTTTGACAATTACATGTGGTATATTATATTAAACGAATACCAAATTCGTTTTTTAAAAGAATGAAATTACTATTATTTAATTAATTTACAATTATTTGTATCGAATTCTATGGCAGCACATCACTATTGTAATATAACTCTATCAATTTTAAGAGTCGTATGTAAAACATCGATGTGAAATATTTCTTGCCATACATACATGTTTTACATAGTTTTTCATATGTCAAATCCGACTTATTAAATCGGCCGTAGTACATGGTGATGTAATTTATTAACTTATTTGTATTGGTTAACTAAGCTATGGGAGGTGCTCGGCCACACTCGTACCCCACCACCGCGGCCCCTTCTGGTTCGTACGTACCCCCTCACCTATTGGCTGTTTCAATAAAGAATTCCTACTAAACTATACAATATTCAAATACATTTATGACATTTGTGTTCTTAAAAAAACCGGCCATCCAGCATTTCCGTATCCGTATTCCACGTCTCTGCAGCATACAGGAACATAGGCAACATAAGAGCCGGACCAGCCGGATTTTAGTAGCTTTTGTAATGTTTTGATTCCTCCATATTTTCTTTAGCTTGTCCATAGCAGATCTCGACACCGCCATTCGAATTCGCTTAATTTCCTCCACGCATCCACCGCTGTTCGATATTATTGCTTCCAGATAAATGTAGGATTGGACCGCATGACGGTCTCCATTTTTAGCATCACCTCTTCCATGTGACCAATACTTGTTGCAAATAATGTGGTGTCGTCCGCATATCGCAAATTTGAGATATTTAGTTCTCCAATTGTTAGTCCATCTATCCAGTTTTCATGGGCAATTCTCATTATAAGCTCTGTGTAGATGTTGAACAAAAGCGGAGAATTAATGCATCCTTGTCGAACTCCAGCATTGGGGTGGAAGTGGCTAGATAAAACTTTATCTGTTCTTAATGATGCTGTGCCATCTTCGTAGAGACGTCTGAGTAGGTGCACTAGATGTTTTGGTGTACCTATTTCCAACAAAGTCCCCCAGAGCATGGGCCATTTGACGGAATCAAACGCCTTTGAAAAGTCAACAAAGCTACTCGGTCTTCTCGTCGGCTTATTAAAGTCTCTTAATATTATTATATGATTTAATTAATACTATTTGACAATGAATTAACCCACGTTCTTTATTGACGCAGCGATATATATAAATGTTGTTATACATATAGTTATCGTTAGGTAAAAAGAGCGCTGAAACCGATATTTGGTTCCTGAAGCTCCGCCCACTTTAAAAATACAGTCGCGGACGCATGTTTTTTGACTTTGTTATAAACTTTTGTCATTTCTTCACCTATTCGTTTTTTGTTCAAAACATGATTTTAGATAGTAATAAATAAATTACTTTTAATTCACTGTTGGCTGTAAAAAGCTAAGTTCGATTTTTTTTTGGAATTTAATCAATGCACGAATTAGATTAAACATTTTTTTTTTTACGTTTTTATTATATTAAGAGGGTTTAACGCTTTTGCATCCCTCTCGCTCGCACAATCCAATATTTTCAAAGATTTTTGTTAAGACTGAGTATACTTTTGAGAATTGTAGCCTATTATTTTACTAAGAAATAAAATTACAGACATTTTGGAGAAGAAAATCGTTATGTTTTTGATATTTTTCTCTGTCTAAAATTGGGTGACTGCCTCCGTAGTCTAGCGGTTAAGTCCGTCGATTTAGACTCGGAGCCACTGGGTTCGATTCCTGGTCGGGACACAATAATTTATTTGTGATATATCTCGAATTTGGTTTGCTAGAGACATCGACGAGCTTGCCACTTGTCATAATGGGCCTATAGTAAAGTTGGCTAAATGTGAATCTGCATATAAAAAAAAATAAGTTTTGTTTCTGACTACCCCGAAAGGTAGTAGATAACTTGGGTATATGAAAGTGAAAATATGTCCAATTTGTCCGTTATGTTATTTCCTAGCAAGTTGACTACATTTCTCAAAAATACACTCAGGCTTGAAAAATCTTTGAAAAATATTGGATTGTGCGAGCGAGAGGGATGCAAAAGCGTTAAAAATATATATATATATATAAACTTTTGTTCATAACTGTACGAATGCACAACTTTGCTCCGTCCACAGCTATCCATATATAACTAACAAAAATGGATTGTAATTATCTGGTAAATTGAATATATTATTATTATTATCCAGTGCTCTTTTTATCTGCCGCTACTTGTACCATGCATGACACACAGCATAGTTTTTCTATATATTTGATTTGTTAATAATTCATTTGAGTGAATTATGAAATTACGTTTGTGCTTATCGCAGATTCTGTGTTAGTTAACCATTTATGACCTTCCTTATTTGTAATTACCGTGCACTATTCATAAGTTGGTGTCAAAATGTGGAGATGACCACATAAAGGAAAGTATAATAATTTCCCATTTCTCCTCACAACGTATATGAGTAGATATTTTATGTAGTGTATAGTAGCATATATAGTGTGTAGTATATGTATTATTGTGTACATATCCCCTCGTTCCGAGACACGATAATAATAACCTAAGCACGCTTAAAGCCGTTCCGAGACGTGCATAAACTGTTTTGCCAAAGCTGTGTGACGTCACAAATGACATCATCCTCGCGCTTAGACTGCTCACGATATCGAAGGTAGGTCGCTCTGAGCGCTGTCAGTTGTTTGTCATTATGTCGCGCGACATTTTCAATTTTATTTAATATTAGATTTTCTTTTTTATTATTTAATATTGTAATTCGTTTATACTGTTTGTATATTACTTCTAAAACAAATCAATAATTAATATATAAGTAGGCAGTAAATAAAAAATGTCTGTAACACGGCAAGTTATTTTAGAAGACCAAAATAAGTTAATAATATTCCTCTATACATTTAAATAAATATATATGTTATGAATAAAAATGCGGTTTAGACCGCTCCGAATTGATATCACGCTCTGAGCATCCAAATCGTGATATTTGATTCGGAACGACTGTCAGTATCATATTAATTCTAAGCGCTCTGAGCATGATTCGGAACGAGGGATATGTTTTATATTAATTTATTCTTCAATGTTTCTCACAACCTTTTGCACTTACTATGACCGTAATGTTTTTCATTGTTCCAAAGGTAAGCTGCTAGGGAATAATAATTTAGAAAAAAGTACATGTATAATATCACGAAACTACGCTTAAGCCTAACCATGACAATTTGCAAGCTCGTCGATGTCTCAGCGCACCACTCCAGAAATAGTACAAATAAATTATTGTGTCTTCACCGGGAATCGAACTGCGTCAAAATCTAGTCTTATCCACGGAGAGTTTTGATAGTAAAAAAATAATTTCATAAAAACATCAAGTAAGAGAAGATCAGCTCCAAAAAACTTCAGAACACAATTTAGGCCGCGTTTGTTTTATAGCATATCCAACATTTCGTAGCAACTTGTAAACAAACCATTTCATATGTTAAATGACATCTGTCAAAAAGTAACGTTAATAACCCTCCTTTCAACACGGTACTGACATACGAAATTAGCATCAAATGTTAGAATTTTCATTAAACGAACGACTTGGTGCTAAAAAGTGGTATTTTCATGCTAACATTTCTTAAAACGAACGCGGCCTTATTTAAAATTGTTTCCATTTAGTCTGTGACATTTTATCAACTAACAAATGCTTTAATTCTCTAGTCGTCTCCGTATTTTTTCTCACTAGGTTATGGCACCATTTAACATAGTTTTGTGTTCAATCAGTTCGCGGCATACCTGGCCAGAACAGCCGGGCCAGCATAGTGTTTCCCACTCTGCCATTCTCCAGAAAACCCGCCTTCCAAGACGACGCCATTACCAGTAAGTCATTTCATACATCTGTAATGCATTTTTCGAAACTCACATATACACGAAAATGACATCATTCATTTTGGGATATTTTTGTACTACTTGTACTGTGTACAATGATAAAAAAATAAAGTAGTTTTGATAATTTTATGGATAAGACTAATTTTATTTTTACTGTATATTTTATTTCATTTCATTTATTTATCACCGTAGTCTGGAACACTTGGTTAAGTCAATTTATAATAATACTAATAATGTCAAAATATGTTAAAATAAAAATGTCAAGTACTACAAGGTACTACTATAATCTAATATAAATATATATATATATATATATATATATATATATATATATATATATATATATATATAAATAAATATTTCCAGATAGGTCACACAGCGCCATCTAGTTTCCGTGGTAAGCTTGTGTTACGGAAACTTGATGGGTGATAAACTACATATTATACTTTTTTTTTGTAAATATATACATATTATACATATAAACACCCAGACCGAGACAAATGTACAACTTGCCCCCGGTGGGAATCGAACCCACGACCTCCCGAGTTCACGGCAACGTTTGTTACGACTAGACCACGGAGGCGGTCATATATGTATATATATATATGCTAAAATATGTCAAATAACTAATATTATTAAACATAGAAATCTGCCACAAGGGCATCTTCATTAAAACTAAATAAGAAAGAAAGAAAATATAAATTTTATTAATAAGCATGTCATTAAAAACTAATAGTAATAAGTAATTATAATTTTATTAATTTGGCTGTATAGAGGCGTAGTCAATCTATAACTAAAATAAATGTATGTATGTATTCTCATATATCGAATATATTATCATCGTCCAGTGCTTCATTTATAGTATAATATACTTTACCTATTAATATTGATTTAATTTGTTTTTAAATTCGTCATCTTATTACTGTGTTATTAAGTTATTTGGCAAATAAAATATATAGTATTGCTATCTATCAAGTTAAAAACATTTTGCACACCTAAACTACACACATCAAAAGTGTCTAGGGATCAACATATATTTTTGCAATAACTTTTCTCCTGATTGATATTCATTAAAATTTTCTTTAAGGATTGATCAAATAAAATGTTTTCGTTTGTCTACAGTAGCGATAAACCAAGTCACCTTTGCATTAGTAAAAAAAATTGCCATTTTCCTAATAAAGGGATTTTTGACATTTGAACCACTAACATTAAAGTTCGAAAAAAAGACTGAAATAACAGTTTTTTTTTTAATTTTATTGGGTAACTTAAACAATTAATAATCCGTGTTTCTACCGCGAACACTAACAACACAAGAACATCGGTTTGGCATACTCAAAATGAGTTCATCCAAATCACGCTGTGGAATGGCCGCCCATGTTCGTTGCAACAACAAAAAAAGGTCTTCTTGGGACTGGATACCCTCCATATTCGGCAGAGCTCTTCTCTGAAGAATATCCCATGCATGCTCAATCGGGTTCAAGTCTGGCGACTGAGCAGGCCAGGGCAGGACATTGATGTTAGCTGCGGCGAGAGTCTGTCTTACAACTCTTGCGGTGTGCGGTCGTGCATTATCATGCATTAACTGAAATAAGGGACCGATATGCACTTGTAGAGGAACGATGACGTCTGATACAACCGTCTCAGCATAAATTTGAGCGTTGAGGTTGCCTCTGATCCAAATCAACTCAGTTCTTCCGCCGATCGAAATACCCGCCCATACCATGATGGTTCCACCACTATAAGGATGGACTTCCTGGCAGGATTTTAATCGCTGTTGGCGTCCAGGGGTTCTCCAGTGTCGTATACGTCTTGTATCCGGCCTCATACCAAAACGAGACTCATCAGAAAAGCACACGAAACGCCATTGTTCTTCTGTCCAATTTCTGTGTTCAAGAGCCCATTGATATCGAGTCCTACGATTGTGCATTGCTATAGGTGGTACCCGTAGCGGTCTTCGTGAATGAAGGTTCACTTCATGCAAGCGGTTTCTGACTGTTTGGTCGCTAATTAAGTTCCCTGAAGAGCGATGAAGGCTCACGGCTAACATCATGGCGGTTATTGTTGGAGTTCTTCGAGCTGTGATTTGAATGTATCGGTCTTGTCTCCGTGTGGTGCAGCGATACCGTCCTCCATGGCGCTCAGCCACGGTACCAGTGGTTCGGTAACGTGTCCAAAGTCGACTGATAACACTCTGACTTGTATTCAGAGCTAAAGCCACAGTACGTTGCCGGGAACCAGCTTCTATCATTCCCACGGCTCTGATCATTTCTTCCCTGCTTAAATGACGTCGCCGCTCCATAATAACGTTGGTTTTAATCAGTAGTAGGGAAACAGTAGCACTAATAATGTCTTCAATGCGTCTTATGTTTTTATAGGGAAAATATTGACAGCTGATTTTCATCTTTTACTCGAATTTGATTGACAGTTCCTGTTTTAAATTATGAAATGCACCAAAAAGGATCCATATAAATTTATAAAATCATAAATTTATTACAAAGCCACATCTCAATCACAAGAAATCCGCATAAACATGCTTGATCCCTAGACTTTTTTGATGTGTGTATATAAAGCAAAGGGTTTATTCAACCTATTTTATTATTATTTTTTAAATACATATAACTGTGAATACAAATTAGCCCAAAACCCCATACAAGATGAATTATATCCTTACTAGTTGTTCAAAATTAATAAGTAACTACCCTCATTTAATAATATTTTTTTTAATGTTAAATTTTTTACGCCATCTACTTTGTCCTTATTCTATTGTCGAATAAGAACGTGTATTACGCTTCCGTAGCATGAAGGTCGGCATATTTTCCGTGAAATAACATTATCAATTAAAAAGTGCAATTTGAACACTACTATAACCAGAAATGCACTGTCTTGGACCAATTCATTGCCCTCACTTAGATTCTCATTCTGTTTGGCTTCTTGTCCAGTCTATATTTATTATATTTTATTTACAATAATAAAATTTGTAAGGCGCGCAAGGTCCATGAATGTTAGCAACTAAAACAGACACTCATGACTGAAATCAGTCCCTAACACTATGCCGGCTTGACTAGATGCTTTTTCACACTTCGCTCGAAGAACTTTATAGAAAAGTGGAAACACAGAGGCTGGAAGAGCAATCCACATCTTTATTGTGCGACAGACATTGTTTACTACTTTTCGTATTATCTAAACTTCTTAAATTTATTTTAATTTAATACCAGGTTACGGTACACTGAAAGAAGACTTACCGACTGTGGGTTCCAATCCATCGCTGTATTCTGGTCATGGGAGCGATGACAATATGAAAAATGACCGCGCAAGAGAAGATTTATACCAATGGATGGCAAAACAGGAACCTATCAAAATGGTATGTCTGATTTTTTATTGTTAAACGTGCTTCATCACAGCCCCTAGAGCACCTCCACTGTTGTAGATGGGTCTTCCAGAATATATATCTGATGAATTTGGCCACGCTTGCCAGGGTCTAATGCCGATTTTAGTGACAATTTCTTAACGATTCCACAAGTTGGTTAGTTAACCGGGACCGACGGCTCCTCACACGGGATCGGTGGTGTTGGTAAACCATGACAAGTTTAAGAAAAGTATTTCTCATTGGTACATGCCGGGGTTTGAACCGTGAACTTTTTTGGATTTAAAAGCGTTCTCACAACTGTGCCAACACCGCTTATATTATACGAATATTCGAATGTTTTTTTTATTTCGTAAATTACTTTGGTGGTCTAGCGGTGAAGTCTGTGGTATTAGACGCAGAGGCACAGGGTCAATTCCTGGTCGGGACACGATAATTTATTTCATTTATTTGTAATATTACCCAAGTTTGTTACGTTAGAGACATCGACGAGCTTGCAACTTATCATGATGGGCCTATAGTAAAGTTAGCTAAATGAGAATCCGCTTCATTAAAAAAAAAACAACCCAGAAAGGTCGTCATGATGACACTTTAGTGTATTTATTATTTATTGCTGTGACGTCGACTTTAACTTTTAGCAATATATTTATTTGATAGTATTATTGTTGGAAGTTTTTCAAGTTCTTTGGATGTTGTGATGATATTTTCCTCTTTCCAGGAGCCAAAGACAAAGAAGCCTATAATTCCCTCCTCGAAGCTGAACCCTCGTTCTTTAGCCGCAGCGTGTTCCCTGTATCCCCTACAGGACTCGCTCATGTTACTGGACGCACACCTCGTGTTCCAGCCCTTCCTGGCGGCTCTGGGGGTCTCCCCTCACCAGGTAACACAAGGTATAGTATGAATATCTACGCTAATAAGATATGTCACCCAAAACCTGCAATCAACAATACACCTGCATTAAACAACTCTAAGAACCTGTGGCATTAAAGTCAACGGAGAATACATCTCGCACCTCCGATTCGCAGATGACATAGTCATAATGGCTAGCTCGCTGGAGGATCTTAGCAGAATGCTGAACGGTTTAAATGTGGCATCCCAGCAGGTTGGTCTCGGTATGAACTTGGACAAGACGAAAGTCATGTTCAACGAGCATGTTATAGCGAGACCAATCTGCGTGGGAAACGCTACTCTCGAGGTTGTGCAACAATACGTCTACCTTGGACAAACCATCCAATTAGGAGTAGCCAACTTCAGCAAAGAAGCCGATAGACGCATTCAGCTAGGATGGGCGGCATTCGGGAAGCTACGTCACATCTTCCTATCGAACATACCACAGTGTTTGAAGACAAAAGTTTTCAACCAGTGCGTTCTTCCAGTAATGTCGTATGGTGCAGAAACGTGGACACTGACGGTAGGTCTGGTCCACAAGTTCAATGTCGCTCAGCGAGCTATGGAGAGAGCTATGCTCGGGATTTCACTAAAAGATAAAGTCAGAAACGTTGACATCCGTCAAAGAACCAAAGTTACCGATATAGATTTTAAAATTAGCAAGCTGAAGAGGCAATGGGCTGGACACATCTGCCGAAGAACCGATGAACGATGGAGTAGATGGGTTCTGCAGTGGAGACCACGTACTGGAAGACGCAGAGTGGGACGACTCCCCGCCAGATGGACAGATGGCCTGAGGAAGGTCGCTGGTGGGGGATGGATGAGGGTGGCAGAAGATCGTGTGAAGTGGCGAGCCTTGGGGGAGGCCTACATCCAGCAGTGGAGAGACACAGGCTGATGATGAAACAACTCTAAAAACGCCGCGAAAAATAAAAGCATACAAATTTAACATTAAATATGTGTTTTCTTATTATAGGAGAATCTGGTCGCGGTGTGGGCGGAGGCGGAAGTGACAGCAGTGCTCTGGAGTCTCTCGGCTCCTCCCTGTCCCTGGTGTGCTGGTTCGATTCCCTCCGCATACACATTGTGGTCAGTGACCTGCACCATAACAGAACCAATAAGAAACACAAAACCGGTAAGTTGGTCCTTCGAACCGGATTCTTGCATTTTAAGTTTTTGTGGATAATTTTGAATACATTAACCGACCGATTCTTGCGCCTTCGACATGCATGTCCACTCGATATGCTTGAATGAAACTGACAGTTTTCAATGGGGATCTGTCGCTTTTCATTCGAATATTTCGAACCGACACGCAAGTCGTAAGCGCCAAAATTGGGCCCCTGGTGGTAAAAGGACAGGAGACTTTCTGCAGATTTTTGATAGCTCCAAGGTCACTCCTTGTAGTTCACGACACACCACCATAGCATTAAGTTATAAGCACGCTTACTAGAACGATATGTGACCTTGCGCCCACCTGATGGTAAGTGTTATGTAAATGTTAGCAACTGGAATCAGACTCTCATTACTGTCATCAGTCTCTAACACTATGCCGGCTTGACTGAGCATACGTGTGGAAATTACCATCAACAGTCCGGCTACCACCTATGTGTCGTATGTCATGCTAGTATTAAAAAAAAACATGTCGGAACAGAATTACATATTAACATATCTAGAGTTATGTTCATACAAATTTACCCCATGATGTTTAAAGAAGCGAACGAACTGCACGTCTTTTTTGTTAAAAATATTTATTTCAAATATTATTTGAACATTGTTGAGTTTTCAATCGAAAATAAACCATGTCTAAGTGTAATAAGTGCGATATTGCAATACCGAGGGTTGATGACGCATCCACGGTACGCTGTGGCAAATGTGGCCTATACTGGCACGTTTCATGCGCCGGTTTACGTACAAAGCGTGAGAATTCAAATTGGCGCTGCGGACTGTGCAGATCTAATAAGCTGAAGCAGGACGACAATAAAGTTAGGTCTCCACAAGCGTCCCCAATTGACTTGGACGGTCCCAGTATTGTGCGTAATATCAAAGATCTGCGTATGGAAATGGACGGTATCAAGAAAGACATGAACAAAAACAACTCTGATTCAACTCAACGAGCTAATCTTCAGGATAGAATAGCTATGATTGAGACGAAGTTATTTGACTTGGAAAACATCGGCGATTTGATAAGCAGTCTACAGGCGCGAGTTACAGTATTGGAGGAGAGAAACAATTTTATGGAACAAGTGGATCGGATGTGTAATCTAGAAATACATGGATTAACGGAACACTCTGCGGAGAACTTAGTTAGTGTGATGCTCCAGGCCGGCCAGGTTGTCGATGTAGCGTTGAAGGAGTCTGATATTAAATGGGTGGGTCGTATCGGTCGTAAAGACAATCACGGGCTGAAACCTAGGCCGGTTTTGGTACGGTTTGATCAAGAGATAGTTAAAAACTCCCTGCTACGTGCTGTCAGAAAGAAACGTGGAATCAAACTACAGGATATTGGCTATGCTGAACAAAAACACCGCATATTCGTAAGTGAAAACCTCACAAAAGTAAACAGAGACATTTTTCGCGAAGCGAGAAATTTAAAACAATATCAATACGCTTGGACCAACAACTGTCGTATTTTTGTACGTAAAAATAAAGACTCTGAACAAATTCTTATTAAGACAAAAAACCAATTAAATTCATTAGTTGAATTAAAAAGTTATATGTATTTAATTATTTTATATTTTTTACAAATCTTAGTTCGTTATTTCGCTCAAATTGTTTTTATAGGAACATTTTTGCTTATTTTGTTGTATTACTATTTACATTATTGATTACACTATTCTGGACTCAATATTGCATACAAATGTTTTTTTTTATTAATAAAATATTATGTTCTTTAACAGTCGGGTATAGACCCTTTTTTGTTTTTGCGCAAGCAAAAAATGTTCGCCCTGATAAAAGGCCACTTGTTTACAACTATTTACAAAGTAATATTCTATTAAACCATTCGCCCAAATGTGGGTACTTAAGTATTGTTTATAAAATAATATGTTTAAAAAATCTTTTATAAGAAAAAATAAACATATCCAATTTACTATAGGTCTACTAAATATACATTCGTTAAATACTGGCTGGGAGGAACTTACCGATTGTCACGAAACGTTAAACTTTGATGTTCTGTGTCTGACCGAGACTTGGCTTAAATCCACAACAGATACTCGACCGTTTTCTCTGCCGGGGTACACATTGGTGCACAAACCACGGACTAACCGCCGCGGTGGTGGTGTGGGAGCCTACATACGTTCAGGGTTGAGTGTGCGTCAGCTAAAACACCCGATTTCGATTTTAGAGCAAATTTGGTTGGAAATTAAATTCGGTAAACATAAAATACTTGTTGGTGTAGCGTACCGCCCAGAAGCTGTGTGCCGTGGTGATGCCATAGACTGTTTAAACGAATCTCTCTCCTTATTTGCTCCTCAATATGAACTATTGTTCATTCTCGGGGACCTTAACATCAACTGCCTCGGTACACAGGGTGATATTTTTTTACCCCCAATATTTAAGAGCTTAACGGAATCTTATGATCTTCAACAAATAGTAAACAAACCCACAAGAATTGCGTCTACGACTGAAACTCTAATTGATGTAATTTTTACTAGATCTAATATTACGCCGATTTCTGTAGAAGTTCTCCATAATGACGACTTGAGCGACCACGGACTTGTGTTATCGAAATTTAATATTGTAACGCAAAAGCAACTTCCCCGCACCATTACTTACAGACCTATAAACTCTAATGCGAACCTAATTAGTGAGGCCGCTATGTTCACTCCTTGGGAGTTTGTTCTTATGTATAATGGTGTCAACGATATGGTATCTATGTTTAACATACTTATTATCGACTTATTCGACACTTTTGCACCTATACAATCCAAAACAATTATAAAACCTTCGACACCATGGATGACTGATACTATAATAGATATGAGACGTACTCGAGATAAAGCCTGTCGTAGGGCAAAGAAATGTAAGACAGATTCTGCTATTCAGCATTACCGTGATATGAGAAACACATACAACTCGGCCGTTTTTAATGAAAAGAAAGCGTATTATTCTCATTTTTTTAACGACAACAGTAAAAATAGTTCAGACATGTGGAGTAATGTGAATCGTATCATTAAGCCATTTGATAGAAAAAGTATTCCAGATCATTTGGCTGACCCCAATGCACTTAACGATTATTTTGTCAATAGCATACCCCATCAACCAGCTGACACATCACAGGTATCGAAATTACTAATAAATACACATTCTAATTCAACATTTAGTTTTAAAGAGGTCTCAGATACCGATATAATGCGTTTTATTACCGCATCTTCATCTTCAAATTCTATGGGAAGTGATGACATATCTATGTATATGATAAAGCTAACACTGCCTTATTCGATGCCAGCAATAAAAGCAATTGTTAATAAATCACTTGTATCTGGTGATTTTCCAGATTGCTGGAAATGTGCCACAATTATACCTATTCCTAAAAAAAACAAAGTGGAAGAAGTAGGTGATCTGAGACCTATCAGCATTTTACCGGCCCTGTCTAAGATTGTCGAAAAATCAGTACAAATGCAAATTATCCCATACTTAGAATTTAATTCAATTATACCATCGTTACAATCCGGTTTTAGAAAAAAATACAGCACCACTTCCGCACTTCTGCATATAACCGATGATATATTAAATGCTACAGCAGAAGGAAAAGGAACTTTGTTGGTGCTGCTAGACTTTACCCGTGCTTTTGATTGTGTCAATGTGCAACTTTTAATTGCTAAACTAAGATATTACGGTTTTACCAGTGCCGCGTGCAGCTGGTTCGAGTCTTACTTCCTCGGTCGGACACAGACGGTACAGTTGACAAATGGCGCGGGTATCCGGGTCAACTCCGGACCGCTCCCTGTGACTAGGGGCGTGGTCCAGGGTTCGATTCTTGGACCCACGCTTTTTGAAATCTATACCGCTGACATGACAGTAGAAATTACACGGTCTAAGTATCATCTTTACGCAGATGATACTCAATTATATGTTCATACTGCTCCAAATACTAGTGACGTCCTAGACGCGACTAATAAACTTAACAGTGATCTCGATGCTATTTCTCAATGGTCCCACAAACACGGTCTTATTCTCAACCCCAAAAAAAGTGTTACTATAACTTGCGGCACTAAGCATCAAGTTGATAATATAAATATAATTAACCCTGCCATTAAAATTAACGATGCTTTAGTGCCCAGAGAGAAAACTGTGCGTAACTTGGGGCTCCTTATGGACGAAAATCTTAAATTTGAACATCACGTTCAGCAAAAAATTGGTAAGTGTTTTGGGTCACTAAAAACCCTGTATAGGATTCGCCCATTCTTAAATGCTAAGATTAGATACAGGCTGTGCAATAGTTTAGTTTTGTCTCACCTTCAGTATTGCGACATGGTTTTCGGACCATGTCTGTTTGTAAAGACAATTAAGGCGATTCAAAGAGTCCAGAATGCATGTTTACGTTTTTGTTACAGTATACCTAGAAGGGACCACATCACGCCGTATTTGGTTGAAAAACAAATCCTTAATATGGAAAATGTCAGAATATTAAAATACTCATGTTTCATCTACACTTTAATACACACTCAATGTCCTGACTATTTGCATAGTAAGTTTGACTACAAGTCGTACAAACGATCTTTCAGACACAGAGGTCTTTTGTTTAACCTTTCCATGTACGGCCTGGTAGGCGCCCGGGGCTGCTTCAAGCATGCCGCTGCCAAAATATGGAATGATCTTCCACCGCCCGTTCGGGACGCGATAGTTACAACGTTACCCACCTTTCGTAAAATGTGTGCAGCATGGCTGCTTGTGAAGCAGGCTGGGGCAGCTCCCGTCTAGGTTTCTGTTTTTTATTTATTTATTTATGTTCATGGTGTTTTTTTCTTTTTAATTTTAAGTTTTTTATTTTTTTTAATTTTGTTTCATTATTGTTTTATAACTTTTATGTATATTACTGTTCCACTAAATTTAAATGTCGGCTATGGTATAATAACAGAGGTTGTTGGAACCTGCTTCCAACACCATTTTCTGAACCATAGACCCTTTTGTCATTATATCTTTGTTTTATTTTTTAACTATATTTTTTATTTTTATTAACTATTTTTGTGACAAATAAAAACTGATTTTATTTTATTTTATTTATTTTATTTATATAAATAAACAATATAAAATCTCCAGGCACGCCTCACCCGGACATATCCGAAACTCCCGCGTTTTTATGTGAGAAAATGAACGTGGACGTGGACATGAAGAAGGCTGTGGCCCATATGGACGTGGACGATCTTATTCAGAGACAAAACGTCCTTTATATCTCTCGGGGACAACTCAAGAAACATATCAGCACTATGCTCAACTTTAATATCAGTATACGATATATTTCACAGCAGGTAAGATTTATTTATTTATTTATAGTAACTAAAATAATAAAATAAATAACGTTTTATCACAACTTCTAGAACACAGCAGTCCAGACTTGGCCGCTAGTTATTTTTAAATATTCCCCAATGAGGGAAGAAAACTTCTCGACGACTATGGCAAATTTTCAAGCGAATGATAAAAAAATAAAAAATCCGACGGTTTAGAAAACAAACTGCCTTCATGGTCTAGCGGTTAAGTCTGTAGATTTAGACCTGAAGGTACCGGGTTCGATATCCTGGTCGGGACAATAATATTTATTGATTAAAATAAATAAATTAAATTAATCTTTAATTTATTTGTAATATTTTTCGAGTTTGCACGCTGGGGACATCGACGAGCTTGCCACTTGTCATGATTGGCCTATAGTAAAGTGTGGTCATAAAAGGGATACGATTAGAAAAAAATATTCACAGATCCAATAAATGTATTAAGTTTAAAGGTGATAATATTAAAAAGAAAAAATTGATTTATTGTTTTATTTCTTTTGCTTTTTTACGAACTTTTTGACCTGTATGTATGTATGTTTGTCTTGATTTCACGCCTATAGAAAACGATTCGATGGAATTTGGCATAATTGTACCTTGAAACCCTAAAACGCATATAACCCTGCATGTGACCCCACAGCCTGTCTGTCTATTTATTCTTCACGTCTATAATAACAGCGTCAAAAAAGCTCGGAATACTTGAACAGGATGAATCAGTTCCGCCTTCAATTAGACTTGCTGTACAAAGCACAGATCAGATCATGTGTAGAATACTATTCTCACCTTTGGGATGGTTCCGCCAAGTACCTCACAGATGATCTTAATGTCCGATGGACAGAGGCGATGCAACTATATCTGGAACTCTCGATTCCCTGCAGCTTCGCCGAGATGTGGTTTCTCTGAGCGTGTTCTGAAGAGCTCTATAACCTAATCCCTCCCTCTCCATTCCGCAACCGAACCACAGGTCAGAATATGCACCCACATACCGTGGTCACCATCCCTTCAAGTACCTATAAATTTGGGGACTCATACATCTGTCGTACGATAAAGATGTGGAATGCTCTTCTAGCCTCTGTGTTCTACTTTAACTTGGAGTCCATCTGGTCAAGCCTGCATAGTGTTAGGGACTGATATCAGTCATACGTGACTGATTTCAGTTGCTAACATTCATGGATCTTGTACGCCACTTACCATCAGGTGGGCGCAAGGTTACATGTCGTTCTAATTTAAAAAAAAAAGAAATTACTGAACAAATTTAAATGAAATAGCAAAAGTAACTTTTCAATTTACTTTTTTATTATTTAATTTGTTTAAAGCTTCCTCTCTTTGCATCTGTATTTTTGTGTCTTCAGGTAAATATGCCGCTCCTCCGCCTGCTGCATCAGATCACCAACATGTACCAGAATGTAAAAGATACACAGACTGAGCTCCGAACCCAAACCAAGTCCCACCGGACCCAGACCAAGCATCCCTCATCATCAGGTATACATACTGTTTTTTTTGGTTACTATTTATTCATGTGCCTGATGAATGCCGTAAAAAAATCACCAATATCTTTAGATTCCGACGTATATATATATATAACATCACACGCTGACATATTTATAACAATCGTCAGCATCACTGCCAATGTCATGGTCCTTATTGGGTTCTTAATCACCGTGGTCTAGCGGTTAAGTCCGTGGATTTAGACTTGGAGCTACCGAGTTCAATTTCTGATCGACACAATAATGTTTATTAATTTAAATAAATAAACATATTGTGATATTTCCCGAGTTTGGTACGCTAGACATCGACGAGCTTGCCACTTGTCATAAGTTGGCTAAATGTGAATCCGCTTATTTATAAGCGTGGTTTCTGACCACACCGAAAGGGAAACGGTCGTGATGATACTGATAGTTATAAATGTATTAAATAGATGGTAGGTGATGATAATTTCCCTAGTCTGCCGGGGCGGGGAAGTATATTCGTTCCGATAAACCCAATAAAATGTATCCACACGTGTCGGGATCAGGCTCGAATTGCCGTCATGCCCAGTCAAGCCGGCATAATATTAGGGACTGATGTCAGTCATAAGTGTCTGATTGCAGTAGCTAACATTCGTGTACCTCGCGCGCCACTAACCATGAGGTGGGCGCTAGGGCACTAGCTTTTCTCTGTCTAAAATTGGGTATTGAAACTTGAAATATGTTTTAAATGTCCGTCATTTTATTTCCCAGAAAGTTAATCGCTCTTAAGGCGCTAAACTAATTAAATATATTTTTTCCCTTAGTATCGGACTTCCACGAGAATCTCGTGAGCATCAGTTCCTTAGAGAAGGAGCCTCCTTTCCGATACGACCTGCCCTACCCGCCCTCTGCCCCCCCCACTCCCCTCCCCCCATCGGGGACCACCTCCCTCCCCCCTCCCCCGACCACCCCCCTACCCACGGCCGCCAAAACTCAAAGACGACCACAAAGCTTCGCGCAAAAGCTACGATCTACTGGAAAGACTGTTAAAGGAAAATTGGGTAAGTTTATTACTATTTTAAGTTTATTCTAAACCTGCTTATCTAAAAGTGAAGTTTTGTAAGTGGGTTTTTTTGTTTTATATCATAATTAATTTTTCTATTAGCTCTTAATTTAAGTATAAAATGTTCCTTATTGTTTGATTTTTGTATGTTAAGTATTATTTTTAACAGGAAGTTGGATTTCGTATTATTATATTTAAATCATTTTTTTTTTAATTAAAAGAGTTACGAAGAAAATAATATTTAATCGAATAATTGAACGCCCCATTAAAGTCAAAGTCAAAATATCTTTATTCACGTAAACCTATTACAGACATTTATGAAACTTCACTAATTAAATTTTTTTGAATGATTCTACTCCTGCTAGTAGAAGACTAAGCAGCAAAGTGTTCCAATAAGTAAGCTGTTAGCAGAAGACCAGCAGCTTAGCAGATTCCAGTGACCTGTTAATGTTTAATCTGACTGAGAAAGAAATCTGCAAGGAAAACTCAGCTATATCAGATTTACAAAATAAAACATAGAACTACACCACAACAATCAATTAATAACCTTTTAAATTTAGTTATGAATACCTACGCGGTTACCCATCAGGCAAGTCAGCATTAAAAAGACTACAAGCCCATACGCAATCCGAAATCCGACAATTACATTACACTATCCACTGTTATGTTTAAAGTAACAACAATTGAATTCTTTGGATTGAGTCTGAAATCAATCTCATTTGTTCAGGCTACAGTTCCCTAACCG
Source organism: Tinea semifulvella (assembly GCA_910589645.1). Classification (NCBI taxonomy): domain Eukaryota; kingdom Metazoa; phylum Arthropoda; class Insecta; order Lepidoptera; family Tineidae; genus Tinea; species Tinea semifulvella. The sequence continues at coordinate 10,106,646 of OU342610.1, forward strand.
AAGCTGCGCACACGCCGATGTATCGTTCCGAAATACCTGTGACATCGACTTGCGAGAGAGACAGCAGTACCACCACCACCACTAATAACAACAACATGACTCCTCGCTGCTGGAAGACATTGTATCTTCTTCTCGACCTGTATGCCGCCATGCCGGACGCCGAGACCATCACACACCGGTAAGTTACAGTTAAGACACATTACGGTAGTTGACTATTATGAAAGTATCTGTGTTTTGTTATAATATGGCTGCATTCGTTTTATAGCATTTCCAACATTTCGTAGCAACTTCAAAAACCAGCGTGAAATGACATTTTTGTTAAGAAATACCACTTTTATTAACAATGCTAACATTTCTTAAAAAAACGATCGGTGAGGCTATTTTTTGACAAGTAACAAATAATAACAAATCAATCGACAATGTATTATAATCTTTGAATTTATTACATAAAATCATTTGAAATACATTTTAAACAAATATAATATAAACTATAATTTTGCCGCTAAACATTAGTTACCGCGAGTGACGTCACTTAATAGTAAATATTCCTATCGTTCCGATACGCAATAATAGTAACCTAAGCACGCTTAAAGGTGTTCCGATACGCGCTTAAACTGTTTTGCCAAAGCTGTGTGACGTCACAAACGACATCATTTCTCGCGCTTAGACTGCTCACGATATCGAGGTAGATCGCTCTGAGCGCTGTCAGTTGTTTGTCATAATGTCGCGCGCCATTTTCAAGTTTATTTAATATTAGGTTTTCTTTTAAATTATTGAATATTGTAATTCGTTTATACTGTTTGTATGTTACTTCTAAAACAAATCTATAATCAATATTAAAGTAGGAAGTGGAAAAAAAAAGTCTGTAACACGGCAATTTATTTTAAAAGATCAAAATAAGTTAATAATATTAAACTTTACACATATAAAGATGAATAAACCGAGAGATGTATATTTGTTAGTATTCATACTCAAAGATATGGAATCCGCAATTTATCTTCTATACGTTTAAAAAAAAACTAACATTTTATGAATGAAAATGTGATTTCGACCGGTCCGAATTGATATCACGCTCTGAGCATCCAAATCGCGATATTTGATTCGGAACGACGGTCAGTGTCATATTCGTTCTAAGCGCTCTGAGCGCAATTCGGAATGAGGGGATTGTAAACTGCCACTCAAGTAACTCTGCTAAATTAAGTTGTTTTTTCTTAGCACAAAGTAAAAGTAAAAATAGTTCCAATTTGCCAAGGATAGATTCTGTCAGTTTTTTTTTTTGCAACGAACAGTGATTTCTGTTCAGCCGAATTCCGCAACGTAAAAACGAGAACCATTAGCATGATTTGAATTATTACAGTGTTATAAATTTATTATTTAAAAAAAGTATCATCACGACCGTTTCCCTTTCGGGGTGGTCAGAATCCACGCTTATAAATAAGCGAATTCACATTTAGCCAACTTTACTTTATAGGCCAATCATGACAAGTGGCAAGCTCGTCGATGTCTCCAGCGTACCAAACTGGAGAAATATCACGAATAAATTAAATATTAATTAAATGTATTTATTTACATTAATAAATATTTTTGTTTCCCGACCAGGAATCGAACCCATCTGGACTAAATCCACAGACTTAACCGCTAGACCACGGAGGCAGTTTATTATATATACATATTTACATTAATATTATTTAACAATTTACATAGTTTTACATATATTTATTTGGAGGTTATGTTGTATTTGGACTAAGCAGGTCTGCCGTCATTTAGTATCTAGAATCCTACAGTTTGGTTGGATAGGGAGAGTAGTAGAATGGTGGATGGTGAGCGTATTGTCGCGCAATAAAATAAAAAGGGACGCCTCCTTTTTTAACCTGCCTATTGTCGGTCGCAAGCCCGAGACACCATTCTCATCTCTTACCCACACACGATAAACCCGCACGGTAAATCCATGGAATGCTTACATATTTGTATTCTCTTAAACTATTGAGGCACATGAATAAATAACTTTAAAGGTGTTTTCAAATTTATGTTAGTGTCGTAAATTAGTTGTTTATTTACTATTTCGTGACGTCATCCGACAGCCTTTGAAACTACAGCATTTCCGATTTTTAATTCAAACACTATATTTAAATAGGTTTGCCGCCCCGCCCGCGAGAGGGGTAAGACGCGTTAACAACGGCTCCCACGAAAACATTATTAAAAGTAGTTTCTGAAGTGAATTTAGCGTATTGATTATAGCTCAAATAATCAGTAGAAAAAAACGTGTTGAACTAATTAATACATTCATGAATAATACAGTGAATTGATAAGGAAAAATACGAAACAAAATTGCGGGTGAGAACAGTTGTGAAATGACAGTCAAAACAAAATCCACTTCGAGAATCTTCTATTTGCGCCTTGATGCATATAGTCATTATTTTCGTAACGCACCTATGGATCTCGGTAGCTCGGCGGTCAATACAGCCGACCGCGCGCAGCTTTGGTCACCGGTTCAAACCCACCCAAAGTGCAATTATTATTATTTTTTATTTTTTATTTTTGTATTTGTTAATGTCAACATTAAAAGTAGTAAGAAAGTGCAACATCTACTCAATAGTTCTACAAAATATCAGCGACATCTGCAGACAAGTAGGAGAACCACGGGAAGCTAGTAACACGGGACACCTTCACCAGATGGCGCCACACAAAATATTTTTATTTTTTAGTTTGACATGTAATTTTATCAATTTAATTTTAATTAACATTTAATTCATTTGACATTTAATTTTATTCCGACATTGTTTATTTATCTTTTATTGTATTATGTCTGATATTATATTGTAATAGTTATAATTTTGTACCTGTAGATCATAGAATAATTGATTATAAAATTGTAATGACAACTCAGCCACAGATAAATTTGTAATGCGGGGTCGGCAATAGCGTGAGCCGAAGCGGCGATGGGGTCCGCAACCCATCACGCATGGCCCAAAAAGCGCGGATCGAGGACAGAGGAGTGTCGATTTGGCACGTGGAATGTCCGGGGGGGAATGAAAGATAAGATGAATGAACTCTTAGATTTGATGGATGACATGAAGTTGGATGCGATTGGCGTGACCGAGACCAAGCGGAGGGGTAGTGAGATGCAGGACTTACCGGGAGGGAGGATCGCGCTCTGGTCGGGAGTGGGAGACAGCGATCGTGGTAGTCAGGGTGTGGGCATCTTACTATCTGGCCGCTTGGCCGACAGCATGTACGAGTACTGCCTGGAAAGCCCAAGAATTCTCTGGGTTCGTCTGAAGACTGGGCTTAAAAAGTTTTTTGTAGCCGTGGTCTACGCACCAGTGAGCTCAGCTCCACAACAGGAACTAGAGAATTTTTGGAACCAGGTCAGGACAGTTCTAGATTTGGCAGTTGGGAACGAACATATAATATTATGTGGCGATTTAAATGGATGGGTGGGGACACGTCGTACAGATTACGAAACGGTCCTAGGTGATTTTGGAGATAGGAGAGTTAATGATGCAGGTAAGCTTATACTTGACGTGTGCTTAGAAAAGAATCTCTTTGTGTCCAACACAATGTTTGCTCACAAAGACATTCACATGTACACAAGAACGATGAATAGTGAAAAGAGTATGATTGATTTAATAATAGTTGATGAAAGACTGCGAACACAGATTCTGGATACCAGGGCGTATCGTGGTCCAGAATTGGGAACAGACCACTACCTAGTAATTACTAGGATAAGTGGTCTGTTCACAAAATGGCGCCACCGGCAATCAGGTGGCCATGTGTCAGTAGTAGAGAGAATAAAGAGTGAAAAGTTACAAGATGATAGTGTGAAAAAAGAGTATATGAAACGCGTCAAAGATAAACTTATCAACCTGAAAGATGTGAGCAAAGATGTGGAAGAATGCTGGAAGTACCTAAAAAATGGTATGGTAGAATCGGCAAGTGAAGTATGTGGGGTAGCAAAAAAGCGAGCAACCAAAGGTGACGCGTGGTGGGATGACGAGGTTAAAGATTCGGTAGAAAGAAAGAAGAAAGCTTGGATAGATTACGTTGCTTCGCTTAATATGAATGAAAGTATGAAAAGAGAAAAAAAGGAGTTGTACCATCGTTGCAAGAATGAGACTAAATCTTTGGTTAAGGAGAAGCGTGAAAGATGTAAGGAAATAGGTGAAAATAGGATGACGAGCAACTTTAAGGAGAACTCCAAACTTTTCTGGAGGGAAGTTAGGAAGGCCAAAGGTGGCTCGTCATCTTGTCGAATGAATAGAGTTAAATCAAAGAGCGGTAACATTCTTGCAAACACAAATGAGGTGTTGGAGCGATGGAGTGAATACTTTAGCGAGATGTATGCTAGTGGAACTCCTAACGACGTTACGACGGGTACATTACCCCCAGCGCTACCCACAACAACAACGTCCACATTGAAGGAGGAAATAAGTGTGCAAGAATTGCAATCGGCAATTAGAAGCCTGAAATGTGGCAAAGCAGCGGGAAAAGATCGAGTGCTCGCTGAAATGATCAAATACGGAGGTATACCGGTCTGGAACGCTTTCCATCTGCTGTGCAACCTTTGCTGGCAGGAGGGAAGAGTACCGGAAGACTGGCAGCAGTCAGTAATCGTTCCTTTATACAAAGGCAAAGGATCTAGATTGGACTGTTCCAACTACCGAGCGATTAGTTTGATCAGTTTGGCGAGCAAGATGTATGGCAAGATTCTCACGAAACGACTGCAAGAGAAGACTGAAGATCTTTTATGGGAGGCACAAGGAGGCTTTAGACCTGGAAGAGGATGCATTGACCAAGTCTTCTCGCTCCGCAATATCACAGAGAAGTTTTTGGCCTTAAACCAGAAGGTTTTCTGTGCTTTTGTGGATTTGGAGAAGGCTTTTGATAGAGTTGTAAGAAAGAAGCTTTGGGACATATTGCCGGAGTATGGAGTGAATGACAAACTGCTACAGGCTATACAGTCCCTGTACAAGGGCTGTAAAGCTTGTGTGCGGGTGGAGGGAGGTATGTCGCCTTGCTTTGAATCCCAAATGGGTGTCAAACAGGGCTGTGTGCTTTCCGCCAGATTATTCACTCTATATCTCGACAAATGCCTAAAAAGTGTGAGAGAGAGTAACTGTGGGATAAAGATGAGTGATCTAGTGGTGAACTGCCTGCTTTATGCAGATGATGCTGTTCTTATGGCATCGTCCGAACAACAACTGCAATCACTAGTCACAAGAATGAAGGAGGGATGTGCAGAAAAAGGACTCCGTTTGAATGCGAGAAAAACTAAGGTACTAGTGTTTGAAAGAAGAAGGATGACAACCGTGACGATAAAGATTGATGATGAAACTCTAGAACAAGTAAATGAAATTATATATCTGGGCAGTGTTTTCACTGCGGATGGGAAGTACGATAGGGACGTTGAAAGAAGAGTGAACGCGGGAAATAGTGTTAACGGTGCCCTGGGGTCACTGATCGGCAGTCGAAATGTCAGTGACAAAGCTCGGCTCGCCATACACAATGCCATGTTGGTACCAACACTGATGTATGGAAGCGAAACGTGGATATGTCAGAATACGCATGAGAGTAGGGTTAATGCAGTAGAAATGCGGTCGTTGCGGCGGATATGTGGCGTCACTTTGGCGGACCGCATACGTAACGTCGAAATACGGAAAAGGGTTGGTATGAAGGAAAGCATAGGGACAAAAATAAGGAAAAGCATGCTACGATGGTTCGGGCATGTTGAAAGGATGAGCGAAGAAAGATTGACGAACCAGGTATATAATGCGAAAGTTGTGGGTAAAAGAGGCCCTGGCAGACCAAGACACACGTATCACGATCAAATAAATAAAACACTAGCTGAAGGAGAATTAAAAAGCCTTCGTAACAAAAGGGCATGTATGAAGAGGTTGATGAATGTCGATGAAGCGAAAGAGGTATGTCGTGATCGTGTCAAGTGGCGCTCAATTGTCTCTGCCTACCCCGTAAGGGATCTGGCGTGAAGATATGTATGTACTATATTTAAAGACATTTTTATTTCTAAATTTAGACCGTTAGGTAGTACGACTGTTAATGTAGATTTAAAACCGTAGATTTTAACGCGAAGGGTTCAATTCTTTGTCGAGAACACAATATATACATATATTATTTAACATGTCTGTCCTCTGGTAATAACTCTGATTTTTCATTGTTTTATCAGGTTTTCAGTATCGGATGTGTATCGCCAAAGTCGCGGACCTGGTAGACCTCAATCTAGAGAACAAAACACCAGTAACTCGTCCTCTACTGCTGGAACTGGGATAGTCGTGTATGGAGTGGCTCGGTAAGACATTATGGTTAATTTTTCATAGGTATTATTTAATTGGTTAGCAAAAATATTTGGTCCTAATTTATATTTGGATAGTGAATTAAATAAAAAAGTATTAAAGAAAGAGTATTCACACCTATTCACACCTATTCAGTATATCGCCGGGTTAGAGCGAAAACCAACTAACTCATTTTGTTTTAGTAAATTCACTTTTATACACCAGTCGTTTAAAAAACTCTTTAATTAATATAAATACGCCTAAATTTCATAAAAATTTCACCACAACTTTGCCCTTACATCTCTAAATGTCACAAATATGTTAGAAAAGACCACAAACATTCAAAAGGCATTTGCTTAAAATAGTATTTGTGAAAAAATGGCTAACTTCCCCATCGACCTTGGGCCGTTGCTAAAAATACTAAAAATACCTACAGTGCACAGTAACAACATACAAAATACTTTTATTATAAGAACTAGTTGTTGTATCAATGACATGATTGGTGATGACAATATTGACATTGATATTTTTGGTATGACGCCTTCAATTGTAAGGCGTCTACTTTCTTCTCAATTCTTTAACCTTCTGTATATTTTTAGGATTTGATCTTTTGTTTTTTTTTTATATTTTTGTCAGTGTATTATTGTATTTAGTTGCTATAGGCGAAAACTTTTAATTGGCTCATTTTTTATTATATCTATTCATTTATATTGTTATCTAGCTGTAAGTTTTCCTGTAATAAATAAACTTAGTTGGTTTTCGCTCTAACCAGGCGATATCACCTAAATATTTAAAAGATAATTTTTCACTTCTTAGCTCCTTTCATGAAAGGATTCTCCGCTCTGCCCATAACTCTTTACTGTCCATCCCTTCACATCACACTAACTCCATTTCAAATTCCTTCTCAGTCGTAGCTGTGACATTATGGAACAGCCTACCTCTTAGTATCCGTCAGGCACCCAACAGAAGTGTATTTAAAAGACAAGTATATTCACACTTTTTAAAGATGCAATAAATATTCACAATTCATTTCTCTCCTCATTGTTATTGTAATGTAGTTGTATAATATAAATATTAGTTTTTGTTTATGTATATACGTTTATGTAGTTTATGTATGTATTGTTTATGTATTATTTATGTAGTGTATGTATTATTATTATGTAGTTTAAGTATTAAAATTATGTATTTATTTATTTAGTTATAAGTACGTTATTTAAATTAACATCAAAATTATTTAAATATTATTTATTTTATGTTTGTTTTATAAACCTACCATAATTGATACAATGTCCCGAAGGTTGATGGTAAGAGAATGCCAATCGGCATTACATACGCCTTTTGTTAACAAAACAATAAAGTTTTTAAATAAATAAAAATAAAATATGTATCTTTATATTGTGTATGTATTAGTATTTAATCATCAGCCTGTCTCTCTACTGCTTGCTACGTGGTCTTTAACGACCCTCATCCATCCCCCATCACCGACCTTCTTCAGGTCATCTGTCCATCTGCCGGAGGATGGTTCCGTACGTGGTCTCCACTCTAAAACCCATTTGCCCTATCGGTCGTCGGTTCTGTGACAGATGTGTCCGGCTCATTGTCAATTCAGCTTGCTTTGAATGCTATGTCAGTAACTTTAGTTCTTTGATGAATATAACGTTTTTAATTCTATCCATCAATGAAACACCAAGTTCTTCTCCTCCATAGACCTAAAATGTAAAAATTATTAAAATTTGCTAGGCTGCCAGAGAATGTTTTTTTTGCATCAAATACCAAAACTGCCTCCGTGCCTTTATTAATTTATTTGTAACATTTCTCGAATTGGTACGCTGGAGACTTCGACGAGCTTGCCACTTTTCATGATTGGCCTATAGTAAAGTTGGCTAAATGTTAACCCGCTTCATAAGCGTGGTTTCTGACCAACCCTAAAGGGAAACGGTCGTAATGATACTTCACTTTACTTCCTCTAGATCACAGAATCCTAGACCTCCATTGTTTGGAGATGAGCCTTCCAGAAATGTCTAGACTATTTTGGCCTTGACTGGTAAATAAAAGAAATAGAATTTTAAGATTCTATATTATTGGTTTTAGAATCCACCGCACTCGCCTCTTAGCATCTCTATCTGGACTAAAGTTAGAAGCAGAAATGACGTCACTGATGGCTTCGGTTTCGTCATCTCGGAACCAACAGTGGCAAGTGGCTGGGAACTGTGGACGGACCATGATAGTGTTACTGGAAGGACATCAGCAGTATGTATACAGACAGAATTTAATAAAATTAAACATAGAACTAGATAATAGGTCTCTTAAAAAATATATTTTCTCATTATGATATGACAAAGAGACCGCCTTCGTGGTCTAGTGGTAACAAACGTTGCCGTGAACTCGGGAGGTCGTGGGTTCGATTCCCACCGGGGGCAAGTTCTACATTGTATAATTTGTCTCGGTCTGGGTGTTTATATGTAAAATATGTATATATTTACAAAAAAAAAAGTATAATATGTAGTTTATCAACCATCTAGTTTTCGTAACACAAGCCTCGTAGCTTACCACGGAAATTAGATGGCGTTGTGTGACCTGTATATAAAAAAATTGCAGACAAATCTAAACCTTATCCCTCAGTTATAATGTTTAAATTTCTATGATTAAATATTGCTATTAAATATTTATTACAAAATCAATCTAATACTTTTAACTTTGACATATAGCGTCCCCCTTCTGTAGTAACGTACACCTACCACAATTTGGATTTTCTAACACTTTCCCTTTTCTCATAGAACCGTAGTTCGAGTTACTGTGGGGAAGTCTCAAGCCTTATATTCGTGGGAGGTATCTCGAGCGGGAGCGGCCGGGATGCTCTCTGTGGGGAGTGTGCGGGTGGACCTGCCACAACACCCTGTGGCACTCCACGGAGTCATGACCCGGTCCAGTCGGCAGCTCTCTTCTACCTTGCAGGTACAGTATTCACCTGGAAATCCTATGTACGAGTACATAACAGATTTAAATAATACATATTTTACATGACAAGTTATGCTTTAAAACAAATCTGATGATGCGAAAACGTTAAATCTCTCATTAGACTGCACTATCTTGTTCAATAAAACGATTGCACGGGGATCCTGCCTCTCAGTCATTTATTTTGTTTTAGGTAAATAATCATTAACCTATTGGTTTTCAATTATTTATTATTATTATTTTTCTTTTACTTTTGCTAGTCACTGTTCAATTGCACTATTAATTTAAATCTAATTACTATATTTTACTCTTATTTCTGTTTTGATTGTTTTGTCTAAATAATATAAAATCTCTTTGGCTTGTGTTCCACAATTGCTACTTTGTTTATATGTTTAATATAATAAGCTGTGATTTAAAAAAAAAAATGAAAAATGAACAGGGGCACTCTCCAGGTCAGGTACAAACAGAGAGATAAGTTTTAATATATATAAAACCAAGGTTCTATTTCTTTTAACCTCTAAGGAGTTATAGTGAAGCATACCTAGGATGAATGACGTAGGGTACAAAAAGGGATAGGACCCATACACCTTCTTGTACATAGCTCTAAGAAATAGTTTCTGCACCTTTTCCACTATTAGCGTGTACGTACTTTCTCTAGGATTCCATATTATGGCATTAAACTCTAAAGAACTACGGACATACGAATTGTACAATACAGCTAGTGTATTAGGGTCAGAAAATATATATAGCTCCTTTCACGACAGAACTCTTCGATCTTCACCAAACTCCGTCCTTCCTATCCCTTCCCATTACTCTAACTTTGTCTCAAAGTCTTTCGTAGTCGCAGCGTCATCCTTTTGGAACAGCCTTCCAGTCAGTATTCGTCAAGCACCGAATAGAGCCACCTTTAGAAGGCTTGTGTTTACACATTTAATTAAGTCCCAATAAATAATACTATTTTAATGTGTGTTTTTAGTTTATTCTAATTATTATGTAGTTATATGTGTATGTGTGTATTATGTATATATGAGTATATGTAGGTTTATATATGAAATAAAATAATATATGAAATATATGTAGTATATGTATTTGATATTAGGTTAAGTATTAGTTATAGCAAAAACTGTCCCAAGGTCGACTGTCAGAGAATGCCTAACGGCATTAAGCTTCGCCTTTTGTACATTGTGCAATAAAGTTTTTAAATAAATAAATAAATATAGATATTAATGCAACTGGAGACCGTTTTTGAATTTGATACACAGGGATGGCGGTGTTGTTAACTGATTTTAAAGGAGTCTGCCCACTACACCGTATCATACCGTGACCGTAATAGGGACGTGTCAGGCAAAAAAATATTATTTGTATAGAAAAGCATGACACTACGTCCACTAGACCGTTCCGTCACCGACCCGTACCGTCGCGTGCCATGCACGGAGCGTTAATAATTGCCGGCGAGAATATTTTACGTATAACTAAGTGCCTGTACAACGTCCAATATTCTCCTTCAGTTTTTCGTTATTTTAGAGTATCGTGAATCCAGTAGCGTCGAGTGGTTTTTTGGTTCTCTTCCTCTTCCTCATCCAATATTATGGCAATCATTGCCAGTTGTCTAACAGTTAATCTGTTAATAGTCATACCTATTTTATTATTTTAAAACTTGATAGCACTCCCCAGACGTCCATGCATTACCGATACACATGCGAAAATAATCAATCAATTTCTATCCTATCAATTTTACGTCATACAAATTACGGGTGGGCAACATACGGGTTGCATACGGACACCATACCGGCATCGTACGGGTATTAAGCGCCGTCGATTCGTTTCAGTGGGCAAAGCAAGCCATATCGTATTGCCTTCCGTGCTTGATACGTTCATAGCACGGTCATGGTATGATACGGTGTGGTGGGCAGACTCCTTAAATGTATTTTAAAAAATACTAATTCTATAGTTTGGACTGTCATTTTTGTATTTTCATGAAAACATAAATATTTATCAGGAGTAGACATTATTGGCTATTAAGTTAAATAAGTATGTATATTTTCCCTCCAGGAGCTGGGCGTGACCCGTGCGTGTTCCCGCGCGTCCCGCGTGCCTCCCGACACGTCCCCACACACCTCGGCCGACCTGCTCCCAACACAACTACACTTCTGCGTACTCCTCCAGGTAACTGAACTTCTGTATCAGGTAACTCTACACTTCTATCTGTAACTAAACTACTATTAATATCCCCCCCCCTCAGGAATTACCAGGTAAAACTACACTACCAAATGCAAAAGCACAATCAAAGTCAAAGTATCTTTATTCACGTAAACCTATTACAGGCATTTATGAAACGTAGTAAGCAGCAAAGTGGTCCAATTAGTAAGCTGTTAGCAGAAGACCAGCAGCTTAGCAGATTCCAGTGACCTGTTAATGTTTAATCTGACTAAGAAAGGAATCTGCAAGGAAAACTCAGCTATATCAGATTTACAAAATAAAACATATACAGAACTGCACCACAACGATCAATTAAAAACTTTTTAAATTTAGTTATCAGTACCTATGAGATTGCAATACCTACGGGGTAACCCACCAGGCAAGTCAGAATTAAGATAGACCACATAACATACAACATAAACAATAGGAGAAAGATGCATTCCTGACAGCCACAGAGTAACCGTCGATATCTAGAACTAACAAAACAGTTAACAAATAATTATTAGTTAAAGAATTTTGAATAACTGCTTAATTAATTTTCATCATTACAGCCCCTAGGACACAGCGTCCTAGACCTCCACTGCTGGAGATAGGCCTTCCAGAACATATATCTGGAGAATTTGGCCTACACTCGCCACGCTGGCCAAACAGCTTGGCGAGGATACGATGCCATTTTTTATGACAATTTATTAACAATTTCACAAGTTGGTATTAGTGGAACCGGGAACGACGGATTAACGTGCTCTCTGAGGCACGGAAACGTTGGTGTTGTAAATCTATGACAAATGTACGTAAGAGAAGTATATTTCTCATTGGTACATGTCGGGTGGGTTTGAACCGACCTTTGTAGGATTTAAGGAACGCGTTCTTACAACCGAGCCACCACCGCGCTCTTAATTTATTAATTTTGCTGACTTAAAATTATATAGAATAACGCATTTTACTATGATGTATCAGTCTTAATGTTTTCTTCAAACTTGAAAAAAGTTATTCTTATTGAACTTACTATTCATCATTCAAATAGTCCGAAAGAACATTAAGTCGAACAAATATTATGAACTCACAGAATAAATGGTCAGGAACGGGTTCAAGACTCAGATTTACGCAGTTGCTGCAAGAGGTATTCCAACAAAACCTTTGCACCACTTACTGTGTAAATAATTGTGCCTAAGCAGATCTGCCGTCAATACATTTATGCAACAAGCTTCCAAGGCGGCATTAACGGAATCATACAGTATTTGGTTGGGCAGGGAAAGGAACAGAATGGTGGATGGTGACAGTCTTGTTGCGCAATAAAATAAAGAAGAAGGAATCCTTTGTAAACCAGCTTATCATTATAGGCCATCTGAAATAGTTTAAAATTACAAAAGTACCTTCAATCTGGTTTATTAGTCTTATATCATCATCAAATTATATTTTTACCCACCTACCCTCATTTCCAGAGTCTGAGTATAACAGCCGCCTTACTGCCATCGCTGCAAGCTCAGTATAAAATGGAACGCGTACAGAGTTCTGGAGAAACTGGGAGTAAGGCTAACTTCACGATTGACCTGCCACAACACTCCCTCAGCTTTCAGACTAAATTACAGGTAACACACAACAATTTCAAATTCATATTTTAATTGGTTGTATTACTCATTTTTAGATAGATTCAGATTTACAATTTAAAAATAACACTATAACTTCTATATAATAGTGCCAATTCTAGTGGGAATTTCTTTTCGTCATTTTCTTTTATCGTTAGATAGACATTTTGAATTTAGTTTAAAAAATCATTATTATTTTGAAAATAGGCGTTGATAGAATTTACTTAGAAATTGAGCGCAATAATTAATCTTTTAGCAACCAACGTTTATTGTGGATCTTAATTTGTAGTTGCGAAATTCTTGGCCTTACTCTCAACGGTGGAAAAATACTTAGGTTGACGATAAATATACTTACACTTTTTCACGTGTTCAGGTAACAGAAGCGAATATCCCCGCTGCAGCATCTGTAGCTCTACCTGGAGTCCAGGTGCAGGCCTTACTGCAGGACGGGGGCAGTCTGCCGGCGCCACTGGAGGGGGTCGTGCTCAGGGCAGGGCGGTATCTGTCCGCCACCGCCGACATAGGTGAGTGTAGTTACTGCAGGGCGGTATCTGTCTGCCACCGCCGACATAGGTGAGTGTAGTTACTGCAGGGCGGTATCTGTCCGCCACCGCCGACATAGGTGAGTGTAGTTACTGCAGGGCGGTATCTGTCCGCCACCGCCGACATAGGTGAGTATAGTTACTGCAGAGCGGTATCTGTCCGCCACCGCCGACATAGGTAAGTGTAGTTACCGCAGGGCGGTATCTGTCCGCCACCGCCGACATAGGTAAGTGTAGTTAGTGCAGGACGGTATCTGTCCGCCACCGCCGACATAGGTAAGTGTAGTTACTGCAGGGCGGTATCTGTCCGCCACCGCCGACATAGGTAAGTGTAGTTACTGCAGGACGGTATCTGTCCGCCACCGCCGACATAGGTAAGTGTAGTTACTGCAGGACGGCATCTGTCCGCCACCGCCGACATAGGTAAGTGTAGTTACTGCAGGGCGGTATCTGTCCGCCACCGCCGACATAGGTAAGTGTAGTTACTGCAGGGCGGTATCTGTCCGCCACCGCCGACATAGGTAAGTGTAGTTACTGCAGGGCGGTATCTGTCCGCCACCGCCGACATAGGTAAGTGTAGTTACTGCAGGACGGTATCTGTCCGCCACCGCCGACATAGGTAAGTGTAGTTACTGCAGGACGGTATCTGTCCGCCACCGCCGACATAGGTAAGTGTAGTTACTGCAGGACGGTATCTGTCCGCCACCGCCGACATAGGTAAGTGTAGTTACTGCAGGACGGTATCTGTCCGCCACCGCCGACATAGGTAAGTGTAGTTACTGCAGGACGGTATGTGTCCGCCACCGCCGACATAGGTAAGTGTAGTTACTGCAGGGCGGTATCTGTCCGCCACCGCCGACATAGGTAAGTATAGTTACTGCAGGACGGTATCTGTGCGCCACCGCGAAAGAAGCGGATTTAGCGAAATAACTGTAATTCTATTTTTTACTCCATGTTCTAATCAGTTTTATTTTTGCAGGTCTTTTCGAGCACACCCTATCGACAGATCTGCTAAACCATTTAGTTTTCGTGCAAAAAGTTTTTATGAAGGTAATAATAAGTAATTCCATTTCATCATCATCATAAGCCTGTATCTCTCCACTGCTGGATCACGATCTCTTGCCACCCTCATTCATCCCCCTCCAGCAACCTTATTCAGGTCATCCCTGTATGTGGTCTCCACTCTAGAACGAGTTTGCCCCATCGTTCGTTGCCACTTCGGCTTGCTAATTTTGAAAGCTATGACAGTAACTTTGGTTCTCTAACGTATATCAACGTTTGGAATTCTATCCATCAGAGAAATACTAAGCATAGCTCTCTCCAAGGCTCACCGAGAAACTTTGAATTTATGGAACAGACCCATTGTCAGTGTCCACGTCTCTGCTTCATACGACTTTACAGGGAAGACGCACTGGTTGACTTTTGCCTTCAAACATTGTGGTATGCCGTCCATCTTATGTGAATGCGTCTGTCGACTTCTTTGCTGCAATTTTAATTTAATTATGCCAAATATAAAGTTTTTTTAATACTGTGGTGTTTTGGTTCTTAACGTTTCCTTAAAATCTATAAAGGTCAATAAGAAGTACACTTTTCTTACTTACATTTGTCATAGATGACAGGAAGGTAGGGTAGTGCAGGATAGGGTAGGCAGGGTAGCGGTATGGTGGATGACGAACGTCTTGTTGCAAAATAAAACTTCCCGTGAGGAGAAAAGCATGCTAAGCAGTCGGTCCTGGTTCCACTAATACTGACTTTCATTATTAGTAACTAACTTGTTGAATCGTTAATAAATTATCATTAAAATTGACATCAGACCGTCGCCTACCCGTGTGGCCAGCATGGCGAGTGTAGGCCAAATTCTACAGAAAAAAAATTTAAAAGGCGCATCTCCAGCTGTGGAGCTTTTGGCATTTGTGTTCTAGGGGGTTTATCATGATAAAGTTTTTTCAATATTTTTCTTTTTATGAACCTAAATGTATTATTTTATAGGAGGTGAACGAGGTGGTACAAAAAGTATATGGGGGTGAGAAACCGGTACCACTTTGGAATGAAGAGGAGGCGACCACCTCTTCTCTTAATAAGATCCTCTTCTCACTACTCATCAGAATTAAGGTATAAATCAATATTGTACATTCAGACTGTAAGCGGTCGCTTTACGGCCACAAATTTAGATTTAGTTGACACAGCCTATTTGCAACCACGAATTTATATTTAGTTGACACGGCCTATTTGCAACCACGAATTTATATTTAGTTGACACGGCCTATTTGCCACCACGAATTTATATTTGGTTGACACGGCCTATTTGCAACCACGAATTTATATTTAGTTGACACGGCCTATTTACAACCACGAATTTATATTTAGTTGATACGGCCTGTTTACAACCACGAATTTATATTTGGTTGACACGGCCTGTTTACAACCACGAATTTATATTTAGTTGACACGGCCTATTTACAACCACGAATTTATATTTAGCTGACACGCCCTGTTTACAACCACGAATTTATATTTAGTTGATACGGCCTGTTTACAACCACGAATTTATATTTAGTTGATACGGCCTGTTTACAACCACGAATTCATATTTAGTTGACACGGCCTATTTACAACCACGAATTTATATTTAGTTGACACGGCCTATTTACAACCACGAATTTATATTCAGTTGCCACGGCCTATTTACAACCACGAATTTATATTTAGTTGACACGGCCTCTTTACAACCACGAATTTATATTTAGTTGACACGGTTTATTTACAACCACGAATTTATATTTAGTTGACATGGCCTATTTACAACCACGAATTCATATTTAGTTGACACGGCCTATTTACCTGTAATTTTACTTCTAAGTCATTTAATTTCTCAAAAATACAACCTGACTCGAATAAAATCTTTAAAAATTGTGTGTGTGTATGAGCGAGAGGGTTACTAACCGTTAAACCCTTTTAAGATCTCTATATTCGTAAATTAAGCAAAAAATAATATCAAATTTTTTTTTTTTAGCGAATTCAACTGACTGCGACGACTCCCAGTAACTCTGCGGTGAGGCTGGAGACTGGTGCCGTGGAATTTCAACTCAGTAATCGTGTCCAAAACGTACCGCAACCCACAGCTGTCAACACTGTCAGACTGTTCCTCAGTGCTCAGGTTAGTAAACATACACAATGTGATGATAACATATATTATGTTATCATCACATTTCTACACTACAACTAGAATTCTTACACATTTTTTTCAAGCAATAGTATTTATCTTAATGCACCCGGAATCCTCTGCAACACTTCCAGAGGCGAATGCCGGATGGCCTTAATTTCGCCCTTGTACATTAATTATTAAGTTATTTTGTGCAATAAAGAGTTTATAAAATAATCTTTCAAACGAACAATAACGCTCAAAGCAACTGACACGGACTAAACCTTCGCACACTTTTAAACTTACTTAGCTGGTTTTGGCAAGGTGGAAGGAAACATTTATTTTATTTATTTATTAATAAAACATTACATGGCTTAACAGTAAATCCCAATTTACCATGCAGTCAATCTTATAATTAATACATACATTTTCATTAAAAATGGATTGTCAATATACCTATATATTTTTTTATTTAATATACAAATATTAATATTAATAAAGCTTTAAATTAACTATAGTTATATACAGTATATAAATATAATATAAATATTTCCAGACAGGTCACACAGCGCCATCTAGTTTCCGTGGTAAGCTACGAGGCTTGTGTTACGGAAACTAGATGGTTAATAAACTACATATTATACACACATCAAAAGTGTCTAGGGATCAACATATATTTTTGCAATAACTTTTCTCCTGATTGATATTCATTAAAATTTTCTTTAAGGATTGATCAAATAAAATGTTTTCGTTTGTCTACAGTAACGATAAACCAAGTCACCTTTGCATTAGTAAAAAAAATTGCCATTTTCCTAATAAAGGGATTTTTGACATTTGAACCACTAACATTAAAGTTCGAAAAAAAGACTGAAATAACAGTTTTTTTTTTAATTTTATTGGGTAACTTAAACAATTAATAATCCGTGTTTCTACCGCGAACACTAACAACACAAGAACATCGGTTTGGCATACTCAAAATGAGTTCATCCAAATCACGCTGTGGAATGGCCGCCCATGTTCGTTGCAACAACAAAAAAAGGTCTTCTTGCGACTGGATACCCTCCATATTCGGCAGAGCTCTTCTCTGAAGAATATCCCATGCATGCTCAATCGGGTTCAAGTCTGGCGACTGAGCAGGCCAGGGCAGGACATTGATGTTAGCTGCGGCGAGAGTCTGTCTTACAACTCTTGCGGTGTGCGGTCGTGCATTATCATGCATTAACTGAAATAAGGGACCGATATGCACTTGTAGAGGAACGATGACATCTGATACAACCGTCTCAGCATAAATTTGAGCGTTGAGGTTGCCTCTGATCCAAATCAACTCAGTTCTTCCGCCGATCGAAATACCCGCCCATACCATGATGGTTCCACCACTATAAGGATGGACTTCCTGGCAGGATTTTAATCGCTGTTGGCGTCCAGGGGTTCTCCAGTGTCGTATACGTCTTGTATCCGGCCTCATACCAAAACGAGACTCATCAGAAAAGCACACGAAACGCCATTGTTCTTCTGTCCAATTTCTGTGTTCAAGAGCCCATTGATATCGAGTCCTACGATTGTGCATTGCTATAGGTGGTACCCGTAGCGGTCTTCGGGAATGAAGGTTCACTTCATGCAAGCGGTTTCTGACTGTTTGGTCGCTAATTAAGTTCCCTGAAGAGCGATGAAGGCTCACGGCTAACATCATGGCGGTTATTGTTGGAGTTCTTCGAGCTGTTATTTGAATGTATCGGTCTTGTCTCCGTGTGGTGCAGCGATACCGTCCTCCATGGCGCTCAGCCACGGTACCAGTGGTTCGGTAACGTGTCCAAAGTCGACTGATAACACTCTGACTTGTATTCAGAGCTAAAGCCACAGTACGTTGCCGGGAACCAGCTTCTATCATTCCCACGGCTCTGATCATTTCTTCCCTGCTTAAATGACGTCGCCGCTCCATAATAACGTTGGTTTTAATCAGTAGTAGGGAAACAGTAGCACTAATAATGTCTTCAATGCGTCTTATGTTTTTATAGGGAAAATATTGACAGCTGATTTTCATCTTTTACTCGAATTTGATTGACAGTTCCTGTTTTAAATTATGAAATGCACCAAAAAGGATCCATATAAATTTATAAAATCATAAATTTATTACAAAGCCACATCTCAATCACAAGAAATCCGCATAAACATGCTTGATCCCTAGACTTTTTTGATGTGTGTATATATATTTTTTTGTAAATATATACATATAAACACCCAGACCGAGACAAATTATACAATGTACAACTTGCCCCCGGTGGGAATCGAACCCACGACCTCCCGAGTTCACGGCAACGTTTCTTACCACTAAACCACGGAGGCGATCATAAAATTAATATAAAAAGAAAGAAAAGACAAATAAATAATAATAATGAAATAAATCAAAATTCAATACTAATAAAATCAATGAAATAATAGGGTTAATACATGAGGCTGAAGATCCTATCTGGCGCAGTATCATGAGTAATGAGGAAATATGACACAAGGGGGGAGCTGATTTTATTAAAATTACAATGAGTTGTCATACTTTACAATAAGTGTTGCAGCCTAGTTGCCTCCCTAGTTACTGAATCGCCTGATACTACGTCCCTGTACGAGGGATGTATTTATCAATCCGGGTTCTTACGCCTATGCTGGTATTAAATTTAACCTATAATAAAGGTTTCACACGTGTGCAGCAAATGCTTCTTCTGTTAGCCCTTTCAGCACGACAAAAAATATTATTGATATTGAAAGGTTTATTAATAACTTTGAGGTCTTGTGGTCTAAAATATCTCTTAAAAATAGTGAAAAATTCCTCTCCTAGTAAAATAATGGAAATTAAATTCACTTATGCATGTGTTTTTCTATACATTATAATTACTACAATCTTTTTTTTATTTTATACTAGCACGACATGTGACCTTTTCGACCTCCTGATGGTAAATGGCGCGCAAGATGTTAGCAACTGGAATTAGACACTCATGACTGACATCAGTCCCTAACACTATGCCGGCTTGACTGGACATCGTTTCGAAGCGGCAAAACAGAATTTGGCGACCGCTAGTTTTTTTTTGTAACGCACGCTTGCTTATGTCCGTGTCAACACTTTGTTACATATTCCCGTCTCCCCCGGAAGAGGGGGTCTGAGATAACCACTTACCAAGTTAATGTACCAAGACGCATCAAGTGGCCAGTTTAGTTACCTACAAGGTGAAACTCAGTGTATACGAAAACCGGTGAGGTGCCATTCCTGGTGAATCCTACCATTTCTACCTAGGCTAAAACATCAACTACGGGAATAAGTGAATCAGCGGGCTCGAGCATTCAAGAACTATTCTGATGCTCAGACCCGGCCTAAGGACGAAGTGGATGGAGTGTCACGTTATGCGGGACATAAAAAATAAAACTACAGACTTTCAGAAATGGAAGTTAATGTATTAAAAAAAAATGAAGTTAACAAGACAAGAGATTACAAAACAAAGGAGGGTCGTAAGCCAAAACTTAGCCCTATCGCTCTTTATGCATCCGTTGACTGTACGTAGTGGTACCTTCCTTCGGAGAGCCTGAAGACGGAGGCCCGGAGAGCGCTGCCGATCCCAAGCGGACAACGGGGTGTCATGGGGATCCTGGGCAGCGGTGTTATCTTCTCAAGCTGGGTCCCAGCTCTATAGTCCAGATATAGAACCCTGGAACGCACGGGGAACACGCGTTACGTTCCATCTCCAAACCCACCACCACTTCAGTCTACACCAAGACAAGATACCAGATAGATGGTGACACTGCAGCGGTGGTGCACAAAATAATTTACTGCACGTGGTCATGAAGTGACCGCGTACTATTTTCTATTTAATACTTACCCAAGCTGGGGGGTGAACAATATCTGGAAAATGAGTGAGGTGAATTTGTAATAATAATTAAAATAATACGAAACAAAGCTGAACTAATTTAAGTTGAATTAAACCAATGAGGAGCAGCTGTTGTAGCGAAGAGAAAAAAAGCAAGTGCTGTGTCTGACAGTTGTTTTCTTAAAAATGGTGCGAGGCAAAGGATTTCGATTACAGCCAAAAACGTTCATCCTTGGCCACTAACTATCTCAGTCGCTACAGGATTAGGAGTCAAGCTCAAGAAAATCTAACAATAAGCATTGGTCCTTGAATACTACACTGCTGGCCACGCTATAATGGCCTTTCCCTAGCTTAGCTTCGCTCTAGCTGAATAAACTTCTCGGATCGCAACAGTAATATACTATTTGTTTTTTCTAGGTTGAGTTAAACCTAAGTCTGGGTCAAGTAATTCGTAACGCCATGTTTGAAGAAGCAGAACCAGAGTTTCAGCAATATGCCTTCTTTAATACTAGAATTTGTAAGTATAAATTATTTTAGATAAATACAAATCGTTTATTAGCACTAAAGAATATTGATTCGTTATGGTGAACCCTGTCTCCTGCATGAGTTGAGCTGTATAACAGGATACAGTGTCTTCCAATAATGAACAAACAACAATTTAGAAGAAAAAAAACAAGTTAATACAAATATGACGACGAACGAATTTTTGGTGGTAGGCGGGCTGATGATTGTAATTTGCACAGACTCGAATTGCCGTTATGCCCAGTCAAGGAAGCAGTAAAGTATGTCATATAAATAGTGAAAAAATTCCTTCCCTAGCGAATTCCATAAACCCCCTCGCACATTCGTGCGTCTTCTAATGTGCTAGCGCACCATCGTGCGTTTGGTAACATAGTGGAAATAAACACATGCATGTTTTTTTTCTTTACTTTACTACTTAAAATTTAATAGAGATGGATGTAAGAACTAGTCGTATTGAGGCCGTTTTAGACAGAATTTGGTGACAGCTAGATTTTTTTTGTAATTGGTATTGTCCGTGCTGAAAGGGTTATACCCGTGGAATAAGTGGGCATCAGAAAATAAATAATTGTAAGTGGACGGTATTCGGAAGTAGGCACTGTACGTTTGACAATTAGTACGAGAAAAGGGCACATGAAGAAGGCTTGGTGGGATACATGATCATACTTACGCAAGCCAAATACATCATCATCATCAGCCTGTGTCTCTCCACTGCTGGATATAGGCCTCCTCCAAGGCTCGCCACTTCACACGATCTCCTGCCACCCTCATCCAACCCCCACCAGCGGTCGACCAACTCTGCATCTTCCCGTACGTGGTCTCCACTCTAGAACCCGTCTACTCCATCGTTCATCGGTTCTACGAAATACATGTCCAGCCCATTGCCACTTCAGCTTACTAATTTTGAAGGCTATATCGGTAACTTTGGTTCTCCGACAGATTTCCTAGTTTCGGACTTCATCCATCACACAAATACCGAGCATAGCTATCTCCATAGCGACCTTAAATTTGTGGACCAGACCCACTGTTAGTGTCCACGTTTCTGCTCCGTACGACAGCACTGGAAGAACGCACTGGTTGAAAACTCTCGTCTTCAAAGACTGGGGTATGTTTGATAGGAAGATGTGGCGCAGCTTCCCGAATGCCGCCCATCCTAGCTGAATGCGTCTCTCGGCTTCTTTGCTGAAGTTGGCTACGCCTAATTGCATAGTCTGTCCAAGGTAGACGTAATTTTGCACAACTTCCAGAGTGGCATTACCAACGCAGATTGATCTCGGTACGACATGGTCGTTACAAATGTAAAGATATAATAAATCCCTTGTTCTTTTAGCCCTGCGAAATGCTTTCCAAGATGAGATGGTTTGCGGCAACGACAAGGAAGCCGTCCTCATTACCCTCAAACGTCCCCTTATCTACATCCAACCAGTAGCAGTGGACAAAGCCATACTAGTTTGGTTGAACTATAAAAATGCCTACGAATACTGGAACGAAAAACGACTCAATCTCAATAAAGAAGTGCTAACAGCTACGCAACAAGTTTTTGAAAAGGTATTTCTTATTTTACATTCGTTAATTTTAATTTATTTATTTATTCTCTGGAAAGTACAGTCTTTACAATAGAAATAAAGTACCATTCTAATTATTCAGAATAAATAATAATTATTCAGATTGACTGCCTCCATAGATTCACATTTAGCCAATTTTACTGCCGGCCAATCATGACAAGTGGCAAGCTCGTCGATGTCTCCAGCGTACCAAACTCGAGAGATATCACAAATACATTAAATATTAATTAAGTGTATTTATTTTAATTTTTATTGTATTTATTGGACTAAAAAATATAAGTAATTAAAACTACTAAAAAGTAAAAATTAAAATAAATATAAATAAAAGTAAAAAATGTCCTCTAGAGACGACCCTTCAGGGATAGTCCCAAGGAGACTGGCAACATTTCCCCTCTGTATAGCTAAGCTAATACGTTGGCAGAAATAATTGCCGGCTTTCCTGTCTCCATACTTTTCCGTTAGCCGTTTGGAGATGTATATATTTTTGTGTCCCGACCTCCGAGTCTAAATCCACGGACTTAACCGCTAGACCACGGAGGCAGTCTTAAGTAAATTTACTATAAAAAAAAAACACTCAGCCAAACGTCTGGCCAAGGAGTTGTCCAAACGGCTAACGGAAAAGTCTGGAGACAGGAAGGCTGGCAATTATTTCTGCCAACGTATTAGCCTCGCTATACAGAGAGAAAATTTTCCAGCCTCCTTGGGACTATCACTGAAGGGTCGTCTCTAGAGGACATTTTTTACTTATAGTTTATTTTTTATTAGGTTTAGTTTATATTTAATTTTTACTCTTTAAATAGTTTTAATTATATTCCTTCGAATAAATATATTTATTATTACAAGATTTTTTCCACTTAATGTAAGATATTATGTAGGTAGTTCAGATATTTTGTCAGTTGTCTGCCAAGCATTAAATAAGTAACGTGTATCTCCGTGTTTCATTGCTAACCCAACGAAGATACAGAATAAGTGGCGACGAGGATGGGATCCGAACCCACGCGTGCAAAGCACACATTACTTGCTTAATGCTTGGCAGACAACTGACAAAATATCTGACCTACCTACATAATATCTTACATTAAGTGAAAAAATATTGTAATAATAAATAGTTAAATTTAAAGGAACATAGGCCGTTAAGTATTTTACTAATTAATAAAACTTTAAAGCACTGTAAAAATAATATTAAAAAATTGAGAGAAAAATCGTGGGCGCCTCCATTTTATTGTTTAGGACTTATGTATTCTGTACCATGTCCTTAAATAAATAAAAAATATTGTGGGCGCCGCCATTTTATTGTTTAGGACTTATGTATTCTGTACCATGTCCTTAAATAAATAAACAAAATCGTGGGCGCCGCCATTTTATTGTTTAGGACTTATGTATTCTGTACCATGTCCTTAAATAAATAAATAAAATCGTGGGCGCCGCCATTTTATTGTTTAGGACTTATATATTCTGTACCAAGTCCTTTAATAAATAAAAAATATCGTGGGAGCCGCCATTTTATTGTTTAGACCTTATGTATTCTGTACCATGTCCTTAAATAAATAAAAAAAATCGTGGGCGCCGCCATTTTATTGTTTAGGACTTATGTATTCTGTACCATGTTCTTAAATAAACAAAAAAAATCGTGGGTGCCGCCATTTTATTGTTTAGGACTTATGTATTCTGTACCATGTCCTTAAATAACCAAAAAAAATCGTGGGCGCCGCCAATTTATTGTTTAGGACTTATGTATTCTGTACCATGTCCTTAAATTTATTTATAAAAAAAATCGTGGGCGCCGCTCGAAGCGCTGGCCAACCACCTAATGGAGCGCCAATAATGTCGCTGTGATCGCAATATATCCATGAGAATTTTCCTGTCTGTATTTAAATAACTGTAACGTTTTAAGGTACAATTGACCTCCCAAATGACGACTCCGAATCTCAGTACATTGTTTCTACAACTGACGGTAGACGATATGGGCATCTGTCTACCCCTTAATCAACCACCTACGGTAAGGAATTTTACCAACTTTCTATTATGATCACAATTATAAGACAATGCACCTCTCGTTCCAAATCATGCTTTTAATGAATATGATACTGACAGTCGTTCCGAATCAAATATCTGTTCCGGATCATGATTTTTATCTTTAAAAAAAAAAAGAGTTCTTCGCGCCATTTTGCACGGACATGTCAAGTCCAAGTTTTTCGTTTTGTAAATTAGTTTACTGTGGATATTGTTAGTTAAAAGTGGTGTTATTTTGTTTAATAATGTGCTACGTTGTGAATAATTATGGAAAACGATAAATTTGACGAGTATATCGGGAAACTTCGACATATCCTATCATCGTCCATACCACAGTGGTTGAAGACAAAAGTGCGTCCTCCCCGTAATGTCGTACGGAGCAGAGACGTGGACACTGACGGTGGGTCTGGTTCGCAAATTCAAGGTCGCTCAGCGAGCTATGGAGAGAGCTATGCTTGGTATATCTCTGATGGATAGAATTCCAAACGTTGAAATTCGTCAGAGAACCAAAGTTACTGAAATAGCATTTAAAATTAGCAAGCTGAAGTGGCAATGGGCCGGACACATCTACCGCAGAACCGACGACTGATGGGGCAAACGGGTTCTGGAGTGGAGACCACGTACGGGACGACACAGAGTGGGACGACCCCCCGCCAGATGGACGGATGACCTAAGGAGGGTCGCTGGTGGGGGTTGGATGAGGGCTGCAAAAGACCGCGTGCAGTGGCGAGCCTTGGGGGAGGCCTATATCCAGCAGTGGAGAGACACAGGCTGATGATGATGATGATATGGGGCAGAAGTTACACTTTATTTTTTGCGGTTTTCCCGCGCTGTGAACTCCCGTATACCCTTCGTGTTTGGATATTGACGTGAATTACTCCATGAAAAGCATCAAATTCTGCAACACTTGGAATTTGATGATCCCAACTCGGTTATGAACATATATTATGTAAATAAATTACATGTTTAGGGCTGATGTATTCTGTACAATGTCCTTTAAAGATACATAAAAAATAAAATATCTTTATTTCAAAAAGGGGTTCTACCAATGACACCTGAAGCTTAAAAACAATATATGCTCTTTTTGCAATTACACGTAGTATATATATATATATTTAAAAAATGACCAAATTATTCCAGGCAACTTGGGCACCTCGCAGCGTGTTTGAGTTGGAGTCCAGAGGTGCCGTGGTGGTTACTTTGGAGTCCACCTCTATATCGGCCTGTAGTTCCGGATCCCTCGTCAGTAAAGCCAAATTCGTTGGACTCTGTCTTCGGTTTGCTGACGATTTTGAAACTTCGTTGGACGACTGGAAACCAGATAGTTCGGAAACCAATATGAATATTTGCAGGGTTTCCGAAGGGACCTACGAAGTTTGTAGTCGGACTACGGCTGCTAAACAAAACGGTGAGTTTTTTTTTTTACTATAATAAGGCTGCGTTCGTTTAAAGAAATGTTAGCATGAAAATAGCACTTTTTTTAGCACAAGTCGTTCGTTTAATGAAAATTCTAACATTTGATGCTAATTTCGTATGTCGGTACCGTGTTGAAAGGAGGGTTATTGATGTTACTTTTTGACAGATGTCATTATCATATAAAATGGTTTGTTTTATCATTTTTATGTACTTTATAGTTTTCTATTATATTTGTTAAAAAGGTATTTTAAACGATTTTATGTAATAAATTCAAAGACCATGTGTGTTGGCTGCCATGGTATGATAAAACACTTGCCAAAAAGTAGCCTTACCGCTCGTTTTATTTAAGAAATGTTAGCATTGTTAAAAAAATTGGTATATCTTAACAAAAACGACATTTCGCTGGTTTATGAAGTTGCTACGAGATGTTGGAAATGCTATAAAACGAACGCGGCCTTAAATTAATTATATTTAGATTTAAGCGCTGAGGTCGATTGTTGGTCGAAAACACAAATAAAGTGACATTTCTCTGCTCCGTTACACCAGAGACTTGCCACTTGTCATGATGGGGCGGCAGTGAAGTTGGCTGGCCACCCCGCTCGTCGTACATCGTAATGATACTCTATTATTATTAGAAAACACAAAACGCGGCTATAACAAAAATATCTATACAATTTAATATATTAAAGAAAGTATTAACTGCCTCCGTGGTCTATCAGTTAAGTCCGTGGATTTAGACTCCGATGTAAATAAATACATTTAAATAATATTTAATTTATTTGTGATATTTCTCGAGTTTGGTACGCTGGAGACGAGCTTGCCACTTGTCATGATTGGCCTATAGTAAAGTTGGCTAAATGTGAACCCGCTTATTTATAAGCGTGGTTTCTGACCACCCCGAAAAGGAAACGGTCATGATGTTACTTTACTATGTATATTTCAGAAAACGCAAAGTGGTTTTTAAACGTGTCGTGGCAAATGGAAGGAGTGGATATACACCTCGATGTCAATGTCGGAAAACAGTTATCTATTCTTGGATACACTCTCACTATGCTTACTGGTATGTATTTTTTTTTATACACTTACAAGGTCTGTTCAAAGAAGTATCGCGGATTTTGAATTTAGGCGGGCTACGTGTATTTGATTTTTTTGTTGCGTTATGTTGGTACTCAAATCCCTTACTTATACTGATAAGGTCGGCCATTTTGAATGTTTAGTTAAATTTTGACAGCTGTTTTGATTGGTTTATCGGGGCTAATTCCTTGGAAATAACTGACACACTAGTTTAGGCGTATTAAATTATATTTTTGTAAAATAATACATTTGCAAGTCCAAAAGCTATGTGAAATCTGACAAGATGTGTTTTGGCATTTCATGTCAAAAGTCTTATTGAATTTTATATTTTTATATGCAATGATGTGTCCACTACAGGTTCGTCTCCAAAAAAATGGATTAAAGAATCTGTATCAAGTTTTGTGTGAAACTACAAAATGCAAACAATACAGGTTACGAATTGCCGTTTGGGGTCGAGACGATGGGCTCATGGGGACACTCAGCCAAGCGTCTGGCCAAGGAGTTGTCCAAACGGCTAACGGAAAAGTCTGGAGACAGGAAGGCTGGCAATTATTTCTGCCAACGTATTAGCTTAGCTATACAGAGGGGAAATGTTGCCAGTCTTCTTGGGACTATCACTAAAGGGTCGCCTCTAGAGGATATTTTTTACTTATAGTTTATCTTTTTATTAGGTTTAGTTTTTTTTATTTTTTATTTTTACTTTTAAGTAGTTTTAATTTATATTGTAATTATTTTATACTGTTTGTACTAATAGCATTAGATCAAATGTAAGGAATCCTAATCTTTTAAATATTATCAATACAATACAAAATATTTTATTGTTTATAAAAGTACAACTAACAAATTGATTAACACACTGACTCCTAAACTAAGTCTAACTAAGTTAGACCTGTCATTTAGGATTCCAGTTACTTCCAATAGTTATTCAAATAAGATACAATACATAAAATAAATGTATTTTAATAAAAAAAAAACAAAATCAAGTGCGTGGCTCATTCCGAATGTTAACTGTGGCATATGGTGAAGCTACATTGTTCTCAGACGGTCGAGAAGATGTGAACGACGAAGAGGTTGGCGAGGGTCTGATGTCAATTTATAACGATTTCACAAGTTGGTATCACTGGTACCGGGACCGATGGCTTAGCTTGCTCTCCGAGGCACGGAAATGGTGGTGTTACAACACTGTTGACGGTTCTCATTGGGTTTGAACAGACCTTTGTAGTATTTTTATGCTGCAATTATTTCACCTCAGCATATCTTAATGATATGCCCGCCGAGATCCAAAGAACATACATTGATAATAACAAATATAAATATAAGTTTAAAAAGTTTTACATGAGTCAATAGCAGAATTATTTCTCATACAGATTGTGAGTGACTCACCGTACCCAGATAAACCTTAAAGGTTTTTGTGGACGGCTATATAATATTGTTGATGTATTTTTGTGTATCTTGAAAACAATAAATG
The DNA here is from genome assembly GCA_910589645.1 of Tinea semifulvella. Classification (NCBI taxonomy): domain Eukaryota; kingdom Metazoa; phylum Arthropoda; class Insecta; order Lepidoptera; family Tineidae; genus Tinea; species Tinea semifulvella. The sequence continues at coordinate 10,135,263 of OU342610.1, forward strand.
AAAAAAAAAAAACGAACTAATGTTTTTTTTTTATTATTATTTTTATTTAAAAACTTAATTGCACTTTGTACAAAGGCGGACTTAATGCCGTTAGACATTCTCTGACAGCCAAACCTTTAGGACATTTAGACAGAATCAATAAATGACAATTACAGTACAGTATAAGTACAGTATTTATGACATATGTAGATCTTCTATCTTTTATAATGAAATGAAATAATTTATTTGTTAGAAACATGGTAGGTACAGGGATGTAAATTATTATATGTAATTAAATCACATGCTTCGCTATTTCTAGCATACAAATATTTATTTAGTCACATGACTTTGTCGAGCTTAGTGTCTAGGTATTCTTTTGTCGAATAAAAACATTTATTAACCAGCATTTGTTTGACTCTTAATTTGAACAGTTTTAGTGGCAGCTCCCTTATAGTAACTGGAAGCTTATTCAATATCTTTGTTGCCATTGCATAACAATTTCGGCTATATTGAGTACTTTTATGAGCTGGAATAATTATTCTACTAGGATAATGCGTTTTAAATTTGCAATTATCCCCAAGAGTTTTAAAAAGTTCCGGGTGGATTTTTACAAATAAACAGCATTCAAGTACATAGATAGAAGGAACAGTCAATAATATACTCAACGTTAGAAATATATTTTCGTAGGATTTGAAGAAGAAGACGCTTTGAAGATGGATTTCGAAAGCGATTGGGATGATGAAGCCGATAAGAGTATAGACTCGCAGGTATTTATTTATTTACATTATTGAAAAAACTTAATTGCACTATGTACAAAGGCGGACTTAATGCCTGCATTCCCTGACAGCCAAACCTTTAGGATATTAGGAGAGTTTTCATAGTAAACATTGCAAAAATGTCTAGGGGTAGGTAGGGTTTGGTTCCTGATCAGGACACAATAATTTATATAATTTGTAATATTTCTCTAGTTTGGTACGCTAAAGACATCGAAAGGACTATACCGCGTCTAATTGTCAAAAGAACAAATATTTTTTTAGGCTTCAAGTGACATAGGTAAAGCCTTTAAAAAAAATAATATTTTTTTTTTAAATTTAAAAGTCATCCAACCAACAAAACACTACGTAAGGCCACGTCTGTAAATCGGGATATCCATCGTGATAAGTGTCTAAAGAATGGGGCGTGTTATTATTAATTGATGATAGAGAAAAAATAGTCGACCTCTCGCAACCTACTTGATTAGGCTCAGTATAAGTTGCGATATTTTTAGGATAACTTCTCTGCACCGTAACTTAAGATTTTATTACTGAATATATAAAATAAAATATACGTAATTCTTTATTTTTATTCTAGATTATAATATAAAAATATTTGCCGTGTAATAAGTTCCACGTTGTATATAGTAAAGTTGGCTAAATGTGAATCTGCCTCATTAAAAGCGTAGTTTCTGACGACTCCGAAAGGGGACTACGGTCGGGATGATTAAATACTTTTCGTTATAAATTAGATAATGATGGATTCTGTTTTTGTACATTTCCTAGGAAAGCATAGTCCTCCGTCGCAAGTACACTGAAACCTTGCCAGCTTTTGTGTTCGATTCCACAATCGATGCGAGACAACGATCCAAACTCATCGAGAAGGAAATGAACGAACAGGCCAAAATCATCAACGATCTAAGGACCTTGGGAGCTTCCGACACCACCGTCGAACACGAAATGAAGAGATTACACGATTTAGAGGCACTAGTCTTCAAGGATTTTAGACGGTTTGTAAAAATATCATATGTTGATAATATTACTAGTGTTTGAAAGAAGAAGAATGACAAACGTGACGATAAAGATTGATGATGAAACTCTAGAACAAATGAAATTATATATCTGGGCAGTGTTTTCACTGCGGATGGGAAGTATGATAGGGATGTTGAAAGAAGAGTGAACGCGGGAAATAGTGTTAACGGTGCCCTGGGGTCACTAATGGCCAGTCGAAATGTCAGTGACAAAGCTCGACTCGCCATAAACAATGCCATGCTGGTACCAACACTTATGTATGGAAGCGAAACGTGGATATGTCAGAATACGCATGAGAGTAGAGTTAATGCAGTAGAAATGAGGTCTTTGCGTCGGATATGCGGCGTCACTTTGACGGACCGCATACGTAATGACGAAATACGCAAAAGGGTAGGTATTAAAGAAAGCATAGGGACAAAAATAAGGAAAGGTATGCTCCGATGGTTCGGGCATGTTGAAAGAATGAGTGAAGAGAGATTGACGAACCAGATATATAATGCGAAAGTTGTGGGTAAAAGAGGCCCTGGCAGACCAAGACTCATCTATCACGATCAGATAAATAAAACAATAGCTGAAGGTGCATTAAAAAGCCATCAAAATAAAAGGGCATGTATGAAGAGGTTGATGAATGTCGAAGAAGCGAAAGAGGTATGTCGTGATCGTGTCAAGTGGCGCTCAATTGTCTCTGCCGACCCCGCAAGGGATTTGGCGTGAAGATATATATGTATGATAATATTCATCATTCATCATTACAGCCCCTAGAACACAGCTTCCTAGACCTCCACTGCTGGAGATGGGCCTTAAATAAACTAAAAACTTAACTTTTAAAACATATAACTTACAATTAATAAAAATCTGTTAAATTTAAAATAGCCAATTTGTATGGAGATGCCAATAATTTTATACTAAATTTATTATTTGTTTTATGTGTGTATCAATCATAATAATTTTCATTGATGTAGTTCAGCGGTTTTCAAACTTTTGGGCGACGGAACCCTCGGGCTTCTTTCTAGTTTTTAAGTAAAGTTCATTTTTACTCAAATTTGTTTATGTCTATTTATTTTTGCATTAAAAATGGTGAATATGCAACTCAAAATAATAGTATCGTTTTATTTTCAGGGATATGATCCAGAAACTGCGTCGTCAAAGCGTCAAAGCGAGTTCTATAACTAAAGGGAAATTGGGACTCGGCTCCAACAGATCCCGGTCTTTCATAGTTCCCAGTCCTTCACATGAACACAAATCACAATTAGACAGGTACAACTGAATAATTAATTAATACAGCTACTAGAATTGGACTAGACCTTTACTGCTGGAAATGGGCCTTCCAGAAATCTGGAGAATTTAGCCTTGGAATTTTGATTTGCGAGGGTCTGATGACGATTTGTTGACGATTCAATAAGTTGGTATTAGTGAAACCCGTACCGACGGGTTAATGTGCTTTTCGATACACTGTAACGATAGTGTTTCAAATTTATAATAAGTATATATGTACAGTCGACCAAAAAAGAGTTCTACCACTTTACGGTTGAGATTTATTTGCACGTCATCTAGCAATAAGGCTGATTTTCCCCTGAAAATTGTACGATCATTCGAATACTCGACCTTAGCAATATTTTATTTACAAAGAAAGCTTTGTCAAAACTGATAGACCACTTTGTTGGTCGTCTGTACGTAAGAACAGCGTACTTCTCATTGGTACATGCCGGGGTTCGAACCAACTTTTCAGGATTTTAAGAAAGGAAATCTTATAACCGACCCACCACCGCTCTTAAGATATTCATTCTTTGGAAAATTTATAGTCTTTCCTATTTTTTTACTACTTGTCCCGCTTCTGGCCAGCGTGGCTAGTGTAGGCCACATTTCTGGATGGGCTATTTCCCATAGTGGAGGTCTAGTACTTTGTGTTCTAGGGACTGATTATGATGATGCGATGATTCATCAACGATTGGTTTGTAAATATCAGATTTATCATATTTTTGATACTAGAAATGGCGGCAATTAAAAAAACCCTTAATTATTGTAAATCTGTTGAATTTAATTTATATTTATTTTCTAGTATTTGTGGTACTGATGCTGGTTCAGGAGAGACGCTGGTGGACGAGGAGTGTCGTCTGGCTGACATCATAGAAGGAGCTTCGTGGAGCTCCATGGAAAGCGATCCAGTTACAGGTATAGATGTAACGACGAGTAGATCCTACAGTTCGAAAAAGAAAAAAAAAAACGAATTAATGCTCTAGAGATGTGGTGTTGGCGGAGAATGCTGAGCATATCATGGACGGAGTTCCGAACAAACAAATCCATACTGGAGGAACTGGGGATCAGACAGCGCCTTTCCTCGACTGTACAATTACGCATTCTCACTTTCTTCGGACAGTCCAGGGGAAAGTCGATGGCAAGAGGATGCGTGGTAGGTCTCCGATGAGATGGACCGACCAGGTGAAGGTTGCAATGGATCATCTCCTACATGAGTGCACTAGGAAAGCCGGGGTCCGAGAGGAGTGGCGACGGCTTGTTAAGCGTGCCACTAGCACTCCAATGGCGACTACGACCACTCTGCCAAGAGTGTAGCGACTAAGAAGAACAGTTCGATCGCACAACGAGTTTGTTGTCTTCGAACGGCTACACGGTTGACAACGCCAATAGTGGTCGGTAGAGCACGGTTGTCGATGAAGGTCAGAAAGTCGAGTTGGGCAACATTTTCTGCGAATGTAATGTCTTTGATAACGATTTGGTGTTTTCTTGCTGTGGCTCCCTCTGCAGTCCCTTCTTCCTGCAATATAGAAACGGGGCTATCTGCGAAGGTCTAGGATTGTTATGTTCTATGGTCTGTATTCTGAAAGGTTCACTGCTGAATAGTGGAGGTCTATGATTCTAATGTTCTTGGGCAGTGTGCAATCTTGAACTGCTGCTGATCTACGTTAAAATTGTTAGACTACAAGCAATCGACTCTGTAATGCATCAAATAGGTGTGGTGCAGGTTTATAGTGGTAGGGTAAGTCATAGATGTAGTGATGAGGTACCGGGTTCGATTCCTGGTCGGGACACAAAAATATTAATGTAAATAAATACATTTAATTGACTTGTGATATTTCTTTGGGTACGCTGGAGACATCGACGAGCTTGCCATGCCTTTATTGGCCTATAGTAAAGTTGGCTAAATGTGAATCCGCTTATTTATAAGCGTTGTTCTGATCACCCCGAAAGGGAAACGGTCGTGAACTGTAATGGTAGTAAACTTTACTAGGATAATCTTCAGCAGTGGTGGTCTAGGACTTTTAAGCTCCAAGCGCTGGGGTGATGATTGATTTGATCGCAGGAGGTCCTTCTCGTTGCGGCTCACTCCGCGGATCAGGTAGAGCCCTCTACTCTCTCGATACAAAGACATAGCTATCTGTGAAGGTCTAGGACTGTTATGTTCCAAATCATCTTCACCAGTAAAGTTTTGAGACTATTATGCTCCAGGGGCTGTAGTGATGATTGGTTTCATCGCAGGAGGTCCTTTTCGTTGCTGCTCACTCCGCGGGTCAGGTAGAACCCTCTGCTCTCTCGATACAAAGAAAGAGTCTAGGACCGTTATGTTCCGGATCATTTTCACCAGTAAAGTTTTGAGACTATTATGCTCCAGGGGCTGTAGTGATGATTGGTTTGGTCGCAGGAGGTCCTTCTCGTTGCGGCTCCCTGCGCGGGTCCGGTCGGGCGCCCCCCACCCCCGCGGTGCAGAGACAGAGTTCCCTCCCCGCACACGCAGACCACTGCCCAGATATGGATGCACCCTTCAAAAAACGACCGCAGCAAAGGTAGGATTTTGATATGCATTTAATAAATTCTCCAGAAATATACGAGTATTCTAATATACTAAGATAAGGCGAGATTTTAGGGCTAACCAAGTTATAACCCTAAATTTGAGCACTGAGAATAATATATATCTTAAGATCTAAATAAATACATCGGCATATTGGTAAATTAACGAGTATGTCAGTTGAGTCTTAACTATTAAGCTAGTAAAATACATATAAGTTTACTAATATGCCAATTTACGTATACAAAAATATTAAAATAAAATTGATTCAAAAACTAATTATAAATAAAACTAAAAATACCTATAAAATTAAAACTATTCTACAAAATAAACTAAGGGCTTACCATCAGGGAGGGTACCTAAAACGCTCGCCGCATTTCCTCGGTTGACATGTTCTGTTTTAGGTAGTTATGGCATTTGGCATCGCCACACTCTTAGAAAATTCGTTTACCCAGCTCTTTTATGAATTTGTGGGTATCAAGAGAATATACCCCCATTGTTTCAACCCCAAATGCCACAAAGTTATAATTTTGTTTAATGCTATTGTATTTGATTTGCTTTCTAAATTCGGCTGTATGAGCAGCCGAATTTACGTATGATGTAGAATCCGTCAAATCGCTGGATCCAATCACCATGCCACTACAATGTGTCCTTAACTTTAACATATGTACTTTCTTCATCATCATCACAGCCCCTAGAACACAGAGTCCTAGACCTCCACTGTTGGAGATGGGACTTCCAGATTTTTTTGGAGAATTTTGCCTACATTTGCCAGACGACATGCCAGACATGACAATTTATTAACTATCCCACAAGTTGGTATTGGTGGAACCGGGAGCGACGGCTTAACGTGCTGTTCTCCTCACAGGAACGAAAGTGTTGTAAAAACAAAACACACGCACAGGTCAGAATATACACCCACACCGTAGTCACCATCCCTTCGAGTACCTATAAATTTGGGACCCATACATCTGTCGCACAATGTGGAATGCTTTTCCCGCCTCTGTGTTTCTACTTTCCTATGACCTGGAGTCCTTCAAGCGAAGTAAGTCAAGCCGGCATAGTGTTAGGGACTGATGTCGGACACGAGTGTCTGATTCCAGTTGCTAACATTTATGGACCATGCGCGCCACTTACCATCAGGTGGACGTAAGATCACATGCCGTGCTAGTATAAAAAAAAACCAAATGTGTGTATTTAAAATACATTTTTAGGATTTTAAGAAAACAAACGTTCCATCACTGCTCTTACACAGACGATATAAATTAATTGTTCATTTTATATTTTTTATTAGTATACCATCGTTGGAACCTCAGACGAACTCGTCTTCTAAGGCGAAGACCACCGAGCCTAACATAGATTTTGAATTGGACGTCAAAGTACACATTAGCAGCGGGAAATGTGCTTTACACACCAAAGATCCTATGAGAGACGACGACATTAAACTGTGAGTACGTTTTTTTACAACTGAAGTTGATTCCATGGATTGACCGTGCGGCTACCGGGTCCATCGTGTGTGGAAAAGAGATCCTATAATGATGTTCAAATGTATCCACAAGAATTTTCTAGTCTTATTCGGCGCCACGGATCGTAGAGGTCAAGCCCATTGAGTTTCTCCTGTAGACCTGCTAAGGCCCATTTCCGAGATAACAATAAGATGTCTGGTCTATAGGCCTGCTGTTGCCGGCAATGCTGTTCTTCCGCCATCACGATATTAAAAATTAATAATAATAAATATTTGAGTGTCAATATTAGTATTAAAGTATCTATTTGGGGTTCAACTTTCCAACTGCACCTTCAACTTTGCATGGATTCATAGCGGCCTCTCCACCTGCAGTACGCCCAGCCCCCGCCTGCAGTACGCCCAGCGCCCCAGTTCCTCACTTCGGCGCGAGTTGGCCAGGAGAGTACCGCTCCGTGGAATGGCGGAAAGCTTTTGTACTGACCACCTCTTTTTCTTGCGACCCTCGGGTAGAATGTAGCTTCGTTTTTTTTTTCTTTGTTACACTAATATATGGGCATAAGTGGCAGTTAATATTTTACGCAGTCCTTTATACTCGACGTGCTTGGGGGATATTGACGCGAATCACTCTATGAAAAGCATCAAATTCTGCAACACTTGGAATTTGATCATCCCCAACTCGGTTATGAACAAATTACGTGTTTAGGACTGATGAAATTTTACTGATTGTTTTTTAAGTGGTCGTATGCGGAAGGAGCGGTCCTCCTCCGGGGTTGTGGGGGGAGGTTCTCCTCCCTCTCCTCCCCCTCGCCGCGCCCGCACCCCCGGAGCTCTCTCCGCCTTCAGGGTGCCAGGACTGCAACTTAAGGTCAGAAAGTAATTTTATTTAAAACACTCCTATACTTACAATTCTAAAGTTGTAGGGTCAAAGACAAATATTCTTATTTACATTGTGTCATTCGGTGGAAAACTAAGCAATAAAGTGGTTCAAAGATATAATCTGGTAGCAGAAGAACTGCAGCTTAGCAGATTCCAGTGATAAAGTTTATTAGTTCTCACTCAGAAAGCAATTTGCAAGGAAAGCTCAGCTATATTAAATATACAATATGAAGGGAGCCAAAAACAAAAAAAAACCTCTCACACCTCATAATTTACCCATGAGTACCGTGAGAATACCTGGTACAATGGTACTCTACCAGATAAGTTAAAATTGAGATATTTTTTTAATATTTCCAGACAGGTCACACAGCGCCATCTAGTTTCCGTGGTAAGCTACGAGGCTTGTGTTACGGTAACTAGATGGTTGATAAACTACATATTATACTTTTTTTTTTTTGTAAATAAACACCACACATATTATACAAATAAACACCCAGACCGAGACAAATTATACAATGTACAACTTGCCCCTGGTGGGAATCGAAACTATGACCTCCCGAGTTTACGGCAACGTTTGTTAACACTAGACCACGGAGGCGGTCAATCCTTACTTTCTCGTTAGCAACCGAAAGCCGACAAAACGCAAATACACATTTTAAGTTTAAGTACAATAAATAACGTGTTCAGCCTCGGTCCCAGGCACTAACTTATACTTCCTGATAGACTGCATTTAACCTCTAAAAAGATACACAATATTTTTTAAAATAGTTTTAAATTTGTAAATACTTTCACTAGAGACTCATAATGCTCCTTTAAAACTTCATCATCATCATCAGCCTGTGTCTCTCCACTGCTGGATATAGGCCTCCCCCAAGGCTCGCCACTTCACACGATCTCCTGCCACCCTTATCCAACCCCCACCAGCGACCTTCCTCAGGTCATCTGTCCATCTAGCGGGGGATCGACGCACTCTGCGACTTCCCGTACGTGGTCTCCACTCCAGAACTCGTCTACTCCATCGTTCATCGGTTCTACGACAGACATGTCCAGCCCATTGCCACTTCAGCTTACTAATTTTGAAGGCTATGTCGGTAACTTTGGTTCTCCGACGGATTTCCTCGTTTCTGACTTTATCCATAAGAGAAATACCAAGCATAGCTCTCTCCATAGCCCGCTGAGCGCCCTCAAATTTGTGGACGAGACCCACTGTTAGTGTCTTTAAAACTTAAGAGGGTTTAATGCATGCGCTTCCCTCTCGCTCACACAATTAAATATTTTCTAAGATTTTTCAAGTCTGAATATACTAAGAACTTTCTAGGAAATTAAATTACGGGAGTTTTTGATATATTTTCACTTGCAATTGCAAAAACATTGAGGCCCATTTTACTAAACCAAATCTATAATTAATAAATCTCTAAGTTTATACATTTCTTCAACAAAAATACCCTAATATTGACTTTCTAGGTGCACTACGAATCTAAAACTTTGCCCGAAGAGAGCTCGTCCTCCTGGAGGAAGGTGGGCAGCAAGAAGGCAGCATTGTTCTCCTGGATTACACTGCAAAGCATCCCAGAGGAGACTATCGTCAGCCCACATATACTGGAGTTCCTAGAACACACCCTGGAACCTATTCCTAGCAAACCCAACTCTCCAACTGGTACGTTTTAAAAAAATATGATATCATCATTGCCAGACCATTCCACTATCAAACCACATGCACATAATATAATATGTTATTTTTGAACTGATCATCACAGCCCTAGATCACAGGGTCCTAGACCTCCACTATTGAAGATGAGCTTTCTAGATTTTTTTGGAGAATTTGGCCTACACTCGCCACCGGTTGGCGAGGGTCTAATGTATATTTTAAATGACAATTTATTAACGATTCCACAAGTTGGTATTAGTGGAACTGGGACCGACGGATTAACGTGCTCTGGTACGAGAACCTTGTTGTAAATCTCAATATAGGTCAGGAAAGTGTATTTATTATTATTTTGGCCGGGATTCGAAAATCACCTTTTTAGGATTTTGCTTTTTTAGATCAGAGCAACCACCGCTGACTCATTCAGACCATGACAGAATCATTCAAGATAATTTAAGTAATGACGTGTCACTATGTATAACTATATATAAATAAATATTGTAAATAAATATCTATTGACATAATCATATTGTATGCCCATAATATGGGCAGATTGCATCATCATGACATGTGCATACAAATGTAATTAGAATAAGCAATTTATTTATTTATTTATTTAATTAGGATCACCAACAGAGTACACATTGAATCCAATTCTATCAATAGAAGCAAACAGTAAAAAAAACATTAGTGAATGGTACCCCAGTAACAGGTGACCACAACATGTCAAACTACATTCAATTATGATACATTATATGTTTAAGAAATTTAATTAATAATAGTAACAATATTTAAAAATTAAAAATAATGAGAACTATGACTAAAAGTAAGAAAGAGTTAAATGATAAAAGTATCTTCTAATATAATATAATCTATACAATAAAGAAATTTAAATTGGGTTTTCTGCTATTGCTGACTTGTGTTATTTGCAGTTTTTTAATTTCCAAAATATCTACGTTCTCGGTTATCTTGTGTTTAATTTAGCCAAGAACGGGAGTGGTCGGGCGTGGAAAAGGAAGGAAAATTAATAAATTATAAGAGTGGAGTCTAGATGCTCCCACGCACTTACTTGTATTCACTGCAGGTAGTCTTGGGCTTTTCTTAGGTCGACAGGTTGCTGCTGGCCTTGTTGCTGGCAATTCCCACCTTTTTGACGCTTTTGACAGCCGAGTCGCGTTCACACATTTACATTTTCTTTCCATTCCAAAGGTGTATTCGGAGAGCTCTCACATGTTTTAGAGCGAGATAGACACACGCTATCCCTAGTGGGTATGTGAGGTGGTCAAAACGGCCAAAAGCGTGGGTTAATACGAATTTAAGTTTGCGGTTAACTTTTAAATATATAAAAACTCGAAGGACCTGCGGGACACACTGTAATAAGGTGTAGGAAAAGAGAAAGGGAAAGACAGTGCGGAGAAATTAGAGATATAATCTGTCTCCAGGGAAAGAAAGCATCCAATAACCTTCAGGCATCTTCTCGGATGATGTGGATCCATAAACACTAACACAAATTTCACGAGGAATTATAGTCCTGATGGTAAACGTATAACAAGAATTAACGAGAATTATCAATTATCTTTTATTTAATTAATTATCTATTATCAGTTACCTAGTCAAGGATTCCTATGGTAGGATAAAAATAATACCAGAATACAAACAAAACAATTTGCATTTATTTTACAAGTAATCAAGAAAAGTTATCTTATCTTAAAAAAAAAAAAACAATCAAGGCTTATTCTTAAAAGGTCAAATTCTCAAAACAGTTACATAACACCTGTGTACAACAGTTATTAGGATTATGAAATTATATTAAGCACAATTAAATACAATTTTATTTAGATATATCAAAAAGGCAGTTCAATAGTAATGAATTTAAAAAAACTAGGCAAGCAAACACAATTTGAATATAAAAAAAAGGCAGTTGAATATTAATGAATTAAAAAAAATTAGTTAATTATAATTAGTTATAAAAAAAACAACAGTTATTAAGATTATTCTGCACTCTTAAGGAGTGCAGCTTTCAACAGCTTAGGAGTGGAGTGTGCTTCCAGAGAGTAGGTGAGAAGGTGTGGTGTGAGAATGTGGTGTGTATGTGTGGGTGTGTGTGTGTGTGAGTTGCACTGCCAGCGCTTCAGGTTTGACCATTGAAGGTCCCTTTCACGTTGGCAGGATCCTTTTCTGGCTCTTACAGAATCCCTGGATCAAGTACACGGGAATGGTGACAAGTGTATTCTAAAGCCGTCACCACACGGCGAGAAGCACAAACCAGACAGCAGGCTACTGCTGTGAGTAGGTAATCTGCAGAGGGCAGAGAGTACCGTTACCCAACCAGTAGTTTAAACAAGTTAAATTAAGCTATACAATATATATTTAAGAGAGATTAGTTAAGTAAGTGGGTAGGTAGTTTTGGAAATCAGTCTTTCCGATTATAGGTTTTCTTAAATTTTTACAGTCGTGTGAGCACAAGCAGAGAGGGTTCTGTCGTGGATTGGTGCTTCTAATCCTCCACACAACAGTCTCTCACAGCATAGTTCCGAGAACTATCACACAGGTTAGATAGGTGGGCGCCATGCACTTTGTGGTTAAGATTTAGTAGCGCAGATCGTTAAAATGCAAAACGCGATCTGGCCTTTGAAAAAAAACTAGTAGTTGTGTTTTAGGTATAAGATATATATACACCTGGGATGTAGCGGCTTTGTTGAACGCGGCGGAACCGTGAGGGCAGCAGACCCTCGGCAGGGCTCCTGACGCTTCCCTGGCTCAGGATGTGCGACGTGTGTTGTACCTCTAACGGAGCAGTCTGTGCAAAAGAATTGCATATTAGGATTTTGTCCGAAAGCACACAAAAGGGTTGCACTAATTGTGATCTGATAAAAAAAACTCACCGATGAGGTCTAGTAGAAGTTCGCGGAGTACTTTTAGAAATTAGTAGCTTTGTGGAAGGTCACGCGCAACACGAGGTGTGGATGGTTCAGTCGCCGAGCAGCGCATCCGCGTGTCAGTTCTTCAGGTGAAGTTTTCGGAAAGGATGTTAAATTTCGCGTGTCACCTTTTATAGGCAACTTTCTATGTCCCTACCCACGAGTTAAAAATTGAAAGAATACAAAAAAAAATCACTACTTCCTTCCCGATGCAAAATCTTGTCTAATATCGTCAAATGTCATACTGACGTTTTGTATTTAATTAGAAGCTGAGACGTTGGCGATGACGTCCCTAAGTCCTAAGTAGCGCCACAGTTTTTGAGGCGTTACAAACGTACACACTCAGTCTTTTGCGGTTTTAAAACAAAATTTAAATATAACGGCGGTGCGGAGACACGCGTCGGCAGAGACACCAAAACGTAAAGTGAAGTGCGGTGTGCGCTGGTAACAGAAAGCGGATACGCATAAAAGTGTGCCAACTAAAAAATGACAAATAACTCATTTAAAACTAGGCGCGAACAATATTAGAGGGATAAAGGATAGGTATGGCGATATATAAAATTAATAGACAATAATAGACAAAACTAAAGTTGTTTTAAAATATGCGCAAACATGGACTACACAGCATTGATAGAGGTTTGTTGAATGCTGTAAGATTTTTTGTTACACCCTTTCGATATTCTTCGTTTGATTGGCATATCATCTATACAATAAAGAATTTGTAATTTATATGTCACCTCTACAATGTGAATAATTTCCAGATCCAGAGAGCGGGTCTCGTTCCCGCTCCGTGGAAGGTGGAGGGTCGTACGGCCAATATGTGTACGCCTCCTTCCCGGTGGACGTCATAGTCCACTTCCACATGCAGCCCTCCTCCTTCCGGTTCTCCTGTCTGCCGGCGTCCAGGGTCTCCTGTCTGCTGCAGCTACCCACTCTGCAGATAGTGTTCAGCTCCAAGCGAGCTAGAGACGAGTGAGTATCCCCATTGCGACGTCACTCCCTCCGGTTCTGTCGTCCAGGGTCTCCTGTCTGCTGCAGCTACCCACTCTGCAGATAGTGTTCAGCTCCAAGCGAGCTAGAGACGAGTGAGTATCCCCATTGTGACGTCACTCCCTCCGGTTCTGTCGTCCAGGGTCTCCTGTCTGCTGCAGCTACCCACTCTGCAGATAGTGTTCAGCTCCAAGCGAGCTAGAGACGAGTGAGTATCCCCATTGCGACGTCACTCCCTCTGGTTCTGTCGTCCAGGGTCTCCTGTCTGCTGCAGCTACCCACTCTGCAGATAGTGTTCAGCTGCAAGCGAGCTAGAGACGAGTGAGTATCCCCATTGTGACGTCACTCCCTCCGGTTCTGCCGTCCAGGGTCTCCTGTCTGCTGCAGCTACCCACTCTGCAGATAGTGTTTAGCTCCAAGCGAGCTAGAGACGAGTGAGTATCCGCATTGTGACGTCACTCCCTCCGGTTCTGTCGTCCAGGGTCTCCTGTCTGCTGCAGCTACCCACTCTGCAGATAGTGTTTAGCTCCAAGCGAGCTAGAGACGAGTGAGTATCCCCATTGTGACGTCACTCCCTCCGGTTCTGTCGTCCAGGGTCTCCTGTCTGCTGCAGCTACCCACTCTGCAGATACTGTTCAGCTCCAAGCGAGCTAGAGACGAGTGAGTATCCCCATTGTGACGTCACTCCCTCCGGTTCTGTCGTCCAGAATCTCCTGTCAGCTGTAGTTACCCACTCTGCAGATAGTGCTCATCCCTAAGCGAGCTAGAGACGTGTAAGTATCTCCATTGTGACGTTGTCCTTCCAGAATCAACTGTCTGCTGCAGCTATCGAATCTGGCAGCTCCAAGCGAGATAGAGACGGGTATCTCTTTTTTATTTTATTTTATCAGAGTACCTAAAATTACTCTGATTTTCGTTTTAATTAATGAAAGTAAAGTATCATCACGACCGTTTCCCTTTCGGGGTGGTCAGAAACCACGCTTATAAATAAGCGGATTCACATTTGTGATTAACGGTCACAAATACTTTAAATGTGGTAGGCGGGCTGATGGTTGTAATTTCCCCAGTCTGCCGGGGCGGGGAAGTATCCACCGTTCGTGCCGATAAACTCAGTAAAGTGTATCCACACGTTTCAGGATCAGGCTCGAATTGCCGTCATGCCCAGTCAAGCTGGCATAGTGTTGGAACTGATGTCAGTCATGAGTGTCTGATTCCAGTTGCTAACATTCATGGACATCGCGCACCACTTAACATCAGGTGGGCGCAAGGTCACATGTCGTGCTAGTATAAATATAGTATAAAATAATGTGTGAAAGAAATGCTGTGATTTTGTTAAAACATTAAAAAAAAAAAACACTTTTCAGAGAGGAAGTTCCAGAACCAGCCGTAGCTATGGGAGGTTTAAGCGTGACGGGTTGTTTAGCTGATTTCTCCGTATACATCTTCCACCCGTACGGTGGAAAGAAGTCCAGTCTCAAGGAGGAATGGTCTCCCCTCACCGACTCGGGGAGAAAGGATTCCCTCAGTATTAATGTCGAGTTTGTCAAGTTCCATCTCTCTCGAACGAGAAAACTCGATTTTCAAGTCGATCAGGACCAGTCGAGAGCTGTGGTTCGATTCTCAAGTAAGCAAAATTATTTATTTATATTATTAAAAGGGTTTAATGCTTTTGAATTCCTCTCGCTCGCACAATCCAACATTTTCAAGATTTTAAAGGTCTGGAGTGTACGTTTGATAAATGTAGTCTATCAACTTTCTAGCGAATGCAATTACGGATATTTTAGACATATGTTTAGAGCTTCCAAGAGGGTATTAACGGAATCATAGAGTATTTGGTTGGGTAGGGAGAGGAGTAGAATGGTGGATGGTAAGCGTATTATCGCGCAATAAAAAAAAAAGGGAAGCCTCCCTTAAACCAGCAGATTCTGGGAGATGAGGTCATGTAAACTGTTTTTATATACAATTTTTTTTTACCTGTAAAAAAGTTAATTACATATAATTTTTTTGTTTGTTTTATTTAGTGACTTGAATACGATTGAATTATTTTATCGAGTTTTAGTTAATATAAATAGCATTACATTTTCTGTTGGAGATGGGCCTTCCAGAATTTGGCCTGCACTCGCCACTGGTCAATTTTTAATGACAGTTTATTAACGATTCCACAAGTTTTAGTGGAACCGGGACCGAGGTCTTAACGTGCTCTTCAAGGCATGGGAAGTTGGTAGTTGTAAATGTATGACAAATGTATGTAAGTCATTGTTTTACTATATTGTCATTGGTACATGTCGGGGTTAAGGAAAGCGGAACAGGGATCTTACAACCAAGACACCACCGCTCCATGGTTTACCAAACCTGTAAAGCAAAAACATTTTTTTTTCTTTCTTGTTCTCTTCTCCCAATGGATGATGAATAAGATGATAGGGAAGGCAAAGGGTCTAGCCCATACAGCCAAGTCTGACGTAATATATATTTCTTTTTTATGAGTTAATGAGGTCATCATCAAATTCCAGATGCTGCAGAATTTGATGCTTTTCTTGGAGTCACTCGCGGCACCATAGCTCAAACACGTCGGGTAAAATATGGGAGTTGACAGCGCGGGAAAACCGCAAAAAATTAACTGCAACTTGTGCCCCATATTTAAAGTTCAATTTATCGTTTTTCATAATTATTCACATTGTAGCACATTATTAAGCAAAAGAAACAAAAACCACGTTTGACCAATAATATCCACAGTAAATTAATTTACAAAACAAAAACTTGCACTTGACATGTCCACGCAAAATGGCGCCAAGAACTCCCATTTTTTTTCTTTCAGCTATCGTGGACATAGGCTCAGCATCGTTTAAGTATGACATGCGTCGACTGAGCGAGATCTTAGCATTCCCCAAGGCCTGGTACAGGAGGACCATCGTCAGGAGAATGTTCTTAGGAGATCTCAGTCTTAATGATGACAGGTGAGGATTGGAGATTTTAAATATTGTGTACTGTATAATAAATGCTATTGTCGGCGCTTGCAACTGTATTTAAACAGTCCGCGCTCAGCAGAACGAGTGGGGCAAACGCTTGTTGAATAATCAATGATATTTGTCAGCGCTTGCAGCTGTATTGAAAGTGAGGCAGACGTTAATTGCATAATTAATGCTTGTTTTCGGCGTTTGTAACTGTATTTTATATTAATTATACTGGCGCGGTGGTGGCTCGGTTGTAAGAACGCGTTCCTTAAATCCTACAAAGGTCGGTTCAAACCCCCCCCGGCATGTACCAATGAGAAATACACTTTTCTTACGTACTGCAGTCATAGATTTTCAACATCACCGTTCCCGTGAGGAGGAGAGCACGTTAAGCCGTCACTCCCGGTTCCACTAATACCAACTTTTGGAATCGTTAATAAATTTATTACAGGCATTTATTTTATTCTTTATTGTATAGATTGCTTATTCTAATTACAGTTGTGTGTACATGTCATGATGATGCAATCTGCCCATATTGTGGGCATACAATATGCTTATGTCAATTGATATTTATTTACAATATTTATTTGTATATAGTTTATATTTAATGTTGTTCTTGTCAATTTATTGGAATACAATGTTAATGTCAAAATTATGAGGGATCAGCTGAAAATCAGCGCTGTGACCGAGTGTTGCAGCTTATTGCTGAGCTGATTCCCTATTTGTCACCACACTATCTTGTTTGTTGTGTTATCATTATTATTTTTTACCGCTTGTGTTTTTTTTTGTGACAAATAAACTTTTTTCTTTCTTTCTTTCTAAATTGTCATAAAAAATTGACATCATATCCTCGCCAAGCCGTCTGGCCAGCGTGGCGAGTGTAGGCCAAATTCTCCAGATATATGTTCTTGAAGGCCCATCTCCAGCAGTGGAGGTCTAGGACGCTGTGTTCTAGGAGATGTGATAATGATGAACTGTATTTAAACAGTCTGCGTAGTACAATACGTGGTAGGCGGACTGAAGATGGTAATATCCCCAGTCTGCCGGGGCCGGGGAAGTATCCACCTTGTTTGCCGATAAATAGTAAAGTGTATCCACACGTTTCGGGATCAGGCTAGAATTGCCGTCATGCCGGCATAGTGTTGGAGACTGATGTCAGTCACGAGTGTCTGATTCTAGTTGGTAACATTTATGGACCTCGCGCGACACTTACTCAGGTGCAAGACTAAAAAATTGGCATATCGTAATCACATATAACAATAAGTATTTTTTATAGCTCAACGAGCACAACACCCACGCCTGTATCTCCAGTGTTGCCACAAAAAGCGAAGAATATAGACTCTAAGCCCAAAGGTATTTATGTAATAGTATTAAATTATTTTAAAGTAATTGCTAAAAAACTGCGGCCGTGGTGGTCTAGCGGTTAAGTCCGTGGATTTAGACTGAGGTACCGGGTTCAATTCCTAGTCGAGACACAAAAATATTGATTGATATAAATAAATACATTTATTTTATTTGTGATATTTGTCGAGTTTGGTACGCTGGAGACATCGACGAGCTTGCCACTTGTCATGATTGGCCGGCAGTAAAGTTGGCTAAATGTGAATCCGCTTATAAGCGTGGTTTCTGACCACCCCGAAAGGGAAACGGTCGTGATGATACTTTTAAGTAATTGTATTTAACCTGATGGAATCTTCTGTCACACTCCCAGAGATGAATGCCGGAAGTCCTTAAGTTCGCCCTGGTACATGACTTTTTAAGTCTAAGTCAAAATATCTTTATTCACGTAAACCTATTACAGGCATTTATGAAACGTCATTCAAAGTGGTCCAATAAGTGAGCTGTTAGCAGAAGACCAGCAGCTTAGCAGATTCCAGTGACCTGTTAATGTTAAATCTGACTGAGAAAGGAATCTGCAAGGAAAACTCAGCTATATCAGATTTACAAAATAAAACATATAAGTTATTATGTGCAATAAAGAGTTTATAAATAAATACTAGACCAGAAACCGAACCCAGGTTGCGTTTCAACACGTTAGCTGTTCAAGTATATTTTTGTGTATGCACTTAACAGCGTTTAACATTTGTGCTTGCCTCTCTCTCTCGCACAATACAACATTTTTAAAGATTATTCAGGTCTAAGTGTACTTCTAAGTTTATAGGGAACAAAATTATTAACATTTTAGAAATATATTATCTGATCGTGATAGGTGAGTCTGTGAGGTGGTGGCTCGGTTGTAAGAACGCGTTCCTTAAATCCTACAAAGGTCGGTTCAAACTCACCCGGCATGTACCAATGAGAAATACACTTTTCTTGCGTACATTTGTCATAGATTTATAAAACCACCGTTCCCGTGCCTCGGAGAGCACGTTAAGCCGTCGGTCCCCGTTCCACTAATACCAACTTGTGGAATCGTCAATGAATTGTCATAAAAAAATGACATCATATCCTCGCCAAGCCGTCTGGCGAGTGTAGGCTAAATTCTCCAGATATATGTTCTGGAAGGCCCATCTCCAGCAGTGGAGGTCTAGGGCGCTGTGTTCTAGGGGCTGTAATGAATGAAAAAAAATGATAGGTGAGTTTTGGTTTGCCAGGGCACCTTTTACCCACAACTTTCGCATTAAATATCTGGTTCTTCAATCTCTGTTCACTCATCCTTTCAACATGCCCAAACCATCGGAGCATGCCTTTCCTTATTATTGTCCCTATAATTTCTTTCATACCTACCTTTTTAAATTAGAGTAAAATCGTTATATTTTTATTTTTTTATATGTTCTCTTTCGATGGATGATGAATAAGGTAATAGGGAAGGCAAAGGGTCTAGCCCATACAGCCAAGTCTGAAGTAATATATCTTTATTTTTTATGAGTTAATGAGGTTATCATCAAATTCCAGATGCTGCAGAATTTGATGCTTTACTTGGAGTCACTCGCGGCATTATAGCCCAAACACGTCGGGTAAAATATGGGAGTCCACAGCGCGGGAAAACCACAAATAATAAACTGCAACTTGTACCCCATATAAAATCGTATAAATGTATTTGAAAGTGGAAATATGTCTAAAAATATGTTGAAGTTTTTCTCTCTCTCACACACAATGGACCCAGCACCAGCACGGTGAAACCATAAAATGCTAAGAGCAACGTAATTCTTTTTTATAGAACGCGCCGGATCATCTTGGGAGACCTTGGTGCTATTTGCTGTCAATTTTACCAAACTCAACGTGCATATGAACATGGGCAACGTTATGGGAAATGTCTCGTAAGTAATTCTTTTTTATATATTTACACATAAAGTTATTACTACACCCATTTTTACACCAAACGAACGCTCAATATTCGTGTTTTCCTTTAAATTGCGTATTAGTATTTAGCAAAATGTTCGGGTTCGATTCCTGGTCGGGACACAAAAATATTTAATAATGTATATAAATACATTTAATTTATTTGTGATATTTCTCGAGTTTCGTACGCTGGAGACATCGACGAGCTTGCCACTTGTCATGATTGGCCTATAGTAAAGTTGGCTAAATGTAAATCCGGTTATTTATAAGCGTGGTTTCTAACCACCCCGAAAGGTAAAACGGTCGTGATGATACTTTACTTAACTTTGTTTTTGTTTAGCATAATGTTATTAATATTTACGGTGTCACTTGCAAGGGCGACGAAAACCGAACTATTCCCCTCCTGTGCGGCGTACGAACAATGGTGGTGGAAGGAATCGAAAGCAAAAGCTGATAGAAAGCCACAGCAATATTGTTCACGCTATTCGCGGTTTTGGGTGTCTAGACGATATTGTGATACGACGGTGCATAAACATACATTCCTAATTTGTTACCCTATACCTTATCCTATCTCTTTCTCGCGGCTGCCTTTCTACATTATCCATCCCGCTCACGCTAGTCCAAAGGCCGGTGCTTGCGCACTGAAGGGAAGCAGCGTCCATATAACCGGCGGTAATTAATAATAATATTAGTAGTGTTAAAATATCGATTGAAAAATCATCGAGACTGATCATTCAATTAGTCGAAGACTACAACACTACTACATGGAACGTCACTTCGTCTGTCAAGTTGACGGCTTGCATGTAGGAATAATTAACAAATGACGGTCCTTCGCGCCATTTTGCGCGGACATGTCAAGTGCAAGTGTTTGTTTTGTAAATTAATTTACTGTTGTTTTGTTTAATAATGTGCTGCAATGTGAAAATGATAATTTGGATTTGCACAAGTTGCAGTTTATTTTTTGCGGTTTTCCCGCGCTGTGGACTCCCATATTTTACCCGACGTGTTTGGGCTATAATGCCGCGAGTGACTCCAAGAAAAACATCAAATTCTGCAGCATCTGGAATTTGATGTAGACCTCATTAACTCATAAAATGAAAGATATATTACGTTAGACTTGGCTGTATGGGATAGACCCTTTGACTTCCCTATCACCTCATTCATCATCCATCGGGAAAAGAGAACAAAAAAATAATAATTACGAATTAATTTAAAACTTTTATCCCATTTAGATGGCAAAGTCGCGACTTCCAATGTCCTGGACGACTTAGTATTGGCAGTACTGGACATAGGAACATGTTTGTAGGAGTGGGACTCGGAGGGTCTTCTCTAGAGGCACGAGCCGGCATAGTCGGAGGGACCATCTCACTCTCAGACATACATATTTACAGTAAGTATTTGAAATATTTTATTCAAAGAAGAGCGGTGGTAGCTCGACTGTAAGAATGCATGCCTTCAAATAAAATGAAAAGGTCGCAGTTCGAGCTCCGGCATTAAATATTGAGAAATACTGTTATTTACGTACCTACATTCGTCATGGATTTACAACACCATTGTTCCCGTGCTTATAAATCACTTTTAATCAAGATTTTAATAAGTCGTTAAGAAATTGATAAAATATTGACATCCCCTAAAGTAGATTTAAACGACGAGGTCTTGGGTTAGATTCTTGGTCGAGAACACAAAATATATATTTTTACATAATTTTATTTATTTGTGACTTTTTATTTCTATGGTCCGCGTCTTCAACGACCTTGCCACTTGCCATGACGGTACTATAGTAAAGTTGGCTAAATGTGTACTTCTGACCACCCTGCAAGGGATAGGATTGTGATGATACCTTGCTTTCTTATTACCTCGCTAACTCTTCTGTGGACAGATATAACAATAAAATATTTTTTTATATATATTTTGGAAAGTCCATGCAGCCCCTTCAACATGCTGGCTAAATGCTGCTGGTCTTCTGCTAACATCTTACTCTTTGGAACTCTTTGCTGCTTAGTCTTCTACTAGCAGAAGTAGAATCATTCTAAATAATTTAAATGTCACAAATTTCAACTTGACTTTAAAATCCTAAATTTGAACATGTATTTGTAGTGCACGTGGAAGAGGAGCCAGGTCGTAGCCCTGGGCACACGAGTGGAGTCAGACTGTCTGCTTTGGAGGCACGTCTGGACTACATGGGGAGTGCCGTCCTTGTCAGCCGGGTCTCCAAACTCCAGGCCAGGCTACAGGACCACTGGCACAGGGACCACCACTCCAGGTATGGTACAAAAATAAATTATTAGAACAGTTCTCTCTGGCTACGTTAACTTCACCTCAGACTTGCAAAGATTTTAATCTATAGACTAAAAGCAGCTCCAGATCCTGATGGATTGCGACATCACCCCTGATCTTCTTAATGAGGAGTACCAGGATCCAGACATCCAAAGCACTTAGAACATTAAAATTTAAGCTAAAATATAAGTTTTTATTAGCATTTTTATGTCCATGATTAACATATTAGTAAGTCTTGTTTCAAGCGGTGATATTTTTCTATAAATATCAACATGGCAAAATACAATATTAGTTGACATCATTGCAAAGGCACATACTTTCAACGAGAACAATAAATAGGTGGTAGCCTGACTGATGGTGGTAATTCCCCCAGTCCGCCGGGGCGGGGCAAGTATCCACCGTTCGTGCCGATAAACCCAGTAAAGTGTATCCACACGTTTCAGGATCAGGCTTGAATTGCCGTCATGTCCAGTCAAGCCGGCATAGTGTTAGGGACTGATGTCAGTCATGAGTGTCTGATTCCAGTTGCTAACATTTTCATGTCATTAACAGAAATATCTGGATGGCCAATTTTCAACTGTGAAGGTTTAGTAGGAATCCAATAATTGCAGTCCTGCCCCCTATGAGTTATGTGATAAGATCAGAAGCGACAAAAATGTTTTCTCGGGGTCGTCGAAACATCAAAAAGTGATGCAGCAATATTATTTAGGTTTTTTTTTTTTTTTTTTTTTTTTTTTTTATATGAGCACGACATGTGACTCCACGCCCACCTGATGGTAATCGGTACGCGAGGTCCAAGAATGGGAGCAACTGACTCCAGCCTCAGACGACCGACATCAGTCCCTACCACTATGCCGGCCTATTAAGATGCTCCTTCACACTTCGTTTGAAGGACTCCAGATTATAGGAATGGGGAAACACACTGACTGGGAGAGCATTCCACATCTTATGCAATCATCAAATCAGAGCTTATGCAATCTAAATACAAAATTTTAAATCTCGTCAACAAAGGATTTTTGTGTAATTTTCCCAGACCTGCGATGATTTTGACCCACGGTCGCCTGGACTGGGAGCAGCTGCAGATCCTAATGAGTCGCAGCACCACCCCCGACCTGCTCAAGATGCAGCTCAAACTTGAAGAATTCTTCACACAACAGTTCAACTCCAGCAAAAGGGTCTTCAACTCTCTCCATCCTAATTATACGGCAAATGGTAGGAGAGGAAGAAAGGAAAGAGAGTCCAGTGAGTTCATCATTAAATATATTTTAATCATCACGACCGTTTCCCTTTCGGGGTGGTCAGAAACCACGTTTATAATATTTGTACTCTTTAAAAGCAGAATTTAAAAACTGGTGATTCACATTTGTTAATAGTAATCCTTATTTTATTTATGTATAATATTTACACTATTTTATTTATTCATAATTACCTATTCTATATATCCTTATTATTTATTTATTTACGTATCATTTACTACATATTATATACATTAGTTAAGTTTCTAAGGTAACTTGGCCTAATTTTTAACGCAAAACTATCATGGCTCCCATATGTCGAGCCTAAAAGGCCTAGTGAGGGACCACCAATATTATCTGTTCGCTAATTTCTTTCTTTGGTTCAATAAACTTTTTATTATTATTAATTGGTCAAACAATACAACTTGTATCTCAAATAAATAAAGAAATTTTATTGAAAAAAAAAAAAGTTAAATCACATTTAGCCAACCTACTACAGGGCAATCATAACAGGTGCAAGCTCATCGGATGTCTCTAGCATAAATAATATCACAAATAAATTAAATAATAGTTAAAATTATTTATCTAAATTAAGATATATTATTGTCATTTCCGCCATGTGGATTGTTAGGAAAAGTTGTTTTTTTTTTGTGTTTTTTTGTGTATATATTTATCGCCATAGGATCCTATCGCAACACTCGGTTAAGTCAATTTGAAAAAATAACAATTCTAAACAAAATACCTGGCCAGATATGGTGATACAGTATGGCAAGGAACAGCCCCAATTTCGATTATTGTTATTTTATTATTATTATATATACTCTTCCACTTCTAAGCCTAATATTTATTATAATATATAATAATTTAGGTCTAATTTGTGGCTGTAAAGGTGCCTCGTCGGGTATTTTAATAAATAGTAGTTAAAAAACTATATTCGAATTTAAAATGTCAATAAACTATAACTAAAAATATATAAATATATATATGTAAAAATGACTAGACAAAATGCAAGGGGGTTATTTTTAGTGGACTGTATGAATCTAAGGAAAAAGCTAGTTGCATTAATAACAAAGCTAAGAAGTTGGAAAATGGGATATTGCAAGGAGTACGCACCTGATGTCCTTCGAGGGGGGTGACGTCTTCCCGTATGCTCACTTCACAAACACTGCTTTTAATACACCGGCCGGTGACTGATACAAATAAGTTTATAATTGTTAAATATTAGTCTTTTATGCGTGTGCGCAAGCAACACGACCGCTTCACTCGACGTCGCGAAATTGTGCGTATGGATTAAGGGGGGGGAGAGGATCGATTCATACATCAATTGAATACAAGCGATACCAATGACAATATAATTAATATATAATATTTCACCTAATTTAAACTTAAAAACTAAAAATAATAACATTGTCATAGGTACTTATCTAAATAAGATTCTGTGTACTATAATATATTTTATCGCTTCACATATTAGTCTAACGTAAGAGCTCGTTCCCACTTGTCGGGTGTCGGATCCGTATATTAATCGGGGGTTCCAGTGGCAGAGTATTTTATATGAAGCTATTCATACTTGTCGGAAACCGATTTTGTGTCGGCGACGACAAGAAATGTCGGGTGTTTTGCCGGCCCTCTAAGCCCGGAAAACAATCGTGTCGGATCTCGCTCGCCTATGAGTACGAATGTCGCTATTCACATTTGTCAGATGTCGGTGCCGATAACCCTCTCCCCGCTACCCCTTGTTCTGTTCGTGACGTGCGTGCGCCTCGCATCCTAAAATAATTGAAAAACTTAATTTCGTCACTTCTCAATTCTGTTATTAAGTTCTGAAATGTTTCCAAACTAAATCTTTCCCACCGGATTGAGTGCACCCAATATTGTCTTTTCTGGGCTCTCTTTCTTTGTTTTCTTCTTAAATAATAATACATCACAACAAGAACTTCATCGACGTCCATCGTACTTAGTTGCTTTGTGTAGAGTGCTAAAAATTGGTATTAGCTTCAACCGTGGCCGACAACCGATTATTAACCGAAAGTGTGAACAAAGGCGATTAATATACGGATCCAACACCCGACAACTGGGAACGAGCTCTAAGACCATACAAAGTCACCCCGTAGCTTAAAGAATGCTAGGTATTTGACATGCAAACAATTTTTCGATATAATAACCTGGATTTAAGTATCCCCCAGTTTGATCAGGGGAGAGTCGGCTAGCAACACCATTGAGTCTGGTAATCATTTAATATTTTACTTCGGTGTTCCAGTGGAGAGTGGGGCAGCGGGTTCAGTTCCGTGGGGAAGACACCACCGGCACTGGCAGAAGGTGCTTAACCTCATCTGCACCAGGAAACTTGGAGCACAAGGTAACACAAAGGAATAAATAATATGTCACATTTATATGACTGATTCCTCGCCAAGCCGTCTGGCCAGCGTGGCGAGTGTAGGCCAAATTCTCCAGATATATATTCTGGAAGGCCCATCTCCAGCAGTGGAGGAAAATGATATGACTGACAATAGGGTACTTGACAATTTTTTTAAATGTGTATGAAATTGTTTTACTTAGGAATTCCTGGAAAAATACTTTATATTTTTAGAAATCTAATTTTAAATATCACGTACCCCATATCGACTTGGCGCTGTAAACTTTACAGTGAAAACACTGCCCAGCCAGATATAACATTTCATTTTCTTTATTTATACTTGTGTCTAGATCTTTTATATAGAATGAATCTTTAATTTTGAGATGCAGTATAAATCTTTCTGTTTTCCATATCAGGTACTGTGGCTGGAGGAACCATGGAGTTGTCTGGCAGTCACATTTCCCTGGCCTGCTTCCACGGAACCAGCTTCAAGGCCAAGTCCTGGGCTCTCTTCAGTCTCAAACTGCCCAGCATCAGTTTCGCTACAGAGGCTCAACATAGAATCAACGAGCTGGGTAAGTTTATTAAATAATTACTATTTGCATTGGCGGTATATTTACCAATTTTCCTTTCTTCCCCCACTTTTCATAGCACCACGCTGGATCTTTAGCCTAGCTTCAACATTCTAGGGGTGGAAATACGTTCAGACCTTTAACCACTGGAACTACATTGAGAGCATCACCAAAACAGCGTCAAAAAAGCTTTGAATATCGAACTCTCGAATCCCCACAGCTTCGCTGAGATGTGGCTTTTCTGAGCGTGTTCTACCGGCTATACTATGGTGAGTGCTCCGAAGAACTCTATAACCTAATCCCTCCCTCTCCATTCCGCAACCGAACTACATGCGCAGGTCAGAATATGCACCCACATACCGTAATCACCATCGCATGCATACTATAAATTTGGGGACTCATACATCTGTCGCACAATAAGGATGTGGAATGCTCTTCCAGCCTCTGTGTTTCCACTTTTCTATAAACTGGAATCCTTCAAGCGAAGTGTGAAAAGGCATCTATTCAAATCGGTGTAGTGTTAGGGATCGCGCCTTTGACATGCATGTCCGTTCGATTTGTTATCTATATATGCTATGCTATAATATGATATATTTAAATAGTAGTTTATGAAACTGTTGCATAATAAGGGGTATTATACACGAGTGTGTGTTTAATAATACCTAGTTATGTGCAGTTTTATACACTAATTGATCTACTCTCATACATTGGGATTGAACTTACTAAATAAAAGATAAAAGTTAAAAGAGTAAGAATATTAAGCAATAATAAATAAAATCACACGAAATGCTATACAACAAAACGTATTGAATGGCGCCAATTTATATTTTTTTGAAATGACCATGGTACAGAATACATAAGTCCTAAACAATGAAATGGCGCCAAAACCTAGCTACGACGGGCGCTGCCATAGACAAGTAAAAATTGGAATCAAAACTTTTTTGTAATGAAACCTTTGCCTTAATAAAAGTGTTATATAATATGTAGGATTCTATTTTTTAAATGAAATATAATATTATTTGTGTGAAAGTGTTATAAAGTGATTCTATTTTAAAATTTCAGCAGTATTTTTATAAAGTATGTCAATATAAATTCGTTTTGAAGTTTGTAATTCGCATTTTACGATATGAGAGTAGATAAAATCTATTATGTACAGACTTTCTTAAAAAACAAAATGAAACCTAATCTCCATTTCTTGACATGATGAAAGGTTGCAATTATTTGCCAAAGCTTTGTGACGTCACAAATGGCATCATTCCTCGCGCTCAGACTGCTCACGATATCGAGGTAGATCGCTCTGAGCGCTGTCAGTTGTTTGTCATTATGTCGCGCGCCATTTTCAAGTTTATTTTATATTAGGATTTATTTTTAGTTATAATAAATAAATAAAATATTGTAGTTCGTTTATACTGTTTGTATATTACTTCTAAAACAAACCTATAATTAATATTTAAGTAGGAAGTAAATAAAAAATGACAAAAGACCAAAATAGATTAATAATATTAAACGTTACACACACATATAAAACTGAAAAAGCCGAAAGATGTGGAAGTCGCAATTTATCATCATATACATTAAAAAAAACTATTCTGATATAAATAAAAATGTAATTTAGACTGTTCCGAATTGAAATCACGCTCTAAGCATCCAAATCGTGATATTTGATTCGGAACGACTGTCAGTATCATATTCATTCTAAGTGCTTTGAGCATGATTCGGAACGAGCCGTTTATGTTTAAGTGATATTGTATAAGATTTTGTAAACATGTTGTTGACTTGCTTAATTATATAAATATGTATGGTAGGATCCCAGGAGGTGCACGTGGTGCAGTCCCTGACGGCCAGCCTGGGCGGCGGCTCGGCGGGCGCGGGCCGGCTGGCCGTGGTGTGCAGGGTCTCCCGCTCCACCATGTTCCCCCCCCAGCTGCGGACCCTGGGGGACTGGGTGCACTACGCCTTCGCCGACAGCGAGATAGACGGTCAGTCACACACACAGACACACATAACGTCGCTTAGCAAACTACACTGCGTCGATATGTTTCATTTTACAGGGAGTGACAAAACATATTTTTAAAGTTGATTTAACTCCTTTGCATGCCTCGCTCGAACAATCCAATATTGTCGAAATATTTTTTAGGTCGGAGTGTACTTTTGAGAAATGTAATCTATTAACTTACTAGGAAATAAAACTACTGACATTTTGGATTTCTTTTCACTCTCAGATACCAAATTTTAGACAGACTATATATAATAGCAAAAACATAACGATTTTCCTCGACTTCACTAAAATAAAAAGAGAAATTTCTAAGCATTCCATGGATTCACCGTGCGGTTGCCGGGTCCATCGTGTGTGGGTAAGAGATGAGAAGAATGGTGACTCAAATGTGCGACTTTTTTTTTTTAATTTTATTTTTTAACTTGTTACAAAATACCCCGTAAAAATATAATTAATTATCTAAGACAAAAATATTGTCAACCCTAGTAAGCTGTCATGTCAGGGAACAAAAAATATTTAACAGAAATGCCTACGTACCTATTTTACCTAATAATTGTCTACTTTAATAGTTTTTCTATTTTTCATTCATAAATGTTTGCTACCTCAATACAAGGATGTCATTCAAAATTCAAAATAAAAATTCAATTTATTTCCATATGGTTCACATGTAACACTCGGATATTGTCAATTTTTTACAATATTATTAAAATAATAAATTAAAAGATTAAATTAAATTATGGATAGACCGAAATAAGTAAGTGACATTGCTGCCATAAGCAAGTACTGTAGCTTAACCTAAATTCGAGGCATTATAGCCGTGTCAACTTATAATCTAAATAATTATAACATACTTATACTCAAGTACTGGCTTCAAAAAATGTCCAGTTGGAAAAAAAATATGTTGTCAATTTCAAATCTTCTAAATGATATCCTACAGGTGTTTCAGGTTTTTTTTCCAACATATTTTTTGCAAAATAACGATGCTTTCTATTACGATATGATGTTATGCGTAGGCCATGAAGATAGGAATTTAAATCGTGCTCACGAACTGTATTGGCAACGATTTATCAATGGTAGACCCCCCACTGAACAGCGACGGCTGTGAAAAAATATATATATGGACTCGTTATAAGGCACGGGGCCTCTTTTCGGCTTTACGGGGTATTTTGTAACCCGGCATTAAGGGAATCATACAGTATTTGGTTGGGTAGGGAGAGAAGTAGAATGGTGGATGGTGAGCGTATTATCGCGCAATAGAAAAAAAAGGAGGCCTCCTTTTCTTAAACCAGCCTATTGTCGGTCGCAAGCCCGAGATACCATCCTTCTCATTTCTTACCCACACACGATGGACCCGGCACCCGCACAGTGAATCCATGGAATGCTTAGAAATTTGTCTTCTCTCTCTCTTTGTCTTCTTATGTCTCCAAAATGTCTGTAATTAAATTCTCCAGTAAGTTGATAGACAAAAAATACATTTTAAAGATATACTATTCATAGATTAGTTTTTTTTTACTAAAATCTTTATAAATCTATTATTCTCTGTCTAAAATTATGTATATGAAAGTGAAAATATGTCCAAAATGTACACTCAGACCTAAATATTAAAAAAAAAGCTGCATTGTGCGAGCGAGAGAGAAGCACAAGACTTAAAACGCTCTTAAGGAGAATACCACCTCTCTTTTGCACCTAGTATTTATTATTACACATTCCCAGTGAATAAAGAATTATGTTTTTAATATGAAAACATTGCAGCAATCGAGCTGTTTCCTTCACTGGAGACGAGCACTACAGTGGCCAAGACTCCAGCTCGACACCTGCGGGAGGTTATCTTCGCCCTCCCCGCCATGCAACTACACCTCCGCACACAACATGCGCAGGGAGAATTCCCGCCACAACCTCATGGTAAGGAAGACAACCACAATCGGAATAGACTTGTCAATTTTCCAAAATATGTTTTAATTCTTTGTGTATGTTTTGCAGAAGACAAGCCTGTGGTTGAGTGCAGTTTTATTACGGAATTTGATGACCACATCTTCGTGTCAGTGGACGCAGAGGCCTTCCTGTTTCTGCACGACCTTATCTCTTCCTATATAAAGGAGAAGGAGAGACTGGTCAGTATGTCCTAACTAATTGTATGTACCGGATATTCGAGAGAGAAAATATATCCGCTCTTGAACTTTTGCATAATTAAGTTTTATAATGTTTATGAAATTCTACAAAAAACCGAAATACCTCAATGACAAATTGGCTTTTCTCTCTTCTTTCCACGATAAATCTTTCCGTTCCTTCTCATTATTCCGGGTTTGTTTCGAATTCCTTGGCGGTTGTTGCTACAAATCTGTGGAACAATCTACCTATTAACATAAGGCAAGCATCTCCAAGATCATTATTTAATAAACTGATTTTTAACATTTTCTAAATAGCTCCAAACAAATTTTTGAAGTTGTATATATGTATGTTCATGTACAATGTTGTATATTTATTGGTATTTAAGTTATTTATATTTATAGGTCGATTAATCATATATAAATTACTTTTATATTTCACTCTATAGACATCATTGCCTCGACTGCTTTTAGGAAGTCTATTTTAGTCATACCAACACTATAATGTGTTGTGTGTTTCATTATTGTTCTTTATTTCATTTTTTATATTTTTATTTTTCACTACTAATTGATGTTTATTATTTTATTTTATGAATTTTGTTATTCTTTCACTGTTTAACCGATATTATATAACTTCTCATATTTTTTTGATTATTCACATTTGTTAACCTTATTGTTTTATACATTTTTTTTTTACATAATATTTTTAGTATAAGTATTTTTTTTTTTCTTCTTTGTATAATTTGTGGTCTACGTCGTTGGTAACGCATATAACAATTTGTTTATTTAAATGTACATATATATTTGTGTGTTACTGTTCGTTAAACTCAATAAAGAAAATTAAAATTATCTAAGTAGTATGTTTAATATTTAACTGTAACATTAGTATTCCTATCTAATTATTATGTTTGACTTACATTGTCATTGCACATACAGTTGTTCAAATTAGTCCCAAAGGTTTGGCTGTCAGAAAATGTCTCATTCTCATTGAAATAGTTTTTATTTGTAATGTTGTCGTCCTTTCCTAGATGCCAGGTGCAGCTCCCCGCCCCGCCAGCTCCGCGGAGGACGGAGAGAAGCCCCCAGTGCTGGAGTCTCTCACTCACGACTACAGGGACTACAGGTGTGTCACGTGGCATCTGGAACCCACTGTCAGGTATGTTACACAACCTTAATCAAAAAATTAAAAACAGGACATAACTCATAGTAGTTAGGATACGTTGAAGTGGTATACGATACTATTTAAATGACTGATCTTTGTGAAATAAAATATGTTAACAAAATTAATGGTGATGGATTGCCTGACGAAATAAGCTTAAATCTAAAAATAACACTACTTTGCATCAACTTGGGAAAATAACAATATAATATATGTTATTACACTACCTGATAGTGTCGTTTATAGGTATGAAATTGACAAACTTACTTTAATGTTTGACGCAACTTAAAAAAAAAAATACCGTAATTTTTTTCAGCATCTTGTAGTTAACAAACTAGCAATTCACCCTGTAACTTAAACATATTTGTTAGGCAAACCATCACCGTTGCATTTGTTAGTGTAAATTTTCATAGAATGTGGATTTCATTCGGTCTTGATCGGTGAAGGTCGTTCTTAGTACGGATCTTGTACTATGGTTTCGACTGCGTGTACGCTTTCGTACTTTCCCCAGACGTTTATAAGCAAGATTTAAAAGTTTATTAAAAACAGCGTAGAGGCTTAAACAATAGGCTAAATTTTTCGTTCTGTGAAAAGCCTTCGGCAATATATCGATTATAAATCAGTGTACAATATATAGAATGTGTCTAATATATTAATTACAAATTGTTGATATTTTCTTAAAAAATATTAAATTAGTATGAATCTCACTAATTGGTCAATAATTTAACGACTTGTGGTGCACCTCAAGGTTTAATTTTATTCCCATTTTTCTATATATAGTTCTAGACCTCTGCTAAAGATCCTTCCAAAATATATTGCTGAAGAACTTTGACAGGTTGTCGAGGTCCTCCTATATACTCGTATATCTTACTACCTTGAATATTAAACTATGTATTTTTCCTCTAGACTTCTATCATGGGGCGGTAAGTCCATCGAGCCTTACGGAGTGGACTACATTCTGCAGAAGTTAGGATTTAGCCACGCACGTACCACAATTCCCAAATGGCTACAGAGGGGTACTTTAGACCCTCTTGACAAAATCCTGTCTCTTGTTCTTCTTAGGCTAGTTCACGACAATCAACAGAAAACTTAAGATTTATAAAATGATATTCAAATGGATATTTTTTAATTTACTTGAGAATTTTGGTGATGTACTACGGTTGGTATTAATATGCATTACTTTCGAATGTTCACCTATACCCTTCTCGCTTGCACAATTCAACAATTTAAAGGTTTTTCAAGTTTAAGTGTACATTTTGAGAAATCTAGTCTATCAACTTTCTGGGAATTTTATATCCCAAAAAGTTTTTATAATGTTTGTGCGAGAGAGAGGGATGCAAAAGCGTTAATCCCATTTAATGTCATTTTAAATAATAATAATAGTTAACCAGTAAAATTCAGGAATGGTAGTATTGATTAATTTTATCAAATATAAAATATTTTCATAACACGCGATGGAAATAATTTCTAAAGTCATAATATTTGAAGACAATAAAGAAGAAGATGCAAATAAAGGATTTTTAAATTTAGATAATATAAGCAATTTAAGGTCACCACATAGGTTAAATAAGGTGGAATAGATATGCGATCCAAATAATAATTTACATGATTAAAGTTTCTTGTGTGTTGAATTCAATAATACATAACACAACAATAGAACACATAAAACAAAACTTAAAAAAAAAATGGTGTAAACAACACATATAATAATTTCCATACATTTATGCCTAATCAATCAATTATATATGTACAAGAAACTGGGATCATCTAAATGGACGTTAATTCTACTTAAATTAGCGACAATTATTAACTTTTTAAGACAGGAAGAGAAAACATATCTCGTGCGACAATAAGTGTTATCGGAACCCGATTGATGATGAATTTAGTTCTATTGCGTTTTAGGTACGTGTTATAATGTAACACTATGCGAAACACGCAATGGATAAAAGCTGTCAAGTGCTGGTAACTGATCGTCAATGGGTTTCTGCAACCCTATTCTGTTACCTAAGCGCAAACGTTATATAATGGAATCCGTCAACTAGTTACTATTTGCACGGCCGTTATCAAGGTCGAGCGCTTTTAGAGTTGAGAATTGAATAATATTTTGTAATTATGACGCAATCTCTGGGGTAAATAACGTAATCCACTAATAACGTTTGCGCTTAAGGAACAGAATGGGACTGCTGGTAGGACAATTGCTAAAATTAGCCTTAATTAATAAAAATATAGTTTTTGCAGCTTTATGAAGTTTATTTAGTGAATTAATAATCTAAATAAACCTTGATTTGAAGAAGGCAGCTAATATGAGCTGTTCTTAAAAATATTTATATGTGGAATAAAAGGTTTCAGACTGTAGCAACTTTGCATGTTCCTACTTTAGACTAATATGTTATTCTATTGATAGAAACAAAGAACTGCTTCCGTAGTCTAGCTGTTGTGTCTGTAGATTTTGACACGGACCTCCGCGTATACCACACTTTCCATTCCGAGTGTTGAGGAACTCTTTACTTTTAACAACTTTTTCATCTCCCAACTGAACCGAATTGTTGTGTTTCAATGTAGGGCTTAAATCTTTGAGCATACTCTCGGTGGTAAAATACTCTTCCTTGTTGATAATATCCACTTGGCTGCCATAGCTATGTTGAGGAACAAGTAGTTTCGTAAAGTCTCTATGACATAAGGTTGTCATAGAGACAGAAGACAGTCAAAATGTAGCATTCGGCAAAATGTCCTAATTTATGTTGTTAATTTTATTATATTTATTTACCACAGTTCAGTGTTTATTTCGGCCTTTATTTCTCCACACCGAGAGTCCCAGATCACGTGCAACAATGTTTGTGGAAGTGGTTGGATCCAATCGAAATAGTTCCACTATCTCATTGTTTTGTTCGTTGTCGTCATCAATCACATGTGGTCTTGCTAATAATAAAGGTATCACTAACTTTTTATCACGATAGAAGGCGCATGATAGATGGTATCTAATATAACTGTCAGTTGCATAGAAAAACTTGTATTTTTATTACGAAATGTATTATTTTCTGGATATTATGCCGAAGTGAGCAGCTTTTAAGTGTACAAATCGGGATTTCTAAGCGAAATCAAAGATATGGTGTGATCATAAATTGCCGTTCTATTAATAAAACCTTTTTTCCTTTTAAAGACGGTGTGCGCTTTCTTAATTCGTCTTTTAAGGTAGGTAACGTTAATTTAAATTACATTTTTCTGTTATAAAAATAAAAAAACTACAAAAACATTTTAAAATGATGCGACAGGTGTAAAACAAGGTACCATTGCCGCTAGCGACATCTACAAAAAGCTTTGCCTGATACACCCTATTCTGTACGTCGTCTTGAAACGGAGCCAGTTGCTCGAAGTCTTCGATAACGTCAAACACGCTCACATACGGCACTCGACGGCCAGGATAGCGTCTTATGTATTTATTGCGGGTTCAATTCCTGGTCAGGACATATACATTTATTTTAATATTTCTCGCGTTTGGTACGCTGGAGACCTCGACTAGCTTGCTATAGTAAAGTTGGCTAATCGTTTATCCGCTTCTTTTAAAAAAACGTGGTACCGACCACCCCAGACGGGATACGGTCGTGATGATACTATAGAAACAAATAACTTTTCCTAAGCCTTAGATAGTCCTTTATTTTCCTAAGTTGTCAAAAATGTAAATTTTATTTGGCTTCTCCATACAAATCTTAAAATAATTAGATTGTATGCAGAAGCCAAAAAAATTTCAATTCTTTCATATGGTTTTTAGAAAAAAGTTGTTTGTTTCTATTAATAGAATAACATATTAGTCTAAAATAAGAACATACGAACTCACGCGGTATAACTATAGTCAAAAAACTGTATTTTCATAACTAGCTAGCTTTTATTTTTATATGTATAAAGAAATGACAGTAGCTTCATATTCCGACTGATTAAAACCATGTAGGAACAAATTTAAATCCTCAACAGAAAAAATATTAAAATGAGGGTAGTGGTGTTTTTAAATAAAATAAATTTAGTTTTGGCATCTGGTAACCTTAGAGGCATTGATCTATTTGTTTGTACCGATTATTTAAGAACTTTAGCTTTTAAAAGAATATATTTTATTATGATATGTAATATTAATTCGATATCCTATTTATTCTTTGAGAAAAATTTTATTTTAATAATTCTAAAGTATATAACGTTTTTAGTTATAGAGCTTTTCATTGTTGGGCCATTTGACTACAAAATTTATTTATCATTTATGTACATAAATATAAATTCGTGGCTGTAAAAAGTCCGTGTCAACTCACAATCTAATAATAATAATATTTATGTACATAAATATAAATTCGTGGCTGTAAAAAGTCCGTGTCAACTCACAATCTAATAATAATAATATTTATGGACATAAATATTAGTTTGTGGCTGTAAATAGTCCGTGTCAACTCACAATCTAATAATAATAATATTTATGGACATAAATATAAGTTTGTGTCTGTAAATAGTCCGTGTCAGCTTACAACTAAATGAGTATATATTTTATGACAAATAAATTGATGAAGTCGTGGCTATTTTGGTGACATGCGAGTAGTTACAACTCAAAAATTCTAAAGTCAAATGTCAACAATGGAATACTTATATATCAAAAAATCTCAAGACACTCAAAATAGTGTCTAATTGTTTAATGATTTTATCCAAAGTGTAAATTTAAGATTAATGTTAATTTATTTTTACCAGTATTTTATATCCAGTAAAGTTAGATTTAGATTTTTAAATAGATATTTAAGCATGTAGTTGCGATATTTTTGTCGCAAATGTCACATCAAGATACGTCAATTGAATTGGTTCAGTAGTAAGCATAATAGCAGCTGGTTTCTGAAAGAAAGATTAAAATCTATGTTTAATATTTTGAACTTGGACAAATTCAAATTTATTTATTTGTTTGAGACACAGGTTATGTTGTTCGACTAATTAATAAATGTGCACCACTGTGCTCTGCTTTTAAAGCATACAAATATTATAATATTGTATAATCTTAAGTTTGATAATCATTTCAATAGTTAACAATATTATAAAAAATATATTATATACATATATATAAGGGAATAGACATGTCACAAGTTTTATAAAAAGTCATTAAGTATTCATTTGCACTATTAATATAGTCAACAATTATTATTTGGTCTGGCAACTTATATATAACTATATATATCAAATAATGCAGTCTTGTATACCATGGGATATATTTTATTGTTCATTCGAGCACTACTAAAGTCACGGTAATAACGCAAGTTAGATCTCCTAAATAAAGCAACTTTATAAATATATATATATATATACAAGTTGTTACTTTATAATTTTAGCTCAGAGTGATCCACCTCGATATCATGAGCAGTCTGAGCTGAGTCATTTGTCGCGTGTAAAGTTTTGTCAATACAGTTTATGCATGTGTCGGAATAGGTTTAAGCGAGCTGTAGTCCTATTCTGTTATTTAAGCGCAAACGTTATATAATGGAATTCGTTAACTATATATATAACGCTATTAAAGTTGATATTTGCACGACTGTTGTCAAGGTCGAGCGCTTATAGAGTTGAGAATTGAATAATATTTTGTAATTATGACGCAATCGTAACTGCCTCCGTGGTCTATTTTTAATTTTTAATTTTAAGTATTCTGTAAGTAGGCATAGGACAATAAATATAATGTATTCTGCGCTTTTACATGTCAAAAAAATTAATCAATATAACGAAAAGCTTATTTTCTGGGAAATAGCTTGTATTTGGAGCAGCACATTACAACCCAAATATACATAATTATAATCTTAAAATTATAGCTGCTGTAAATAGGCATTGTCATATAATAAACTAAGACATACACAATTATAAAATAAATACACCAAGGATTATAGCTGCTGTAATGAGGCATTGTCATACTACAAGCTAAGACGAAAACAATTATGAGGATGTCACTAAGATTATAGCTGCTGTAAAGTGGCATTGTCATACTATAAGCTAAAACATTATTAAAATGTCTAGCGGTTAAGTCCGTGGATTTAGACTCGGAGGTACCGGGTCCGATTCCTGGTCGGTACACATAATAAATTTAATTTATTTGTGATATTTCTCGCTGGAGACATAGTAAAGTTGGCTAAATGTGAATCCGCTTCTATGTAAGCGTGGTTTCTGACCATCCCGGAAGGGAAACGGTCGTCATGGTAGATAGATAAATCTCTGACGTAAATAAAATAATAAAATCCACTAATAACGTTTACGACTAAGTAACAGAATAGGAGTGGACAGGTTGTCGTGTCTCGGAACGAGCGCTTTGTGTGGTATGAGTCCTTTCAGCTAAACTTCGTAACATAAGGACTGGACAGGTTGTCGTGTCTCGGAACGAGCGCTTTGTGTGGTATGAGTCCTTTCAGCTAAACTTCGTAACATAAGGACTGGACAGGTTGTCGTGTCTCGGAACGAGCGCTTTGTGTGGTATGAGTCCTTTCAGCTAAACTTCGCCAATCACTTGTCTTATAGTCAAAAAGGGGAGCCTTCGATATGCCAGAGATCTCCTCGGAAACTGAAGGTCAGTAAATAAAAAACTAATATTTTTACAATAACCTGATTGATAAATGTCATCGAAATTGTGTTGTACTTTTTGCATTGAAACAGTGTTCTTTAGGAAAATATCTGTGATTATAAATGATAATGATTTATTTTTTAAATTTATTGCGTCTCAAAATTGGACTTCTTAACAATTTAAAGTTTTGACAAAACCAAATTAGTTCAAACTTTGTTAAAAGGAGCAAATATGTTTATAGTATAATCTAGAATCAAAATTAAAGAACTACGTATTTTTTTTATTTTAATTACTCAGTAATAAAATCTTAAGTTACGGCCCAGAGAATTGAAAGTCCTAAAAATATAGCCAATCA
Source organism: Tinea semifulvella (assembly GCA_910589645.1). Classification (NCBI taxonomy): domain Eukaryota; kingdom Metazoa; phylum Arthropoda; class Insecta; order Lepidoptera; family Tineidae; genus Tinea; species Tinea semifulvella. The sequence continues at coordinate 10,173,572 of OU342610.1, forward strand.
TATGGACCCTAATCAAGTAGGTAGCGAGAGGTCGACGATCGCGCGAACGTTGACTTACGTAATAGTTTTTCTCTCTATTTCGTCTCAACTGCCTCCGTGGTCTAGCGGTTAAGTTCGTGGATTTAGACTCGGAGGTACCGGGTTCGATTCCTGGTCGGGACACAAAAATATTTATTAATGTAAATAAATACATTTAATTATTATTTAATTAATTTGTGATATTTCTCGAGTTTGGTACGCTGGAGACATCGACGAGCTTGCCACTTGTCATGATTGGCCTATAGTAAAGTTGGCTAAATGTGAATCCGCTTATTCATAAGCGTGGTTTCTGACCACCCCGAAAGGGAAACGGTCGTGATGATACTTTACTTTACTTTTTCGTCGTTCAGCTGTAACCGAGGTCATTTAATAATGTTTAGTTTTTCGGACAATGATTTTGATGATTTCAAAGGTCACCCATGGGGTTGCAACTTCAAAATCATTGGGAAAACGCGAAATAAATACTTAAATTGTTCTCCTCGAAGATATTTTAAAGTTAACAACATTTATATAAATTAAACTAAGATTATATATTTACATTGAACATAAGTTTATAACACACATTAGGTAATAAATAAAAATTTGGCAGATACTAAAATAAATATATGTTTTTTTTTTACATGAACGCATCGTAACGTTATTTTGCTGTCATCTGTAGTGGAAACCTTTATCTAAAAATACCAATTTTAATAGCGTTTTACACTGACAGTTCCGTCATTTAAGGGATTCCACAATATAATGTTGGCGCTTAAGTAACAGAATGGAGCCCCATTCTTTTTATGAAATAAAATAACGACATTTAGAGGGTAGTTGTTATAAATATTGTTGTTTATTTCTCTGACTAAAATTAGGTAAGTCTATGAAGGTAAAATATTTTTTATAAAATGTTCGGGTCTGATTCGAGGCTAGGAAAATATTTATTTCATAATATTCTAAATCATAATCCAATTTTGAGACGCTTTACTATCTTTAAGGCCAGTATTTTATTTGCTAGGTAACATTTATACTCCTTTCATTTTTTCTTTTCACCAAAGCTCTTGATTTTTATATATCTTGATAAAGTCATTTAAATATCTAAATATGATTGAAAAATCATTTCTTGATTTTTACTGTCATTTTTGTTATTTGTAATGTGACAAATGAAATACTGGTCTAAAATTTAAGGTATTTTTAAGTAGTTTTATGTTGCGTTTTTAGTATTTTGGTGAAATTGTAAATATAATTATAAAGGTGATATCAATACATTTTAGATGAAATTATTTTGTTTTATTTCTTCTCTCTATCCCCGTGTTTGACTTAGCTGAATTTTGTTTTGACAGACGCTCGGGTAGCTTTCCAAGCGCTTTGTTTTTGATGACGTCAAATAACCAAAGACAAGAACGCGGGTTTACAGCGAATAACGTCAGTGATTTTACAGAAAATGCTATTTATTTTCGGTTGGTGCAATTAAAGAAAATTGTCCATGGTCAAAATGTTGGAAAATTCAGCAGCATTTTTTTTTCTTTTATTACCATCGTCGTGTTCTGTTTTATTTTTGCATTGTCAACATTATTTTTATATCGATTAATTTTTATTATTATTTATTACCATTATCGTCGTGATCCGTTTTGTTTTTTAACTGTACAAATATCGGTTATAATATTGTTTTTAATAATTTAATTGTATAAAAACAACAACCTCAGGATTCTTATATAAAATTGACATCGGATTATATACAGCCAGAAATTAAACTTCAATTTTATGAATTTCATAATTTATTTGAGTACACAAACTTAATAACTAAATAGTGACTACATATTCATTAATAAGAATATAAAATTACATATACAAGTCAGGGCCAGTAACTCAATGCTGTCTTATCTTTCAACTTAATTTAAGAAGCTTACAATATTAGTTCACCTTGAAAGTAAAAATTGGCATTTGACATCATTGCAAATGGCACATACTTTCAATGAGAACAACAAATAGGTGGTAGGCGGACTGAAGGTGGTAATTTGCCCAGTCTGCCGGGGCGGAGAAGTATCCACCGTTCGTGCCGATAAACCCAGTCAAGCCGGCATAGTGTTAGGGACTGATGTCAGTTTATCTGATTCCAGTTGCTAACATTCATGGACCTTGCCACTTAACATTAGGTGGGCGCAAGGTCACATGTGCTAATATATAAAAAAAAATTACTGAAATAACTTAACAACAAACCAATCACTATTATCAAAATTTTAATCATCGTTTTGCACCCAGCCTTCAAACACTAGGGTCCGAATTAATAGTAGTTGCTCCGCCAGTGCTTAGGACGAGCCATTGCTTTTTATTGTTTTTAGAATAAAAACTGTCTATTTATTTATTTAAAAAAATATCACAGCTTATTATATTAAACATATAAACAAAGTAGCAATAGTGGAACACAAGCCAAAGAGATTTTATATTATTTAGACAAAACAATCAAAACAGAAATAAGAGAAAAATATAGTAATTAAATTTAAATTAATAGTGTAATTGAACTGTTACTAGCAAAAGTAAAAGAAAAATAATAATAATTAATAAGTGAAAACCAATAGGTTAATGATTATTTACCTAAGATAAAAAAATGAATGAATGAGAGGCAGGAGTCACTTTGACAGTTCTGAGCAATAGCTCGTGCTAAGCACTGGAGGAGCAACGAATATTACTCCGGACCAGCAGCCCTATTTTGGTACTTAAGCGCCAACGTTATATAATGGAATCCGTTAACTATATATATATCACGCTATTAAAGTTGATATTTGCACGTCCGTTGTGAAAAAAAAAAGCGTTTATAGAGTTGAGAATTGAATAATATTTTGTAATTATGACGCAATATCTGACGAAATAACGAAATCCACTAATAACGTTTGCGATTAAGGTTAGTTACCAAGTATTGAGTCACCGGCCCTTATAACCAAAGCCGCAGTAAAGCAGCGAATATTATTTTTAAAGCTTTTACAATACAAATACAAAAATAACAGGTGCCGGCAGATAACTCGAGCGCTGGATACATGTGGGCGGAGCATCAGCACAGTCATGGATTAAAAGTATATCTCTCCCAGTGTGGTCAGAAACCATGCTTATAAAGAAGCGGGTTTTTAGCCAACTTTACTATAGGCCAGTCGTGACAAGTTCTCGAAACCCACAATTTTTTTTTTTTCTGCTGGACCACGAAGACAGAAGAAAAGTTTATATATATATATATTTTTTTAATTAATATAGTATTACAAATAAAAACAAGATTTAAAATATATTTAATTAAATTTAATTTAAATAACATAACTCCGCCTACAGACTGTTTTATACAATAATTTCGTTTTTTTTTAATTAGCTCTCTTTGTCATAAAATTATATACTTTTTGTTTATCTATCTATATTATCTATTTTAAGCCAATTCTGCGTAATTTCAGTCTGGAAAAAGCAACCGGATGACTTGGTATTTGGCTTCCTAAGGCAATTTGGAAACTCATAGCCCCAAAATGGACGGAATATTAGTGGTCAAAAATAAAATAAAAATTTAGAAATGGAAAGATAGCATTAAATACGCGTACTGTTTAAAAAAATAGTATTGTTTAAAAAAATGTCATCCGAAACGACGGTCGGATTGCTAAATCGATAAAAAAAGCTTTGAGAAAAAATCTTGTTTTTGTGTAGAGATGCTATAAAAATAATTGTCACCCGTTTCTACTGAGATAATTCGAGATATTTTAGTGGCGAAAATGGTTAATTATCTAAATGAATCATAATTGGAATGCTTGGAGAACTTTTAATTTATTTCTTTTTGATTACTATTTTTTTTTTTCATTTTCCATTATTTTACTATATTATATGTATATTATTTAGTTGTATTTGTTATATAGGTATTGTTTTTAAGCTTATCCCTATTATTATTATTATTTTTTGCAAAATTTATGTTTAATTAATATTGTGCTGGCAATATTTTATAAAGTGCTGGAATGTGTAACTTTTAGAATTGTTGTAATTATGATTTAAGATCTGTATGTTTCCTGAATAAATAAAAATATAAAATGAAATAAAAAAATTACGATTTTTACTCGTTTTATTTCAAAAATCATAATGTTAAAAACGGATGACGTTTTTGATACATGTTCTCAGAGGGTCGAACTATAATATGTATCAATGTCAACCTTTTATTGCGATCAGACGGACTGCATACCTATGCAGTTGAATATATCGACTGCGTGCGGTCCGTCTGATGGCAGCCTAACATTTAGCCTCATTGTTGAACCTCTAAAGGGGTTGATAATATTGTCGCTGTCCTTTTCAATTTTCTTAAAATTTTCAAGACAAAAAAGTATTCAAATAGCCTCAGGAACTCAAATCCAAGAGTCGTCCGGTTGCTTCGTGTCGCGAAATTACACACCATTGCCTTGAATATATCTACTGGTAAAATGTTGTTTTAAACAAAATCGAATAAGTAAATATAATAGACATCAATAAGCACAAAAAACGCGTCTCAATTTCCGGCCAGCGCTCTTCTTATCTGCCGGCAACTAATTGCTTTAGAAAAATGGCATTGTAATGCATATAAATTGATCCCTAACTATATTTATTGCACAATATTATGGTGTCATAATATAGAATTAAAATAGTTGTCAAGATTACGTCTAAGAGCGATTTTCATCGACCATGCGAGTGAGAATATATAGATATATCAAGACAACTTATATATAAAAATTAATGTCTGTGTGTATGTCCCCTATGCATTTCAAAACTACTTGACCGATCGGGATGAAACTTTGGGAATATGTTGTGCGAACATCGAGGAAGGTTTCTGACATAGTACTACTGTTGTCCGATAGGAGGGAAGTATCCACCGTTCGTGCTGATTAACCCAGTAAAGTGTATCCACAAGTTTCGGGATCAGGCTCGAATTGCCGTCATCCCCAGTCAAGCCGGCATAGTGTTAGGGACTGATGTCAGTCATGAGTGTCTGATTCCAGTTGCTAACTTTCATGAATAAACATAAAAAAATAAAAAATAAAAGGTGGCTTAGCGATTCGACTGATTGAGGCCTCCGCCAAGTCCTCTGGCCGCCAACCCAAGGACCCCCGGACCCTACCTCTGCCACCTCCTCCGTTCCAGTTGCCGCCGATCCAGCCGCCGCTGTCTTCGTCCTCCTCCTCCATTTCACCCTCGATGGCTTCCCCGCAGACCCCTACCCCTCAGGTTGGGTCTGCTGCCGTCGAGTAGACTTTTTGCTTCGCATGCTTGCATGACGCGGCGAACGAGTGCCTTCACTCCGTAGCCACGACTCAGACTTAGCTGTAAAGGCACGCAGGGCCAACAGTGAGATAGAGACGGTTTATAGGATTTTAGTCCGTAGGCGCCCTGGGGCTTCACTAGGAAGCTTCACGGATGAGTCGGGCATGCGACCTCCACCCGCGTTGGCCCTTCAGGCAGGGGGCGTATCATTGATGATTTATTGATTCACCGTCTTTAAAAAAAAAATCGCTGATTTGTGAGGCATACCGACCAATGCTGCGCCAGCCTGGCACTACCTTCTGGCCAAGACTAATAGGGACAAGATCCAAAGTCAGCAGAACATATCGCTCAGAGTGGTCCGTGCGTAATTCCGTCATAGCTCGAGATCTGGAGATGCCTGCTATTGAGGAATTTGTCGTCGGCCTGACTAGACGAATGTCTTCCAACGGGAGACCGCTTCCTAGAGAAGTGCTTCTGGAGAGCTGAAGTAGTCGACCCTAGACCCCCTGAGTTCGTGAGAGTAACACCAGTAACAGTGCCCAGCACCAAACGTGCATGAATTACTAGGGAAAACGGGGGAATGTCCCCATCCCCAACCCAGGCTCATTAGCCATCCGGATCTGGACGACCCCACTGTCTGTGTGTCGCATACCGACCGAGGGTACATTCATTGACCGTCAGGCGGTACGAAGTTCGCCATGGACTCCAAAATCCATTATAGACTCAATTATTAAATATTAAATTATTACACATAATTTGAAGATAATTTTAAAATAAGTTTGTAAAAAAAGTTCTGACAACTTTTGTAACGGGCTGATTTCCATATTCCACATGCTTTTACACTAAAAAAAATAGATTTATGCTTATCTGGATCTGGATCTTTATTTCGTTAAATTAGGTTTCGCATGGAGATCGCAGTACACGCGTAAAATAGCAATGCTTTGATTTGTAAAAAAGTTCAATGGTATAATCCGAATCTTCGTCGCATGTAGTGTTGCCCAAAGCAAGACCTAGACTTAGCTAGTCTTGGTCTTGGACTCCTAATCTTGGTCTTGGTCTTGGACTCCTAATCTTGGTCTTGGTCTTGGACTCCTAATCTTGGTCTTGGTCTTGGACTCCTAATCTTGGTCTTGGTCTTGCGCAAGAGTCTCACAAGACTTTTACTCTGACTCAATTTATATTTTATTTTCCAATTGTACTAAGGAAATCTCTCTCCGCGATGTCTCCAGCGTACCAAACTTAAGAAATATCACAAATAAATTAAATAATTTATTGTGTCCCGACCAGGAATCAAATCCTGTACCTCCACGTTTAAATCCACAGAATTAACCGCTAGACCTCGGAGGCAGTAGGTATACGTAAGATTTATGTATACTAAAATAAAATTATTTGCAAGTTCCAAATACCTAAACGTCTTTTTTTTTCTTTTTTGGTTCTCTTCTCCCGATGGATGATGAATGAGATGATAGGGAAGGCAAAGGGTCTAGCCCATACAACCAAGTCTGACGTAATATATCTTTGTTTTTCATGAATTAATGAGGTCATCATCGAATTCCAGATGCTGCAGAATTTGATGCTTTTCTTGGAGTCACTCGCGGCACCATAGCTCAAACACGTCGGGTAAAATATGGGAGTTGACAGCAAAAAATTAACTGCAACTTGTGCCCCATATTTAAAGTCAAATTTATCGTTTTCCATAATTATTCACATTGTAGCACATTATTAAACAAAACAACACCACTTTTGAGCAATAATATCCACAGTAAATTACTTTACAAAACAAAAACTTGCACTTGACATGTCCACGCAAAATGGCGCGAAAAACTCCTTTTTTTTTATTTAAAATTCCGGACACGACGCAATTAAAATTTATTGAAAACCTAACCCCAAAAAAAGTAAACAATTTAGCATAATTTGGAAAAAAAGTCTGTGCAAGAGTCTTGCACAAGACCAAGACTAGGGTAGTCTTGGTCTTGCAACCATATCAGTAGTCTTGTCCTTGGTCTTGCAAAAATTTGGAAAAAGATTGGGCAACACTAGTCGCACGGACCTGTCTCATTTGATCAAAAAGCAAAATGTTGCCACTATATAAAATATAAATCTGCAAAAACGTTGAACTCTTAAGACGCTTGAAATTTCATAGTGTTAATGTATGGAAAAGTTCTGGGTAAAGTCATATTCTATGGTTGGGATGACAGTCTGCACGAACTTCAGGAACACTATGAGGTAGGAATGGACTCCCATCTCTCCTCCGCTTTCTGTTACCGTTTCTATGATCTTTTTCATGACTTCTGCATGTCTGTAAATAAAAATAATTTCATATACTTGCAAAAACTGAGTTACGAGTATGTTGAAGCAGATAATTTATTATTAACTTCACATGGGTGTAATAAATTTTAAATGTCTATAAGCTGATACGGCCTCTTCACAGCCACAAATTAATTATTAACTTCATATGGGTTTATAATTTTAAATGTCTATAAGCTGATACGGCCTCTTCACAGCCACGAATTAATCATTAACTTCACATAGGTGTAATAAATTTCAAATGTCTATAAGCTGATACGGCCTCTTTACAGCCACTAATTAATTATTAACTTCACATGGGTGTAATTAATTTTAAACCTCTATAAGCTGATACGGCCTCTTTACAGCCACAAATTAATTATTAACTTCACATGGGTGCAATAAATTTTAAATGTCGATAAGCTGATACAGCCTCTTTACAGCCACAAATAAATTAATAAATTGACATATTATTATATATATATAAAATAATATTAGGTACCTAGTTGCAATTAAAAACCTTCACATAGTGGCATAGATTTACAACACCACCATTCCCGTATGTATAGAGTATGTCTTCAGTCACGGTTTCGATACCAACTCCAGCAGTGAAGCTCTATGACTCATGTTCTAGACGCTGTGGTGATGAAGTCTGACCTGCAAGGATGTACGGAGGCCATGCTGGGTCCGGAGACGTGCGGGTGTGTCTCCATCGTCACGGTCTTCTTGGCGTGGTCCTGAGACACGTCTTCATACATCTGGTCCACTGTCAGCGACTTGCGGTTCTAAAATACCACCAATTGGCTACATGTCAATTTGTCAAAATGTGTAAAAATATTTACTTATATATTTCATGTGGTCTAAATCGCCTTAAAATTTACCGTAATTTTTTTTTTATCTTGGAAACGTTGCAGTTAGACATGGCTCCCGGATGACGTCACGTTCTTCATGTTCGACTTAGCGCTCCAAGTGCTTTTTTTTAAATTAATTTCGCTTTGCTTTGCTTTCAAGCCGAACACGGTCTTCGTATTATTAAGTGACGTCACTCACGCTGACTAATATTTTTAAGGTAATGTTTAAGTACATCTATGTATGAAATTAAATAAATGTCACAAATGAAATTATCAGGAACGGAAGACTCAGCTTTACGCAGGGGAAGTTGGTGCAAGAGGATTTTTTGCACCACTAGCTCTATTGGGCATAAGCCGTCAATACATTTATGGAACGAGCTTCCAAGACGGCATTATAATAAATAAAATATAAAAATACATAAAAAAGTAGGTCTGTTTTATAAACCAGCCTATAGTCAGTCGCAAGCCTGAGACACCATTTTCTCCTACACACAATAAACCATGCTAAGAAATTCGTCTTTCTCTCTAACACACTCATGACAGAACTTTACGTTCTTCTTCTAACTCCACGCTCTCCTTCCCCACACATCACACCGCATTCGTTTCCAAGTCGTTTGCGGTGGTGGCTGTGCATCTTTGGAACCAGTTACCGGTGGACATCCGTCAAGCTCCAAATAGAACACTATTTAAGAAACTGGTCTATGCGCACTATTTAAATTTACCATAAGCTTAATACACTCTCTGCTATATTTATTTCTCTCATTATAGTCATCATATAGTAGGTATATTATATTTATGTATATTCATAGAACGTATGTATGTAGTTTTATTTGTATGTATTTGTGTATGTATTAGTATGTAAATAAGTATTTATTCACTAGTATATATTGAAGTCTAATATTTTTCTATTAGTTTTGATAGCACCTGCCTTATCTCGTCGTAACTGCTTTAGTTGTCCCAAAGGTTTGACCAGTATAGAATGTCTAGCGGCATTAGGTCCGCCTTTGTACTTTGTGCAATAAAGTTTATAATAAATAAATAAATAAATAAGACACGTGTTGTAAATGCTGTAATATAATGATGCATTACCTCGTCATATCCAATAATCCAGAGCCTGGGGGTTTGATAGTACTTGTCGTAAGTGATGTGGAGGTCATAGGTTCGAGTCCTGACTATCTCGTCACCATCCACTTTGGGTTTCTTTTCGGGTTTGGACTCCTTTCTTTGGGCTAAGTCTGTGGACTAAACTTAAATTTAGGGACGTGGACAGCAAAGAAAAATGTAGATTTCAATATAAATTAATTCTTTATATCCCTAGAACTATAAGCCATTTTACATTGCTGGACTATCATTTAATACATTAAAGCCAAATAACAAAATAAAATATTATAAATAAAAAAATACTTAAATAATAAAGACGTCCCATAAGAGACAGTTCCAAGGAAACTGGAGACAATTCCTCTTTGTATAGCGATTTGTACGTTGGCAGAAATAATTGCCAGCCCTCCTGTCTCCAGACCTTCGGCCGCTTTGACAACTCCTTGGCCAGGCGCTTGGCTGAGGGTCCCCATAGGCCCATCGTCTCGGCAAACTCGTAACCTCTACCGAGGTTGGCGTATTTGCGTAGCTTGAAGTTCTCAGCATGAACCGCCGCACTTCCCGCGCTTGACGAGGTTGCCAGGATGTGAGATGGAGCTAGTGTGTCTACACACATCTTGCCATTGGGTTCTAGGATTGATGGCAAGAGCATGATGTCGTTGTCGTTGACGCAGAATGCGGCCAGCACTGCTATCACAAAGTACTTGAAGTACTGAATTTGGAACCGAAACATTGGGGCATGCAACTGACCAGGCATCTCTGGTTATAAATAAAATTCAATTGAACAAAAATAACTTGATCTAAGAAGCTCTGTAGTCAGTAATTTATATCTTAATAGTGGATGGGAAGTGTGTCATGTTACTCAATGAAAAATGGCACAGGCCCTACAGAGAATGTCCAGTCTCACACACAATGTAGATAGAGGTAGAAATTTTTGTTAGGAGCAGTATTACAAACAAAACAGCTTCTGATGTTGTGTGTAAACAATAGGACTTTTATTTGGGATGAAAAACAATATTTTCCAGTTGGTTTCAAAGATGTTGACGGAAAGACATTTTTTCCTATCAAAAACTGTGGGGTCATTATCTGATGATTTATAACTATTTCTGTCTCACCGGGTCCACCTCGTCCAGCAACCCTGACTCCTGAAACTCCTCCATGTCCGCGGCCTCTCCCTCCTCCTCGTCTCCCTCTCCTTCCCCAGAGTCTTCACTTTCCTCGGCTGCGTCCAATGTCATATCACATACCTGCAAATACATCCCCATTAAAGAGTCTGGCCCTAGGGGCCAGTGTAGTCCAAATTCTCCAGGAATTTCTGGAAGGCACATCTCCAATAGTGGGGCCTAGGACTCTGTGTCTAGGGTCTGTGATGATAAACCTATTTGAAAGCATAACTGTTCCCTATCCCTAAACTATCGTCAATTGTATTTGAATAAGGAGAGAATTATCATATATTATATAGAACCAATTATTTAGGTCTAATCGTTTTGCTTTGTTGAATTTGGTTTCTTAATCTTTATTGTAAAGTAGAAAACCTTGGTGAAAAAGACATTGGTGATATTTCAAACCACCCATAATATCATCAAAACTCAAAGTTCAATGTTTTCATATTTTAATAAACTTTTTATTAATATATTAGTAGGTTTAATTATGAGTACCTTGTCTTCTACGGAGATGGCTCCAGTGTTGTCGTAGTGATGAGTGTCGACCCAGCCTCCATCTTCATCATTCTCATCCTCAATCACCTTCTCCTTGTCCTCACTGTACTCTATCTGAAAATTAATTGAATTAGATTATTATTATTGATCAATAGGCAAGCAGCACATTGCTGATATGCCTATATCAAGCACTGGTGTAATGTTTTTTAAATTGTCAGTTATCACCATAGTCTATTTCGATTGTCACTAGCCACTTGTCCAGTTTGTTTTTAAAAGTGTTTACAGTTGAGGACTTTAATATATCTTCTGGTATTTTGTTCCACATATTTACAACTCTGTTATTCATGAAGTGATATCCTATATTTGTATTGCTGGATTTTCTCATTAGCTTCATTGCGTGGTCACGACGGTAATGAAAATTTCATTTCATTGTAATATTTATTGTTTTGTATTGATTCTAGGAGAGTAGTGTTTGCATTCCAAATACACTTTTGTTAAATATATTTGTGATTGTATGCATCACTGTTGCTGTGCCTCAGAGATCACGTTAAGCCGTCGGTCACGGTTCCACTAATACCAACTTGTGGAATTATTAATTATGTCACGAAAATTTATATCACACCCTTGCAATCCCATCCCAGCGCAGCATGGCAAGTGTAAGCCAAATTCTCCAAATATATATATATATATATTTGGAACGCCTCTGTCAGTGGAGGTCTAGGATTCTGTGTTCTAGGGGCTAATGATATTGGTTCTATTTTTTTTAATTTTATTATATTATTACTGTCTTTTTATTTTCAATTTTTACCAAAAGTACAAATTATTGACTGCATGCTAAAAAATAAAAAAATAAGCCCTGTTTTATGAATAAATAAACTTTTCTTGTAAACCCATACTATACACTAATACCTTTTTCACCAACAAACCTTAATGATTTGGTAAGATATAATGATGTAAAAAACAAAAACAAAATATTAGAAATGTCAAAAATAAATATAGCAACTACAACTACAAAGATTTTTTGTAAAATCCTGATATACTAACTTGTTTACAGCGTCTATAGCAGGGCACATTTCTGGTGATGAGGTACTGCTTATCAGGAGGCAGGTAGGAACGAAGACGTGACTCTTCACCAGCTGCCCACTGCCAGGTGGGACAGTGGTGGACCAGATGCTCACCTGCAGCCACAAACTCTTCCGGAGTCAACACTCCTGTCTCATGGAACTTTGATTCCTACAAAGAAAACTTTTTGAAAGCGGATTCACATTTATAAAAAAAAAACTAGGCCAAACATGACAAGTGGCAAGCTTGTCGATATCTCCAGCGTACCAAACTCGAGAAATATGACATATAAATTAAATATTATTTAAATGTATTTTTTGCATTAATAAATATTTTTGTGTCCCGACTAGGAATCGAACGCGGTACCTCCGAGTCTAAATCCACGGGCTTAACCGCTAGACCATGGAGGGCCTTTTTTTTATTTTATATACTATCACAACATGTGACCCAGCTCCCACCTGATGGTAAGTGGCGCGCAGGGTCCATTAATGTTAGCAACTGGAATCAGACCCTCATGTCCGACATCAGTCTCTAACACTATGCCGGCTTGACTAGATGCCTTTTCACACTACGCTTGAAGGACTCCAGGTTATAGGAAAGCCTATCTACTATACAGTACAGATGGAGTATATAATTTGTAGTTCAATAATTCTTTATAATTATTATTATCTTTATTTGAGACAGATGTTTTGCGTATAAATCCATAAGGTACATTGTACTTAAAAGCGTGATATCGTCGCTTCGAACAACACGGCAACGCAATGCCCTCATTAACAAGTTCATGATCTATTTGAGCTGTAAACAAAGGCAGTAATAATGATTGAACATGAATAGCGAAGGAGATAAGAAGGTACCTTTAAAACCGGTGCTAAATAACTGGCCACGCCGAGCGCAGTGCCTTTCACAGAATTTATAACACTTTGCATGATAGCCAGGTTAAGCTACGTGCGTTTAATTAAACTACAGAAGGCTATTTTTATTAATAAACGGTTTAAAAATGCAAAAATCAGCGCCCCACACAAGTAGAAAATCCAATTTTGACAGATTTTGTTATAAAATTTTGAATTATTTTGTAGGCTTAAAAAAATATTTCTTAAATCCATTACAATATTATTTAAATGTGGTAGTTACCTATTATTTATTTTTATTTAAGATGTACCTAATAATTAATAAAAATGATAAATAACAATAAGAATAAAATTTAATTTAATATATAAATTCTAAAATACTACATGCTCTGTTACATTTGATATCCATAAGTCTATCTCTTTCAAAGAATTCCTTTTCTTCAAATAAATATTTATTATCATGCGCCATGCGGATTGTTTTTTTTTTTGAACGCATCTCCTGCGAACAACAAATGACATTTTTTTCCAGATTATTTTACAAATTTATCGATAAACGCGAAATGATAAGTTTTCTTCTTGGGCTAAGATAAATTAAGAAGTTGATTGAATAATAGCAGCTAATAAAGATGGAGGATGTTCTGAATGAAGTAGTTTCCTCTGAGGACTTGCAGGTGTGTAAATATGGTAGATGTTTTTGTGAGTCATCTAGTAATTCGTGATATTTTTGTAGAAGTTCGAGAAAATATTTCATGAGCAGCTGCACGAAGGGAAGGTGACCCACAAGGCGCAGTTCGAATATGCCTGGTGCCTGGTTAGGAGTACTTTTTCGACTGATATCAGGAAGGTAAGTTAATATTGCCCAATATTTGCTCTTTGTTTTTGTTATGACAATTACTCGCAGATATGACTAAGTACAAATGTTGCTTGTAATCAATAATAATTGCATGAAATTTATTATTTTTATGTAAAAGTGCATAATCACATTGCCAATTAGGTTTCTAGACTAGTTTGATCAATTATGATTAAATACTGTCTTATTATTTGTAAGGCATACCATCTTGCTTGTAAACATGCTGTGAGTTATGAAGAAGACACAATTCTAAGCATTCCATGGATTCAATGTGCACCCGGATTCATCATGTGTGGGAAAGAGAGATGAGAAGAATGATGTCTCAGCATTTCGACTAACCATAAACTGGCTTACAAAGTAGACCTATTTTAATTTATTGCGCAACAAGAGATCACCATCCACCATCCCCTCTCTATTATGTTGTATTCAATTTCATAGTATTTATCTTTAATTAAGGTTGTTACTCCATGAGCAATAAAGACTTCTGCATTCCCTCCTCTGCTATATGCATAGCACAGTGGGCTATCTTATTATTTTAGTACTGAACACGGGTCGGGACACAAAAATATTTATTAATGTAAATACATTTAATTAATATTTAATTTATTTGTGATATTTCTCGATTTTGGTACGCTGGAGACATCGACGAGCTTGCCACTTGTCATGATTGGTATATAGTAAAGTTTGGCTAAATGTGAATCCGCTTCTTTATAAGCATGGTTTCTGACCAACCCGAAAGGGAAACGGTCGTGATGATACTTTACTTTTACTGAACACAACATGTGACATTGTGGCCCAACTCATGGTAAGCTCTATGCGAGGTCTAAGAATTAGAGCAACTGATGCCAGCAACTAAATATTCCCACAAACATCACTATGTTGCCTTAACAAATTGCTTTTCCCACTTTGCTTTCACCCCTACCATTGTTCAAAGCTTGGCTCCGTTTAGGCTCAGAAGATGCTGTGTAAATTGTCTGTCAGAGTTGGGAAGGGTCTTCCTAGACTGTCTGTAGTCTGGCAGAGAAGAGCTTTGCGATAATTTTAAAAAGGTTGGGGGGATTATAGTGACCTGTTGGTTGTTATGGTTGCATGTTTATTAGTCGCATTATTGTCCAGTCAATCTCTATGGTTCCTTTATCCACTTTAGCATTGAATCTGCACATTAACTCCATTTGGTAGTCCAGACTGAGTGGACGAGTTGATGCAGTTGATTTTGAGTTTAGTTGGGTCAGACTAATGGCTTAATAAAATGTGACTCGCAATTTTGTCTTGAGGAATATTTTGAAATTAATTTATTGTTATTATGTAAATACTTATTGTTTTAGGGTATTCTCCTGCTAAAAGAGTTGTTTAACTCCCATCCTGAAGGGAAGCGAGATTACTTGTTTTACCTGGCCATAGGAAATGCTCGGATAAAAGAATATAACAAGGCTCTACACTTTGTAAAGGCATTCCTGGAAATAGAGCCTGCTAACCAACAGGTCCTTGATTTAGAGGTAAATCACATTTAGTAAATTAAATAACCCGCCAATATTCTGCAGCAACTATAATGGTTGTGAAACTTATGTTTAACACCAAAAAGTAATTTTGAAATATTTAATTATGTAATCTGTCAAATATATATATATCACGCTATTAAAGTTGATATTTGCACGGCCACTGTCAAGGTCGAGCGCTTGTAAAGTTGAAAATTGAATAATATTTTGTAATTATCACACAACCTCTGACGTAAATATCGAAATCCACTAATAACGTTTGCCACTGAGTAACAGAATAGGGCTGCTGGTTTTCTCAGCAGCTCAATCTACCTGGCTATCTGCTTCCAACACTGCGTCTTTTTAGACACCTCAATTGTGGAGTGATTTTGAGATCAACATCTAGCTGGTTAGGGTGATTTTCCAGTCTAGTCTTGTATCTAGTGTTGCAGAAGGTAATTTCATCCTTTATACTATTTATAGCAACTTAGTTATTTTAATGAACCATGGTCCAACTCCAATGTTTTTTAATATTATATTATGTGTTCTCTAACGTCAAAATGGATGATTGGATAGAGGAATAGTAGGTCCAGATTGGTTTGATCATAGGCATGTACAATTTGTTGTCAATATATAGTTGGAATGTATAATTATAACCCAGATAAAACTAATTTATTTTTTTACAGAGGAAGATAAACCAGCGTATGCAAAAGGAGGGTATGATAGGCATGGCGGTGGCGGGAGGGGCCGTCCTGGCCATTGGCAGTCTGGTTGGGCTCGGACTTGCTCTGCTCAAACAAAGTAAACCCAAAGAATAATTTCTTCTTTTCTTGTCACTAACACATACAAAATGAAGTTGTGATAATATGGCACATATGTTGGGCATCACCAGCACATACACATCACCACTACATTATACACTTGTCACTAACACATACAAAATGAAGTTGTGATAATATGGCACATATGTTGGGCATCACCAGCACATACACATCACCACTACATTATACACTTGTCACTAACACATACAAAATGAAGTTGTGATAATATGGCACATATGTTGGGCATCACCAGCACATACACATCACCACTACATTATACACTTGTCACTAACATATACCCATCAAAGTCAAAATATCTTTATTCACGTAAACCTATTACAGGCATTTATGAAACGTCATTAATTTAATTATTTTGAATGATTCTACTCCTGCTATTAGCAGACTAAGCAGCAAAGTGGTCCAATAAGTAAGCTGTTAGCAGAAGACCAGCAGCTTAGCAAATTCCAGTGACCTAATAATGTTTAATCTGACTGAGAAAGGAATCTGCAAGAAAAACTCAGCTATATCAGATTTGCAAAATAAAACATATACAGAACTGCACCACACCCACCAGGCAAGTCAGAATTAAGGTAGACTACATGCCTATGTGCAACCCGAAAGTCGACAAAACGCAAAAACCTCTGTTAATTTAAGAACAATAAATTGAATATGTTCGGCAGAGGTCCCAGACCCCCACAGCAGCACCCGATCACGGACATAACGCATGTGCCAGCCATCCTTGTTTCTAACATAATATACAATACTGAGCAATTAATTTACCATGCAGGTGCGGGGTGTATTGTGTGTGAGAGGTTGAGGATAGTGTCTCAAGTTTGTCACTAAACCAGAAGAAGTTTGTTTAGCTTAAAGTTGCTTTTGTGTATGTTTGTGAATTTAAGTAGGTTAGTAAATCTTGTCTCAATTAGAGCTAAATTCTTTTTAAATAACAAATTTTAGACACATCTTTAATCTAAAAGTGATACTCGTGGTGTCATTCATTGTCTACTTGTTGTAGACAGGTGGTCCATGGATGTACACCATGTTTTCCATCAGTGAACCTTGCGCAGTGGAGACCTGTTCGAATTTGAAGCTGAGGAGTGTCAATTAACAAATAACAGCAATATGGGTGTGAAGTAGAGATGACTTCTCTGGAAAAAGACTCCTTCATCTTTTAATTATGCCTGTGATTTCTAGCGATATTATCGAATAATTTGGATTGGAGAGTCCAGGCTTAGGCGTAGTCTCCAACACACTATCCACAACAGCAAAGTCTCCTATGACTTCCAACATCTTCAATATTCGTAGTCCTCTTGCTCAAATTCTAATGTCTCTTCTGCCTCTTGAGAATTCAAATAGCTCATTTTTATCTCTTAAGTGTTGGGTTGTTTTTTTACCACAGAAATTAGGATTATGTTTCCTTCATTATGTAACTTGTTTTCTTTTCACAGTGGTTTCCGCATTCTACTTGCTATTTCGTCCTGAGTTAATGGTCTTATGACAATCTCCCGTTTGTTGCTTTCATTTTCTTTACCCCTGAACTTCTTTTCATTTTTTGATCCCTTATGGCGACTTCTTTTCATTTTTTGATCCCTTATGGCGACTTCTTTGCATTTTTTGATCCCTGATGGCGATCTCTTATATTTGCTTCATCATTATATTGACCGCCTCCATGGTCTAGTGGTAACAAACGTTGCCGTGAACTCGGGAGGTCGTGGGTTCGATTCCCACCGGGGGCAAGTTGTACATTGTATAATTTGTCTCGGTCTGGGTGTTTATATGTATATATTTACAAAAAAAAAGTATAATATGTAGTTTATCAACCATCTAGTTTCCGTAACACAAGCCACGTACCTTACCACGGAAACTAGATGGCGCTGTGTGACCTGTCTGGAAATATTTATGTATGTATTTATTTATTTATCTGCTGTATTCTTTGGATCAGTGGAATTATTTAATTGGCATTCGGAATTTCATTATTGTGTTTTTTCTAACAAATTTCCATCCGATATGGTACTGAGAACTTACACAATACATTTAAATTATAATTTTAAAGTCGCTTGTTGACAACAATAGCTGATTTGTAGAATTAATTGAATGTATAACTACAAGAATTGAATGAATCACAAATTTATAATGTTCGAACCATAGACAAGAAGTTAGTTCTCCCTACCAGCTACTAGGCGGCGCCACTTTCTATATAAATCTAAATTTTACAATAGGGTGTATCAGGCAAAGCTTTTTGTAGATGTCGCTAGCGGCAATGGTACCTTGTTTTGCACCTATATCGCATATTTTTTCAAATGTTTTTAATTTTTATAACAGAAAAATGAATTTTACATTAACGTTACCTACCTTAAACGACTAATAAAGCGCACACCGTCTTTAAAAAGAAAAGAGGTTTTATTAATAGAACGGCAATTTTGAGATCACCATATCTTTGATTTCGCTTAGAAATCTCGTTTTGTACACTTAAAAGCTGCTCAATTTGGCATAATATCCTTCTTCTTCTTTTTTAATACTAGTAATGACAATCGCCACTAAGGCATTTGTGTCAACATCACGTTTGTATAGATTACTTTAAGAAGTAACTATCTTGTGACATCATCACGTTTTGACTTTTAGCTTGGTGCGGTGAATCACAAACAGAAAACGGTTTGGTTAGTACGATACGTCACAACACAGCACAATAGGTTATTACGAATGGGGACAAATAACATATATCCACAGTATAAGCAACCTATTGAACTACGCAAGTTTTGTCCTCCAGGGCCACAGTCCCGCATACGGGGTAAAGGCTCCAAGCCCATGGCATAATATCCAGAAAATAATAGATTTCGTAATAAAAATACAAGTTTTCTATGCAACTGACAGTTATATTAGGTACCTTCTATCATGCGCCACCTATCGTCATAAAAAGTTAGTGATACACCCCATTGCTTGATAAGTTTCTAATTTTAATACTGACAAATAAGGTTGTAACTATGTAACCATTAGACCCCAAAAAAATAAAGATTATTTGATTGTGCTGGTTTGTTTATAAGGTGATAATTTCTAATGGAGACAAGGTTTTGCAATAATTGTGTTAGACGTAAGAAATATGTACAGTCGATTAAATTAGAATGGTGGTAAATATTTACCGATGGTACA
Organism: Tinea semifulvella; assembly: GCA_910589645.1. Taxonomy (NCBI): domain Eukaryota; kingdom Metazoa; phylum Arthropoda; class Insecta; order Lepidoptera; family Tineidae; genus Tinea; species Tinea semifulvella. Next base: position 10,192,933 of record OU342610.1, read on the forward strand.
TCAACAGCTGTACAACTATTGGTCGGGTGTATAATAAAATATAAAATTAGTTGAAAAGTAAAAGTCTAATGCTAAAAATGAATTATATCACTGAACTGGTTTTGCAACGATTGGAGCGGTTAGAAGTTTGAAAAAAATGCCTCCATACTTGAAACTTATGTTCCAATTAGGCAGAGAAGTCGACGCATTCAGATTGGAACTCCACAACCGCCTCATCGTCCATACCACAATGTTTGAAGACTAAGGTCTTTGACCAGTGCGTCTTCCTCGTAATTTCATACGAAGCAAAGATGTGGACACTGACAATGGGTCTGGTCGATAAATTCAATGTCGTTCAGCGAGCTATGGAGAGAGCTATGGTTGGTATTTCCACCTAAGCCCCGACCCCCACTCCAGCAGTCAGCTAAACTAAAGATAAAATAAATAAAAAATTGCTCCATATCGATTGCCACATTGAATGGCAATGCTGATATCCTTTGGCTCAAATATTGCCCAGCCCTCTTGTCTCCAGAGGTGTTGACGAGCTGTTTTGACAACGCCTCGAAAATTACATGTGCACTTGGTCCCCACGGCCCGAGAGTTTCAAATCCAAACAGCGCAAAAACACTTCTTCCAATAACCTGAGTGTATTTCCGCCGTAATTCGTGTTGCTTTAGACTTTTACCCTTATATATAAAAAATATATAAAAACAACAAATTTCACTATGAAATGTCTTCCCCTCAGCTGAATCGTTGCTTAGCAAGTACTCACTTGTGATTGACAAAAATAACATCCATTTTTGTCAATTTAAAGTAATACATTAGCTCGGCTGTCCAATTTAAAAACCCTGTAGTTGCATATTGATTTTATTTATTGAAAACTGCAAATAAGAACGTTATACAAGGGGCGTACTTAATACCGCTAGACATTATCTGACAAATTAATAATACGAACTTATGGTAAGTATTATAATGAATAATATTACTAAAATACATACTAATTAACTAAAATTTTAATTGTTCCAATTACAGACTTCATTTTTGTTTGACAGCTGGAAGGAAATGTTGAGTGAAGAAGCCGTTGAGGCAACGAAACTGTGTTCAGAAATTCCATATGATTACAAATGATACCAAAAAGTCTGCCTCCGTGGTCTAGCGGTTAAGTCCGTGTATTTAGACTCGGAGGTACCGGTTTCGATTCCTAGTCGGGACACAAAAATATTTATTAATGTAAATTATTAAATAATTAATATTTAATTTGTTTGTGATATTTCTCGAGTTTGGTACGCTGGAGACATCGACGAGCTTGCCACTTGTCATGATTGGCCTATAGTAAAGTTGGCTAAATGTGAATCCGCTTATTATAAGCGTGGTTTCTGACCACCCCGAAAGGGAAACGTTTGTGATAATACTTACTACCAAAAAGTCGTTATGTCCAAAAAGTCGATTTTAGAACTTTTTCGATATGCTAGGTTTTTAAATTGGACATCCGACTGCTTGCTAAGCAATATAGAAACAGCTTTAGAATAAGTATATTTATTTATTTTGCTTTTTTATTTATTTTATTATTTTTATTTCAGAATAACTCGCTTTTTTGAAGAATCAGAATATTAAAAGAATCGAAAATAGTGTTTCAGGGCCCCGTTTTTCGAAAGTCAACTATAAGCACAATACAGCTTTTAATTTGCACAAAAGTGTCCGTTAAAGTTACGTGTGACGGCGATATTGACAGTTACATTCAAAGGACCATGGGGGATTTAGTACGGAACTCGTCCCCACATTAAATTAAATTCAAATGTTTTTATCAGAGGTATTTTTAATTATTTTAGAATCAGCCTAAATTAATTTTGAATGAGTATTTTTTATTACAATAAATATCACCACAAAAAAATATGGATACCTATCCACATACCTAGTTGAAGGATTTAAAAAAATATATTTAAACTACTGACCGTTCACCGTTGCTTTATCAATCTATTGTCAGATCGTCATAGTGTAAACTAGAGATGAAACGGATATCTGGTAACTATCTGATATCCGGTCTATCCGGCCTTATTTTTACTTACCGGATAGTAACTCAGTATCCGGTCGGATGCCGAATAGTTATATTCAAAAAACATTCTCATTATTTTATACGTGGAAAATGATACCACTCTACGTTATGGACACAGTTTATTTTAATAATCACTCGACAAAAATGTTTATTTTATTGATTAGCTTAATACTCAAAATTAACAAGTGGCAAATTATATTGAATGAATACCAAATTTTCTGCATTTGTTGGTAATAACAATTTCAAACCAATAAATATGCTGATTTTATTGTTTGATTTAATTTTATTAAGAATACTTATTATTACTACTATATTATTATTGTTTTTGGGTTTATATAAATATATATAATTTTAGTTACATATAAGATATGTATGTCAAATTGTTATTTATATGTTTAAATTTAGATATTAATGCCTTTCTGTATTTTATTTTTAATATTGTTTACTGCATGCTGTGTACAAATATTACTACTTATTTATATCACTGTATGTTGTCAAATGTTTTGTCTGTTAACTGTTTTTTGTACCTTAATAAATAAATAAAATCAAACTGGTTGCGATGAAGGGCCGAATATTCGCAACAATGTAGGCAATGCTGCCAATTGCCAAGGCAGGCGACATCTTACGGTGAACGGTCTGTATTAGACGCTTTGAATAGACACGTGTTTGACTAGTTCCATATAAAATCATCCATGGTCCTTTGATTGTAGCTTCGTTCGACAAGGATCACGTTTTATTTGGAACTGAGAATTTGATACTGTAACTTTAACATTGATCAGCCAAAATTGGCCTGTTACGATTAACGTTAAAGTAGGTTCCATTTTTTTTTTTTAAGCATTAGGCCCTTTTTACGTGAAGCAACCAAAATAAAATCAAGATTGGCAACTATAATATTATCCTAACAGCCAGTTTCTCTTACGTATTTGTAGTATTTTTTTAAGTTAAAATAAATTTGGGTTTGCAAGAAATGCGTTTCACAAACATATCTTAAGAATTACTTAGGAACTGCCATTTACACAAATGTATTGGAAGTCAATTTTCACGAAGCAATAAGAAATATTTAAGTAGTTAAATTCAACTTAAACTGTTTTCCTAAGTAACCGACGAAGGTCCATTAAATTTTTCTTAACTTTAATTAGTACTTTACCTAAATAGATACGAGAATATGAACTTAAGTATGGGTGTTTTTTTTATTTTCACAATAAAAAAATAAACAATAATAGGCACCGTCGAATGTCGTTCGTTTAGTCAGTTTGTAAAAATACTACGAATGAACGCGACCAGTTAAAATTAATGTTTCGATTCATTCCAAAAGCACTTACCTCTACATGTAATTTTTTTTAAATAGTATATTATATTCAACGTAATATATATTATATTTTCATACAAATGCACCATACAATAATACACTATAATTTTGAACAATAATATTGTATTTTTTACAAATATTTTATTTTTTATCACCAAAAACGGTACGTTATTAATCTTAAGTAAATTATTAACTGAGAAAAGCTTAAGTATTGTGAAATTTGTTTGTGAAAACCGATTTAACTTAAAAACTTAAAGATTCATTAGTTAAGAAATAATTAAGTAGAGCTTCGAGAAACCGGCAGTAAGTGTTATTTTTGATTGCCCTTTAAAATTTACAGGTTAATATTGTTGGTTGGATTTATATGTACATCGAAATCACGTGCTTTGAATTTAATATGCGAGAATGATAGGAAATATGATCTTTTTCTAAATCACTAATGGAACAACACACATTTTGGTTCTAATTGAAAATATTCTGTTTTTATTTTACTAATTATTTGCGAATTACTCAAAACATTATATTTTAAAATATTCCATTACTGTTTTTGACTGACAATAATGTAGCTGGTTAGTATCGCGAAACGAAGCCCTGTTTAACAAAACTACATTCAAAATTATTTGCAGATTAAACCGATCCATTGTGTCTTGAAAATGTATTCTGAGAATGCGGAGAGAGACTGTTTTTTGATGAAACTTACTCGACCATGTTTTTTTTTTGCAAATGTATTCTGAGAATGAATTACTAATCTAGCATAAGACACGATGGGTCGGATATGCGCATTTCGGCATAATTTAGAGCATAAATTGGACGCAGACGCAATTAATATTCAATCCACAATTTTTCAGAATTTTGAATGAATTTTTAATTATGAATTTTAATCAGGTCCTTAGGATGGTAGATATTGTAACCTGCCTTTGCGGTCGCAAGATTATCCCACGCCTGTGGTTGGATGTAGTTGCTTTTATTTGGTACGGAGAGGATTCTACGGAACTCCTTTTTCATTAAAAATGCATAAAACTTTTTTATACTTTATATTTTCGATAAAATTACAAATGTACAAAAACTACACACTTTCCTACGCGGGACACTAATACGCGATAGATTTTTAACCGGAATTATTTTTTTAATCCTAATATTTATAAAAATACTCGCTCTGTCGACATCCCGGTCCAAGCCCCCGATTCTCTCTTTTTTTTTTTTCAAAACAAACTCCCATCGACTATGTCATTGTCGTATTAATGACTATCTTTATTAAAATTCAAATAAAACTCCGTAAACATGTACCCATTACAATATATCGTTATGATCGTAGAACAGTTATTTCAATTATTTGTTTGTCACTTCTTTTTTAGGTTTATACTAGTCTTGTAGTGTGTTCTCGACACACTCTCCAGCCTTTAGGTATTTATCACGATGAATTTTGTGATTTTCAGACGCTGCCTTATGCACCATACAGTGGTGTTTTGTTCGAAATAAAATGAAATGAAATAATTTATTTGTCAGAAACATGGTAGGTACAGGGATGTAAATTATTATATGTAATTATATCACATGATTCGCTATTTCTAGCATACAAATATTTATTTAGTCACATGACTTTGTCGAGCTTAGTGTCTAGGTATTCTTTTGTCGAATAAAAACATTTATTAACCAGCATTTGTTTGACTCTTAATTTGAACAGTTTTAGTGGCAGCTCCCTTATAGTAACTGGAAGCTTATTAAATATCTTTGTCGCCATTGCATAACAATTTCGGCTATATTGAGTACTTTTATGAGCTGGAATAATTATTCTACTAGGATAACTGTCTACTAGGATAACAAAAACGTCATTTAATTCGGATAATGATTTTTAACTTTAAATAAAAGTTACCTATTTTATTTCAAAAAGGGATTCTACCAATTACAACTGAAGTCTGAAAAAAATATTTGCTCTTTTTGCAATTACACATAGTAATAAATCCTCCTCCTTAGTCGGTACCCCACTGTTGGGGATCGTGACTCCGTCGCAGTCCATCCACTAGCCGTTTCCAGTGGTTGCGGTCCTCGGCGCAGTGGATGGCTTGGTGTACTGGGATGTTTAGGTGGTCAGTCACCTGACTGGACCATCGTTTGGGGCTTCTTCCTCTTGTTCTTTTACCGTCTACCTTTCCCGTTACTAAGAGTTTTTCCAGATTGTCGGCGCCTCTTCTAGCAATGTGGCCAAAATATTGCAGAATTCGGGTAAAGCAGACGGCAGAAAGTCTCTGTACCTTAGCAAGTTTGAGCTCTTCTAGCACGGAAACGTTAGTGCGTCGTGCGGTCCAATGAATATTAAGCAAACGACGCCAGCACCACATGTCAAATGCATCAATTCTTGCCCTATCTGCGGCTTTTATAGTCCACGTCTCTGAACCGTACGAACGGTAATAAATACCTTTTAAATTTATTAAATGTTGGAGTAATCCATAGATGTATCGAAAAACTAATTTAAATTCCAATTTTACTGGCCTATAACCTTAAATTTACTTGTGAATTGGATCCTGTTTGCGTAACTACGTTCAATTCGTCAAAATTAATAATTGAACACATTATTTTTATAAACTAGAAGTAATGAATCATCACATTGATTTTAATTTTCTTGTTTATTTATTTATTACCCCCCGCGTTTGTTTTATAGCATTTCCAACGAGCAATTTCATAAACCAGCGCGAAATGTCGTTTTTGTTAAGAAATACCATTTTTTTTTAACAATACTAACATTTCTTAAATAAAACGAGTCGTGAAGCTACTTTTTGACAGGTATTTTCGTTCATGTTGTATCATACCATGGCATCCAACACACATGATATTATTATAGTCTTTGAATTTATTACATAAAATCGTTTAAAATACATTTTTAACAAATATAATAGAAAACTATAAAGTATATAAAAATGGTAAACAAACCATTTTATATGTTAAAGACATCTGTCAAAGAGTAACATCAATGACCCTCCTTTCAACACGGTACTGACATACGAAATTATTTATTTATTATTATAAATTAATCGCCAGTTATCTTGCCAGTTTTTAACATTTCTTTATGTCATACTAGCGGTTGTACCCGGCTTTGTCCGCGTATACGGCGACACGAATATAATTTCGTTGCGCATTATTTTGATTTTTCTATATCTCCTAAGGTATTCATTCAATTTGCATGGTGTGAAGGAGGGTTATTGATGTTACTTTTTGACAGATCCCATTTAACATAAGAAATGGTTTGTTTACATTGTTGTATACTTTATAGTTTATATTATATTTGTTTAAAATGTATTTTAAACGATTTTATGTAATAAATTCAAAGACCATAATACATTGTCAATTGATTTGTCATACTTATCAAAAAGTAGCCTCACCGCTCGTTTTTTTAAGAAATGTTAGCATTGTAAAAAAGTGGTATTTCTTAACAAAAACGACATTTCACGCTGGTTTATGAAGTTGCTACGAAATGTTGAAAATGCTATAAAACGAACGCGGCCTTAGTTACTAAATCGTCATCAATAAAAAGTCTAAAGCGACATATACCTACCCAGACCTATAATATGCGTTGGTTAATAGTTTTATGTCGTAACGATTATTTCGTAAAGTAACGGAAATTAATCGGTAAAAAAATTTTTTTTTGATAAATCTTTTAAAATGTCTCCTGTAAAGTTTTTATGTCGCTTTAGACTTTCCACTGATTATGTTTTGTTTGTTGGGACTTTAAGCCTAAAATGTCATCTCTATTTGGTTGTTAGAATAATTAGAATTACTACAGTGATTTGTTATAGCACAAATAACTATTATTACTATTGTAAAAAATCGTGTGTTTAAATGATTTAAAATTGGTTATAGTAGACAGCGGCGGCAATCTACTATTTTAAGCGTACGTTGGATTGTCAAAATAGTACATATTTACTGTCAATTTTAGCGAATATCAACTTTAATAGCGTTTGACAGTGACAGTTTCTGTTAGTTCAGCGATTCCTACAACGTACGACAGTGACAGTTTCTGTTACTTCAGGGATTCCTACAACATACGACAGTGATAGTTTCTGTTAGTTCAGGGATTCCTACCACGTTTGGTAGTGACAGTTTCTGTCGACGGATCCTATCATCTTCAGGATATCGCTCCTACTTTCGCCACTACCTAGGGAGACAGTATAGGAGAAGAACTAAAATAGACGAACCTAGGAGACTAGATTGATGCCACACCGGCGGAGTTATACGAGAAAAGCACCCAGCACCAAAGGCGTGTTAAATCACCCAGGCCTATTGAACATCTGGGCGTGGATGACTTAATTCCATGAGTAGTAACAATATTTGAAGAATCTTATAAAGATATGGTGTTCGTAAAAATACAAATTAAAAATGCAAAAATATATAAATAGACATTTTATCCGCTGGAGCGGGTGAGGCAGAGTTTACTATCGTCCGAAAACGAATCCTCTATATCGATTACGTCTGTCAGAAATGTCAATATCTTGGGTATTCCACCTAGCTTTGACATTTCTGACAGACGTAATGAATAAATAAATATTTCCAGACAGGTCACACAGCGCCATCTAGTTTCCGTGGTAAGCTACAAGGCTTGTGTTACGGAAACTAGATAGTTGATAAACTACATATTATACTTTTTTTTTGTAAATATATACATATAAACACCCAGACCGAGACAAATTATACAATGTACAACTTGCCCCCGATGGGAATCGAACCCACGACCTCCCGAGTTCACAGCAACGTTTGTTACCACTAGACCACGGAGGCGGTCTAATGGATCTTGACGATTCGTTTTCGAACCTCACCTGCAGGCTCATCCAGTACCCTAATAACGGAGATATATTGTGTTTTTCTTTACTTGAAATATTGTGTTTAACAAACATAACGTCATAGTGACCATAAACTATCAGTAGTGGTGCCCAATTGATAATTGAATTGGTTCAAATGAGTTACATTTTTCTACAGAGGATTTATATTTAAATATAATATGTTTTATTATGTGATTGGCACTTATACGACTGTACTGTTTAAAAAGTATCGCGAATTTTGAATTTTCGCGGGCTCATGTTCGAGCTGCCAATTTGTAGTTCGTAACCATTGATGTATATAGATAGGCCTATTCAATACAAAACGCACTCTAAAAACGTGCCGCTTGCCACGTGTCCCTACCAACTTTGGGGGCCAATTTTCAAGCAATCAATGTCACATGCGATATTTGTCGGAAATTCTGTCACAATGCATGCTAAAGACTAGTTTCACTCGATATAAATATTAATGTATAAGCGCTCTCAAAGCTTGCTAGCTCGCGACTGTTGGTGCAGCTACATGACTTCGATTAGTTTTGCGGGAACGTTTTTATATCAGTGAGTGCCTATCTATATACATCGATGTTCGTAACCCATGGCGCTGTCAATAATCCTATGGTTCATGTTCTCGATTCGATAACAGAAACAAGGGCGTACGCAGGTAGGGGCAGGAGGGGGCAGCTGCCCCCCCCTAGAAGATAAAATAAACGTCATTTTTCCCGGCAAGTGGGAATTAAAAACGTGTTACCTACTCTGCGCAAAATGAAGTGTTGGTAACAAAACATCTTTTCAGTTAGATATTTTGATTTAATATTTTTTATCTATAATTAAATATTCCACATTCTACAACATTCGATATAGTATACTGTTAGCGACGCAATATAATTTAAATCTCCCGCGAAACCGTCGCATCTCGTAGTTTCCGCTCCCGAGTTCCCGACGAGATAATCAGAGCTATCTAGGATTAAAGCCGAATATAATTTGGAGAAAACAACATCTAGCGATAGCGCTATCTAGTTACGGACGACACTCGACAGTACTTTTTCCAGTTAATTTTCATGATTTTTTGTTTCAATATACCCGACCGACCATCTTTTCCAAACAGTAATGAGCTGCCCCCTCCTAGCTGAAATCCTGGGTACGCCCTTGAACAGAAATGTGTGTTGTCATATAATTTATCTTGACTGCTTCACTATGCCGGCTATGATATTATCATTAGGCTATTATTTTTAAGCTTATTTCTTTATGTATTGAAATTCCTTTATTTGTAGTTTTTTAGTATTTAATCGAGATGTAAAAATTGTGTATAAAATAAATATTTTGTGAATAGTAGTATTTATTTTCTTATCATCATTGTCATCACCCCCTAGAATACACATTCCTAGACCTTCACTGATAAAGATGAGTCTTCCATACATACCTATATATCCTGGATAATTTGGCCAACTGTTGCCACTCTGCACAGTGAATCTCCTGATCTAGAACATCGCTGCTGAACAATATTATTTATGCAGTTTTCTCGTAAAGCTTTAATTAAATATTGTTTTCGATGACTAAATAAAATAGTATCATCATCATCACGACCGTTTACCTTCCGGGGTGGTCAGAAACCACGCTTATAAAGAAGCGGATTCACATTTAGCCAACTTTACTATAGGCCAATCATGACAAGTGGCAAGCTCGTCGATCTCTCCAGCGTACCAAAGAAGAGAAATATCACAATTTAAATTTAATTTATTTAAATTACTAATTATTATTGTGTAATTAAAATTATAAGCCTTCCATATTTTTTGGAAAATTTGGCTAACAATTTGTATGTTGGCCAAATGTCTTGGCGGCGAGGGATATTAAAATGCCATGGAACAAAGAATTGACCTTCACTGTTAAAGATGATCCTTCCATACTGGTTACGCAAAGCTACTCCACTCAGTTTTGTTGGAGATAATTCGTTTACAGGCTAACGTACGCATGTCGGCTCTGAAGTACGTTATCATGTCGCTAGATGGCGCTATGGTCGACAAAGGGGCCATCTTGAACCCCACCGCGTTGATGGCCGGCATAGTGATATCATTGTGTGTCGGACGACCGCTCGCGAACGTCGTTGGCTCTTCCTAGCCTGTGTCCACCACGTGTGTCCGCGCCGCGCATAATCACCCGCAACCGCTTAATGGAAGAAATCCACATCATCATCAACCGCTTATCATCATCACCGCACACCTGAATCGTCACAGCTGACCAGAAGGCACATGAACGGCATTTAGAGTTCCACATCTTCGCTAGCTCAAGTGGATTTTCTACTAATAATTCTGAGTTAGGAGTGGCTTTGTCTTCTTGTGACGCGTCCAGGTTTTCCCACTGCTGGAGCAATCGAAGGCCGCGAACCAGCATCCTACTTTCAAAAACCGCTATACCACATACATTTTTGGAGAATTTGGCCAACTGTTGCCACGTTGGCCAGTGTTGAAGAGGGATAATAAAATAAAAATACTTCATAATTTGGAAACAATTATTTTTATTCATGTATGTTTTGCCGTGAAGCGGTACAACTAAAGTGGCTAAGGGCGTGTTCACACCGGAACCGCAACCAAATAATTTAACAAAAAAATCTTATTGCACAACCTTACGGCTAATAGTTAGGGTACACATTCAAATCCAAAATTAGGTCTAATTTTAAAATAACTACAAATTTTGATAATTTTTAATTTTCATTCTTTTTTATAAACTAAACAATAATCCATAATGGTTACAAAGATAAACATAATATTTACATTGTCATCAAAAATAATCAACAGTGTTCAAAAATAGACTAAATAATAATATCACTATTCTAAAAAAAAAAAAAAAAAATTCAAAATCTTATTGGACAAAGTATGAACAAACATTGAATAACTTATACAATTAGTAAGAGGGGATAAACTGTAGCTCTAGCACGCTCGAATTTAACGCTTTAATTCAGATGTCATGTTTATTCGTTAATGAGGATTCGGCACATCCTAATTTATGTTCGTAAAGTATCATCGCGACCGTTTCCCATTCGGGGTGGTCAGAAACCACGCTTATAAATAAGCGGATTCACATTTAGCCAACTTTACTGCCGGCCAATCATGACAAGTGGCAAGCTCGTCGATATCTCCAGTGTACCAAACTCGGGAAATATCACAAATAAATTAAATATTAATTAAATTTATTTATTTACATTAATAATAATTTTTGTGTACCGACCAGGAATCGAACACGAAGGATTTATGTTCGTAAAATACGCAAAGACCATATAAACATTTTTGTGCGTGCTAGAGCTAATAACTGTTTTTTTTATATATTTTTTTATACTAGTACGACATGTGACCTTGGGCCCACCTAATGGTAAGTGGCGCGCAAGGTCCATGAATGTTAGCAACTGTTAGTAGAAAGAGGTAAATATTTTTTTTTTTTACTGTTATCGTTTAGTTTATTTTTGTACACTCAATAATAACCAACTGTGTTGAAAATATTCAACTTCCGCATTCATATCTTAATAATTAAATTTAATTTATAACTTTGACACTAAACAAGGATTAATCTTAAAAATTAGCATAGTTTTTTTTTGTATCTAATATTCAAACCTATTTAGTGTCAAAATTATAAAATTGTAATCTACTTGTACAATAATAATAGATAAGTAATAAAAAAAAAACTTAATTTGTGTTTTCTCATTCGAAACAACTAAATCAACCATAGACAATATCTAAACAAACATTTAGTTTTACATGAATTATCATGTTAATGAGGTAAATAATAGTATGTTTTAACCCTTAAGTACCGACGTGTGGTCTGATAGACACCCTCATTATTTTTTTCTTTTCACGCTCTAAATTTAATCTCAACCACGCGGTTATTAAATAATTCAGATTTTTTTAATGAAAAAAAATTATGTTTAAAAAATGTTGAGCTGCCTTGCTTCACTACTCAGTACACAGTGCAAAAGCGACATTCACACATCAAGTATATCACATATAAAAGCTACTGTGGTAATGTGGTGGTCGTCTATAATAGGTGCAACATCTAACTTCTGATTTAGTGTTAAGTACAAATAAGTGTGTGATGTTAGCACTGTTGGCTATCCTATTATAAATAAATAAATAAAGTATCCGAATGAAATCCTCGAGTCATGGTCGGAAATGGCATGCATTTTTTTTTTGGCTTCTCCAGAAATTGACATTTTGTATGAAAAAGCCGTTTTTTGTCATTTCCGACATACGGTGTCTTAGGAAAGTTTATGTTAGTCTAACATAAGACCATACACGGTATATTATACGGTAACAAAAGCGGTAGTGATGGGTTGCCTAACGCAATTTGTTCAAGGTTATACAGATTGAATTTCTCACTTAGGCGTAGATGGCTATGTGTGAAACTACGAGGAAAATAGCTGTCAATAGGTTTCCTTAAGTTTGACATTACTTTCCAAAATTGGTTCCTTATAAGCGACACTATCAGCTAGTGTAATAATACAGGACATATCATTTTCATTCATTACAGCCCCTAGAACTGTGCTAGACCTCCACTGCTGGAGATGGGCCTACCAGAACATATATCTGGAGAATTTAGCCTACACTCGCCACGCCAGACGGGTTAACGAGGGTCTGATGTACATTTTTTATGACTATTTGTTAACGATTCCACAAGTTGGATTAGTGGAACTGTGCGGCTTAACGTGCTATTCGAGGCATGGGAACGGTGGTGTTGTAAATCTATGACACAAGGATTTTAGGACAGCCTTCTTACAACCGAGCCATCATCGCTCTTATTTTTTATATAATTTTAATAATATAAATAAATAATATAATTGTTTACTTTAAAAACTACCGAGCTATTAGTTTAATCAGTTTGGCGAGCAAGACGTATGGCAAGATTCTCACGAAACGCCTGCAAGAGAAGACTGAAGGTCTTTTATGGGAGGCACAAGGAGGCTTTAGACCTGGAAGAGGATGCGCTGACCAAGTCTTTTCGCTCCGCAATATCACAGAGAAGTTTTTGGCCTTAAACCAGAAGGTTTTCTGTGCTTTTGTGGATTTAGAGAAGGCTTTTGATAGGATTGAAAGAAAGAAGCTTTGGGACATATTGCCGGAGTATGGAGTGGATGACAAACTGCTACAAGCTATACAGTCCCTGTACAAGGGCTGTAAAGCTTGTGCGGGTGGACGGACGTATGTCGCCTTGCTTTGAATCCCAAATGGGCGTCAAACAAGGCTGTGTGCTTTCTGCCAGATTATTTACCCTATATCTCGACAAATGCCTAAAAAGAGTGAGAGAGAGTGACTGTGGGATAAAAATGAGTGATCTAGTGGTGAACTGCCTGCTTTATGCAGATGATGCTGTTCTTATGGCATCGTCCGAACAACAACTGCAATCACTAGTTACAAAAATGAAAGAGGGATGTGCAGAAAAAGGACTCCGTTTGAATGCGAGAAAAACTAAGGTACTAGTGTTTGAAAGAAGAAGAATGACAAACATGACGATAAAGATTGATGATGAAACTCTAGAACAAGTAAATGAAATTATATATCTGGGCAGTGTTTTCACTGCGGATGGGAAGTATGATAGGGATGTTGAAAGAAGAGTGAACGCAGGAAATAGTGTTAACGGTGCCCTGGGGTCACTAATGGCCAGCCGAAATGTCAGTGACAAAGCTCGACTCGCCATACACAATGCCATGCTGGTACCAACACTTATGTATGGAAGCGAAACGTGGATATGTCAGAATACGCATGAGAGTAGAGTTAATGCAGTAGAAATGAGGTCTTTGCGTCGGATATGCGGCGTCAGTTTGACGGACCGCATACGTAATGACGAAATACGCAAAAGGGTAGGTATTAAAGAAAGCATAGGGACAAAAATAAGGAAAGGTATGCTCCGATGGTTCGGACATGTTGAAAGAATGAGTGAAGAGAGATTGACGAACCAGATATATAATGCGAAAGTTGTGGGTAAAAGAGGCCCTGGCAGACCAAGACTTACCTATCACGATCAAATAAATAAAACAATAGCTGAAGGTGCATTAAAAAGCCACCAAAATAAAAGGGCATGTATGAAGAGGTTGATGAATGTCGAAGAAGCGAAAGAGGTATGTCGTGATCGTGTCAAGTGGCGCTCAATTGTCTCTGCCTACCCCGCAAGGGATTTGGCGTGAAGATATGTATGTAAAAAAAAATGCAATGTTTCGTTAGGCAACTCACTATTGCTTTTGTTAGCCTATTTAATTTGAAAGTCATTAGATTTTTTTTTTCTTTTGTCATAATAAAAGTCCATGGTCAAAATTGGTACGTCGATACTACAAGGTTAAAACAAAATTAATAATTCGAACTTCCAGTTCTACGAGGTAACTAACATAGGTAATAATAATAATGTCGGCAGCTTACAGCCGCGCTATATGTCACTGGTATTTGTAATAAAAAAAAAAAATAAGAACCAACATTGAAAAAAAAAAAAAAAAAACTTCTTTATATGACATATTACAGTTATGTCTTTAAAGATTACATGTAAGAATATCAGGGTAATATAAAGAAAATTCTGAAGTTCGTCGAAAATAATATGACACAATTAAAAAACACATGATTCTCTACTTTATCTGTATAATCTCAGCTCTATCGAAAACTTCAATATAATATAAAATACTTATTATTTTTTCTAAAAAAAAAAAAAAATGGAGTTTTTGTAATTATCATTTTATTCTCCGTGGATAGCGATTTGTTCTAGATATTTTTTAATATAGGTATATAACTGTATTACTTATTATACTATGTGTTATTTTGTTCATGCAAAAATATATATTATTTTAATATATATAAAATTTATATGTGATCACATCGTGGTAACTGGCTATTGTATACTAGAGGTATATAAAATATTGTTATACTGTCCTTAACCACTATTGTAACATTAACAAACAATTATATATATAGGGGGATATTTTTAAGTGTTCCTGGTTGGCTATATTATAAACTACATGGAATAGAGATTACACGACAACTGGAATCAGACAATCATGACTGGTATCAGTCTCTTAACGCTATGCCGGCTAAGCTGGGCAATTCGAACCTGATCCCAAAACGAGTGGATACACTTTACTGGGCTTATCGGAACGAACGGTGGATACTTCCGCCCCGGCAGACTGGGGAAATTACCACCATCAGTCCGCCTACCACTATTTGTTGTTCTCGTTGAAAGTATGTGCCATTTGCAATGATGTCAAATGCCAATTTTTACTTTCAAGAAGAACTAGTATTGTAAGCTATAAAAATAACACCTCTTGGGGTGTAGAATTTTCTATCATATTTCCCCTAGTTTAGAAAGTAACCATCCACGAACACTTCAATAATTCACGCTCTGTATAGCGCATTAAGCTCTATCACGCTAAGATTTTTTTGTGAGTTGTACAAACAATATTAAAGAAGAAATATCAACAACCAAGACCTACTAAGCACTCAAAATCATTCAAAAATTTAAATTATTATACACGCAAAACAATTTTAATATGGCAACATTTAAAAAAAAAGCTGAGTACATTCAAAATTTATTTATTTATTAAAATTCTGTTCATTTTAAAACTAATAAAATATATATATTCCTATTATTATTTTTTACCCGACAGCGCGACGCAAATAAAGGTTATGTTTTTCAACCTATGTTATGTTTATCTTTGTTCCTTTGTGGGACACTGAAGTTCAAACGCGAGGTCAGATTTTGATGATTCTCACGTCAATCGATTCGTTTCAATCACGCGAGTGCCACTAAAGATATGACGTTAATCAAATTTCAGTAAGACGACAATCAGACGCCATATTGTGGAAAATAAAAAAAATAAAGTCGATGAACTATATTGAGTGGGATATCGTACAATGTACAAAGTTATATATATATAAATATATATAACTTTGTACATACTTTTACGTGAACATAACTTTGTACGTGAAGATATGTATGTATGTATATTTTATCTTATAAATGAACAGAATATAAAATAATTAAAAAACATTTTAAATGACTTTCAAACTATACCCAAAACACATTTGAACTAAACAATAATCATACATACAAAGCAGATCAAATGCTTCCCCTACCTGAACTAAAACCTAATCTTTATGTAACTACCACTCGTATGTGTTTAAGAAACTTGCATCTCTCTCGCTCGCACATTTTTAAAGCTTATTCAATGGGGTGTATCAGGAATAGCTAACTTCAGTAAAGAAGCCGACAGACGCATTCAGCTAGGATGGGCAGCATTCGGGAAGTTGCGACACATCTTCCTATCGAACATACCACAGTGTTTGAAGACAAAAGTTTTCAACCAGTGCGTTCTTCCAGTAATGTCGTATGGAGCAAAGACGTGGACGCTGACGGTGGGTCTGATACATAAATTCAAGGTCGCTCAGTGAGCTATGGAGAGATCTATGCTCGGGATTTCTCTGAAGGATAAAGTCAGAAACGTTGACATCCGTCAAAGAACCAAAGTTACCGACATAGCTTTCAAAATTAGCAAGTTGAAGTGGCAATGGGCTGGACACGTCTGTCGCAGAAGCGATGAACGATGGAGTAAACGGGTCCTGCAGTGGAGACCACGTACTGGAAGACGCAGTGTGGGACGACCCCCCGCCAGATGGACAGATGACCTGAGGAAGGTCGCTGGTGGGGGATGGATGAGGGTGGCAGAAGAACGTGTAAAATGACGAGCCTTGGGGAAGGCCTATATCCAGCAGTGAAGAGACACAGGCTGATGATGATGATGATGATGATCATATTTTTGTAGATGTAGCTAGCGGCACTGATACCTTGTTTACACCTATGACGGATCACTTTTAAAATGTTTTTGTACTTTTTTATTTTTATAACAGAAATATGTATTTTTACTTAACGTTATCTAACTTAAAAGACGAATGAAGTAAGCGAACACCGTCGTCGTTGAAAAGAAAAAAAGTTGAATTAATAGAACGGCAATTTTGAGATCACCATATCTTTGATTTCACTTGGAAATCTTGATTTGTACACTAAAAAGCTGCTCACTTCGGCATAATAAATAAATAATAAATTTTGTAATAAAAATACAAATGTTCTATGCAACTGACAGTTCTATTAGTTACCGTCTATCATGCGCCATCTATCGTGATAAAAAGTTAGTGATACACCCCATTCTGAGTGTACTTTTTAAAAAATGTAGTCTATTAACTTTCAAGGAACGAAAATATCAGACATTTTAAATTTTTTTTTTAGGTTAAATTTAGATTTTGTTGTAATATAGTTTATTTAATATTGTAATTTTTTTTATATTGTTTGTATTCGAATAAATTTATAATTTTAAAGATATATTAACGGAATCATACAGTATTTGGTTGGGTAGGGAGAGGAGTGGAATGTGGATGGTGAGTCTTGTTGCTCAATAAATAAAGGAGAGCTCCTTTTCAACCCAGCCTATTGACATTTCATAAATAGGAAAAGCCTTTATCACGATTTACCTCTATTATATTTAATTTCTAATCATTCCATAGATTCACCGTGGGTGCCGGGTCCATCGTGCGTGGGTAAGAGATGAGAAGAATGGTGTCTCGGGCTTGCGACCGACAATAGGCTGGCTTAAAAAGCAGGCCTTCTTCATTTTATTGCGCGATAATACGCTCACCATCCACCATTCCACTTCTCTCCCTACCCAACCAAATACTCTATGATTCCGTTAATGCAGTCATGGAAGTATACCTCTAAAATGAACGTAATTTTGTTTCCTATAGAGCCAAAGGGATGCAAAGCCCCTTTAAATAAACTTTTAAAGACGAATTAACGTCTGTCATAAAAGATTCTCCGTGCGTTCACGTACGTAGTAGGTAACACAAAGAAGAGATATATTTCCTAATACCATAGTGAAACTACCTTTTCCTCGGAAGTAAATATATTTTGTGTTCTCTTAACAACTAAGTATACTTATTAACTATAAAATACACTAGAAATATGTATAATATTGAAGGCTAATTTGAACGTTCCTAAAAGTGCAGTTATTATAACTTTTTCTGTAACTACCCACATTTTAAGTTTTTTTTTCTAATTTCACAAAATTTTAGACATTTATCACAATAGTAATATCTAGCCAACGAGTTCAAATGTCAGTTCTCAAAAAGTTTAAAATTAATAAATAAATAAATGAAATAAAACAGTTCAATATTTAAATGGTTTTTCTAAACATAATAAGTCATTAATGACTATTTTAAAGGAAATAAAAAAAAAACTATATAATTACTTTTATATGAAAATTTATACTTAATATGATCCAAAGTTTTTTTCATTTTTATTTAATATAAATTTTGGACTTGTGGTAATTGAAAAACAAGCGAAGCATTTGTTAGCCCGTGCTAAGCTCTCTAGGCAGTTATACGGACAGCTGATATTGATTCCTTTACTTATAAACAAAATAAATACATATATATTTAATTATTTATTAATTAGAACTTTCGCGCACATGCACATGTCAAATCATCAAAGTCGTTTAAAAAAAAACAGGAGCTGTGCTATAGTCGTTGTTAATATTGAGCGGAAGATTTAAAACTACCCACTTTTTAGTAAAAACATAAAGTTTTACTTCCGAGTGAATATTCACACAACTGAGCTGCCAGTTTGTTGTGTGAAAGCAATAGTAATGTCTATATAACCTGCACTTTTAGCAATGTCATGAGTAAGTTGAGATTGTGATCACAGTATTTATCATTAAGTACGAGCCCACATTATTTCAGGAACCTAACTAACAAAAGGCAACTTTTTACTTTTATTCACGAGTATACTTTATTTATTGCTCTCGGTTAAATTATCACCCACAATTGAACGCAACATTATTGCAATTAACCATTAACATTATACCGCCCGCGTGTAATTATCAAAAAAAGCAAATATTTTTTTTTACTTCAGTTGACACTTTTTTAAAGTTAAAAATCATTATCTGAAAAACAAAACTACTACAGATGAATAAGGCCGCGTCTGAAAATCGTAATATCCATAAATACCTAAAGGCTGGGGAGTGTTATTATTAATTGATCTTGCCTACAGCCGAAGAATTACGTAAGTCGAGCGACGTTCGCGCGATCGTCGACCTCTCGCTACCTACTTGATTAGGCTCTCCATGAGTGGCGATAT
Source organism: Tinea semifulvella (assembly GCA_910589645.1). Taxonomy (NCBI): domain Eukaryota; kingdom Metazoa; phylum Arthropoda; class Insecta; order Lepidoptera; family Tineidae; genus Tinea; species Tinea semifulvella. The sequence continues at coordinate 10,212,227 of OU342610.1, forward strand.
TTTTAGGAAAACTTCTCAACACCGTAACTTAAGATTTAATTACTAAATAATAATAATAAAAAATACGTAGTTCTTTATTTTTATTCTAGATTATTATATAAATATCTAATCTTTAATAAATTCCACGCAGTATAATAATAATTATTATTATTAATTAAGTGCGGTGGTGGGTCGGTTTTAAGAACGCTCTAAATACTAAACTGGTCAGTACGAATCCCGGCATGTACAATTGTTATAGATTTACAACACCACCGTATCCTTGCCTTGTATACCAACTTGTGGAATCGTAATAAATTGTGTTAATGTTCTATTTAGACAAATAACCGATCGACCGTTTTTTTTTTAGTAATTGCAATAATGGGCGCCAAACAACACTTCATCTTATATATATTTACATAATAGCTCACTATAAAACACATACATATATTTGTACTTGAATTTGTATTGCGATTGCGACACTTTTGTGAAATATATCTTTTTCAGTCTCATATCAGTTTGAACATGGAACTGCGTCACAACGATGACGCATCAAGATCCTGCGTATATCGATGACGCAACAAGATCCTATGTTACATATATATCGCGTCAGGATCTTGAGTGCGATGCATTAATCAATGATGCAACAAGATCCTGCTGCAATATCGATAACGCAATAAGATCCTGCTGCAATATCGATGTCGCATTAAGACTCTGCGTCACACCGATGACACAACAATAACGATTAATATGTTTTAAGCTCTGGTTTGTTTGTTCGTATACAAATTCATATAAAGTTGCGCGCACACACGTCTTCTGTTTGCCTGACGTCGGTCGTGAGTGTGGACACATTAAAATGTTCAAATAATAATATTAGCGAAAGTTGATCCACCAAACATCCTTATTGTTGTCTTTAAAATCACGTTACTTCAAAGAATTGATTTTAGCCCACAAATTTATACTACGCGCGACCGACATCATGCCAACGTTATTTCTACCTTTAGGGCCTTACTGACAGCAAATGTACAATGGAAACAGATAACTAAATATAGTAATTTACTCGTAACGCTTGAGCTTCTCTCTCGCTCGCACAGTCCAATATGTAAATAAAAAAAACAAGGCTGAGTGGACTTAATGGACAACTGTTACAACTTCTGACCTGTATTATATTTATTGTGGCATTGTTCATCAATGTAAGCACTTGTTATATCTTTAGATTCTCTATACTTTACTTTACAAATTAATATGTGAAAACCTTTAATAGTTCTTAGTGAATTTACTGTATAATATGGTTTTCCAAAATGAATAAAAAAAAATAATAATAATAATTTCATATACCTACATAATTTTCACGACCATAACATTATGTCCGTGTTTACGCTTTAAGCCAGTGTTCTAATAGCTGTTAATGTGAGCTTCGAAACGTGCTTAGAATGTAAAACACACAAGTCACTGTATTTTCTGAGCTGCGTTCGTTTTTGTGACACCGCGTAAAGTTCTGACGATGTCGTGTTGCGAAATGTCAAACCATGTTGTCATGTAATTTAGTAAAATAATCTCCACTTGGCACGGTGGTGGTTCGGTTGTAAATCCTACAAAGATCGATTTAAATCCCCCCGGCATGTACCAATGAGAAATACACTTTTCTTACGAACTGCAGTCATAGATTTACAACCCCGTTCCGCTTCTATTAATACCAAATTGTGGAATGGTTATTAAATTATCATTAAAAATTGACATCAGATCCTCGCCGTCCCTGCTGGCCAGCGTGGCGAGTGTTGGCCAAGGAGGTCTAGGACGCTGTGTTATAGGTACTGTAATGTAATCTCCACTATCGACTTTTTTCCAAAATTATTGTATGTCACTTTGACATTGACACGAATCCTGCTTGGAGTGGATGTTTGTTGGGTTAACACCGGTACGGAGTACCACACCAAGCATTTACGAACGACCGGTGTCGCGATTCGATGTTAAAAACCTTCATCATCATCATCATCAGCCTGTGTCTCTCCACTGCTGGATGTAGGCCTCCCCCAAGGCTCGCCACTTCACACGATCTTCTGCCACCCCCATCCATCCACCAGCCACCTTCCTCAGGCCATCTGTCCATCTGGCGAGGGGTCAAGGGTTAAAAACCTTACTCGGTGTTAATTTACGAACGCAGCTCGGGTAGTGCACAAACACACTAACGCAGTGAAATGTCAGTCATATCTGTCTGAGCGCGAATTTTGTTAGCTTGACTGGGCATGACGGCAACTCGAGCCTGATCCCGAAACGTGTGGATACACTTTACTGAGATTATCGGCACGAACGGTGGATACTTCCCCGTCCCGGCAGACTGGGGAAATTACCATCATCAGTCTGTCTACCACCTCTAAAAGATATTGAAATTAAAAATAATTAAGTATGACCAATCATTTTTTATTAAGCGGATTTATAATTGTTAACTTTACTATAGGCGCATCATGACGAGTGGGAAGCTCGTCGATGTCTAGGGTACCAAACTCGAGAAATATCACAAATAAATTATTTATTATCCCGACCAGGAACCGAACCCGGTACCCCTGGGTCTAAACAGACTTAACCGCTAGACCACGAAGGCAGTAACTTAATAAAATGTTGCTAAGTTCTTCAAATACCATTTTAATGAAATTAGAAAAAAAATAAAAATAAAAAATTGTTATTTTACTTTCTTTAGTCATCTGTTTTCCTAGGCCATCTACTGTCCCCGACCCACACAGTAACTGTCCTGAGATATACCACATACTACGTGAGTCCTACTGTCCCTAATTAGTGCATTCTCCCTACTTGGGAAACCTACTCAGCGCTAACACCTATATTAATGGCATTATATAACTACGTTATTCTATTACATACAGAATGAGACGGCTTTATACACTAGGATAAAAAAAAAAAAAAAAAAAACAATAAAAATCGAGATGTTTATTTTAAGTAAGTTGGAAAATGGACTGTTATACTGGATTATAAATGAACTGTTTTTAAATTAGTTATTTTTTATTATTTCATGATTTATTTTTTGACCATATAAAACCGGCTCACCCTGTACACGGATAAATGCAATCTGAAATGCACATTTGAACATTAAATTCTATAAATTGTATAAAATATTAAATAATATCTATTGAAGTGAGGTAGATGGATGGAATTTCACATTTTGTATGGATAACTATGCATTTAAATAACGCGCCGAGATAATGCGATGGAACTTTGTAAAAATCTAGATAAACGAAAATTTTTTTTTTTTAATATCCATAACATGACATAAAACTTTTACTTGCAGTTACATTTTAAAATTTGTATGAATATGTGCATTTATAGGCATAACTATGTGATTGTAGATATTATATGAAAAAAAAAAAAAAAAAAAAAGTTTTTTCTATAATAATTAATATTCTCATTTCGCACGCATAAAGCATGAGGTCAACATATTTTTGTTTGTAATCTACATATATTGTTTTGTCTAATTTTAATGAATTATTTGTATTAATTAACGAAAAAAACCTCAAAATTTTACAAACAGACCAGCTGCTAAATAAGAGCGTAAAAAAATTGTATTTGATAAAGTTCCATCGCATTTCCATTTTTGGCGGCAAAATAGTGCTTTAGCGGCACAAGATTTGAGGTAGATGGATGGAATTACAATGTACCTAGGTTCTAAGGTGGAACCCTAAAATTGCTTACAAAAATACTACATTATATATTTATGGTTATATAACAATTTAGAGTTCACAAAAATATTTTTTTAAATTTTGGGCCCTATTTTGTAAATTGATCGATTTTTTAGCTAATATATTTCTCAATTATAAATCGATTAGGAATCGATTTTATTATATTGTATATTATTTTAATTAGCCCAAAGTTTTTTTTTTTTTTCATATTTTTGAGAACTGTTATTAAGGCGTGAATTTGTGTTGCTAATATTCCGCATTTACACCATACACGTAACAAGCTTGTTTTTTTATTTGGTCCTTGTACTTAGGCTGAGAAACTAAATTTCTTCAAAGACTGCCAGTGTCAACAAAACGTCATATTTGACAATCCAAAATATATACTACCGCGCTGTTCACAATGTAGAAACATTTTAATGTTATAAATAAGATGTGGACACTGACACAGTCTGGTCCACAAATTCAAGGTCGCTCAGCAAGCTATGGAGAGAGCTATGCTTGGTATTTGTCTGATAGATAGAATTTGAAACGATAATATACGTCAGAAAACCAAAGTTACTAAACTATCTTTCAAAAATAGCAAGCTGAAGTGGCAATGGTCACATCTGCCACAGAACTGACGAACGATGGAGCAAATGGGCTCTAGAGTGGAGACCACGTAGGGGACAGCCCCCCGCCAGATGGACGGACAAAGTAAGGATGTTGGTGGGGGTTGGATAATGGATGCAAAAGACTGCGTGCAGTGGCCTATATCCAGTATCATAGTTTTGAGAAAATTTTGTGTATAGATTTGTTTTTTTTTTTTAATTTGTTATTAACAAATGAAAAAAGGATTCAATCAGAAGGTAGTGCTTGTTTAGTAGGTTAACAATTTACCAATATCATAAAATCGTCCAAAACTTACTGCATTTTTTAATAGCACGGCTGAATACTCTGGCTAAGTTCTCGCTAAGCAATGAATGAACTAGCCTTAGAAGATTTATCAATTTTATTTGTGTAATTAATTGGCTTGTCTTTACAATACTTGACCAACTTCATTCAAGTAAGAAATGAATTACTGGTCATTAGTCGTGCAAGTGACTTGTATAATGTAAATGCAGATACAAACTTGCCTTGCTACTAATCTTTGTGACAAATTTCACTTGTTAAAGAATCTCACTAGTTTCTACTCTGTGACTTCTGTGCGTACGACTAATGCCGGGTATACACTGGGCTGCAACGTGTAGTGTAACGCGAACATTCAATGAGCATGCTTTAAACATTTACATTCACGCCCAAAGTATAATAAAACATTTTTTATTGTGAAACACTGAGCTATACGATTGCGTTTCCATAATCTAAATATTCATCCTGTCAGAATTACAATTCGCTCTAGCATTTTTGACAGTCATAAGTAACCTATTTTCTAGGACAAATATGTATTATTATGGAACACAATCTGAAACGAAGGAAAATCAGGATTTAGGTGTACATACGGTGATACTCTACGTCTTTTATAGTTGTGCAAACAATGATATTAATAGTTTGGAGAAATATTCATGCAAGTGGTAGTTACGACAAAAATCTGTGTTTATTTTATATCTGTAAATATACTTTCATCGTCCACTTAACTCATTATCTTATTAATCGTGATTAATAACTATTTTTTATACTATTTGCGTTTGTGCGTTACACCACATGCTACAGAACACATTGCGAGTCTATACCCGTCCTAAACTAAATGAAATGGCACTGACGACATTCCACGGGTCAACAATTACAATAACTTGAATTTTCAAAAACGAAAGACCTAAAGACGAAAACAATAACACTCAAGCACCGTGAAGGTGTATCCACACTGTGTAGCTTTATTATTTACATTGTGTTGCATAACACGTTGCTCTACACAATGTGGACCAGCCTTTATAAAACTTTCAACAAAATTAGTGTCCGACCGAAACACGACTTTCAGCCGGAACCGAATATTCGGCTATACCTCTAGTTTCAACCGAAACCGAATTTAATATAATTCTTAAAAAATAATTATTAAATTTGAAATCTTCCGAATTGTTTTGATTTGTGTAATTTTTATTTAATTCAAGTTTGTTATTCGGTTTTGGTCTGAAACCAGTCGAGTTAATAGGGCATGGGATAAATACAAAAAAGGTTTTTGGTTGTCTATACCGGCATATAAAAGTTTTTGGTTGTCTATGCCGGCATATAAAAGTTTTTGGTTGTCTATGCCGGCATATAAAAAAGTTTTTGGTTGTCTATGCCGGCAAGGCTAAAAACAAACAAAAAAATGTCTAAGCCGCCTAAGGGACAAATACAAAAAAGATTTTTGTTGTGTATGCTGACAAGGAAAAACTACAAAATAAAGTTTTTGGTTGTCTAAGCCAAAAAGGGTCAAATACAAAAAAATTTTGTTGTCTATGCCCTATTAACTATCTCGTGGCCAATTTTTTTATTTATTTGTTCAACAAACATGCAGTAAATCTTATAATTGAGTACTTTATAGTTATACGAAACTTCGGTCTGACACTAAACTCAATATTGTCTCTCTGTCTATACTCTGCTGTAACAAAGTGTTATTTCATGACGATGGCTTATTGTGTTCGTCTTCTGAGTAATCCTGTGCATCTTCGTTCTCAGTCATTCTTTCGTCGGAGTAGTCTTTGTTGTAATATTCTCTGCCTTTATCGATATCTTTCTCCATATCTATATCCGAAATGCTTGTTCTGTGTCGTTCCTTGCCTAAAATTAATAATAAAGTAAAGTATAGTATCATCACCGTTTCCCTTTCGGGGTGGTCAGAAACCACGCTTATAAATAAACGGATTCACATTTAGCCAACTTTACTATAGGCCAATCATGACAAGTGGCAAGCTCGTCGATGTCTCTAGCGTACCAAACTCGAGAAACATCACAAATGAATTAAATATTAATAATTTAAATTAATAAATATTATTTAGTCCCGACCAGGAATCGAACCCGGTACCTCCGAGTCTAAATCCACTGACTTAACCGCTAGACCACGGAGGCAGTTGTTTAATAATAAAGTTAAAAATCTGCGGTAAATTTCTAAATATATAAAATATATTCTTATCTAGGCTTACTAGATAAGAATATATTTTAAATAAAAACAAATTTTGCATGCCACAACAATGGCTAAATGCGCAGAGCCAACTTAATAACCATATTACCGTATGTACCACATTTAAAGCAAATAAACGATTTTGAATTGAAAAAAAAAAAAAAAATAGTAATAGTTCGGATATTTTCTTGAACATAAATTTACTTCTAGTTAAAGCAACAATGGTGCGTAATTTCAGCTGGAAAAAGCAACTGGACGACTCTTGGTATTTGAGCTTCTGAGGCAATTTGAAAACTATTTTGTATAACCCCAAATGGACGGAATCGGAGAAAAAAAGGTTAAAAATGAAAATAATATATTGAAAACTCACGGTCCTAGGTGATTTTGGAGATAGGAGAGTAAATGATGCAGGTAAGCTTATTCTTGACGTGTGTTTAGAAAAGAATATTTTTGTGTCCAACACAATGTTTGCTCACAAAGATATTCACATGTATACAAGAACGATGAATAGTGAAAAGAGTATAATTGACTTAATAATAGTTGATGAAAGACTGCGAACACAGACTCTGGATACCAGGGCGTATCGTGGGCCAGAATTGGGAACAGACCACTACCTAGTAATTACTAGGATTAGTGGCCTGTTCACAAAATGGCGCCACCGGCGATCAGGTGGCAATCTGTCAGCAGTAGAGAGAATAAAGAGTGAAAAGTTACAAGATGATAGTGTGAAAGAGGAGTATATGAAATGCGTCAATGATAAACTTATCAATTTGAAAGATGTGAGCAAAGATGTAGAAGAGTGTTGGAAGTACCTAAAAAATGGTATGGTAGAATCGGCAAGAGAAGTATGTGGAGTAGCAAAAAAGCGAGCAACCAAGGGTGACGCGTGGTGGGATCAAGAGGTCAAAGATTCGGTAGAAAGAAAGAAGAAAGCTTGGATAGATTACGTTGCTTCGCTGAATATGAATGAAAGTATAAAAAGAGAAAAAAAAGAGTTGTACCATCGCTGCAAGAATGAGACAAAAGTTTTGGTTAAGGAGAAGCGTGAAAGATGTAAAGAAATAGGTGAAAATAGGATGACGAGCAACTTTAAGGAGAACTCCAAACTTTTCTGGAGGGAAGTTAGGAAGGCCAAAGGTAGCTTGTCATCTTGTCGAATGAACAGAGTGAAATCAAAAAGCGGTAACATTCTTGCAAACACAAATGAGGTGTTGCAGCGATGGAATGAATATTTTAGCGAGATGTATGCTGGTAGTACTCCTAACGACGTTACGACGGGTACTTTACCTCCAGAGCTATCCACAACTATAACGTCCACTTTTAAGGAGGAAATAAGTGTGCAAGAATTGCAATCGGCAATTAGAAGCCTGAAATGTGGCAAAGCAGCGGGAAAAGATCGAGTGCTCGCTGAAATGATCAAATACGGAGGTATACCGGTCTGGAACGCTTTCCACCTACTGTGCAACCTTTGCTGGCAGGAGGGAAGAGTACCAGAGGACTGGCGGCAATCAGTCATCGTTCCTTTATACAAAGGTAAGGGATCTAGATTGGACTGTGCCAACTACCGAGCGATTAGTTTGATCAGTTTGGCGAGCAAGATGTATGGCAAGATTCTCACGAAACGCTTGCAAGAGAAGACTGAAGGTCTTTTATGGGAGGCACAAGGAGGCTTTAGACCTGGAAGAGGATGCACTGACCAAGTCTTTTCGCTCCGCAATATCACAGAGAAGTTTTTGGCCTTAAACCAGAAGGTTTTCTGTGCTTTTGTGGATTTGGAAAAGGCTTTTGATAGAGTTGTAAGAAAGAAGCTTTGGGACATATTGCCGGAGTATGGAGTGAATGACAAACTGCTACAAGCTATACAGTCCCTGTACAAGGGCTGCAAAGCTTGTGTGCGGGTGGAGGGGGGTATGTCGCCTTGCTTTGAATCCCAAATGGGCGTCAAACAGGGTTGTGTGCTTTCTCCTAGATTATTCACTCTATATCTCGACAAATGCCTAAAAAGAGTGAGAGAGAGTGACTGTGGGATAAAGATGAGTGATCTAGTGGTGAACTGCCTGCTTTATGCAGATGATGCTGTTCTTATGGCATCGTCCGAACAACAACTGCAATCACTAGTCACAAGAATGAAGGAGGGATGTGCAGAAAAAGGACTCCGTTTGAATGCGAGAAAAACCAAGGTACTAGTGTTTGAAAGAAGAAGGATGACAACCGTGACGATAAAGATTGATGATGAAACTCTAGAACAAGTAAATGAAATTATATATCTGGGCAGTGTTTTCACTGCGGATGGGAAGTACGATAGGGACGTTGAAAGAAGAGTGAACGCGGGAAATAGTGTTAACGGTGCCCTGGGGTCACTGATCGGCAGTCGAAATGTCAGTGACAAAGCTCGGCTCGCCATACACAATGCCATGTTGGTACCAACACTGATGTATGGAAGCGAAACGTGGATATGTCAGAATACGCATGAGAGTAGGGTTAATGCAGTAGAAATGCGGTCGTTGCGGCGGATATGTGGCGTCACTTTGGCGGACCGCATACGTAACGTCGAAATACGGAAAAGGGTTGGTATGAAGGAAAGCATAGGGACAAAAATAAGGAAAAGCATGCTACGATGGTTCGGGCATGTTGAAAGGATGAGCGATGAAAGATTGACGAACCAGATATATAATGCGAAAGTTGTGGGTAAAAGAGGCCCTGGCAGACCGAGACTCACATATCACGATCAAATAAATAAAACACTGACTGAAGGTGCATTAAAAAGTCTTCGTAACCAAAGGGCATGTATGAAGAGGTTAATGAATGTCGACGAAGCGAAAGAGGTATGTCGTGATCGTGTCAAATGGCGCTCAATTGTCTCTGCCTACCCCGCAAGGGATCTGGCGTGAAGATATGTATGTATGAAAACTCAATGGAAAAGCATATGTAGCATTAAAGTACGCGTACTCTCTCTCTGTTAAAAAAAAAAACAAAATTTAACCGTAAGGACAGAAAGAGCGGTTTTTTTTTTAATCGAAAAAAAAAACGTGTAGCATACGATTGCGACTTTAAACAGAATTCTTATGTAGAGTTACTATAAAAAAAATGTCATCCGTTAAAGTAGTAAATGTTATATAATAGGTCTAGTTAGCCGTTAGAGCTACATTTACTATAGGGGCAGTTAGACTAAAGTGTCCGTTAAAGTTACATTTACTATGGGGGCAGTTAAACCAAAGTGTCCGTTAAAGCTACATTTACTATAGGTGCAGTTAGACCAAACTGTCCGTTAAAATTATACACACATCAAAAAAGTCTAGGGATAAAGCATGTTTATGCGGATTTCTTGTGATTGAGATGTGGCTTTGTAATAAATTTATGATTTTATAAATTTATATGGATCCTTTTTGGTGCATTTCATAATTTAAAACAGGAACTGTCAATAAAATTCGAGTAAAAGATGAAAATCAGCTGTCAATATTTTCCCTATAAAAACATAAGACGCATTGAAGACATTATTAGTGCTACTGTTTCCCTACTACTGATTAAAACCAACGTTATTATGGAGCGGCGACGTCATTTAAGCAGGGAAGAAATGATCAGAGCCGTGGGAATGATAGAAGCTGGTTCCCGGCAACGTACTGTGGCTTTAGCTCTGAATACAAGTCAGAGTGTTATCAGTCGACTTTGGACACGTTACCGAACCACTGGTACCGTGGCTGAGCGCCATGGAGGACGGTATCGCTGCACCACACGGAGACAAGACCGATACATTCAAATCACAGCTCGAAGAACTCCAACAATAACCGCCATGATGTTAGCCGTGAGCCTTCATCGCTCTTCAGGGAACTTAATTAGCGACCAAACAGTCAGAAACCGCTTGCATGAAGTGAACCTTCATTCCCGAAGACCGCTACGGGTACCACCTATAGCAATGCACAATCGTAGGACTCGATATCAATGGGCTCTTGAACACAGAAATTGGACAGAAGAACAATGGCGTTTCGTGTGCTTTTCTGATGAGTCTCGTTTTGGTATGAGGCCGGATACAAGACGTATACGACACTGGAGAACCCCTGGACGCCAACAGCGATTAAAATCCTGCCAGGAAGTCCATCCTTATAGTGGTGGAACCATCATGGTATGGGCGGGTATTTCGATCGGCGGAAGAACTGAGTTGATTTGGATCAGAGGCAACCTCAACGCTCAAATTTATGCTGAGACGGTTGTATCAGACGTCATCGTTCCTCTACAAGTGCATATCGGTCCCTTATTTCAGTTAATGCATGATAATGCACGACCGCACACCGCAAGAGTTGTAAGACAGACTCTCGCCGCAGCTAACATCAATGTCCTGCCCTGGCCTGCTCAGTCGCCAGACTTGAACCCGATTGAGCATGCATGGGATATTCTTCAGAGAAGAGCTCTGCCGAATATGGAGGGTATCCAGTCGCAAGAAGACCTTTTTTTGTTGTTGCAACGAACATGGGCGGCCATTCCACAGCGTGATTTGGATGAACTCATTTTGAGTATGCCAAACCGATGTTCTTGTGTTGTTAGTGTTCGCGGTAGAAACACGGATTATTAATTGTTTAAGTTACCCAATAAAATTTAAAAAAAAACTGTTATTTCAGTCTTTTTTTCGAACTTTAATGTTAGTGGTTCAAATGCCAAAAATCCCTTTATTAGGAAAATGGCAATTTTTTTTACTAATGCAAAGGTGACTTGGTTTATCGTTACTGTAGACAAACGAAAACATTTTATTTGATCAATCCTTAAAGAAAATTTTAATGAATATCAATCAGGAGAAAAGTTATTGCAAAAATATATGTTGATCCCTAGACACTTTTGATGTGTGTATTTACTATAGAACCAGTTACACCAGTGTCCGTTAAAGTTACATTTACTATGGGTCCAATTAAACCAAAGTGTCCGCTAAAGCTACATTTACTATAGGTGCAGTTAGACTAAAGTGTCCGTTAAAGTTACATTTACTATGGGTCCAATTAAACCAAAGTGTCCGCTAAAGCTACATTTACTATAGGTGCAGTTAGACTAAAGTGTCCGTTAAAGTTACATTTACTATGGGTCCAATTAAACCAAAGTGTCCGCTAAAGCTACATTTACTATAGGTGCAGTTATACTAAAGTGTCTGTCAAAGTCACATTTACAATAGGTCCAGTTACACCAAACTGTCCGTTAAAGTTATATTTACTATAGAACCAGTTACACCAGTATCCGTTAAAGTTACATTTGGACCATTAAAAAAATAATTAGTAACGTTGTCGTTTAAAGTGTGGCTGATGGAATGTGGTGTAATTGCGGCAAGTTTTGGGCGAATTCCTATAGTGAGTTATTCCTTACCTAGATCCAGAGGTTGGTCATCCCTCATGATGTCAGGTTTTCCCATAGTATCAGTGTACTGTCTCTGCATTTGTTTGAGGAAGTGCTGATGGGCCAGAGTCGTGGGAGGAGGGGGAAGAGAACCCATTTGGGGGGAGGGCTCGTCGTAGGTCTTCCGATCCATATGCAAAGCATTCATTTGCGCTAGTTTTGCTGCGTTCATGCCTGTAAAAGTAAAAATATATGATGGATATCCAAACTAATGATATTGTAAATGACGAATTATTGGGGCGACCCTTTGTCTCGGACGATGCTGCGCCATCCGGGTCTGCACACGGCGGCCTGCAGCACACTGTGGACTGGGGTGTTAAGTATGGTTTGGATCTGGTCAGACCAGACACCGTGATCACCAGCTTTTCCAGATTGGCCGAACTTTTCCGTGCTATATGACCAAAATGTTCAAGGACTCGCTGCAGGTAGATAGAAGAGAGCCTGGACTTTAAGCTCCTTGAGTATTGATACATTGGTTCTCCTCGCTGTCCATGGAATGCGCAACATACGCCTCAAGCACCACATCTTAAAGACGTCGACGCGGCTACGATCAGATGCTTTGAGGGTCCAGGTTTGGACTGCCGACGAGTCTTGTTTTGATCCCAATAGTGATAATACGATCTGTCCATATTCCTTTCATCTGACTCATAGCATAGCAAAGGCATTAAACCCACATAATTCAAAAGTGATCAACTTTAGTATTTACCATTAAATATTTCAGCGACAAGTATACCTGCAACCAATGTTATATCGAATCACTTACCGAATACATTTTCCCCGATGTACTGTAGATATGTATCAAGTATAAGTCCAGGGGTGTAGTCGTCCTGCTTCCCCATGCCGGCCATTCCGTGCGGGAGGTGCTCTAGACTCTTGGCTGTAACTGCTCTGACAGCCGGCACTTTGGTTATTGTTGTGTTGGCCAGGCTGTTTATATCTGAAAGGAAAGAGGCTTAAGACTAGTGAAACTGCCTCCGTGGTCTAGCGGTTAAGTCAGTGGATTTAGACTCGGAGGTACCGGGTTCGATTCCTGATCGGGACACAATAATATTTAATTTATTTGTGGCATTTCTCGAGCTTGCCACTTGTCATGATTGGCCTATAATAAAGTTGGCTAAATGTGAATCCGCTTATTTATAAGCGTGGCTTCTGACCACCCCGGACAGGAAACGGTCGTGATGATACTTTTACTAGTGATTTCTAATGAAGTGTATTCCAATTATCGATAATTTCCCCAGTCTGCCGGGGCGGGAAAGTATCCACCGTTCGTGCCGATAAACCCAGTAAAGTGTATCCACACATTTCGAGATTAGGCTCGAATTGCCGTCATGTCCAGTCAAGCCGGCATAGTGTTAGGGACTGATGTCAGTCATGAGTGTCTGATTCCAGTTGCTAACATTTATGGATCTCGATCCCCGCTTACCATCAGGGTCACATAAAAAATGTAATCTAGTATAAAAAAAAAAGTTAGGGCTATAACTGGAATGAAACATTGCTTGGGGCACTGTAATTGTAGCAGCCCAAAATATTGTCAAATTCAAGCAAAGCTAAGTTCGCGATTAACTTCAAATTGGACTGGAGCTCTTCTGAAGCTATATTCATGCTTTAGACTCTAAAGTGGACTGTTTTGTGAATGAACCGGAGTTGTCCAGCGCTAACTTCAAGCCGGTTTTGATAAGTGATTTAAAGAACTTGTCTAGATATTAACTTACGTGGTGGAGAGACAGGTAGATCTTGATATCTGGAGTTGGACATGCTGAGGTCATCATTATCATTGTCTCCGCACATGGAAGAGGTCTCTGAAGCTGCAGATTTTGCGTCCAACTTCATGTCGGACCGGCGAGGACCGGTGGGAGAAGCGCGAGCTCGCAACTGTTCTGGAGATATCTTCACGCCGGCTTTGGCAAGTAATCTAGAGAAAACACTTGGATTTAGGTAGTGAACACATCTATTGCTCTGTCAACTATTTGTCAACTCCAGCAGTGACAAAAGCCCTTCGAATGATGTCGTTCCGAGCAGCGTGAAGGTCCGATAAGTTCCACGGCACAAGAACATAGCAGTTGGATCACTGCACTGCCCCATACCCAAACCTACATCTAAAGTGGGATAGTTGGAGTCAGATCGAAATAATTGATTTGCTGAAAAACATAGTTACATTGTTGTGTGAAGTATTTTTTTTAGAGAAGAGAAAATCCATACCAATACGTATAGTCAAACATTTCTCGTAGGTTTCATGCACAAGTGTGAGCATACTTACTGGCTGGCAAGCTCGGGGTTGAATTTGGTGGGCATTTGAAGTACTGGCAGGTCTTTGGTAGATATACCGCGGTGCTGCCGAGACATGTGAGAGTGCAGGCTGTTCCGAGACTTGGCCACTGTTCCGCATAACACGCATCTGGACAAAAATAACACTTGTAAACTAAACGATTTGCTACTACAGAATAAAGTGTAATTAGTAATGTGGCCGGTTTAATAATCTGATTTAACGAATACATTTACGTATTGATTGAAAGTTAAATTGGGTTGCTATAGATAAAAGTTATTCATAACCGGCGAATTTTGGCTGATCAATGTTAGAATTACCGTAATAAGCAAGGTAAAATGAATTGGGCTGTCCAATGTGTGATTCTTCTTAAACAACACAAACCACAATTCAACAAATTTGAATGATGTAGCGTCAACAAGATGGCTGTTATCAACTGTCAAAGTTTGGAAGACCCTATATAAGACATTTATGTTCCATTTTATTGGAAGTAAACATCATTCCATCAACCACCCTTTTAACGATAATGTTAAGTATGATGTTTGATGGTGAAAACCGTAGTTAATTTGAACGTAACCGTTAAATCATACTTTAACGGTGAAATTGGACCTAATTAGTGTCTTAATCATGACTTAACAGCAAAGTTTTATTATCAATAGAAATACTTAAACAGGCCTAAACATTAGATTCTATAACATGAATATAGCAACATTATTCGACGACCCTCAATTATAATTTTAAAAAAATATGTTTTTTTTGCGTAATAATACGATCTGTTACTCACCTATATCCAGGGCAAACTGTGTGTTTATCTTCAAGATGTGTCCTCAAGGTGTGGGCAGATCGGTATATCTTCCCGCATTTGGGGCACGGGCGAGGGTCTGTAGCCCTAACTCGAAGCAAGTCTTGAGTCCGTCGAGATCCACCTAAGTACATCAGTTCATTAATTTATGGTATAATTTATAAAGTTTGTGTCTAAAGCTAAACTATTTCATTATCTTATCACGAATAGACAGAACTCAAATATAATCTATGTAAAGTTAGGACCAATCAATGTATATAATTTGAAGCAATAATTAATAATTACGATTGGATTGGATTAGTCCGCGATGATGGCAAGTGACCTGATGGTGTGGGATGCCACTTGTGTCAACACTTTGGCATTGTCACATCTTAGAGGAACAGTGTCTGGTGACAAGAGGGCTGGTTCTTTCCTCGCCCAGAGAATCAGCATAGCGATTCAGCGAGGAAATGCGGCCAGCGTTCTTGCCATCATGCTGCGCGGATACGATTTATATTTAAATTAGGTTTTGAAAGTAGGTTTTTAGTTAATTAAATTAATTAATAACTACAAAAAAATATATATATTAGATAGATTAATATATAATATTCCTATCATGTATTAGTTATGTCCATCCGTCATATAAAGACCTATCTATGTTTGACACATCAAGCAGACGAATGTAAACCAGATTATAGTTTTATTTCTGTCCCAAATGCTAGCAATGGTGGATTTCAAAATATATTTTTAATGCATATTAATTTACAAAACAAAAAAAAACAAGGTTTACATCTACCGCCCAGTATGTACGAGACTACACCGCATAGCTCCAGTCGACCCGTGACCACGGCCAATGCAACTTGGCTGAAACGTCGGGAGAAATATGTCTCTAAGGTAAATCGCGTGAAGACCCGTTAAAATTATAAAAACTATTATGAATATGCGCGAAAGCTTTAAAAGTTAAAAACAAAAAAAGTTTAAAATGTGAAATGTAGGACAATTTCTTACCTTTATAAGTTTTTTAGGAATACATTTGTATTGTGGAAAATAATTACAATTCAATCTGACTACTATGTAGTTTTATTCTTTAAGTATTCAAGCAGACATTCTTTTAGTAAAAATTATATAATTACGTATATATCAATATCACTAGTATATAGCATTCTAAATTATAAAGGTTCTGTCGTATATCACAGTGACTGGGCTGTGGACGCGTTTTGTGTTTGGGCACATAACAATTTAACGTATTTTTTTTGCTGTTAAAATTATAAGATTTATGTAGATTAAGTACAGATGTATGTGTTAGGGAATGGTCCCGGGAAATCCCGGTAAACCCTAGGAATATGTGTAGACTAAAAAACCGGGACGACCAAACCTCGTCGATAGTAACAGAATACTGTTACTTAACCCTTAATAAGGCACGAGTTAATAGGGTTTTAAATGCAGAAGTTGAAGTAAGTAAACAAAACTACCGGTGAATTCAAAAATTACAAAGCAATTGAAACAAAGATAAACAGACGCAAAATAAATTAACAATCACGTGATGAAGCTAAATTCTTACAGGATTTTTTCTTAAACAAAAACTTGCTTTTTCTCTGTCTTGATCGAAAAACGACTGTTTCTGTCACTCAAAATTCGACTACTGACACTTTGAGATCAAAAATTTACTTCAAGTGTTGCCATAAAACAAGCAGTGTTGCCAGGTGACAAATTTAAAAACTACTGTGTATCTATGTTTTATGGTTTCGTTCATTCGTTGAATTGATTTTTAATAGAAAAAATCATTTTTTGTTTACATATTGTGCTGGGAAATAATCTCCCGTTGCCTTATTAAAGGTTAAGCGCAAACGTTATATATTGGAATGAAATATATATGTATAGTATCTTCAATAAGTTAAATAATATTTTTGTCTCTTCCCTATCAGTCACTGTGATTTATGAATAAACCTTTAATCGCTCCAACTCACTTAAGAATGTGGTTATGATAGTTCATAATCACAATATTTAAGGCCGCAAACAACTCAACAATACTTCCTACATGATTTTAGATATTTATTTGAACTTATTCTCCTAATTATACATTAATGTATATAGATGGGCCTATTCAATACAAAAACGTGCCGCTTGCTACGTGTACCTACCAACTTTGGGGGGCAATTCTCAAGCAATGATAATGTCACATGAGATATTTATCGGAAATTCTGTTACAATGCATACAAAAAGACTAGTTTCACTCGATATAAATATTAATATTAGGCGCTCTTGACGCTTGCTGGCTCGTGGCTGTCGGTGCAGCTACATGACTTCGATTGGTTTTGCGGAGACGTTTTTATATTAGTGAGGGCCTATCTATATACATCGATGTAATTACATCATCTAAAAATACTTTATATAGTTTTAATGCAATTTTAAATATGTTCTTTGGTGTTTTAGTTTATTTAAAACTACAATTGTTTGCGTTAGGCCTTATTCTTATTTCCTATAATAGTATAGGTTATGTTAAGCTGGGAGTCCACTAAGTTGCATGCTCCACCAATGGGATCGCTTCCCTAACGTAGTGATTTATTATTGGAAAAAAGTGAAGTATCATCACGACCGTTTCCCTTTCGGAGTGGTCAGAAACCACGCTTATAAAGAAGCGGATTCACATTTAGCCAACTGGGCTAATCATGACAAGTGGCAAGCTAGTCGATGTCTCCAGCGTACCAAACTCGAGAAATATTACAAATAAATTAAATATAAGTTAAATGTATTTATTTATATTAATAAATATTTTTATGTTCCGACCAGGAATCGAACCCGGTACCTCCGAGTCTAAATCCACGGACTTAACCGCTAGACCACGGAGGCAGTTTATGATTGGCTAAAATAATTTATAAACGTGGTAATACTGTACCAGCTAATGGTCAAACCAAACTGGCCTAACAATAATTTAATGTAAATTAAGAGGGTTAAACGCTTTTGCATACCTCTCGCTTGCACAATCGAATATTTTCTAAGATATGTCAAGTATGAGTGTACACATGAGAAATGTAGTGTAGGTATTTTTATTCCTATAAGTTGATTTTTGATAATATTCGATCGTGCGAGCGATAGATATGCAAATCCTACTAGTATCAATTTTTTTTTAAATAATTTCTTTCCGTCAGGAACTAACGAATATACTGTCCTTTGGCCTGTCATAGTAAATGTATTAGGAAGAAAAAAGTCAAAATTTCGGACTTATCTAGTTATATTTATTTTTGGGAAGTATTTATGACTTAAATAGTCATTTAAAATGTATTATATCTAGCTGTTCTTAGAAAATAACAAATGATATCTCTTGACATTTTCACTCTGTATTCTAAAAACTGTACTTTTGAGTAATTACCATTGTATTAATCAAGTTCTACCGTCATTAAAATTGCCTTTGCGACTATAATTTGTTTTTACCTAAATATTATAAATGCATTATATCACATATCGTCGCTGAGCCTGACAAGTTCCATATGTAATTTTTGTAAGATTTTTGCAAACAATAAAAAATGTGTTGTTAAATAAGAGAGAGTATCTTCACCGGGGTAGTCAGAAATCACGATTTTAATTTTAAAGAAGCGGTTTGACATTTAGCTAACGTTATTATAGACCCATTATTATAAGTGGCAAGCTCGTCGATGTCTCTAGCGTACCAAAGTCGAGCTATATTACAAATAAATTCAATAATTTTAGTCCAGGAATTGAACCCGGTATCTTCGCTTCTAAATCCACGGACTTAACCGCTAGACTATGAGGGCAGTTAAATAAACAGTTTTTTACTAAATAATCAAAATACATATGGAAGCTTTCTAGTTCGAATATCACAAAAAGGACATAGAGAATAAAATTAAAATTATGTTTAGTGCAAAGGACAAAAAAATAAGTATGGTGTATGCCCAGTGGACTCCCAGCCTAACCTCGCGGTGTGAGTCTGTCTGACAGCGTACAGGAACTTTACACTACTCGCTAACTTTACAAATTTTGAGATCTAATTACGCAGCTTCCTTTAGCTAAAATATTAGATTATTATTATCAGAATAATTCAAAAAAAAGGAATACACTTAAACGCCAACTGGGCCAAGTTCAATGACATGCATCGCAAAGAAAGACATTAAATACTGTACGACTCTGTATGGTATATTCTATTGATAGAATTACAACTTATCCTAAGAAATCATATGTTTTATTTTGGCTACTCCATACCAACTGTTAATTTTAAATATTTCAAGCCAAAAAAATCACATTTCTGATATATTGTTTCTTAGGAAAATATTAGTACATTAGTCTAACTTAAGACCATACGAAGTCCACCCGTATACAACAAGACAGGGCAAGAAACCAAACTGTATGAGAATTAAAGCCAGACCAATTGGTAGAGAATTAATTAGTGTATGACAGTCATTTAAATATAAATAAAATTAAGTTTTTAGTAAAAAAATATATTTCTGCTATCAGCAAAGACATCTTGTGAACTGAATAGCTCTCTTGTCGCAAGTCGATAAATTTAGAAAGCCGACAGACTTTCGTTGTACCGTGCGACAATGCAACCAATCGATATTGTCGTATTATACCTCAATTCGATATAGGTTTAAGTTTAGCCAAAAGTAACGTATGTTATACAAAATGAAGTTAAATGAGTTAGCATGAACTGTTGATTTTCTGGTCCCAAATACAATAATTAATTTAACGTAAGCAGATGCTGAGGAAACTCCAGCATGTATAGTAGATCTCAACCTCAGACTATAACCTACTAACTACTCAATTAGTCAGCAAATGTTCTCAGAACTTAGGTATAGTTACCATCACATAAAAATGCCGCTGAGCGATAGAAGAGGAGATGTGTTTATCAGACAGTTGCACCCTAAAGTACCAAGCGATTTTTTAAAAATATAAATGTATTTATTACACTTATAAAACAACAGCCTAGTACTTTCAGGCGCAAACTCATCCCCTCCACTATCGCACAGAGGCCTTTTTATGTAACGGCAACTATATAATTGCTGTAAATAAAGTCAGTCATTTTGACTCAGTTTGGTAAGACGCAATGCAAGTCAGTTAAGTTTCCTTTTTTTGTTTTAATCCAAGCTTTATTATACATACTATTTCTTACAACAAATTTAGTTTTACTGTTTTTTCACAAAATGAGGGTAGGTTGTATATTTTGAAAAATTGCTAATGTTACTAATTATCTTTTGAGACTGTTTCTTTTCTTCTTCCACAAGGATGATTAAAATATTTAAAATTTAACATTATGTTGTACGCCACGTGATTGGTACTTCTGACTTTGCTATTTCAGCCAATCATGTGTTTAACATGAGTCAATTTTATACATTGAACATTGGCGCTAAATATTTATAAATATACTAGTTAATTATTATATTTGTAATTAAGTTAAAGGAAGCCGTCTTTTTATTATAATTATAATTTAATGTTTAAATACCAATAAATGTTTTGACTACACTGACTAGATATGTTTTATCTTTGCGCGACCGTACTTCAATAAATATATCAACTTAATACTAATTCATTAAAAACAATTCGTATTGTCATTATGTACTGTTTGTTGTATCAAAAATATTTCATATACTTTTACATAATCTGAAGACATCTTGTATAGAACTTTCGTTCTGGAAAATCTGAAGTAAGGGGGTGAGGAACTAGGCATGATGACTGTTATTAAAAAAATGCATACAACAGTTTGTTTAGAACTATCTAAAATATATTAATTTGCAAAAAATAAAGGTAACATCTAAGACTCTTGCTCAGACATTTTTTTTCCTAATTTACCTAATTTTTAATAGGTGTTAATATCCCAGTCTGCCGGGACGGGGAAGTATTCACCGTTCGTGCTGATAAACCCAGTAAAATGTATCCACACGTTTCGGGATCAGACTCGAATTGCCGTCAAGACGTCAAAGTTTTATAGACTGATGTCAGTTATGAGTGTCTGATTACAGTTGCTAACATTCATGAAACTCAAGCGCCATTTACCAAGATTACTCTGGTGTCTTTCAGTACTATGAAATGTCTCCAAAACTACCCACATTTCAGATGACAATTTTTTTTTCGCTTTGACAAAGTTGTTCGTATTGGCGAATGAAACATCATGTAAAGCATTATATATAGAGTTATGGTTACAACCATTTTGGTTAACATAGCAAATTTCAATTAAATCAGACACTAGTCTCGCAAGGGTTCCTTAGTTAAACTAGAAATAGCATAACCAAGATCTAAGACCAGTTGTTCTGGTCTTAGTCTTGCTTTGGGCAACACTTATATTTTAATTTATAGTTAAAAATTCGAGTCTAAACGCTCACAGGTGTTATGGGTTTTTGCGTGATGTATCTTCTGTAATTGGCGTATCATTTTGTTTTACTTAGGTAACCATTAGACGACTTTGCTGCTTAGTCGTCTACTAGTGAAGTGAAATCATTCAAAATACTTAAAGTCAAGTCAAGGAAATGTCCAAACGGCTAATAGAAAAGTCTGGAGACAGGAAAGCTGGGAATTATTTCTGCCATAATACAGCTTTGCTATACAGAGGGGAAACGTTGTCAGTCTTCTTGGGACTATCCCTGATGGGTCGTCTCTAGAAGGCATTTTTTACTTATTTTTTATTACGTTTAGTTTATATTTATTTTTAACTTTTATGTAGTTTTAAATACTTAAAATAATGTGTCATAGAATGTCTGTATAAATACTGCCACATAAAAATGCCGCTAAGCGACAGTGGAGGGGATGTGTTTGATACGTAAGTGGGTACTATAGCCTATTGTTTTATAATATAAATAAAAAAAAAAATGTTAGACATATCATAGAGTTCAGAACGCATTATCAATTTCTTCAGACACCTATTGAGGAGCGGATTTATTAACTAAATGTCAAATTGTTGGATTTTTGGCCAGCGCTCCGAGCGGCGAATGGGAGAGTAAGCAATCGACGGTGACACGATGTTTATATTGAAAACATTTTATTGTCTATGGCCAGGGAGTTGTCCAAACGGCTGACGGAGAAATCTGAAGACAAGGCTGGCAATTATTTCTGCCAGTGATTAGCTTTGCTATAGAGAGGGCAAATGTTGCCAGTATTCTTAGGACTATCTCTGATCTATCTCCTAAGGACATTTATTTATAGTTTTTTAAAATAGTTTTATTCAAGTAGTTTGTAATTATTGTAATTATTATTATAATACATTAAATAAATATTATTTATTTTGTCGAAGTAATTATATGTTAATTGTTTTTCTGCAATAAACTATAATACAGTCTGCTAAATCCTCTTTAGTTGAGTCATCGAAGACCCGCAGCAGAGAATCCCTACCAAGTCTGTCGTCTTAACACTGGTCGAAGTGATTTAGTGGTGATACTATTTACATGATAATAATGTCATCATGCCTATTAAAAGAATTATTTGATTTGGCGGAGGGGAGAAGGAAGACAGTACGAGAGACAATATCGAGGACAAGGAACGGCTTTTAATCGAAAACCTAGTAACTGCGCAAGTAGTTGTACATCGCTTAGAATTAAAAAAATATGAATCATTTAAGTATTACATGAAATCAGAGTCCTCGATCTCCATAGCTGGATATTGGTTTTTCAGAACTATTTTTTTTTTCGACGCTTATTAATTTTTAATTAAGTTTTATTTGTAATAAAAGATTTATTAGGTGTGGGTCTGATTGTACTTTTGAGAAATGTAATCTAACAAGTTTCTAAATAAAATTGATTACATTTTGGACATCGTTTTTTCGCTTTTATATACCTAATTTTAGACAAAGAAAAATATAAAAAACATTTATAACGATTTAAAGTGTATCCACAGGTTTCGGGATCAGGCTTGAATTGCAGTCAAGCCGGCATAATAATAATAATAATTAATATTTCCAGACAAGTCACACAGCGCCATCTAGTTTCCGTGGTAAGCTACGAGGCTTGTGTTACGGAAACTAGATGGTTGATAAACTACATATTATACTTTTTTTTTGTAAATATATACATATTATACATATAAACACCCAGACCGAGACAAATTATACAATGTACAACTTGCCCCCGGTGGGAATCGAACCCACGACCTCCCGAGTAAGGTATTATTAGTATTAATAGTATTAGGGACTGATGCACTGTCTGATTCTAGTTGCTTACATTAATGGACCTTGCGCGCTACTTATCATCAGGATGTCGTGCTAGTATTAAAAAAAAAAACAGGTCTCTGAGGGAACCTTAAATTGCGTTTGGGGTCGAGACGATGGGCAAGGCGCCGAGCCAAGGAGTTGTCAAAGCGGCTGAAGGAAAGGTCTGGAGACAGGAAGGCTGGCATTATTTCTGCCAGCGTATTATCCTCGCTATACATAGGGGAAATATTACCAGTCTCTATAGGACTATCTCGGATGGGACGTCTCTAAAAGTCATTTTTTATTTATAGTTCAGTTTATTTTTAATTTTATTATTTAGGTAGCTTTTAATTTATATTTAATGTTATTAATTTACTTCGAATATATAAGGAATAAAAGTAAAAAAAAAAAAAACAATAGTGTATAGTTAATATAATCTCCCGAATGTCCGTAATTTTATTTACTAATAAGTTGATAGACTTTTCTCAATAGTACCTACACTCAAACTAAAAAAATATATTGGATTGTGCGAGAGAGAGGGGTGCAAAACCTGCATCACCTTCTTAATTGAAATCCGAGACTTCAACATTATTCGATATATCGGCTGTATTTCATTTACAAGTCCAGTTACTAGGTTTTTGATTTAGCCAGGCGAGAAGTACAGAAGAAGTACATAAGAGTTCGAGCGGGGACATGAGAAGACCTGACGTCACTCCCTCGGATATCTAACGTGGCACCAATCATCACATCGTACATTACGACCGCCTACCTTAATTAAATAATATCAGTCTACTATAAAAATAAACTCTCAGTTAGTGTGGATCGCACGTCCACCTGGGAGTCATTCTCGCAGAATATATTTGGCCTTCGATATATCTAGAATGCGACATATTGTAATCATTTACAACTAAACCGTTACTATTGAAAGTGTCATAAATCAAGGTACGTATTCTTGAAGCGATTTCAAATCGATTATCAAAACAAAGTAACACGTTAAGTGAGATATATCGATCTTCAATGATCGATATATCTAGAATGCGACATATTGTAGTCATTTACAATTAAACCGTTACTATTGAAAATCTCATAAATCATGGTACGTATTCTTAAAGCGATTTCAAATTGATTAAGAAAACAAAGTAACACGTTAAGTGAGATATATCGATTTCAGTGATCGACTGACCACTCGTGGTGATCGGCATAATCTTAAATATCCAATTTTAGAGATAGGTATACATATTAAAAATATTATTTGTTATATTTAAGTTTATACTTTAAGTTTAAGGTATAAGCAGCAACTTTAATTTTATATTTATTCACTTACTTTCTTTTTATAATGTTTATTATTTTGTCATATTCTTTAATGTTACAGTGCAGGCCTATAATAAAAACTAAGTAATTGTAACGTTTAAGTTTTAATAATTTGAGTCGAATATATTTATGTATTAGTTTTATTTTAAAGGTCAATCGGCTGGTACAATCAACGCCATTTTTAACTTTTAATTGTTACTTCGCTTTGGTCCAATCCAGCCTAAATCTACTATGTTATGTAATGTGTATGTGTTGTTGGTCTTCCCAAAAGTTTATAAATATAAATATTAAAAAACATATCGAATTCAAGATATATCGAAAGCGAAGTCTATTGAATTAGAAAAACCCCTTCTGAGAGTTTTCATCTGTCGCCACTGTGCCGCGTGCTTGGCTCGCATGTGGTTGCGCACGGAGTTGGGGTGCGCGTACTGACGCGCGCAGTGAGCCACGGGGCAGCGCGCGGAGTCCCGCGGGTAGTGTCGCTCGAGGTGCGCGCGCGCAGCATACACCCCCGCCAGATGACAGCCGCACAGCGGACAGCGGCCGCCATCTGCACACACCACAAGCCGCTACTATACGTGCGACTACACTTTGTATTCGAAAATGTGGGTGAGATCGTCCACTGCGACTGCGAACCTCTATTATAGACACTGGACTACGTTTATGGAAAATTAAAGGACATTGTCAGAAATTGCCCCAGTATGCCCATAAATATATGCTATCCACCAGCTTCTTCAATGCTAAAATGTGGCAACATACTCGTATACTACTATCCCTGGGCATTCCACTTTTTGGTGTCCAGAATTGACAGAACAATGCAAGACCTCCGATCTGTTACCAAGACTAACCTTTATCTTGGTAGTTTCTTGCGCCAAAGTCTCGCAACTCTTGCTCAGACATTTGTTCCTAATTTTGCTAAAAACATTCCTATTTCTTTTTGGTATGACATTTTATTTTTTCAATTGTTTTTGCTTCGCGAGCGAACATAATCGAATCCTTTGACGACATTTTTCACTGTGACAAAATTGTTCGTATTGATGAATTTATTTCTGTATACATGTTATCGAGTTTACAAGTAAATCAGACCAGTTGTCGAGATAGTAGTTTGCGAACAGAACTGCCATATAATGTGCATTAGAGTTTATAATAAAATTCCTAGAGAGATACGAGAGTTACCTATAAAACGTTTTACTATTGAGTTAAAGAAAATTCTTATCGACAACTGTTTTTAGCATGCAAATTTTGACATTAATATTGTATTCCAATAAATCGACAAAAATATTTAAATGTTAACTATATATAAATAAATATCTATTTAAATAAGCATATTGTATGGCCATTAAATGGGCAGATTGCATCATCATGACATGTACAATGTACATACAACTGTAATTAGAATAAGCACTCTATACAATAAAGAATTTTGAATTGAACAGACGCTAAAGTCTCACAAGGTTTCCTTACTAAACATTTCTCTCATATTGACACATTTTATTTACCATTAAAATCTTTTAAAACAGAAATAACTATAGTTTAATTCAGAGGATTCCATAGAAAATTACATTTACACTCTCATCGACACTGTCACAACCACACACACATTTTACACACACACCAATACTAATTAATGCCTTAGCACACAGGAGAACATGTTATTATTATTTTTTAATTTTTTTTTGTATCTCTCACTATATATTATTATTATTATTATTGATTCATTAATTGGCTTTAGTTAAGAATTTTGTATTCTAGGTTTAATTTTAAGCGCTGTTGAATCTGTAACTAAATAAATAAACAAATTAGAAACAAATTCTTGAAGTCAGTCTTGAAGTCTTGCTAGACTCTTGCGCAAGAACAACACAAAGATAAAGGATTAGGAGTGCATGACCAAGACTTGTCCAGTCTTCTTCTTCATCACGACGAGTACATGTAAACCTAGCCTTAGGTCTTATTGCGTTTGTATCGTCAGATCAGTGGATAGTTGACACAACCTCACAACTGTTACTAGCGCCAAAATGGTCTGTTTATAGCAATCCAGCGTTATAATTAGAGGTACGCGGGGATAAGTTGCCTATTATAATGACGGCGCGTTAAATAATCGTCATATGTGCGCCCGCGCAGCTAGGCAAGTTCGTAACGTGCGCCGCAGTGGATTAGCGTCTTTACTCTAGGTGGCCTGGCGTTGTCGGATGCCGTGTGCTTGGAGCTGGTGGTTGATGAGGTAGTGCTTTGTCTTGCACTTCTTGCCGCAGTGCTGGCAGGGGAACCATTGGTCGCGGTCGGTCTGCGAGTGCACGTTGAGCATGTGCTGGCGCAGGTTGGAGGTAGAGGAGTAGACGCGACCGCACAGCGGGCACTGCGGACGGTAGCCCGGCCCCGGCCCTGCAACACGGAGCGCTATTAGGGACCGGTACCGCAGGGACGGGATTTATACTGTACTAAAATCGACGATTCCTCGATTATTTATACCTTTTACTACTAAAAGTCATCGATGTATATAGATAGGCTTTCACTGATATAAAAACGTTCCCGTATAACCAATCGAAGTCATGTAGCTGCATCAACAGTCGCGAGATAGCAAGCGTCGAGAGCGCCTAATATTAATATTTATTTCGAGTAAAACTAGTCTTTTTGTATGCATTGTGATATAATTTCCGATGAATAAAGCATGTGGCATTATCCTTGCTTGAGAATTGCCCCCCAAAGTTGGTAGGTACACAAAGCAAGCGGCACGTTTTTAAGAGTGCGTTTTGTATTGAATAGGCTTATCTATATACATCGATGCATCACAATTTCGAATGCTAGTATGCGATTGATAGGTTTTTACCTTCGCAGAGTTTATTTGGTATAAGGATCTTTAGAGGTTTTACAACCGGTAAAAAACCACAAGTTTCAACTTTTTGAGGAAACGATTCATCGATTATGTGAACTATTAAGGTATCAATCATCGAGGTAATGTCAATCAAAGTACAATATTAAAGTTCCATCATTCGCAGCCATTTTAATTGTGTCAAAATATAAGAAAATATTAAAGTATTTTTTTACAAATTACATTGTAGGCGCGTGACATTGCTATCCACACTTATTGTATATTCGGTGGGTGTAGACCAAACGAGCATTCGCTCGCATTCGGTTGTTCTATCGACCCTTTATCAAACATTTTTTTATAAATAAATTATTTCGTTGCTCACAAAGATTCTATGGAATATATTTAAAATGCTCAATTGCTTAAATTTTACGATTCACGAGCGTGCGAACAGTTGCATGTTCGGAGGTACTCGATTCCGAAGGTAGTTTATTTCAAGCGTTCTGGTTAATGAATGAGCATAGAACTCTTTCGCGTAATCTAAAACATCAATCGAGGATGGAAAAGAATTCTAAGTATAGAATTTTAAAAAAGATACCAACGCTTTGTTCTGGATTAGCTCTCAGTTCATTTGGTCTAAACCCACCTTTACGCAACGACCGTTCTATATTTAAGGAAATATTAATTATAGAATTTAGATATGATTTACTTCTTAACGATTTTGACAGAAAAAAAAACATGGCGGCGAATGGTGGAGACTAAAACCCCAGGATAAAGGTCACGCACCATTGTTGAAGGATGTCGCGGGGTACAGGAGGCGCTCATCTTTGTGGTCGGACGCGACGGCCGGCCACGGTGCTCCTGGGCAGACGGAGAGCGTCAGAGCCGGGCAAGGAAAGGTGGCCGGGGAATGCGACAGGGCCGGGGAATGCGAAGGCCGGGCGAACAAAGCCGATAAGATCAGGGACAGATTAACAGTGACTTCAATGTCAATTGGTGGCTACACCAGGTACGACCGAGAAAGTAACGCAAGGATAAACGTACAACTAAAGTAGGGTTAGATGTCGACTTATTCAAGTTTAGTTACGATTTTAAATAGTACAGACAGACTCACAATTATTAATCGTAATAATATAGTGTTTTGTTCCTACAATAGAAATAGTACATCTATATATTTTTTTTTTATTTGTTCAAATTATTCGAAGTAATACAAAAAACAGTGTATTATAGTAATTTACAATATTAAACATTTAAAAATTAAACCTAACATTCATCATCATCAACAGAACATATATCTGGAGAATTTGGCCTACACTCGCCACGCTGGCCAGACGGCTTGGCGAGGATAAGATGTGGCCGACGACTTAACGTGCTCTCTTCACACGGGATCGGTGGTGTTGTAAATCTATGACTGCAGTACGTAAGAAAAGTGTATTTCTCATTGGTACATGCCGGGTGAGTTTCAACCGACCTTTGTAGGATTTAAGGAACGCGTTCTTACAACCGAGCCACCACCGCGCCAAACCAAACATTAAATAAACAAAAAAAACCTCAAATAATCATAAAGCATAGTTAATTAGATTTACTAGTTCCTTAAATTATAAAGCCTTATACAACAGGCGTTTATAGGACGTGGATATATTCAGTAACTCCCGCGCCGCCTTCAAAGCCAAAATCATGAAGCTGCTGCTTTCGGATTAGCTCGCAAAGTGTGTCAGTTTGCTTCGGAGTTCGCCTAACAGTTATGATGCATTCAAATACATACAAAGCAGTTGTTTTCTTTATACCTGGCCAAGGTGATATTTTACGAATTTTGTATCGCACAAAGAGTGCACTATTGTTCACAGTGAGAAATATTCTGGTGGCGGGTATAATTTTAATTGCTTCTACTCTGTTGCTATATTCTTATGTTGCCTGTCTCTGTCCTTTCTCTTCGAATAAATAAAGCCTAAATCCCGTATCCTCAACATTTCCTCAACGCCACTTCCACTTAACATTTCCTTCCAACAAATATATAATAAACGTTAATATAGTACACACCAGAAATAACTAAACACCAGATTAGGCAAATTATATACCTATAGATTTATAAATTAATAATAGTTATAAAATAAATATGGTGGAATATAATATAATACAGTATAATATAAAAAAAAAAAAAAATTACAACATATAAAATAAAATTAGTATTAAGGATAGGGATATAAGTCCCGTCCGCGTGGAATGGTGGCAAGAACGCTGGCTGCATTTCCCCGCTGAATTGCAATACTGATTCTCTGAGCGAAGAAAGAGCCAGCCCTCTTGTCACCGGAGGAGACAACAAGACGCGGTGTTATTTTTTCGAATAAATGTATATGTATAATATAATATGTATATAATATAATAATAGTATAACGCATGGCATGATAAATTAATTTAATAAATAATAAAACAAAATTAATATTGAGGCATAACATTTATACTCGCTTGCCAGTGTCAAAGTTTGGGAAAGAAGGGTTAAATAAATTGGATTCGAATTACGAATAGGATCAGAAAAGTATAGGTATTAGGAGCAAAAACAAAGTTAATATCAAAATACATATAAGAACAAAAATATAAAAATAAAAACAACTAAATATTTACATTTATATTTTAATCTTATTATCTATTATAAAAGAAGCGATGATATTATATATAAATTTACTTTGTTTATTATATATAAGTAAACTTGGAATATTGGTAGGGAACGGAATTCGAATGGATATTAGGGAGGAGATCAGTGAAGTACGATTATATAAAGGACAAGGAAGGATTACTTGAGGGAATCAGTATGACAGCTAGAAGAAATGGTTGAGGAAACGTCCTAGAATACGGATTTTTTTTTTTTTTTCTTTAATGTGGGTACTTTACCAAACCTATTTATTACGAACGCCTGAATAAAATGTAACCGTTTAACAAAAGTATTGTTCTACGTATATTACCTCTAAAATAAATTAAGTTTTCAATTCCATCTCTAAATGTATCGAAAATTCCTTGTTATAGTTGAATAAACATTAAGATTAAGGCGGGTCACTTTTTTATTTTATTTTCTTTAAAGGACATTGTACAGAATACATCAGCCCTAAACACGTAATTTATTTGCATAATATATGTTCATAACACAGTACATAACCGAGTTGGTGATCATCAAATTCCAGATGCTGCAGAATTTGATGCTTTACTTGGAGTCACTATAGCATTATAGCCCAAACACGTCGGGTAAAATATGGGAGTCCACAGCGCGGGAAAACCGCATAAGATAAACTGCAACTTGTGCCCCATATTTAAAGTCCAATTTATCGTATTCCATAATTATTCACATTGTAGCACATTATTAAACAAAACAACACCACTTTTGACCAATAATATCCACAGCAAATTAATTTACAAAACAAAAACTTGCACTTGACATGTCCACGCAAAATGGCGCGAAGAACTCCCGGTCACTTTATTATCAAACGCAGAAACTACAAAAATATTACACAGGCTAGAAAACAAGTTACGTAAGAACAAGGGTAATAGAAAATTAGGTAAACACAATAATAGGTACATTGTAGCAATTAGGACAGATAAAATAAGATGTTACTTAAACCTTATCACGACTGGACATTCAATACAATTTATTAGTTTTAAGTCGACACGGCCTCTTTATGGCCAAGAATTTAAGTTGATACGGCCTCTTTACGGCCACGAATTCAAATTGAATTTAATGATGCTTTTTTTTCGTTTCAATAATAATAATAAATACATTCGTTTAATGTACTTAATGTATCTTATGGTGAAAAAAAAATAATGAATAAAACGTCGTTGATGTTAAATGATTATGAGGGAGCGGCAACATCATCTTAATAGTAGAAGCCAGATTGCCCTATCAAGGGCATACATACATACTCGCTGTTTTTTTTTTTTTTTTACTAGCACGATATGAGACCTTGCGCCCACCTGATGGTAAGTGGGGAGCGAGATCCATGAATGTTAGCAACTGAAATCAGACACTCATGACTGACATCAGTCCCTAACACTATGCCGGCTTGACTGGACATGACGGCCATTCGAGCCTGATCCCGAAATGTGTGGGTAAATTTACTGGGTTTATCGGCACGAACGGTGGATACTTCCCCGCCCCGGCGGACTGGACAAATTACCACTATCAGTCTGCTTACCACCTATTAAGGTGTGCCCAGTGCCTCAGGAGGGCAAGGCAAATATAAAAAATAAATGTCCTCTTTTTACTACGTTACGAACCCCTATGGATACTATTTCGAAATAAACGTTTTTTTTTTTTTAAACATATTAACCTTTTTAATAACAAGCGCAAAAATATGTAAGACCGCATTACTTTAGAAAAGGTTATTGAGTATGGCTTCTAAAATTATAAATTATATAAAATTTATAAGTTACATGACGATTTTAAAGATTTAAAGATATTGGAAATATGTAGTGTCAATTTTGTTCACATCAAGTAATTTATTATATAAATATTTCACTATTGTGTTTATTATTGTAACTTATTTCTACTGTATAAATAAATAATAATAATTATTATTATTTTCCATTTCTTAATAATTTTCTTTCTTGCAGTTAATTAAAATGTTTTTGAATTCGCGGTACAAACAATTATTGTAATAAATTGCATTGAAAACATAGTCGTGCTATATAGTTCATTGATGTGCTCATTTATAATAGACGACATGCGACATGACTCAATAAATGTCAAATTAAATCATCATTCAATTTCAATTAACGAAAAAATCTTTACCTAATGTTTACAATTAGATTTGTGCCTATTTTTTTGTTGTACCAAAATCTATTATTAAAATTTAATAATTTACCTTAACTTAAAAAAAAAATAAGGACATCTGTTTTAATGTCAAATTGGAACTAAAATTTTCTCCTCGAAATAGTCACAAAGAGACAGTAAAACAATTAACAATAATTGAATTGTCTTAAATCAGTATTACAAATTAAATATTTACTATATTTTTTTTACAGCCTGAATAATAAAATTGCAGGTTGTTTCAAATAGACGACATATAGCAAGGAATAAAAAAATGCTTTTTCCTATATTTTTATGTTAGCTCAGTTCGGTGTGAATTTTTCGAATATGGCAACACTGTTGCTTTAGTAGATTTTTGTATTTTAGTTACACCTAACCGCATTAAACTTTTTTATATTTTTATGTATTTACACGGTCACAAAAACTAATCTTGTACATGTTTTCGATATAGTTGCATAATCCAGGTTGTATTTAAAAAAAAAATAACAAGTGTTGCCAGTGTAATCGATTAAAATTTGACGTTTAAAAAGTCATGTTAATTGCTTAAATAGTTGTGGTGGTTACTTACCGAAGTTGTCTGGTAAACCTGATGGTCCTGGCAGTCCTGGAAACCCTGGAAAACAATTTAGTGAAGTTACTTTAATGTACCAAAATTAAAAACAAGTAACAAATTCTTCAAGTTAACACCTTGTTAAAAAATATTTTTGTCAATGTGATGACAGTCACTCACCTGGCAAGTTTAGGAGTCCAGGAAAGTTGTGTGAGAGAGATCCGTTGGTGGTGACCATGGAGTTGTCGTCGATGTAGTCCTGAGGTTCTTGTTTGGTTCGAGTGTCAGTTTCCATATCACTGGCTCCTGCGTCTGATGATGAATCGTCACAATCTCCTGACTGGAATTGTTGAATGATGCAATTGTATCAAATCCCATAACTAGTCCGGCCTGATTCCGGAGTAATTTACAGATATTTGTTGACAAGGTCAGTAATTTACTGGCATTCGTTGCAGTAATGTATGGGCGTTAGCTAACAGGGTCGGTAATTTATAGGCATTGGCTGACAGGGTCAGTAATTTACAGGCCTTAGCTAACAGGGTCGGCAATTTTCAGGCATTGGCTAACTGGGTCGGTAATTTACAGACATTGGTTAAGTGGGTCAGTAATTTACAGTCCTTGGCTAACAGGATCGGTAATTTATAGACATTGGCTGTCAGAGTCAGAAATTTACAGACATTGGCTAAGTAGGTCAGTAATTTACAGTCCTTGGCTAACAGGATCGGTAATTTATAGACATTGGCTGTCAGAGTCAGAAATTTACAGACATTGGCTAAGTAGGTCAGTAATTTACAGGCCTTGGCTAACAGAATCGGTAATTTATAAACATTGGCTGACAGAGTCAGAAATTTACAGACATTGGCTAAACTGGGTCAGTAATTTACAGGCCTTGGGTAACAGGGTCGGTAATTTATAGACATTGGCTGTCAGAGTCAGAAATTTACAGACATTGACAAACTGGGTCTGTAATTTACAGGCTTTGGCTAATAGGGTAGGCAATTTATAGACATTGGCTGACAGAGTCGGTAATTTAGACATTGGCTAACTGGGTCAGTAATTTACAGGCTTTGGCTAATAGGGTAGGCAATTTATAGACATTGGCTGACAGAGTCGGTAATTTACAGACATTGGCTAACTGGCTCAGTAATTTACAGGCATTGGTCACAGAGAGAGAAAAAATAAGTCGTTCATACTCACTAAGTTGTTTGAGACTCCAGAGAGGTTTTGAGCGTTGTCCAATGCTTGTGTGAGTAAGGCGAGTTCGTGTCCATTGCTGCCTAGTCTTTCCGGACTGGCGCCCTGGACGGACAGCAACTGTTCTGTCCTGGATAGCAAACTTCTTACGAATTAGGGACCATCAGTACGATATGTACTTTGTAGGAGACCTTTCACAATACAATAAATGAAACAATAAAGTATGGTCGTGGCCGAATGTATGAAACTACGACCTAAAACGCAAATGTTACAGGATAAAACCTTAATAGATATATATATATATATATATATATATATATATATATATATATTTTAAACTCTGGAACTGGACACGCAAATTAAGGCGTAGCTCCTGCTAACATCCTAAAAAGGTTTGGGTTCGAATCCTGGCATATACCAATGAGGAATACACTTTTCTTGTGTAGGTACATTTGTCATAGATTTACAAAACTACCGTTCCCATGCTTTGGAGAGCATGTTAAGCCGTCGGTCCCGGTTCCACTAGTACCAATCTGTGGATTCAAACTGTCATTATAAATTTACATCAGACACTCGCCAATTTTGATTTTGATTTTAAGTGGTGGAATTATTTTTTTTGTTTTGATTTAGCCGTTCTGTCCTACACAATATTCTCACCTAGTCTTCATCTGTGCGTTGTAGAGATCTGAAGACCTGGCTCGTTTGGGAGGCGGGGTAGCGCCGGTGGACCCGTCGGGTCTTCGCCGGTCCTCTCTGCTCCCTGACCGACCCACACTGCCAGTTTCTGTCCATGATGACGCAGATTGCTGTGACAAAAAAAAAGTAAAAAAAAAACATATCGATAGTTAGTACACAGATGTGGTAGCTAGATGTCAAAGCTAGTCAAATCAGTACACAATGAATTTCAAAAACAAACGAAAAAAAAAAAAAAAACCCCGACCCGCCTGCTACGGAAGTGTAAAACACGTTCTTCTTCGACAAGAGAACCTTATTTTATTATAAAATCACGGCCGTTTCTAGAAGTTCTCATTAAGAAATAGTTTCGCTACTCATGACACATAATTATAGCCTTAAAACACTATACATAAGGTTGACATTGGCATTATTCATTGTTCAGTTGACTATTAGACAAAAAAGTTCCTCTAGTCGATCATAGATGGCGCTTATAGTAGCACACAATTTTAATCTAAAAAACTAAGATGTTTATCCGTTCTCGTCTCACTTATGTTGCGCCAGCCTGGCACCACCTGTTCGCCAAGACTAACAGGGACAAGATCCGAGGTCAGCAGAACATATCGCTCAGAGCGCCGTGGTTCGTGCGTAATTCCGTCATAGCTCGAGATCTAGAGATGCCTACTATTGAGGAATTTGTTGACGGCCTGACTAGACGAATATTCTATCAGGCTGACAACGGACACTTTAAGCATCTCCAGCTGAGAACCTGCCGGGGAAAACGGGGGAATATCCCCATCCCCAACCCATTCATCATCCGGGCCTGGACGACCCTGATTGTTGTTGTCTAAAAAAACACTAGCTATAAGGTTGACATTGGCTCCATTTATTGTTTAAATTTTATAAAGGTTCAGATAATGACTTTACATAGTGAAATAAAAAAAAATATCATCACGACCGCTTCCCTTTCGGGGTGGTCAGAAACCACGCTTATAAATAAGAGGATTTACATTTAGCTAACTTTACTATAGGCCAATCATGACAAGTGGCAAGCTCGTCGAAATCTCCAGCGTACCTAACTCGAGAAATATCACAAATAAATTAAATATTAATTAAATGTATTGAATCGAACCCGGTACATCCGAGTCTAATTCCACGGACTTAACCGCTAGACCACGGAGGCAGATAGTGCAATAATGTTTTAATTAAGTAATTGGAAATTAAGAGACTTACTGGTGATGCTTTCTGTTCTATGGTGGAGACAGGTGCAGGCGCCGGCACGTCTGTGAGTCCTCGGACCTGTAGAAGTTGTGCTGCTCTAAGGAATTCCTTTAGCTGTTCTTGGCCTATGTGAACTTCTCCTTGGTACATGAACCTGCAAAAACCAAGAATTTGAGCGTCGGTATTCTGTCACTAATTTTTTTTCAATTCTACCCTCATATATCACTTTCTGAAAAAAAATTTTTTTTTTCTTTGTACCTACATCTATCATACTGTTTTTATTGTTTATATATATCTAGGTATATATTTATTTAATTAGGTAATAATATATAACGATTATCATGTATTGTAGGTAATAACCACAACCAACAAACAAATCACATTCCACACAATATACTTATTGAACAAAAAAAAATATACAGTGTTGTGTGCTTAATTTAGAAGAAGTCTTCTGTCCCCTATACTAAGGTTGCCCTGGTCTTATAGGGGACAGCTAGTTGACACTACGAGTATGTAATGTAAGCGGTCTTGCAGCAGAGTGGTTCAGTATAAACTTTTACAAGTCTAATTTTACACGCCTTATGTCATAGTAAAGTTAGGTTCGCCTTTGTACATAGTGCAAAAAGTTTTAGGTAAATTAATTAAAAACTCACTGGGAAATAAAATTATAGACATATTAATCTTTTGTTTTAGTAAAATAGAGAAAAAAAAAAAAATTTTGCATAAGTTTCTGTCTAAAATTAGGTAAGTACCTACCTATATGAACGTGAAAATATTATCGATTATTGGTGATTGGCTACATTACTCAATAGTACACCCAGACTTGAGTGAATGTTGAAGTGTGCGAGAAAGAGGGGTGCTAAGTGCAACAACTTAACGGTTTTCTGTGTTCCGTTTCCTTGCATATGGTCCTTCGAACCGAATAACAACTTGTTTTATTACCTGAGTAAACTTTCCATATCTTTGTCGTGAACATCTCGTAGTATGACGATGGGGTGTTGGCAAGGATTTGCTTTTAGAAGCCTTCTGAAGTATGGACTGCATGCTGATAACACCACCTTCGAAGAAAATTATAATTATGTAGAAAATTGCTTTTATTGACCGTAGATTTTGACGCAGAAGTACTGGAACCTTGTTTGGACATTTATTTAATTAAATTATATCTTCTGGGACGCTAGAGACATCGACGGGCTTGCCACTTGTCATAATAGGCCAATAGAGTCATCATTTCATCATTACAGCCCCTAGAACACAAAATTTGGCCTACACACGACACGATGGCCAGACGGGTTGGCGAGGATCTGATGTATTTTTTTTTTATGACTTGTGGAACCGGGACCGACGGCTTAACGTGGTCTCCGAGGCACTGAAACGGTGGTGTTGTAAATTAATGACAAATGAAAAGTGTATTTCTCATTGGTGCATTCTTACAGACGGATAAGACTGTCGGTCATAATGTCGTAGGAGCACAAAGACTACTGATGCTTCGCTACCAACCATTATTGCATTGCTATTGATAACCAGCGATGTTTACCTTGTGTGCGCTAAATGTTGCTCTATCAGAAGCAAATGTGATGTTTACTAATTCTATAAAGAAGCGCAGATAGTACTGATGCTTCTTCATGAACGCTTCTAAAGGCTCTTATTGACAACCAGCATTGTATTACCTTGTGTGTGCTAAATGTTGCTCTACCAGATGAAAATGTGACATTCAATAATTTTGTGAAGCGCAGATAGTGCCGATGCTTCGTCATGAACGCTTCTAATGCCTCCCAATTGATAACCAGCTATTACCTTGTGTGCACTGAATGTTGCTCCAGCACAGGCGAGGGTGACATCCACGAAGTCTTCCTCGTCCCTCAGTCTTCGGAAGGAGGAGACCATCGCCGAATGGAAGTCGTTCCATCGGAGAGAGTATTGCTGCTCTCCATTGGCTCCGGCGCCGGCTACTGTCGGCAAAAATACTGCTAATGTTACTTTTACGAGTAAATACAAAGTCAAAAGAGTAAGGAGGAGTTCTTTGCGCCATTTTGCACGGACATGTCAAGTCCGAGTTTTTCGTTTTGTAAATTAATTTGCTGTGGATATTATTGGTCAAAAGTGGTGTTGTTTTGTTTAATAGTGTGCTACAATGTGAATAATTATGGAAAACGATAAATTGGACTTTAAATATGGGGCACAAGTTGTACTTTATTTTTTGCGGTTTTCCCGCGCTGTGAACTTCCGTATACCCTTTATGTTTGGGCGATATTGACGTGAATTAATAACTGCAACACTTGGAATTTGATGATCCCCAACTCGGTTATGACCTCTGTTATGAACATAATTATGTAAATAAATTAAGTGTTTAGGGCTGATGTATTCTGTACAATGTCCTTTGAAGACACTTAAAAAAAAAAGTAGGTACCTACTAAATGCCCAGTTTAACATTGCATAATGTTAACATTAATAAATAATATTTTTTGATACAAATATATGTCAAACACTCATAAAGTAGGGTAACGTTTTTAGGTAAGTCATGTTATTTTTATATAAATATCACCATGGCAAGCTCCTTGAAAGTAAAAATTGGCATTTGACATCATTACAAATGGCACTTACTTTTAACGAGAACAACAAAGAGGTGGTAGGCGGACTGATGGTGGTAATTTGCCCAGTTAACCGGGGCGGGGAAGTATCAGATTGCCGTCATACCCAGTCAAGCCGGCATAGTGCTAGGAACTGATGTGAATTATAAGTGTTTGATTCCAGTTGCTAACATTCATAGACCTTGCGCGCCACTTACCATCAGGTGGACCCGAGGTCACATGTCGTGCTAGTATATAAAAAAAAAAAGTAAGGTAAGTGATGGTACAATGTATAAAAAAACGCCCCAGTGATAACAAAAGGAAACCATCGTTTTTTCTATCTTTTTCTTGTCATTCGAGATGGAGGGAGACGCATCTAGTTTTCGCGGCGGCTTCATTTGAACAGCGTATGCACATTTCACACATAAATATTTCGTCAAAGCTGATCTTTCATCGCGCGACCTATACTACAAGTATTTACACTGAGAGACACAACTAGCTGCCCATGTAGGTCTTATCAGGTTAGGAAACTATTTTTAAACAGTACATTGTACTACAGTAGACAATGTTATTGGAGTAACTATCTTAATTGCAGGTCTAATTAATAATTTAATTAAGAACAAAAATACATTACCAATAAATTGTAGTTATTGATTATGTATCCAATAATATAAATAACTAGCTCATTAACCTATCTTCGCCCGTATTATAAAGAGAGGAGTGTAAAGTCGTCAGGCTCTATTCTGTGCTGCTACTACGTACGGATACTGCTGCGGGTCTTCGATGGCTTAATTAAAGAGTGTTCAGTGGACTGTATTGGTTTTTTGCCAAAGTAGAATTAACAAATAATTACACGATTGAATTAACTTTTTTTAAATGTGAGAAAAACATCGTGGGTGATTCTAACTCTGAAAGGCGCCGCTCGGAGCGTTGGCCAACGATCCAACGGTGGTATTAGCCGAACGGCAATGATGTCGCTGTGATCGCG
The DNA here is from genome assembly GCA_910589645.1 of Tinea semifulvella. Classification (NCBI taxonomy): domain Eukaryota; kingdom Metazoa; phylum Arthropoda; class Insecta; order Lepidoptera; family Tineidae; genus Tinea; species Tinea semifulvella. Next base: position 10,251,614 of record OU342610.1, read on the forward strand.
TCTAGGAGAATACATCTCACAACTCCTATTCGTGGATAACATGGTCATCATGGCCAGCTTCCTCAAGGATTTTAGCAGAATGTTGAACAAGTAAATCTGCGTTGGAAATGCCACTCTCGAAGTTAATATGTCTACTTTGGGCAGACTATTCAGCTAAACTCTGCAAACTTTGGCTAAGAAGCCGAAAGACGCATCCAGATAGGATGGACGGCATTCAGGTAACTTCGGCACATCAACACAACTGACAAGAGTCTTCATCAGAAACCAGTGCATTCTCCCTGTGATGTCGTAGGGATCTGAGACGTGGATACTAACAATAGGAGGTCCACAAATTCAAGGTCGCTCAGTGTAATTTTTATATAAATATATCCATGGCAATCTTACAATATTAGTTTTCTTTGAAAGTAAAAAATGGCTTTTGACATCATTGCAAATGGCACATACTTTTAACGTATAGGCGGGGAAGGATCCACCGTTCGTGCCGATCAACCCAGTAAAGTGTATCCTCACGTCCCAGTCGACATTATAGTGTTAGGGACTGATGTCAGTCATGATTGTCTGATTGCAGTTGCTAACATTTATGGACATCGCGCGCCACTTATTATCAAGTAGGAGCTAGGTCACATGTCATGCTAGTATAAAATATATACATATATATAAGATTGGTATTTTTCTGATGGATAGAATTCGAAACGTTAAATTCGTCGCATCTTCAGCATGCGACAGATGTAAGTCCCAAATTTATGTGTGCGTAGAGATAGTGCCTGCGGTATGATTAAATTAAATTAAATAAATAAATAAATGATGCTGGATATTATTGGCCTTATTCGATATGGTACGACTTTGACGGTTTCATCACTACATGCCACATACGTAGTAGGTCATGTAATATGATATAGCGTCAACTGCAAATAGATGGAATAATAATAAATAATAAAATAATCAGTTTGAAATTAATTCTGTGACAATTGGCCTTGTTTTTTTTTTCATGTATAATTAATATCTGCGTATACGCCTACCTATAGGTTACGTTTCTAAGGATATGTCAAAAGTAAAATTAAACGAATGCAAACATTATGTACCGCGTGCAATTGTCAAAAGAGCAAATATTAATTTTAGGTCTCACGTGTCATTAGTAGAACCTCTATTTAAAATAAAAAAGGTCACTTAATTTAGGATAAAAAACATTATCCGAAAAACAAAACGCTACTTACTGGTCAATAAGGCCGCGTTTGAAAATCGCGATATCCATCGTGATAAATACCTAAAGACTGGGGAGTGTTATTATTAATTGATCTCGCCACAGCCGAAAGACGAAATAGACAGAGAAAGAATTACGTAAGTCAACGTTCGCGCGATCGTAGACCTCTCCCTACCTACTTGATTAGGCTCAGTATGAGTGGCGATATTTTTAGGAAAATTTCTCTGCACCGTAACTTAAGATTTTATTACTAAATAATTAAAAAAAAAATACGTAGTACTTTATTTTTATTCTAAATTATAATATAAAAATATTTGCTCTTTAAAAAAATCCACGCAGTATAGAATTTACGTTACGTATGCGTTTACTAGAGATTTTCCAAATTATTACCATTTTTTTTAACTATACCGCTTATCCATTGCATAAATTATTGTTTCAATATTTTCGTCATAAATTTTGAAAAACTGGATTCATTGACTAATATGACGTGACTGGGCAATCGGTAGATAAGACGATTTTTTAAATACATGTGTAAGAAGCTTTATTGTCTGTAAAAGTATGTATGTTTGTCACGCCTTTGCGCCTGAATATAATACAATTGTTTTTTTACTTAATTGGTTGCATGAATTTTCACTTAGAAGACTGCAAAAGCTAGATACAGACAAACACCACATGCATTAATTGGGCCTTTGAACAATAAAAAAATAATCTTTAAGTTATTTTTATTTAAATATCACCATGGCAAGCTTACAATATTAGTTCTCCCTAAAAGTAAAAATTGACATTGACGGAACAACAAATAAATGGTTGTAATTTGCTCAGTTCAGCACCGATATCCCGCACTACAGGACAACCTCGTGTAGGTATCACAAACACATCACCCTATATTGTTCACCTATTTACATCTATATACTTTTTGTGACAATAAATGATTTTATTATTATTATTATAGTCTGCCGGGGCGGGGAAGTATCCAACGTTCATGCCGATAAACCCAGTAGTGTATCCACACGTTCCGGGATCAGGCTCGAATAGTGTCATAGTGTTAGGGACTGATGTCTGAATCCAGTTGCAAACAATCATGGGACCTCGCGCATATTTTTAATATTAAGAAGCCCCATTTTTATACAAGTCAATTGACTCTATGCATTTATTGTACACGTTATTTTTAAAATTTATTGCTTTTTCTGTGCAATAATGTTGTTTAAATTAAAAAAATGGTAATTTATTCTACAATTAACTCTTACTATAACACATGTACACCTGGGAGCAATAAAAACGAGATGCCGACATAAAATAAATTTGTAAAAGACAGTTAACTTTTACTGGCTTCTATGCACCTATGGATTTATTTACGTAAACTTAAAAATAAAAAAGTAACTTCATTTTTGTTTACTAGCACGACATGACCTTGTGCCACCTGATGGTAAGTGTAGATGGTAAGCGAATGGCAAATAGGTGATAGGCGGACTGATGGTGGTAATTTGCCCAGTACGCCGGGGCGGGGAAGTATTCACCGTTCGTGCCGATAAACTCAGTAAAATGTATACAAACGATTCGGGATCAGGCTTGAATTACCGTCCTAGTCAATCCGAAATTCTTCAGGAATTCTTCTTAGTCAAAATATCTTTATTCACGTAAACCTATTACAGGCATTAATGAACCGTCATTAATTTGTCATTCATTAATGTGTTAATTATTTTGAATGATTCTACTCCTGCTAGTGGAAGACTAAGCAGCAAAGTGGTCCAATAAGTAAGCTGTTAGCAGAAGACCAGCAGCTGCTTAGCAGATTCGAGGGACCTGTTAATGTTGAATCTGAATGAGAAAGAAATCTGCAAGGAAAACTCAGCTATATCAGATTTACAAAATAAAACATATACAGAACTACGAGTACACCACAACGATCAATTAACAACCGGTTAAATGTAGTATATATACCGATATACTAATATACCTATGAGATTACAATAGGTGGTACAGCGGTAACCTACCAGGCAAGTCAGAATTAAGAAAGACTACATGCCCATGAGCTATGGAGAGAGCTATGCTCGGAATTTCACTAAAAGATAAAGTCAGAAACGTTGATATCCGTCAAAGAACCGATATAGCTTTTAAAATTAAGAAGCTGAAGTGACAATGGGCTGGACACATATGCCGCAGAACCGATGAACAATGGTGTAGACGGGTTCTGGAGTGGAGACCATGTACTGGAAGACGCAGAGTGGGACGACCCCCCGCCAGATGGACAGATGACCTGAGAAAGGTCGCTGGTGGGGGATGGATGAGGGTGGCAGAAGATCGTGTGAAGTGGCGAGCCTTGGGGGCGGCCTACATCCAGCAGTGGAAAGACACAGGCTGATGATGATGATGACATGCCCATGTGCAACCTGAAAGTCGACAAAACGTAATATAGTGTTAGAGACTGATGTCAGTCATTAGTGTCCAGTTACTGCAGGTATTCCAGTTGCTCCACCTTGCGCTTACCATCATGTGCTAGTGCAAATAAAAAGGTAAATCTTAGATAGATAGATAATTATTCTAAAATATCGGATGATAACGTTTTCACCCTATAAATGTCATAAGTAGGTTGAAATGAAATGATAGTGCATGCTTAATTAGGTTGAGTTATTTTTAGTTGAATGGAGAATAATAGAGAATATGCAATGCTTTGATCCCCTCCGGCCCTTCCGGATGCCGAGGGCATCGTTTGCCGAGTTCTAAAGCGAGTATACACATGAAAAATAAACGCGGCGGTTTTTATAACAGTACACTGAGAAAAAAATATTAAGTAGACAAATTCGCACTATTTGCAGACATATAAACAGACACATATCCGATCTCCTCAGGATTTTAGATCTGATACACTGAAGGCAATTTGTAGATCTATTGTTATTTTAAATTTTAAGAATCATTACGACCGTATGCCTGGTCTCAATCCACGCTTTTTTAAAAGGAGAGAGTTCACATTTAGCCAATTTTACTATAAGCCCATCATGACAAGTGGTAAGCTTTTAGATGTCTCTAGCGTACCAAAATCGAGAAATATCACAAATTGGCCAGGAATCGATATGTTCTCAGTAAACACTTATTACTTCTCCAAAACATATTTTTTTCTCGTGGAGTACTGCATTCGTGGAAATCTGTACAGGTATTGTACCTGTACACCCTTTTGAAGGGGAACCCATATCAGTGACAAAGCTCGACTCGCCATACACAATGCTTATACCAACACTTATGTATGGAAGCGAGACGTGGATATGTCAGAATACGCATGAGAGTAGAGTTAATGCAGTAGAAATGAGGTCGTTGAATCGGATATGATATCACTTTGACGGACCGCATACGTAATGAGGTAATACCCAAAAGGGTAGGTATGAAAGAAAGTATAGGTCAAAAATAAGGAAAGGCATGCTCCGATGGATCGGGCATGTTGAAAGGATGAATGAAGAGTGATTGACGAACCAGATATATAATGCGAAAGTTTTGGGTAAAAGAGGCCCTGGCAGACCAAGACTCACATATAACGATCAAATAAATTAAACAATAGCTGAAGGTGCATTAAAAAGTCATCTAAACAAAAGAAGCGAAAGAGGTGAGTCGTAACGTTGACAAGTGGCGCTCAGTTGTCTCTGTCTACCCCGCAAGGGATTTTGCGTGAATATATGTATGTATGTATGTACTTGCGATTGAAGAAATATATAATAGAACGCAATAAAAAGGTTTATTCGGAATGACTACGATTTGCTACGAAGGTTCGTAGCACGGTAAAGAAAGTGAAAGGTATGTCGGTTATTGTAACGATTGAAGTTAAAAAAAATAAAAACCAGACTGTGTAAAAATAATAATTAAAAATTGAAATTAAAAACATAAAATTATTTAATCCTGAGTAAAAATTAACTATAGTTAACTAAAATTAAGTATAGTATCATCACGACCGTTTCCTTTTCGTGGTGGTCATAAACCATGCTTATAAATAAGCGGATGCCAACTTTACAATCAATCATGACAAGTGGCAAGCTCGTCGATTTCTACAGCGCTGCAGCGTACCAAACTCGAGAAATATCACAAATAAATTAAATATTAATTAAATGTGTTTATTTATATTAATAAATATTTTTGTGTCCCGACCAGGAATCGAACCAGGTACCTCCGAGTCTAAATCCACGAACTTTACCACTAGACTATGGAGGCAGTTTTAAAAATGAACTAAACGCTGTACTACATCATAGTTTTTTTATTGTTGCGGTTTTTTGTTTTTGTACATGTATGTAATCGTTTGATTTTAGTTTTCACAATATCGGCATATACCGATATGAATTATAATGTAAATTATTTACATTACGTAATAAAGTGTATTTCTCATTGGTACATGCCGGGGTTCGAACCGACCTTTTTTAGGATTTTAATGACAGCGTTCTTACAACCGAGCCACGGCCGCCAAAACAATACTTTAGTTTAATTATGCTCCTTGGTTTAGTAGTATACAACGTCCACGACAACAAATAATATTTTGTTTGACAAACACCGCTTACACGTTCAAACGTATTTATCAAACACGAGCGACGTCTAATAAGACTTTCGTCAATGGCATCAAACAATCATGAAACTAGATTGTTTGATAAACACTTCAAACAAGGCCACACTATCAAATTGTTTGACAAACACGTAAAGTTTGTCAAACTTGTTTGATCGTCTACAGGGGCCTTATGAATAATCGGTGGCGACAAGTTTTGAACAATAGAGGACACTTTGTATTAAATTATCCAATTCTTTTACAATACATTAATTTTTACAGCAATTTTTAAAGTTTGGTTGCTTAGTTTGTACTCCATATGATATACATAATATTTTTTATTTTTAATTTATGTTCATAAAAGAACAATTTAAAAAAAACTTTTTTTTTACATAAATAAGACACTAAAATTATTATTTAAATAATAAAATACTAACGTTATAATGTGAAAACCATTCAAAAAATCCAATTTTGGAATTTTTATGTGTCTTTCTTGTTGTCTCATTGTTACCTACTTCCCGGGGTATATACACTACAGTGTCAAACATTGTGTCCCAAAGGCCAAACATATAATGAAGAATTACTTTTTTTATTAATTTTAAAATATAGATATAGCTATCGGGTGATACATGCATATATATATATATACATAAGGTTAGTTGGTAAAAATGCATTAAGCTCGCCTATGTACCTGCACTTGTTTTGGTTTTGTACAATAAAGAATATATGTATATAATATATAGATAGAATGTTCCGTAATACGAGATATAAATACTGAGAAACTTAATATTTGAAGTTAATAGGTTTTTATTACAAATAAAGCAGGATACTACGAGGTGCTGGTAAAAAAAAAATAACCGCGGTGTAAACCGCAAATAGTAAACAGCCCTTAACAGACCTACCTATAGTAGGAATGTTTGGGGGTGAATTCCAACCTACAGGCTCGCGGGGTGAACTCCCTGAAGTCCTGTTTTGGGGGGAAAGAGGGTGATTGCGGAGCAGACGCTGGGGTTTGGGGGGAGGGTAAAAAGGGGGGTATCAACGAAAGCTAGATAGGTACTTGCCCTGAACATATGGCGTGCTATGTTGATGTTTTGGTAAACAAAGTGTGTAAGCTTAATAATTATATATGTATTTAATTTTATATATATATGTTTAATATGTTTAATAGAGTCGATTTTAAAGCAAAAAGAATAGATATTTATGTCATGTCAATTAATTTTTAGATTACATATTTGTGCCGTTGGCTATAGAAACTCTGGGCCCATGGAATGCAACTTCCAAAATGTTTTTTTTTAAATATAAAACCGCGTCTTGTCGTCGCCTCAGATGACAAGAGGGCTGGCTGGCGCTTTCTTCGCCCAAAGAATCAGTATTGCAATTCAGCGGGGAAATGCAGCCAGCGTTCTTAACACCATTCCACGCGGACGGGACTTATATCCCTATCCTTAGTATTAATATTTATTTTATATTTTGAAAGAAATCTATTCTATCTATCTAATTAATTAGTAAAGTATCATCCCTTGCGGGTTGGTCAGAAACCACGCTTATAAAGAAGCGGATTCATATTTAGCCAACTTTACTATAGGCCAATCATGACAAGTGGCAAGCTTGTCGATGTCTCCAGCGTACCAAACTCGAGAATATCATATATAAAAATATTTATTTATTTACATTAATAAATATTATTGTGTCCCGACCAGGAATCGAACCCGGGACCTCCCAATCTAAATCCACGGACTTAACAAGTTGCGTAGAGATATCTTGTTTTGTCCGTAACGTAGTGTACGTTCCGTATCAGGTTCGCGATCTAAACACGGCAGTTTAAACGTCCGTTACGAGAGTTGTTTGCAGCTCTCTCGCTCGCACATTCCAACATATTTAACATGTAGTCAATTAACTGTAGGAATGACATTAATTCCTTGGAGATTGGGTCAATCAGCGCAGCGCAGATCCGATAAAACACGATGGAAACCATTATGCACTACATCTGTATTTTGTATTATACAGAGGAATTACAGTGAGATTCAGCCGGTTTATGATATCAAATCAAACCATGTATTTTGCTATCTTTTTCTAGTCAATAAGGCCATGCAAGCTAGAGGGAGACGAATATAGTTTTCGCGACGAGACACGGACGGTTAAAACAAAAAGTGTATGCACGTTTTAACACAAATAGTTTGTCAGTTGTGCTCACATTTCATCGCACGACCTGTACCTAACTTTTAATTTGATTATCTTTTTTTTTATATTAATTATTATAAAAGTATAAAAGAAAGCATGCCTATGCTTTAAGTTAATAAAAATAAGTTAAGGCATTCTCCGATGGTTCGGGCATGTTAAAAGGACGACCTGACGAAAGATTGACGAACCAGATAGGTATGCGGAAGTTGTGGGTAAAAGAAACCCAGGCAGACGAAGACTCACCTATCACGACCAAATAGATAAAACACTGGATGAAGATGCAGAAAGGGACTATGAAACAAAAAGGCATGTATGAAAAGGTTGATGAATAAAAGACGCTCAATTGTCTCTGCCCACCCTGCAAGGGAGCTGTAGTAAAGATATGAATTACCTAGGTATATCGTTAATCTAGGGTGATGATTAAAAACCTACCAAATCCTACAATAAGTCTGGATGGATAGTCTATTTTAAAATTGTTAATTTGGCTTGCGTTCCAATATTCGATTGATTCTGTCAAAACACTAGGTACCTACTCGCTCTAACAATTTGAATAGCCATGTCTTTCTTAAGATGAATTTATCTGTCAGGAACAATGCAATGTAGAGACGTTTCTTTAAACTTTACATTGATAATTTAGTGCAACAATGACGTAATTAGTCTTTTGTTTTTTAAAACAAATGTGAGGACATTGGAGAAACATAGACATAATCTAATTGATTAACGTTCCTTTTTAAATGATCGTGATAATTATATTCAAAAAGCCATCGAAAACTGTAATTGCTTTCCTGTAAAACTTCTAAAAATGTAATTACCTACGCCTTTGTTGCTCCAAATAATCGACATAGTCATAATAAATCGTAGATTTAGACGCGTGAAGGTGCCGGGTTCGATAGCTGGTCGAAAACATAAAAATTTAATTGTGAAATATCTCAAGTACTATATTTATATTTTTATTAAGACTTACCTGTCTCGGTCGCCATTGCCGTAAACTGTAGCGGCGACACGGCGATGTTTTGGTTGAAATGTCTAAAAGATTCCACTCCTGCGCATCCCACTTCGCCTAATAAAGCCACCGTTTCTTAATTATATTATCCCCGCTTCCAATTACAACACTTTTTTTTGCTTTTTTGTTATTTTATTTTAAAAAAATAGTAAGATTCTTATTGCTTTTTGTTTTGTACTTTGTGCACACCGAATTTGTTTTGTGCCTGTAAAAATTTAGATATAATTTATTAATACGCTAATTTAAAATTGTTAAATTAAAATAAAATTTCGTTTTAAATATTTATTTGTAACACAATAAAGGCGGGCGAGTTCGATTGTTATATATTTTTAATAAATAGTTATTTAAGTGAAATTCTAATTACATTTGATTAAAATATAGCAGTCAGAATATTAAACATTTAATTCTAATTAAAATTGCAAAAAAAGAATTATTATTGCAATTATTATCTACTATCAATTTAATAATAAAAATAGTTGAATAGGTACACAACAAATACAATTATTATTAAACTAGACAACTAAAATAATTACGTCAATCCTTAAAATCACGTGACGCAATACCGTTGCATAAAATAAAACACAAATAGAAAACACTGAATCTTTAACTAAGGGTTGAAACTTTGAAAGGGAATGTAAATAATTAGGGGTTGCAGCGATCGATTGGCGCCGTGCACAAAACCAAGAAATGGCCAGATAGAAATCGATATGTCCATCATTGCATGCACTTCGCTTCTGCGCAAACACCTTGCACGTGGAAATGCATTTATTCTGACCGCATACTTTACACATTCACACACTGATATTGAGTTGAGTAATTGTTTGATTTAGAATTGTTGGAGAAATGCACTCGCCCGCCCCGTGTGTGTCATATGGCACCTGCGAAGCGCACGTCCGTTCGCGGGCTCGGTCGCACGGACACTGGGTTGCGGGGCGCGGAGACCCGGGGCGGTGCAGCCTGCACGCCCACCGCCCCGGCTGGACACTACGCGCGCACTTACAACGCTGTCTTGTCATTTATTTGTTATGAAAATTTTGCGATTAGAGCTTTTAGATTATTTTACAGTTCTTTTTTATTATTCCCTACCTCGGGAAACGTTCTATACACAGTAAACGTTTATTTATTGTGTCAGTTTAGCATAGAGCTTTTTTATTTTGCAGCTAGGATTATTTATATTATCTTATACAAATTAAAATGTGATATTAAAATAGGTAGGTAGTTACTCGTACATACAGATTCTTATTTGTATTTTTTATTGTTTGTTTTTTTTCTAATTCGTAATATGTTATTCCAATTAGGTTTTTTTTATTTAAACTAAAGTAGATAAAAATGTTTATTTGATTATTGCCTAAATGGAGAGACGGCATAGCGGTCACTTGCTTTGCGTATTAAGGCAAAGGCAGCCAGTGTATTGGTACCTTTAATCATGAAATTTTGGTAACCTTTATTAAAGATTTTTGTTATCTATTATAAATATTTTGTAGGTATTTACTATTTTTTATTATTAAATTATTTTAATGTCATTGGTACGTTAATGTTTTATTTTTTAAGCATTTTATTGTGTGTTAGCACACGTATTGCCAATGAGACACCATCAAAATGATAAACCACACGATTTTGTGTCCACACCCAAATTTATAATGTTTGTTTAAAACTAATGATTTCCGTTCTTGTTCTTTTATTGTTATTAGCGAGCTAAATTTTTAGAATAAAACAAGATGAGTTGGGATAATTGTGGCATATAAATACAAGAGATAAACTTTAAATGATGACCACTCATTATTACTTAGGTATTGTAACGTGTTGTAAAATTCCATGTACTTTTATCGTAATTGTATTACGACACATTGTATTAACTGCCTCCGTGGTCTAGCGGTTAAGCCCGTGGATTTAGACTCAAAGGTACCGGGTTCGATTCCTGGTATGAACAGAAAAATATTTATTAATATAAATGAATACATTAATTAATATATAATTTATTTGTGATATTCTCGAGTTTGGTACGCTATTATTATTATTATTAGTATTATAAGTTTTATTTCAAATTTATAAGTATATCTATGTGTAATTTTGTAATTTATTTAACAGTGTAGGTATGTATCTATTAGTATGTAGTGTGTGTAGTATATTAGATTACTGTTTGATCGACCATACGATGTCATGTGTCAAATTTGCATCTACTTTCATTGGAAGTTCGACGCAAAATAACTGATGTCGCATATTTAATTGACATAGCCAACGTTACAATCGATAGTTCTGAGTTGCTGGCTGGTAGGTATAGGACTGCGAGTCCCAAGGCCCAATCTCCGACGTTCTCTCCTCTTGCTCGTGCCATACGCTGGTACTAGGTATAGGCAGAACACTTATTTATTGAGAGTCTTTAATGACTTCAATGTCCTTGCGGAAGAGCTGGACATTGATTTGTTTAATTCCAAGGCTGCAGGCACTAGTTAGACGTCAGTTAACGCTTTGGTATGTTTATTCGGTCAATAGCAGGCATCAATTATAATTAAATGCTTGTAGGTATAATGTTTATTAGTTTAAGTAACTTGTGTTTCACCTACTTATATTGTTACTATTCTTCTGTAGCGATGTTTTCTTCCTTTGCTTGTTAATTAGATTAATTTAATTTTAGGCTTATATGTGAAAACCTTTAATAGTTCTTAAGGAATTTACTGTTTGATATCTATATACAATAGTCAACTGTTGATTAATAAAAATAAAAATAAAATTTGATATCGGCACTACCCTTAATCTCACACTGTCCCAAAGGTTAGATGTTAGAAAATGCCTTGTAGGCATTAATTTTCGCCTTTGTACACTTAGTAAAGTAAAGTATCATCACGACCGTTTCCCTTTCGGCGTGGTCAGAAACCACGCTTATGAATAAGCGGATTCACTATTAGCCAACTTTACTATAGGCCAATCATGACAAGTGGCAAGCTCGTCGATGTCTCCAGCGTATCAAACTCGAGAAATATTACAAATAAATAAAATATTAATTAAAATGTATTTTTATTTACATTCATAAATATTTTTGTGTCTCGACCAGGAATCGAACCCGGTACCTCCAAGTCTAAATCCACGGACTTAACCGCTAGACCACGGAGGCAGTCAGCCTTTGTACACTTATTTTGTGCAATATAGATTTTATTAATAATAATTGACAATACTTTGTCATAACTAATTAACAATTTAATTTATTGTTAAAAAAATGGTAAAATCTCGCTTTACCAATTCTAGCTCGCCCACTCGTGAAGCGAACCGTACTTGAAATTATACTGATTGACCCGGCTTTGCCCGTGTAATATAGTGGCCAGCAAATAAACCTACGTCGGCCACTGGGTTCCAAACGCCTTTGTACATAGTGCAATGAATTAAAAAAAAAAACATATTATTCTGATATATCCATACTAATATTATTAGTAATACAATGTACTTGGTATTTTTAATCATGAAATTTTAATTGATATTTTTTTTATGTTAAAAATATATTATAATATTTTTTATTAATGAATAATTTATAATATATAATCCACAGATTTTATATTATTATAAATGTAAAATAAGCTTTGTCCGTATGTACGTGTATGTATGTTTGTCCGTCTTTCGCCTATATTAGGTACTTAACGGAGTATCATCATCACGACAGTTTCCCTTTCGGGGTGGTCAGAAACCACGATTATAAATAAGCGGATTCACATTTAGCCAACTTTACTATAGGCCAATCATGACAAGTGGCAAGCTCGTCGATGTCTCCAGCGTACCAAACTCGAGAGATATCACAAACTAAATATTAATTAAATGCATTTATTTACATTAATAAATATTTTTTGTGAACCGACCAGGAATCGAACCCACTTACTTAACGGAATTTGATGAAAGTTGCTAAATGATGTTTTTGCTGACTACTATACTAGTATTACAACTGTAAAGTTTCATTATGATCCGGTTATTAGTTTTGTCGTGAAAGAGTATCAAACATCCATCTATCCAGACTAACAAACTTTTGCGTTTATAATATTTGTAAGATACGACACTCTCATAATGCGACTAGTCGAATTTGAGCTTAATAGAGATTTTTATTCGTATTTGTGCGTTCGAACTTACAATGCGCTGTAGGGAAGTAATTGAGTGTCGGTGTGGTAGTTCTAGACCGGTCTGTGGCAGACGATTTATGTTTCCGTAATGAAATAACTATAAAATATTATCATCACGACTGTTTTCCTATTAATGGATATGTTACACTTTCTACTTGTGATACTTCTTTTTAACTATTCGTATTTATAACTTTTAATTATATGACTTAGTTTTTTTTCGACTGTGGGACGAGCAGTTCTGCAAACATAAAATATATTTTATCTACCAGTAACATGCTCTCTATTAGGGAGTCGGGGACTCTGGTTGCAGGCTTTTCCTTCAGCATCGGTTGGGGGACTTCTTGACCGAAATACATTAACCATGGCAGTGTGCCTTCGTCTCGGAACCCGGACCGCGGACAAATGTCGAGGTGGAAAACCAGTGGAACATCTTGGACACCACGGTGCTTACTTGTGCTAAGAGTAAAGTAAAAGTAAAGTATCATCACGACCGTTTCCCTTTCGGGGTGGTCAGAAACCACGCTTATAAATAAGCGGTTTCACATTTAGCCAACTTTACTATAGGCCAATCATGACAAGTGGCAAGCTCGTCGATGTCTCCAGCGTACCAAACTCGAGAAATATTACAAAGAAATTAAATATTAAATAAATGTATTTATTCACATTAATAAATATTTTTGTGTCCCGACCAGCAATCGAACCCGGTAGGTACCTTAGAGTCTAAATCCACGGACTTAACCGCTAGACCACGGAGACAGTGTGCTAAAAGTCCCTGTCGTTTTGTCACTACTGGAGTACCCAAGATCTTAAAACCCTCCGATTAAGCGGAGAAATGAAATGTAAAAAAATAATTTATTTTTCAGAAACATAATAGAGGTAGATATTGTAAATTGTTATATGTAAAAACGACATATAAACTTGCGACCACCTGATGGTAAGTTTCACACTTTGCTTAGAAGACTCGCAACTACTATCTATAGATCTGTCTAAAATTAGCAATACACCAGCGTATGTAACTCACAGCTTGAACAAGATCCATTACGTCTTTTCAATGTATACAAAAAATAATTCCAAATCGAATGACGTAATGGATTCTTAAAAAACGAAAAATTCAGATTTAGACATACATAATAGGTCTTCTTTGGGTCGATCGCGGACACTCCAAGGGTCGAGGCAAGCCAATCATTCGTCAATGCTCAGGCTCTGCCGTAAATCTCGGGGGGGAAATGGGGGAGAAATAGGGGAGATAGGGGGAAGCAGGAGGGGAAAGGGGGAATGTTCTTACGTAACGGACGCGGAAGTAGCGCGGATTAGGAATCAATAGTTTGCCACTGTAATAATATAATAGTTGCTTTGTGCCTTTGTAAAAAATAAAAAAGGAATTACAAAGGACAATAATCTTGTTTCTCAGGTTTGTACTTTTAATACAAGATAACCAAATCGTTTGGTATTTGCAAAACAACAATGTGTTCTAGAAACAGTCATGCAATGTTAATTAACGGTGGTGGCTCGGTTGTTAGAACACGTTCCCTAAATCCTACAAAGGTTGGTTCAAACCCACCCGGCATGTACCAATGAGAAATGCCCTTATTTATTTATTTATTTATGAGAGCCGTCGGTCCCGGTTCCACTAATACCAACTTGTGGAATCGTTCATAAATTGTCATTATAAATTGACATCATATCCTCACCAAGCCATGTGTGTGGTCAGCGTGGCGAGTGTAAAGCAAATTCTCCAGATATAAGTTCTGGAAGGCCCATCTCCAGCAGTGGAGGTCTAGGTCGCTGTGTTCTGGGGGCTGTAATGATAATGATGATGATGGTATAATTAATATATCTATATCGTACGTAAAAAGTAAAGTAAAGTATCTTCACGACCGTTTCCCTTTCGGGGTGGTCAGAAACCACGCTAATAAATAAGCGGATTCACATTTAGCCAACTTTACCATAGTCCAATCATGACAAGTGGCAAGCTCGTCGATGTCTCCAGCGTACCAAACTCGAGAAATATCACAAATAAATTATATATTAATTAAATGTATTTATTTACATTAATAAATATTTTTGTGTCCCGACCAGGAATCGAACCCGGTACCTCCGAGTCTAAATCCACGGACTTAACCGCTAGACCACGGAGGCAGCGTACCTACTAGTATTTATTTTAGTAAATAAAATAGAGTAAAATCATTATAAATGTTTTTGCTATTTTTCTGAATCTAATTTATTTATTTATTTATTTATTCATTACCTATAAATATAAATTAAATACCTATATGAAAGAAGAAGAGAAAAGAGAAGACAAATGTGTAAGCATTTCATGGATTCACCGTGCGGGTTCTGGTTCCATCGTGTGTGGGTAGAAATGAGAAGAATGGTTTCTCGGTCTTGGAACCGACAATAAGCTGGGTTACAAAGGAGGCCTCCTTTTTATATTTTATTGCGTAACAAGACGCTCATTATCCACCACCTACTCCTGTCCCAACAAAATACTGTATGATTCTGTTAATGCCGTCTTGGAAGCTCTTTCCATAAACGTATTGACGGCAGGCCTGCAGTAGCTGGAATTCTGTTCAAAATTTCCGTATTTTTATTTCCTAGTAAGTTGATAAAATATATTTCTCAAAAGTACACTTATTGCGCGGTGGAAGAAATAAGAAGAATTCGTTCCTTAAATTCTACAAAGGTCGATTCAAACCCACCCGGCATGTACCAATGAGAAATACACTTTTCTTACGTACTGCAGTCATAGATTTGCAAAACCACCGTTCCCGTGCCTCGAAAAGCACGTTAAGACGTCGGTTCCGGTTCCACTAACACTAACTTGTGGAATCGTTAATAAATTGTCATTAAAAATTGACATCATATCCTCGCCAAGCCGTCTGGCCAGCCTGGCGAGTGTAGGCCAAATTCTCCAGATATATGTTCTAGAAGGCCCATCTCCAGCAGTGGAGGTCTAGGGCGTTGTGTTCTAGGGGCTGTAATCATGATGAGACTTATTTTTGAAAATATTGGATTGTGCGAGCGAGAGGCATACAAAAGCGATAAACACTCCAAAATAGTTTTTTTTAAATCGTTTAACATTTTATTTAGCTAAGTGCAAAAGCATGGCAGTTATCAATAAAATCGCAGCTAACCCCGAAGTACTGGGGTACATTGTGGTAAGACAATTGCTGGAGATAAAGAGGCCAGTCGGTGGTAAAACCCCCTCTTTTACCACCCTTAAGTCGGGTCTTGTCATCGTCAAGCGTTGGCTGTTTTAACAGATGGATGCGGCATTTTTATTTGTGATTTACCGGTTATTAGGTCGCAGAACCGATGAACGATGGAGTAGACGGGGTAGAGTGGAGACCACGTACGGGAAGACAAAGAGCGGGACAACCCCCAGCCAGATGGACGGATAACCTCAAGACGATAGATAGATTCTTTATTGCACAGAATATAATACATTTTACAGTTCATAGGCGAGCTTAATGTCTTAAGATACTCGTATTTTCTAACAGCTAACCTTTGGGAGATGTGAGCAGGGATTGTAAGGTGCACGACCACTAATATTTGAAATAAAGAGATTTATTGAGTTAAAAACTTATAACTAAAAAAATAACGATATTTAATCTATAATATAAATACATACAATACATAGATAACACATACATATACTGGTTACTATATATACAATATTTGTCGTGTGAACTAGCGAGCTTATATCAAGCAGTGGAAAGACACAGGCTGTTGATGTTATTGGTGTATACTGCGTGGAGGTTAAATAAAGTAATGCCACAGTTGACACACTCTGTCCTTTACATGTGACATCCAGTCATAAGAAACCCGGGGCCGCTGCAGAGTCAGCCGCGCGCATAAAAACGCAATAAGTACGCGTAGATCATACATATTAAATCACCACTTCATCCCATTTGCAGTAGAAACGATGGGTTCATGGTCCGAGGAGGCTCTGGCGTTCTCTCGTGAGCTTGGAGAAAAACTCCGCTTGGCGACGAGTGATCCTTTAAGTATACATACTACGCCCATCGGACGGTTATAATTTTAGTTTTTATTTTTTTAGTTTAACCACCACCGCTATATAACGGTTTCAGAAAGGAAATTCGGATGCAGTTCACAAACTATATTTTTTTAATAGCGGGCTTACATATTATTAGACAATTATCCATGTTCTAGCTGTTATGTCCGTGGATTTAGACTCGGAGGTACCGGGTTCGATTCCTGGTCAGGTCACAAGAATATTTATTAATTTAATTAATATTTAATTTATTTGGTTTATTTCTCGAGTTTGGTACGTTTGAGACATCGACGAGCTTGTCACTTTTTATGATTGGCACACAGTAAAGTTTGCTAAATGTAAATCCGCTTCTTCATGGTGGTTTCTGACCACCCAGAAAGAGAAACGATCGTGATGATGATGATCATTATTGTCATCATTATCGTCATAGTACCGGATCAGACTACAAAAAATATATTATAATTTATCGGAAATAATTATATCAAGAAAAAATACCTCATCCAATATGCAAAAAAGTTTCTTATCTCCATGGCATGCTATGACCACTCGTCGGAGTTACACTTGTACGCACTTCTCTTACAGGGTGGAACGAGGTGGGGCTGGGTGGAATGAACTTAGGGGGACTCGTGGAAGGGGGAAATGTCCTATTTTTGTTGTGGAAATGCGATTGCTGATGGTCCGCGTCCGTTACGATGTTTCTCGATATTCAAGCTTTTCTATACACATTAGATCGTTTTTTTTTACAGAACGATTTAGGAATTTGCGACCACTTGATGGTAAGCGAGATACGATTTCGTTATCAGGTCTATTATGACAAATGTCAAGCAAAAGATGCACCCATATATCGTAGCCACTATCCCTATGCGTAACCACATATCCAGGAAGACAAAAATCCACATTATCCGAACTATTCTGTATATTTTTGACCCAACTTAACGCAATATCGGGGCTACATATCCAGAAAGACAAAAATTCCCATCTTCAGAACACATGAAATCTTCATTCTTGTTTACGGTTCGGATACATGGACCATAAAAGCCGCGGATAGAGCGAAGATAGATGCGTTTGAGATGTGGTGCTGTCGACGTTTGCTCAGAATCCCTTGGACCGCACGACGTACTAACATTTCTGTGCTCGAAGAGCTTGAGCTGACCAGGGAGCAAATACTCTCTACCGTTTGGTTTGACCGATTTATGCAATACTTTGGCCACATTGCAAGAAGAGGAGACGATAATCGAAAAACTTATATTTACGGGCAAGACGGTAAAAGAATAAGAGAAAGAAGCCCCAAGCCCAGGTGACTTTTGAAGACGGGTGGTGGATGAGCTGTGAGTGTGATTAAGAAGAAAGACGTGACAAGAGGAGGTATATTTTCGTGCTGTTCTGAGACATGGAGTATAAAAGCAGTGGATAGAGTAAGAATTGATGCGTTTGAGATGTGGTGCTGGCGTCGTTTGCTCAGAATCCGTTGGACCGCACGACTCTATAATTTTGGTGCTCGTAGATCTCAAACTTGCCAAGGGACAGAGACTTTGTGCCGTCTGCTTTACCGAAATACTTCAATTGTTTGGCTACATTGCTAGAAGCAATCTGGAAAAACTCTTTGTAACGGGAAAAGTTTGAGGTCTTAAGTTATTAGCTATAGTGACCATATCAATATTTAAAATATTTTATATTTAAAATAAATAGATCGACTTAACTATCGCATGAAAAATGTGAATCTCACAAGTGATACCATGTTATATTAAATTCGATTGTTTAGTGCGATTCCCAAGATAATATGTTTTTATTTATGTAAAAGATTTTTAATATTGATGTGGTCACTATAAGATGTTGTTAGATTAGTTAATTACGTAATAACTTAAGACACCTTCTGTAGACCACCTTAAGAAGGGACTTAATTAATTAACCAACGTGGTATTACATGGATTTCACAACTTTTTACAGTAGAAGAACTGAATTGCGAGAATTATTTTATTTTACGAGTTATGTCTTTGATGGCATTATCCAAAAATATAAGTATCCAAAGTTAAGACAATAGTCTCAGTATTGAAAGACAGTGCTTTGCCAGTTGTAGTCATGTTCGCGTGCACTTTCAAATTGTTTTTTTTTTGTTTCACGGACATATTGTCCCATCTGCATGCTTTAGAATTCGACAAGAGAAGAAGAACAAAGTACATGACGTAAAAATATGTGTAATAATCAATACCCGCTCTATTTTATATTTAATCTATTTGTGTACTACCAAAGTCTACCTACCCCCCGATACTAGCGCATCGCCCACGATCTATGCGCTGACGTCACTACGTGCCATCGTCAGTCCTGCCTACACCAAGTCAGTAAACACAGCAATTAATCGTAATAAACATAAACAACGAACTAGGGGCTGATACCATTCACCTATACTAATAGACAAGCCAAAAAAACAGTTGACGTTTAGCCAATATCGCCGGGTTAGAGCGAAAACCAACTAACATTTTTTTTTAGTAAATTCACTTTTTTACACCAGTCGTTTTAAAAACTTCTGTTTTTTCCAGTGATCAAATCGACTAAGCACTGTGACGCTTAGTTAACTTAGATGTGCATAATATTTTTGTTGCAAAAATGGCTAACTTAAAATAACAGTTTTTCTTATGACTTGTATTAGCAACAAAAGAGTGTCTTATTGTTAGAAGAACTAATTCACAAAATTTTAAGACAATCGGATATTATCTTCTGTCTTCTGATTGACTTTATAAAACCCTTGTAATATATATATCGTAATATTATTATATATATATATATATATATATATTATAATATTACGATATATATATATTACAAGGGTTTTATAAAGTCAATCAGAAGACAGAAGATAATATCCGATTGTCTTAAAATTTTGTGAATTAGTTCTTCTAACAATAAGACACCCTTTTGCTTGTAATATATATATATTACAAGAACCTGATACAACCAACAACCTGATAAAAAATATCACGCACATTTCTCGAGTCTGTAAAATTTAAAAACTTAAATTGAGTCGTCCAAACGGCTGACGGGAAAGAACAATAGTATCATTACGACCGATATATATATATATATATTAGATTATAGTACTGTACTGTACCTGTAGTACTTGACATTTTTATTTTAACATAGTTTGACATTAGTAGTATTTAAATTTTATTTTCTGTATTTGACTATATGGCATTCAATATGGCTCTTCCATAACTGTATTGATAGTTTGGGCTGTTTCTGGTCTTTGTCGTGTGGTTTCGTATTAAGCTGTCTGACCATGATTGTGTTATCTCGTTTACTGTAGATAACTTATATTAGTTACCGAGTATTATAAATTGACTTAAAAAGTGTTCCAGACGGTCCCTATGGTGATAAATAAATGAAGAAAAAAAAAGGGTATTATTTTTTTACTAACGGCGTGTCTAATAGTTTATGTCTCTATTGGACACCCTCTTTTTACACGCGTTACAATAGGGGTGCAAGTTTTGATTTTCGTAAGTTGTGATAAACGCCATGATTTTTCCTTTTTTATATGGGGTAGTTTTAACGTACCCCTGATTAGTTGGTACCACAGTTCGCAAAGAAAAAAAGAAACCCGATCAAAATCATCCAACAACTACTTTACTTTACTTTACTTTTTGGTAAAGTATCACTATTTGAAACATAGGATAGGTAATTAAATTAACGCACGATTAAGATTTGCTTTAAACATTTTAATTTGTTTTAAGGGAGTCTGCGACACAGAATTTTTTTTTTTTTTCTGTATTTATAATATTGATATTTTTAATATTTTATTGTTTCTCTTCCCAAATGATGGTTATCATGTACTGCTCCAGATACACCAATATGTAGGTACTCTAAAATGATATTGTTTTATATTAATATTGTAAAAATTGACTTGTAAAAGTGCAGAATACATACATCTCTTTTGTCCTATGACTGACTACTTGCAAAATAAACAAATTGAATTGAAGGACAAACTTTCTTCGTAAAAAAGTAAAGTAAAGTATCATCACAACCGTTTCCCTTTCGGGGTGGTCAGAAACCACGCTTATAAATAAGCGGATTCACATTTAGCCAACTTTACTATAGGCCAATCATGACAAGTGGCAAGCTCGTCGATGTCTCCAGCGTACCAAACTCGAGAAATATCACATATAAATTAAATATTAATCAAATGTATTTATTTACATTAATGAATATTTTTGTGTCCCAACCAGGAATCGAACCCGGTACCTCCGAGTCTAAATTCACGGACTTAACCGCTAGACCACAGAGGATTTGTAGATATATATTTTTTTGTTTTTCCGTTCTTTAATTTTAATTTTGTTTAGTTTTTTTGTTGTTGTAATTTTAATTATATTTATTTCATTGCACCTATAAATGTTTTAATTTGTCCCCAAGGTTTGGCTGTCAGAAAATGTCTACGGGCATTAAGTCCATAGGGTTCTTCGCGCCATTTTGCACGGACGAAGTCCAAGTTTTGTTAATTAGTTTACTGTGGATATTGATGGTCAAAAGTGGTGTTATATATAACACTAATGTGCTACAATGTGAATACTTTTGGAAAACAATAAATTTGACTTTAATATGGGGCATAAGTTGCGGTGTATTTTTTGCGGTTTTCACACACATATACGAAAAACATCAAATTCTGTAACACATGGAATTCAATCTCGACAGCCATGGCTGTATGGGCTAGATACCTTTGCCTTCCCTATAATCAAATTCGTCATCTATCAGAGAATAGAAACAATATTTTAAAAAAAACCCTATACCGGCTAATATCCAGGCTTGATAATTTACTTGTAGTATTTTATTATCTAGGAAAAGAAATCACAATTCCTAATTCCAAATATGGTGGCGCGCCCTCTAGGTATAATGGACATTTACTAGTGTTTTATTGGACCCAATCATAGACTTATACAATGTCTCCAACTTACGTCATAATTTATACAATTCTCAACTCTCTGGCCAACGAAAGTAGTGACTTAAATTTGGCAGTTTTTGGTGTCCTTATCAATGTCACGGACTCTTCAAGCATATCCAAAATATCACTATTTTATTCTCAAGAGAAGATGGATGATGAATGAGATGATAGGGAAGGCAAAGGGTCTAGCCCATACAGCCAAGTCTGACGTAATATATCTTTCTTTTTTATGAGTTAATGAAGTCATCATCAACTTCCAGATGCTATTTTTCTTGGAGTCACTCGCGGCACCATAGCTCAAACACGTCGGGTAAAATATGCGGGAAAACCGCAAAAAATAAACTGCAACTTGTGTCCCATATTTAAAGTCCAATTTATCGTTTTCCATAATTATTCACATTGTAGCACATTATTAAGCAAATACCACTTTTGACTAATAATATCCACAGTAAATTAATTTACTAAACAAAAACTTGGACTTGACTGAACTTGACCATCATGCAGGATGTGATGTGTTTGTCGATGCCTGGACGATATTGACATCCAGCTGTATGAAAAATTGCGAGTGTTAATAACTATTTGTGACATGACTATTATTGCTGTAATAGGGTCTACCAGTGTAATGATTATAAATAAATAAATCAGTATGTGTTTAGATTGATAACGCGTTGTGTTCATCCGGCTCCCGCCACACTGCACCATCTTAAACCAGTTGCAACGAGAACCGTTTTCGTTTCGTTTCCAATAAGTTCGACAACGACCTCACACTTCCAGCAGATATTTAGATTCTTTCACAGTCTCCGCTGCTCGTGAGTGGAACAAACTTCCTCTGGTCATCAGACGGGCGCCGTCAATAAATATATTTAAAAATCTCCTCATTGTCCATTTCTTAAAAAAACAAAATAATCCGACTCCCTGATATCTATTTCTGTCTCTTTTTATTTGTTGTGTAAATTATACGTATTTTTTCCTTCATTTAAGTTAATTTAGTTAAATTTATTTCAACACTTTATGCACTAGGTACACAGGCGGACTTAATGCCGCTAGGCATTCTTACTAGTCAACATTAGGGACAATTTAGAGTATTTGTTATGTGAGGCAGGTGCCAAATATAAAAGGAGCATTTAGGTCTGTGAAAAAATAAATGAAACTTAAATACTAAATCTAATATACTATATACAAAACTACATACTAATCAGTAGGTATAGACTACATACTACATTATATATAAAGAGAATATTATTATATTATAATACTTACAGTTACTAGGAGCTATTTAGGAAACGTGTAAACACCATTCTTTTAAATAACGATCTGTATATATTATTATTATATATTTTTATTGGTATTTGTGTATTAGTATGTAAATTATTGTTATGTATGTTTAAGTATTTGTTTTTATTTCTAATGCACCACAATCGCTACCACACTCCCAAAGGTTAGCTAGTATAAAATGCCGAGAAGCATTAAGTTCGCCCTTGTACTCAACTGTTAAGTTTTTAAGTGCAATAAAGAATTTATAAACAAACGACCAACCACTAGTGATGTCGGTGGCTCAGTGGTTAGCGTACTGCTTACCATTAGGTGGACGAGGTGTCATCTGCCGTGTCTAGTATAAAAAATAAACAATCTCCCTTAACCCTGGTCATTTCATTAGGTCAAAGGCCCAGTATTGAATAAAAGCGATCCGCAACGACGCCACTCCTTGGTTTTAATCGCAACGCAATTACTCAAATGTACTGCGCAGTTTTTATTAAATTTATAAAACATAGTCAAGACTGTAATCATAAAGTAGCAGGTAGAGCTGGGATTAGTTAATTCTACTTATTTTTGCTTGTAATTTGCTCAAAGTGACCGCCTCCGTGGTCTAGTGGTAACAAACGTTGCCGTGAACTCGGGAGGTCGTGGGTACGATTCCCATCATAATTATACATTGTATAATTTGTCTCGGTCTGGGTGTTTATATGTATATATTTACAAAAAAAAAGTATAATATGTAGTTTATCAACCATCTAGTTTCCGTAACACAAGCCTCGTAATATTATATTATTATTATTATTATAAAAAAGTATCCCATACAAATGCTGAAAAGGAAGTGACGAAATTTTTGGCTTCTCTATTTTCATCATCATTTATAATAACAATAATAAAAATGCTTTTTTGCACAAAAACTAAAATAACTTAAAATGTGCACAGGCAAGCTTTATGCCGTGAGGCATTATCCACCAGCTAACCTTTGGGAGTTTTGAAAACATGTGACAGGCAGAGTGCCAAGTAAATATTAAATAAACAATACATACTAATATTTATTTATTTATTTAAATACTTTATTGCACTTAAAAACCTAGTACATAAGCGAGCTATAACGCCATAAGGCATTCTTCACCAGCTTTGGGAATCATGTAAGGTGATAGGCAGGATTAAGAAAAATAATAAAATAGCTTAAATTAGCAAATAAACATAATTACGCATTTATAGCACTTAAAAATACGTATATGTACACAATATAAAAAGAACAATACACATATATACTATACAATACATACATACATAAACATACACTATAAATAAAAAGAGATATATATATATATTTATAAATAAAATATCAAACAATTTCGTTAATTCGAGATTCTCAAGAAATAATGTGGTTAAAAGGTTTTTAAATACATATACAATACATGTTATATATATAATAATACATTAAATACAATATATTAAATTAATTAAATATATACAGGATTCATGAAAAAAATAAATTAAATAAAACACATACTAAAGATATTTAATTATATTTATCTTAGCCCCTAGACAACAGAGTCAGAGATAGGTCTTTCAGAAATATCTGCAGAATTCGGCCTACACACGCCACGCTGGCCATCTGTTTGTCGAGGGTCTGATGTAAATTTTAATGACAATACATTAACGATTCCACAAGTTGATATTATTAGAACCGAGGCACGGGAACGGTGGTGTTGTAAATTTTTATTTATTTTATTTATTAAGAAAATCCAAAACAGCAATACATTTTACAAAGCAATACAATTAAAAATTTACATGCAAAACCAAAGGATTTCACCGTTTAAAATACATTTATAATCTGATCTACAAGTAATTATATGTAATTTTAAATCGAATTTAACATTAAATTAATTACAAACATAAATAACAAATTATTAAACACAAACTGAAATAAAAATTACGTCCAAAAAATATATCTATTGCCATAATATATAAATATTATTATTATTATTATTATTAATAATAATAATGAAACAATCAAATAATAATCAAAGAACCAAGAAATAAATAATCAAAATGTCACAAATTGCCATAAACACATCAAGTACTATGTGAAATAATATGAATGAGTGTGTAAAGTGTATAGTGTGTATGTGAATGTATTACATTAACATTATATATTTATCAACAATAAAAAAAAAACAAAAAAAAAAAAAAAAAATTTATAGGAAATAATAATAAAAATAAAATAAATTTGGCCTACACTCCCAACGCTGGCCAGACAGATGGGTTTGCGAGGGCATTATAATTTTACTAATATTACTATTTAAATTGTTTGTGCCAGTGTTTATAGTATATGTAGAAGTATTATCACTACCGTATTGCTTCCCGTGTGAAAACCACATTAGTAAGTAAACGATCAAACATGTTTGACAAACTTTACATTTTTGTCAAACAATTTGATAGTGTGCGGCCTTGTTTGAAGTGTTTGACAAAATACAGTGGTAATTTTTCGTATAGTATTGTAACACCTTGTATCCGGTGCGTGAGTACGCGGGCTTATACGAATGACCCCGCCCGCCCTAACTCGAAGGGCGCCGATTCGAAACGCTTCATTTTTACTTACTCTGATTAATATTGACACGAATTAACTGCTATCGGTTATTTATATCGTCTGATCTGAATCGGTTATCAAGCATCTATTGTTATTTGGAGTTTACAACTTCGAATTTCTTTTTTAACATGCCGTCGGGACTTTTGCCATAGCTCCGCATATCCCAGAGAGATGTAGGCTCAGGGGAAATCCAGCAGTGACAAGAGCCTCTTGGGTAGTTGCCCAAAGCAAGACCAAGACCAAGACTTAGCTGGTCTTGGTCTTGCATCAGAATATATGGTCTTGGTCTTGTGCAAGAGTCTCGCAAGACTTCTGCAAGACTCTACTCTGACTCATTATATATTTTATTTTCCAATTGTACTAAGGAAATCTCTCCGCGATGTCTTTAGTGTACCAAACTTGAGAAATATCACAAATAAATTAAATAATTTATTGTGTCCCGACCAGGAATCAAATCCTGTACCTCCAAGTTTAAGTCCACGGAATTAACCGCTAGACCTCGGAGGCAGTAGGTATAGGTAAGATTTAGGTATACTAAAATAAAATTATTTGCAAACGCGCTCTCCCAAGTTCCAAATACCTAAACGATATTTTTAACCTTAGGAATATTAGTAATTGTGATAAATAAAATACATATTATTTCATGTTGAGTCTATTTATTTAACTGACATTTCTTGCCCACGTCAAGACAGACAATTACATTTTTATAATATACGACAAGGAACAATAAAATTTTCAAAATTACGGACACGACACAATTAAAATTTATTGAAAACGTAACTTCAAAAAAAGTTAACATTTTAGCAAAATTTGGAAAAAAAGTCTGTGCAAGAGCAAGACCAAGACCAAGATTGGGAAACACTACTTTCGGGTGATGTCGTTGAGAGCCACATGACTAGGAATGCACTTTTAGCACAAGTAAGCCCGTTAGAGATGTTCCATTCGCTTCCCACACCGACAAAATCAAAATCGATTATTTATTTATTAACTTTTGGTACATTTATTTAGGTAATTACAGGTGATTGTGAGCTACAAAAGTCGACCCTTACTTAGGTATATAGGCGAGCTCGCTCTTTCATATTGCTGAAAGATAAAATATCTTCCAGAATCAGTATTTAAGTAGCTTTTTTTTAATATTATTTATTCTGTTACAACCATACATTCCCATCGGAATTCGGTTAAGTCAATAGTTATTGTTGTGCACAATTTATAGTATACACATTGAAATATAATTTCAGTTGTCCTGCCTGGAGAGTGTTATGGAACTATAGGCAAGGAACAGAACTGGAGGTTAATGTAGCATTTGAGTTGAGATACCAACACAAAACTAAATACAAATTCTTAAGAAGGAGACAAATTTCTAACCATTTCATAGATTTACCGTGCGGGTGCCGGGTTCATCGTGTGTGGGTAAGAGATGAGAAGAATGGTGTCTCGGGCTTGCGACCGAAAATAGGCTGGTTTAAGAAATCGAGGCCTCCTTTTTTTATTGCACGATAATACGCTCACCATCCACCATTCTACTTCTCTCCCTACCCAACCAAATACTGTATGATTCCGATAATGCCGTCTTGGAAGCTCGTTCCATAAATGTGTCTCCTGCAGACCTGAGGCCCAATTCTTTCTGTAAGTGATGCAAAGATTTTGCTGGAACTCCTCTCGCACCAACTCGCATAAAGCTTTGAACCGTTATTATTATATTTTAATTATAGTATATTTAAATCATTGTTATGGTTAGTAAATTTATTACTAATACGCAAAAAAAGGTAATCAAAACACGTTTTATTTATACTAATATTTTGTATGGTTCTAACACGATTACGCGTGTTACCTTACATTTCAGTTTTACCCTTCAATTAGACAAGTTTACTTTCGTGACTTTACATGCGTTTTACCCCACACATATAAGAGCCTGGCCACACCGGAATCGTTATTCGTGGGATCGATAAAGCATTTCTGTGAGGGAAACGCCATTCTCAAAGTTGTGCAGAAATATGTCTTAATCTTCCACACTACCCTTTGATAAGCTGAAGCTAATATTGCATATTAGCAGTTTATTCTCCCAAAAATTAGGTATCCTAATTCAAAGCTGCTAGTGTATATATATATATATATTGGGCACCATGCCACAAGACAGCGATTTGGAGGAGCATTTTTTTTTGTAAGTATGTATTTTTAATTTCTATGTATTTTTATAATTTTTTAGGTTAAATTTAGATTTTATTTTAATATAGTTTATTTAATATTGTAATTCTTTTATATTGTTTGTATATTACTTCGAATAAAAATTGAATATATTGGGTAAAAAAATATATATATTGTTTTAAAATATCTAGCCAATTTGTATCGCCAAAATGAAAAGTATATAAGAAAATAGGAAAAGTTGTTTGATTCTATCAATAGAATCACAGTCACAATCTAACGCAAGGCCCTACAAAGTCACCCCGTATATATATACATATACCTATACTATGCACTACATACAATTTCTACGTTGTGAGAAGCTTTTTAAATGACGAAGTACCTACACCATAATTTTGGATATAATTGTATACGCTTTTAGTGAACCCAAGCCTTCCAGTTAACTATAGAAAAATATATAGTAGTTGAATCAAAATGGAACCCTATTCCGTTGACATAAAGAGGTTGTTTAATGTTACTCAATATTTCCTATTTCGTGTTGTAACTAAATTACAAGGAACAATGATTTTACCAAAATTATTTGGGGGAGTAATTACCTAGTTTTATTTCTGCTTTAAGCCTGTGTTTAATGGCAAGAACGATGCTAGCATGAATTTTTCTATTACAGCTTTTCCAAAGAATATTAAAACTACAATAAACAATACTCTCTATCCACTATTCTGCTCATGGTTTTGCTCTCTCAATTAACTTTAGTACCATTTGACACTAAATAGTAAAGTTCCATATTAATGGATATGAAAATATTACTCATTTAATACAATAAATGATTGACAGTATTCCGATTGAGACCTGAGGTTTTGAGTGTATTTTTCGTTGGTACATGCTGGGGTACGAACCCACCTTCTTAAGGTACGAACACACGACGACACTGACACTCGACACAAATGTCGACACTAGTGTCGATTGCGTCCACATGGTAAGCAATTTTTTGTGTCGACATTAGTGTAAACATCTAATGTCCCGGCTCAAGTGTATTGGCTGTCTACACGAATCGATGCTACACTAACTGCAATTCAGTGTCGTACATTCCATCGTCATGAATCGACGTGCTGCTGCTGCGGTTGTCGCGATATGTATTTCATTAAAATGCGTCGCCGTAAAAAGAGATCGATATGGGTTAAAGATTGGATTAAAAGAAGAGCACAGCTAGGGGCATATAATCAATTGTTATCTGAACTGGAAAACGAAGATTCAGAATCCTACAAAAACTTTCTTCGGACGAAACACGAAGATTTTCAATATTTATGTAATAATATTTCAATATTTATGTAATCAAAGATTTTATTTCCTCTGGAGTCCACGCGCGTGACGCCATATTGGTTGGTCTAGCTAAAAATTTCGCACAGGTTCGAAATTCGCGACATTGTGTCGGACACTACGCAAGTCCAGTCTCCACGGCTGCGACACAGACGCTAAGCGACATCGCCACTACATCTGCAACTAAGTGTCGCAGACTTGGACACATACAGACAGTCGATGTATATACTGAGTGTCTAGTGTCAGGTGTCGTCGTGTGTACGATATTAAGGAAAGCGTTCTTACTACTGAGACAACCTCCACACCAACAACACCTCCTCCTCCTTAGTCGGTACCCCACTGTTGGGGATCGTGACTCCGTCGCAGTCCATCCACTAGCCGTTTCCAGTGGCTGCGGTCTTCGGGGCAGTGGATGGCTTGGTGTACTGGGATGTTTAGGTGGTCAGATACCTGACTAGACCATCGTTTGGGGCTTCTTCCTCTTGTTCTTTTACCGTCTACTTTTCCCGTTACTAAGAGTTTATCCAGATTGTCGGCGCCTCTTCTAGCAATGTGGCCAAAATATTGCAGAATTCAGGTAAAGCAGACGGCAGAAAGTCTCTGTCCCTTGGCAAGTTTGAGCTCTTCAAACACCGAAACGTTAGTGCGTCGTGCGGTCCAATGAGTATGCCAACAACACAACAACCACCAATTTACTTTGATTCCGACACTGTAGTTTGACCTGATACAGGTGAGCGCAAGTCAGGTTTTTATTTGATGAAATCTCTTTTCATTCAGTTTCAAAAGACTAATGACCTTTACTCAATGGCGAAAAATGATTTGCACTGTCATACGTCTGTCTGAGGTGCAGCAAAGTGTTGGGGGTGAACAAGGGTGAATTCACCCCACCATTTGGGGTGCGAATGTATTTAGCATTAATATAACTAAATTAGCATTTGATCGATTTGAAATCTGTCTGGGAGGTATTTTATGCTATATTAATGTTTGGTTTTATCTATTCTTATTGGATTTTATGTTAAAAGAAAGAATTAAAAAATGTATTTATAGCAACAATAGGCCACTTGTAAATAATAGTAATAATTATATATATGTTTTTCAAAATGTGTTTTAAATTGTTTATATTAACTTACGAATTCCTGAAAAAAAAGGCGCTTTTTTGCGTGAAAATGTCAAGCGCAAGTTTTTGTTTTGTAAATTAATTTACAGTGGATATTGTATACAAAAGTGGTGTTGTTTTGTTTATTAATGTGCTACAATGTGATTAGTTATGGATAACGATAAATTGGACTGTGAATATGGGGCACAAGTTGCATTTTTTAGATTTTCCCGCGCTGTGAACTCCCATATTTTACTTGTCGTGTTTGGGCTATAATACCTCGCGAGTGACTTCAAGAAAAGCATCAAATTCTACACATTCTGGAATTTGATGATAACCTCATTAACTCATAAAAATAAAGATATATGTCAGACTTGGCTTTATGGACTAGATCGGGGGTGTAAATTGCCTTAAATTCTAAGTTTTAATTTTGAACGTGTTAAAATGTTCGTTCAAAAACGCTGTAGTTGCAAATGGTTGCCGGATACTATTAAGTGACGTCACTCATGCTTACTAATGTTTTGGAGTAACGTTCCAATACCTATAAAATATAGTATTTATTTTATTAAAATATAAATGATATAATAGTAAATAAATAACTAATATACGACACTAACATAACTATATTCTTTTATAAAAGTAGGTTCTAATTTATTATTTTTTCTTTTACTTTGTGCTAAAATACTGTGTAAAAAACTTGATTAAACAATTTACTTGTGTGGCAGTTTACAATGTTTACTATTAAGTGACGTCACTCATGCTGACTAATGTTTTTGGGTAACGTTCCAATACCTCTAAAATAATGTATTTATTTTATTAAAATATAAATGATATCGTTGATAAAAAAACCCCAACCCAATAAAGTACATTCATTACAAGTAGATGTAAGTAAGGGTACTTAGAGAAAGTACAATCACTTTTAGGTGTCCAGGGTGGGATGAGCCGTGATTAGTGCCGGTCAGGTAGTGTGGTGGTGGTGGGGGGACGATCCACCATGCCCCCATAACTAGCCTCCCCACTTTATTGCGAGGGGTAGTGAACTAGTGACCGACGGAATATTCGGTTTTGGATTCGGCCGCAGTTTCGAAACGTAACCAAAACCTTTACTTTGAGCGAACTTTTTGTGGAAAAGAATCTTCGTCTTTTTATGCAAGCAAGAACTTACTGCTTCGTTTGAAATTACAGGAATAACTTACGGCTCCGTTTGATATTACGGGAAGAACTAACAGCTCCGTTTGATATTACAGGAAGAACTTACAGCCCCGTTTAATATTACACAAAGAACTTACAGCTCCGATTGATATTACATGAATAATTTACAGCAGCAATAGTCTATTTACTTTAGGGGTTTCATATTACAACGTGATGTGACGTCAAGCGCTGGACGCGTTGTTAGCAGAATCGGTATTATTAGGAATTTTAAATATATGTTTTTTAAATATAATTTTTAATTCAAAACCCTTTTGTTTTTTTTTTTTCTTTTTTGTTTCGGCCGAGCGGAATCTTAGGTTACGGTTTTGGTTTTGGCTAAATAACGTATTTCGGTCGCACTCTAGCGAGGGGCGATCGCCTCAACTTAGTATTGATTCGCACAGAACGTGATTTGTTCGCGTACTCATCTGAAGACTACTTTATTAGCAAAACCATAACTCAACCAACAATAAACATTAACACACTATACATTGCTGCTTTTTACTAGCACTTGTTACCCAAGCTTTAAATTAAAGCAGCAATGTATTAAATTATATCACGATTTTTGTTAAAGTTAAGTGTTATTGGTGGAAGGGGGGTGTTTACTTGCTCACCGCGGTCAATAGGCGCAAGCCGCACCTAGCGTTGTCTCTGGTAATGTCTAACGGTCACGATACTACGTTATGGCGCGAAATAATGATTCCAAATTCAAATTTTATTCGTAGTATATGATTGTTAAATTCATCCGTTTTGGGCTATTTTTGTTTTTTGTGATTTATAAATAATAGTTGCAATACTTCTATCGATATATAGGACCAATGTTATTTTTACTGTGCAATTAAGTTATTTGGAAATAAAATATGTAGTTTTTGTATCATTTTCATTTTTATTACAGCCCCTAGAACACAGGGTCCTAGACCTCCACTGCTGGAGATGGGCCTTCCAGAACTGTCTATAGAATTTGGCCTACACTCGCCACGCTGCTGGCCAGACGGCTTGCCAAGTATATGATGTCAATTTTTAGACAATTTATTTACGATTACACAAGCTGGTATTAGTGGAACCGGGACCGACGGCTTAACGTGCTCTCCGAGGCACAGGAACGGTGATGTTGTAAATCTATAACGAATGTACGCAAGAAAAGTGTATTTCTCATTGGTACATGCCGGGTGGGTTTGAACCGACCTTTGTAGGATTTAAGGAACGCGTTCTTACAACCGAGCCACCACTGTATCAATCATGCCCTTTAGTAGGTACTAGAGCTGTCATGGTAATATTTTAAACATTTGCACACCTAAACCATATAAAATAAATGTTTTTGTTCAAAAACAAAAAAATTGCTTCTTTATACAAACTGTAAGTTTTAAATTGCATGGCGAAGCCAAAAAGTTGTCATTTCCGACATATGGTTTCTTAGGTATTGTAATCTCATAGGCCATCATCATCATCAGCCTGTGTCTCTCCACTGCTGGATATAGGCCTCCCCCAAGGCTCGCCATTTTACACGATCTTCTGTCACCCTCATCCATCCCCCACCAGCGACCTTCCTCAGGTCATCTGGCGGGGGGTCGTCCCACACTGCGTCTTCCAGTACGTGGTCTCCACTGCAGGACCCGTTTACTCCATCGTTCATCGCTTCTGCGACAGACGTGTCCAGCCCATTGCCACTTCAACTTGCTAATTTTGAAAGCTATGTCGGTAACTTTGGTTCTTTGACGGATGTCAACGTTTCTGAAACTATCCTTCAGAGAAATCCCGAGCATAGCTCTCTCCATAGCTTGCTGAGCGACCTTGAATTTATGTATCAGACCCACCGTCAGCGTCCACGTCTCTGCTCCATACGACATTACTGGAAGAACACACTGGTTGAAAACTTTTGTCTTCAAACACTGTGGTATGTTCGATAGGAAGATGTGTCGCAACTTCCCAAATGCTGCCTATCCTAGCTGAATGCGTCTGTCGGCTTCTTTACTGAAGTTAGCTATTCTATAGTTAGCTCATAGGTACTGATAACTAAATTTAAAAGGTTAATAATTGATCGTTGTGGTGCAGTTCTGTATATGTTTTATTTTGTAAATCTGGTATAGCTGAACTTTCCTTGCAGTCAGATTAAACATTACCAGGTCACTGGAATCTGCTAAGCTGCTGGTCTTCTGCTAAAAGCTTACTAATTGGTCCACTTTCCTGCTTAGTATTCTACTAGCAGGAGTAGAATCATTCAAAAGAATTAAATTAATGTCGCTTCATAAATGCCTGTAATAGGTTTACGTGGATAAATATATTTTGACTTTGACTTTAGGAAAAGGTGTTTGTTTCTATCATTAGAATCACATATTAGTCTAACGTAAGATCATACAAAGTCAACCTAGTTATAAAAAAATTATTATTATTCATTATTTTGGAAAAAGAGTTTCAATTTTGTTTTAAATTTACTTGGTTGTAGTCTAGTTATACGCTCACGTAGTTTATTGTATAATACGTAAGTCAAAGTCAAATCATTTATTACAATTACTCGGGCTCTTTTGTATTGTCACATTACATTGTTATAATTATTTAAATGAATTATATTAAATTAAATTTATTACAATACAATTGGATTGACCTAAATATAAACATACACCAACAGTAAAAGGTGTCCAAAATATATTAATAATATACATTTGCACATCTACCAGGCATTTTTGTCACTAATAAAATCATTTATCTTATAATAGGCCTTGCCTATAAGTCGACGTTTGACATGAATTTTTTTTTGGGAGTGTGTTATAAAAACGAACACCAAGTCCCAAAAAAGACTTACTAGTTTTACTGAGGCGTAGATGTGGCAAAGCTAATTTGTGATTATTGCGTGTGTTGCGAGAATGCAAGTCACAATTTCGTATGTACATGTTATCTACATTAAAACTCTTCAAGTTTATTTAGTATTGCACCTACCTTATGTACTTACTGCTCTCGTTGTCCGAAGGTTTCACCGTCATAGAATGTCTAGCGGCATTAGGTCCGCCTTTGTACTTTGTGCAATTACGTTTAAATAAATAAATAGGATCCCTTGATAACTCGTTTGACACTAGCCCCGCGTTCGTTTTATAGCATTTCCAACATCTCGTAGCAACTTCATAAACCATCGCGAAATGTCGTTTTTGTTAAGAAATACCACTTTTTTTAACAATGCTAACATTTCTTAAATAAAACGAGCGGTAAGGCTAATTTTTGACAAGTATTTTCGTTCATGTTTTATCATACCATGGCATCCAACACACATGATATTATTATAGTCTTTGAATGTATTACATAAAATCGTTTAAAATATAGCAGAAAACTATAAAGTATATAACAATGTAAACAAACCATTTCATATGTTAATGACATCTGTCAAAAAGTAACACCAATAACTCTCCTTTCAACACGGTACTGACATACGAAATTAGCATTGTGCTAAAAAAAGTTGTATTTTCATGCTAACATTTCTTAAAACGCACGCGGCCTAGAGGGTATGATGTGACGTCATAGTCAGTGTTACTCAGCACACGGGCTGAGCCGGATGAAACAGCTTGTTATTACATAATGCAATAGGTATTATAAAATGTAGAATAACAACATAAAAGCACCGTAATTTCTCCGAAGTGGTAAACTCCTCATTAATTTATGCCCAAATAAGTGTATTTGAGATTAGAAAAATTCCGAGGCCATATCAGTAAATCTCATTGGACATTCTCGAAACTAGTTGCCGGCCAATACTCGTTAAATTGACTACACTCTATTTCACACCAACTTGCACAAAACCTAACCATTAACTGTAGTCAAAGGATTAGAAAAATACAATTAAGTTTAAGAGGCATTAAAGCTTTCGCATCCTACAGACATTTCAACTTTCTATAAAATAAAGTTACGGACATTTTGGATATATTTTTACTTTCATAAACCTAATTATAGATAGAGAAAAAACATAACGGTTTTCCTCTATTTCACTAAAACAAATGATTAATATATATTGAAAATATCCGTAATAGTATTAAAGTTGATGGACTACATTTCTCAAAAGTAAAATATAACTATTAAAATATTGGATTGTGCGAGCAAGGGTGCTGCAAAGGCGTTTATCCCTCTTAACAGTTTATTAAATCTAACTTAATCTTAGCTTAAATTAACATACATGTGACAACTTTCGATCTGAGAAATCAAAAGCAAACAATGTTAATTATTCTAGATAATGTAACACATTTTAAAATATTAGTTTTTATTTCAATTACTATTTTTTCATCACTTCATCACGACTGTAATTTTTATTATATAATTATTAGTTATAAGGAACCACACTTTTTAATAAGTGTGTTAACATTTAGCCAACTTTATTACACATATGCCAACAATTATGACACATAGCAAGCTTATCGATGTCTCTAGCGTACCAGACTCAAGAAATATCACAGTAATGGAATATTTTTTGCGGTACCTCTCCTAAATCTTAACAGACGATCGACCATGATAATACAGACGATCATTTTTAATTATCTATAAATATGTTCTGGAGGGCCGGCCCATCTTCAGCAGTGGGGGTCTAAGACTCTTCGTAGAATTGGCACAATAAATATGTATTAATTAACAACAATACATAACATTAAATATAAAGGGAAACAAGTTAAATTTAAATTGTACACGCATAAACTAAAAATTAAATAAGAATGATGAAAATATTAAAACTAAAGTTAATCTACACAAACATAATAATAAATTAATACGAGGCAAAAAAAATTAGAAAAAGCAAGCTCAACACGAAAATAAATAACAATTAAAAAATATATATTACACGTAATTACAAAATAAGTAAAAAGTTGTGTTTACCTTTTCCGTAAGTTTGTTTTGAACGGACTATAGAACACCGGGTATTGAAGATGGCCTATCCAGTACGCTATGAGTTCGGTATCTACATGTGGAACTATTGCGGAGGTGTTATAAATATAGATTATACAATCACTGGATCAAAAAATATATTACGTGTAATTGCAAAAAGAGCAAATATATTATTTTGGCTTCAAATGTCATTGATAGAACCTCTTTTTGGAATAAAAAAGGTAACTTTATTTAAAGATAAAAATCATTATCCGCTAAACAAAACACTACTGTATGGTGAATAAGGCCGCGTCTGAAAATTACAATATCTAACGTGATAAATACCTAATGGCTGGGGAGTGTGACAAGAACACACGTCGCGCCGAGAGTCGCGGGGCGGGGCGGCAACCTCGCTCGAATCTCAAGGCTCTTGTTTTACGTAAGTCAAAGTCCGCGCATCGCTACCTACTTGATTAGGCTCGGTATGAATGGAGTTTTTTTGAGGAAAACCTAATTTCACCGTAACTTATGATTGAACTACTAAATATATATAAAAAAATTCGTATATTCTTTATTTTTATTCTAGATTATTATATTTAAAAAAAATGATCTTTAATAAATTACACGTGGTATATTATTTATTAAGTTACAATTAGACATACAGTACTTTAATTATAGGCACATCATCCGAAGGGATTTTGTCTCTGACCTGTACCCGTGATCCTAGAACCCTCTAGGATAGCGCGGAGCGATGGCAAGATACCCGACGGCATATAGTAGGGCTGTGACAACTTGGCAAGTGCCTGATGTGGGATGCGACATGTGTAGACATCAGCCCCATCTCAAATGACGTCTGATGACCTCGTCAAGCTCGGAAAGTGCACCGGTATCTCTTACGCTGGTTTTATAATTTTAGTAGCTTGTCTTATTGTAAAGTTAATATCCAATCCAGTGATTCTCGTGGTTGGTAAGTTTTTAGTAGATTGCTGGTGAAACCGGTTGACACAAAATAATTACCCCGATCATTGAATTTACTATTTACATTTCTTGTTCTTCTACGTCAGACATGATTCGAGCCCAGTTTTTGTGATTACAATAATTTAAAATTTAAATTAAACAATTATTTTTGTTAAGCTTTGTTTTTGTAAAGTTTAATAATTAATAAAAACACTTTTTAGAGGTCATTTTTTATTTATAGTTTCTTTTTTATTATTAGTTTAAATTAACTTTTTTTTTTTCATTTGAAGTACCTAGTTTTTATTTATATAAAAAAACGTTTTTTTTTAAACTACTTACCGCCTCCGTGGTCTAGTGGTAACAAACGTTGCCGTGAACTCGGGAGGTCGTGGGTTCGATTCCCACCGGGGGCAAGTTGTACATTGTATAATTTGTCTCGGTCTGGGTGTTTATATGTATAATATGTATATATTTACAAAAAAAAAAAAGTATAATATGTAGTTTATCAACCATCAAGTTTCCGTAACACAAGCCTCGTAGCTTACCACGGAAACTAGATGGCGCTGTGTGACCTGTCTGGAAATATTTATTTATTTCTTATTATTTTTATTACACGTAAATACTAAAATTTAAATTATTTAATATAAACTAAACCAAATAAACTATAAATATAAAATGTCCTCTAGAGACGACCTTCAGAGATAGTCCCAAGGAGACCGCCAACTATCCCCCTCTGTATAGCAAGGCTAATAAGTTGGCAGAAATAATTGCCAGTCTTTCTGTCTCCAGACTTTTTTGTCAGCCGATTAAACAACTTGGTTAGAAAGAAAATTTGGGCCTGGTTTTGGGCAATCTCTTTTAAACAATAATTTCTGATATTTTATTTAAAATAAGACCTATTTAAATAAATGGTCTATTCGCATTCCCTATCCCAATAAAGTTAGTAAGTATATTATTATGTATCTATATGTAGGCGCCTCCGTAGTCTAGCGGTAAAGTTCGTGGATTTAGACTCGGAGGTACCAGGTTCGAATCCTGGTCGGGTCACAAAATTATTTATTACTGTAAGTAAATGAATTTAATTAATATTTAATTTATTTGTGATATTTCTCGAGTTTGGTACGCTGGAGACATCGACGAGCTTGCCACTTGTCATGATTGGCCTATAGTAAAGTTGGCTAAATGTGAATCCGCTTATTTATAAGTGTGGTTTCTGACCACCCCGGAAGGGAAACGGTCGTGATGATACTTTACTTTACTTTGTATGTAGGTTTATACGAGTATATATATATATATAGTAGTATATAAATATTATTTTCCTATACTTTTGCACCAACTTTTCAGTAAAGAGTTTAAAGTTATCCCAATGGTTGGCTATGATAAAAATGTTTTGCGGCATTAAAGCCCGCCTTTGTCTTTGTACAATAAAGTATTAAATAAATAAGATCCACTATTAACAGCGTACCTACAAGTCAGGTTTTGTAACCTTACATTGTAACGTAACGGGTGTGCCCGAGCCTACATTATGCGGCAGTGTAAAGTGTAAATTGGTATATAACGTAATGAATACTCTTAGATCAAGTATCGATGAGCGCTAGTACTTGCGGGCGAGTTGGGGGGATCTCGATTCGCCTCACCCTCTCTGTACTCCACAACTCGCCCCGGTCAGCATCGGTTATGGCCCGTGTCCCAAATAAGGGACTAGTAAGGTTGCATAACGGACTATGCTTGGTATTTCTACTATTGGTCTACTACGATGGTTCAGGTATGTTGAAAGGATGAGCGAAAGATTGACGAACCAGATATATAATGCGAAAGTTGTGGGTGAAAGAGGCCCTGGCATACCGAGACTCACATATCACGATCAAATTAATAAAACACTGGCTGCAGGTACAATAAAAAGCTTTCGTAACAAAAGGGCATGTATGAAGAGGTTGATGAATGTCGACGAAGCGAAAGAGGTATGTCGTGATCGTGTCAAATGGCGCTCAATTGTCTCTGCCTACCCCGCAAGGGATCTGGCGTG
Organism: Tinea semifulvella; assembly: GCA_910589645.1. Classification (NCBI taxonomy): domain Eukaryota; kingdom Metazoa; phylum Arthropoda; class Insecta; order Lepidoptera; family Tineidae; genus Tinea; species Tinea semifulvella. Next base: position 10,290,972 of record OU342610.1, read on the forward strand.
AAGATATGTATGTATGGTCCACTACTCGATCTATTATTATTATTAAACTACATTACATAACATTAAATTACAGTTTAAGTAGGTATTATATGTAGTGTATATAATATAAGTATTTATAGTATGTAGTATATGTTGACAGCGTCCATGCAAATATCAACTTTAATAGCGTGATATATATATAGTTTACGGATTCCATTATTAATAATAATAAATATTTTCAGAGAGGTCACACAGCGACATCTAGTTTCCGTGGTAAGCTACGAGGCTTGTGTTACGGAAACTAGATGGTTGATAAACTGTAGGAGCCTTACGCACTTCAACCTCAACCTCAACTTATTTTTATAAAAAAAGATTGGAAAAAAAAAATAAAAACTTTGACATGGAATATACGTCAGTGAAAAATGAAAATAACACGTTTTTAATTTATAGAGTTTAGTAATTTTATAAACCTAATAAATAACAGTAATAGTTAGCCAAGAGAGCAACATTGGTGACCCCCGAAGAACAAAATTATTATTTCGTAAAACAACACTGCAAAATTTGGAATAATGAGCAACGAAAATCCGGAAGAAAATTTGACATGTGAAAAGGTAACAATAAAAACACCACCGTTTTCAATTGAAAAGCCTGAAATATGGTTTTTCCAATTAGAAACACAATTTAAAATACACCGAATCACTGCCGACGAGACAAAATTTAATCACCTAATCTGTCAATTAGATCCAAAATTTTTAGAAAACATTTGGGATATCATTGAAAATACAGCTACACAAAACAAGTATGACACGTGCAAAGAACGGTTTCTCCAAGTTTTTCAAGAGAGCGATGAAAAACAATTAAGGCGTCTCTTGACGGGCATCGAATTAGGCGATTTAAAGCCAAGTCAACTTTTGCGGAAAATGCAATCTCTAGCACGAGCAGACATCTCCTCAAAAGTTCTACGAACGTTATGGCTAGACACATTACCTGCCTCAATTAAAAATATCCTGGCCATCAGCGAAGAGAACTTAGAAAAAGTTGCGACCATGGCTGATAAAATGATAGACCTGACACCAAGAGAGATCTACAGTGCCAAAGTAGTAACACCAGGGCCGAGCAACAAAGCGGCTGAAGAGAATAGTAAAGATGGAGCATTACAAGAAATATTGTGTAAAATATCTACTCTGGAGACACAAATTTCGGAAATGAAAAATACTAGATCTAGACCCAGGGAACGAACAGAACGCAGCTATAGTCGCAGTCGTAGCAAATCTCGACGCTACAATCCCGATGGCAAGTTTTGTTTTTACCATTACCGTTTTGGGAAACGATGTAATCCTGACAAATGCAAACAGCCTTGCGGATGGAAGCAGGAAAACTTAACCCAGCAGTAGAATTAAGTGCTGATTCTGCTGCTGAAACTGAAAAGCATATTACATCACGCCTATTTATTACCGAAATAAAAACTGGTTTGAAATTACTTGTGGACAGCGGAGCAGACGTGTCCATAATTCCAGCCAAAAAGCACGATATTTTTAATAACAGTATTAAACTATACGCTGCAAATGGTACAGAAATCCAAACATGTGGTATTAAGGTACTGACAGTAGACTTGGGATTACGGCGAGAGTTTCAATGGCCTTTCATAATCGCAAAAATAGATAAAGGAATTCTGGGAGCGGACTTCATAAGGCACTTCAACCTACTTATAGATCTTCGAAATAAGAGACTGGTTGACAGTGTGACAAAATTGACAACAAGAGGACAAATTTCTACAATAACTGATAAGGATGTTATTAGTACGTTAAATCAAAATCAAAATTACTATGACCTTTTGTTAAAGTATCCTGGAATCACAAAGCCAAATTTATTACCCACGAATTTAAAGCACAATGTTACACACAAAATTGAAACGAAAGGAGATCCGGTATATTGTAGACCGAGACAGTTGGATTCAAAGCGTTTGGAAATAGCAAAACAAGAATTTCAATTTATGCTAAATCACGGAATTATTAGACCCTCAAGTTCAGAGTGGGCCAGTGCTCTACATTTGGTAACAAAATCTGATGGATCACTGAGACCATGCGGAGACTACCGCCGACTGAACGCACAGACTATACCGGACAGATACCCACTACCAAGGATGGACGATTTTTTAACAATATTACCTAATAAAACAATTTTTTCTAAGATTGATTTATACAAAGCATATTACCAAATTCCGATGGCTGAAGAGGACAAAGCAAAAACTGCTATTATTACACCTTTTGGACTTTTTGAATTTTATGTTATGAGTTTTGGTTTAAGGAATGCTCCAGCTACTTTTCAGAGGTTTATTAATTTAGTTTTTAGAAATTTAGATTTTATATTTCCTTATTTGGATGACATTTTAGTTGCTTCTTCTACACCTGAAGAGCACGAGGAACACCTCAAAATTGTTTTTGAAAGATTAGACGAATACGGGTTACGCATAAATGTTTCAAAGTCACAATTCGGGTTAAATGAAGTAGAGTTTTTGGGTTTCTTCATAACCAAGGAAGGCACAAAACCCCTACCTCATAAAGTAAAGACTATAATAGATTATAAATTACCCGAAACATTACAAGATTTACGCAGATTTTTAGGACTTTTAAACTTTTATCGTAGGTACATTAAAAACGCTGCTGAAACGCAAGCCATATTACACGATTATTTAAAAGGTGCCAAGAAAAAAGATAAGACTAAGATAGAATGGACCGATCAGGCCACAAAAATGTTTGAAAAATGTAAAAGCGATTTAGCAAATACAGCACTATTAACTTGTCCAAATTCAAAATATCCGCTAGCACTATTCACGGACGCTTCTGATTTGGCAATTGGTTCGGTATTACAACAATTTGAAAACGATTCTTGGAAACCGATAGCATTTTATTCTAAAAAATTAAATAACGCACAAAAATCGTACAGTACTTATGATAGAGAATTACTCAGTATTTACCTTTTAATAAAACAATTTAAACATTATTTAGAAGGTCGAGAATTTGTTATTTATACGGATCATAAACCGATAACGTTTGCGTTTAAACAAAAAAATGAAAAAGCATCTCCAAGACAGTTGCGACATTTACAATACATTTCTGAATTTTCAACTGATATACAGCATATTAAAGGTAGTGAAAATATTATTGCTGATACGTTATCCAGAATAGAAATGGTGGATATCGTAGATTATGATATTATAGCAAAAGCACAAATTGATGACAATGAACTCCAGCAACTGAAGTTGTCAAATTCATTGCAATTCAAACAATGTATATTAAATTCAGGAAATATATTATGGTGCGACATATCTACAAACAATATTAGACCTTATATACCTGAAAAATTTAGAAGAAATGTTTTTAACAAAATACATAACCTATCACATTCAGGAATAAAATCAACAGTCCTTCAGCTAACAAATAAATATATCTGGACAAATATTAAAAAGGACGTAAAAGTATGGGCACAGACATGTTTAACTTGTCAAAAAAATAAAATAATAAGACATAATAAATCCCAACTATTTACATTTACAGAACCAGATGAAAGATTTGAAATTGTTCATATAGATTTAATAGGCCCTTTACCTCCTTCTGAGGGAAATATATATTGTCTAACATGTATCGATCGATTTACTGGCTGGATGGAAGTCATACCTATACCAAATAGTACAGCTGAAACAGTTTCGAAAACATTTTATTCAAACTGGATAGCTAGATTTGGCGTACCAAACACTATAATATGTGATAGAGGTTCACAATTTCAGTCTGAATTATTTAAAAATTTAGCTGAAATATGTGGTTCTAAAATTAAATTTACAACTGCTTACCATCCACAATGTAATGGTAAAATAGAAAGAATGCATAGGACGTTAAAAACGGCAATAAAATGCCATAATAATATTCGATGGACAGACACCCTACCAACTGTTCTGTTGGGAATGCGTACTGCCATAAGAGAAGATAAGGATTTTACAATTAGTCAAATGATTTATGGTACCACAATCAAAGTACCCGGTGAATTTTTCGAAAAATCTAAAGCAGAAATGAATTCAGACACATTTGCGTCAAATTTAAAAATAGTTATGGAACAATTACGACCTAGAAGGCGATCACAAAATTTTGATAATAAAAATATTTTTATACATAAAGATTTGTCTACATGTACTCATGTATTCTTAAGAACAGATAGAGTTAGAAAATCTTTGGAACCTTTTTATACAGGACCTTTTAAAATTTTAGATCGTTTTGATAAATATTTTAATATAGAAATTAAAAATAAAAATATTAGTATATCCATAGATAGATTAAAACCTGCATATTTAATTACGAATGATTGTGAAATTGATGTAAATAGTAGTAACACAGATTTTAACTTTAATGACCATGTAAATAGAATCGTTGTCACTGAAAAGAAAGTTACTTTTCATAAATAGTTTTTTATTTAATTTTAATAATTTTAATTGTATAATAATTTCTTTAACATTAATTTTATAACTATTGTATATTTTTATTAATTATGTTAAAAATTAAATTGTATCGTAACAGCAGAGTTACTGGCGAGGGAGTAATGTAGGAGCCTTACGCACTTCAACCTCAACCTCAACTTATTTTTATAAAAAAAGATTGGAAAAAAAAAATAAAAACTTTGACATGGAATATACGTCAGTGAAAAATGAAAATAACACGTTTTTAATTTATAGAGTTTAGTAATTTTATAAACCTAATAAATAACAGTAATAGTTAGCCAAGAGAGCAACAAAACTACATATTATACTTTTTTTTTTGTAAATATATACATATTATACATATAAACACCCAGACTGAGACAAATTATTACAAATTAATTGTTGTACATTGACAACTTGCCCCCGGTGGGAATCCAACCCACGACCTCCCGAGTTCACGGCAACGTTTGTTACCACTAGACCACGGAGGCGGCCATAACGTTTGCGCTTAAGTAACATGGGCTACTAATAGCCCAATAGCTATCAAACGAAAATGAAGTCACTGTAATAGTGACGATTAAAAAGTTAAAAAAATCGTCGAATGTACCAGCTTACGGCTGACCTTCAAAACAAAACACGTACAATCGGATCCATTTCTAAATTTAATCGTAACAATTACAGAGAATTTATTGTTGTTTGACAGCTGGAAGGAAATGTTAAGTCATAGACATAGGATCATCGCGTTAGTATTCTATATCTATGTGTTAAGTGCAGGGTAGAAGCCGTTCAGAAAACGTCTAAGGATACGACTGTTAGCCCTTGAGTTTGACAGTTCTCTTTTTATTTTTTTTAAGTGTTTTAATGAATATTGTACAGAATACATCAGCCCTAAACACGTAATTTATTTACATTATATATGTTCATAACAGAGTTCATAACTGAGTTGGGGATCATCAAATTCCAAGTGTTGCAGAATTTGATGCTTTTCATGGAGTAATTCACGTCAATATTGCCCAAACACGAAGGGTATACGGGAGTTTACAGCGCGGGAAATCCGCAAAAAAAAAGTGTTACTTTTGCCCCATATACTCGTGTCAGATTAGAGTCAAATTTATCGTTTTCCATCATTATTCACAACGTAGCATTAAACAAAATAACACCAATTTTGACTAACAATATCCACAGTAAACTAATTTACAAAACGAAAAACTTGGACTTGACATGTCCGCGCAAAATGGCGCACAGTTCTCTCTTTCTCGAGCGTAGTGACGTGCCGAGAAGTCCTTCCGTTTGACAGCTGAAAGAAATAATTGGGTGTAGGCGCCATTGAGAACACGGGTGTAAATAGTCTAGGTACGGTAGCTTATACTGATCACGATTTTAGTTGGGAGGTGGTAAAAGAGAGGGGTGTAGAAGGGACGCCAATGAAAAATTGCACAATTAGGCTGAGAGACAGTGAAAAACAAGGGTGCTCCATCTTTGAGGTCGGTAACGCAAGTCTTATCGAAACAAAAAAAATCACACCTTTTATATCATTGATTCTATGTTAGCACTGGGCATTACTGGTCAAGAACTGCAAATGATCTACTAAGCAGACCAAAATAACAATACCCATATAACAAAATTTCAAGCGTCTTTATTTTTATTTATTTGTATTTATTTTATAATTATTTATTTATTTAACAAGTGTTTTGTTTTCGTTTTTTAAGGTACCAAATTTGTTCATTTTTTATGTTTCCTTATTAGTTCATAAAGTATCATCACGACCGTTTCCCTTTCACCCCGAAAGGTCAGAAACCACGCTTATAAATCGGATTCACATTTAGCCAACTTTACTATAGGCCAATCACAAGTGGCAAGGTCGTCGATGTCTCCAGCGTACCAAACTCGAGAAATATAACAAATAAATTAAATATTAATTAAATATATTTATATACATTAATAAATATTTTTGTGTCCCGACCAGGAATCGAACCCGGTACATCCGAGTCTAAATCCACGGACTAGACCACGGAGGCAGTTAGACCACGCAGGCAGTTAGTTCTATTAAAAAAGAAAAAAAATATATAATTTTATTTTAGAAGCCATATATTTATTTTGTAAATTTGATAGTTTTTGTTAAATTTATTTTTTTGTTTTAACAGTAATATGTTTCTAATTTCTTCTTCTTCTTTTTATATTGGTGAATGCTGTGACACCTAATTGGTACATATATAAGATAAATTATAATTATACTATGTTATGTGTGTGATAATATATGTACTGCTGTGTGTACTATATAAATAAATAAATAAGCGTCTTAAGAGGGTATAACGTTTTAAAATTCCTCTCGCCCGCAAAATCCAATACTTTTGAAAAATGTTCAACTCTGAGTGTACTTTTAAACTGCCTCCGTGGTCTAGCGGTTAAAGCGAGGCACCAGTTTCGATTTCTAGTCGGGACACAATAATATTCATTTATTTAAATAAATAAATTTAATCAATATTTAATTTTTTTTTTGATGAATGAAGCCATCGCCGAGCTTGCCACTTGTCAAAATGGGCCTATAGTAAAGTTGGCTAAATGTGGACCCGATTCTTTAACAAAGAAAAAAAGGACGTGGTTACTCTCTCTGTGCAATTGTTTGTAATCCTAAATATAATAAAATTAAATAAAGACTTTTGTTACGAATGCCTCGTACATATACATAAGTAAATGTTTATACAAAATATATTCACAAGAATGTCTGATTAAATAATAGATATACCAACATCTACCCCCGTATTACTCCAGTCATTATTTCCCATTCATTTTATTAAATGACCACAATCAAACGTAAACCTATTACAGGCATTTGTGACACGTCATTATATAATTTATTTTGAAGGAATATACTCCTGCTAGTAGAAGACTAAGTAGCGAAGTGGTCCAAAGAGGAAGCTGTTAGCAGTAGACGATCACCTTAGCTTTCCTTCTATCTATATACTTGAATGCTGCTTATTTGTAAAAAGCCACCCGGAACTTTTTAAAACTCTTGGGGATAATTGCAATATTAAAACGCATACACATATTTATTTAGTTACATGACTTTGTCGAGCTTAGTGTCTACTAGTCATCCTAGTAGAATAATTATTCCAGCGCATAAAAGTACCCAATATAGCCGAAATTGTTATGCAATGGCAACAAAGATATTTAATAAGCTTCCAGTTACTATAAGGGAGCTGCCACTAAAACTGTTCAAAATAAGAGTCAAACAAATGCTGGTTAATAAATGTTTTTATTCGACAAAAGAATACCTAGACACTAAGCTCGACAAAGTCATGTGACTAAATAAATATTTGTATACTAGAAATAGCGAAGAATGTGATATAATTACATATAATAATTTACATCCCTGTACCTACCATGTTTCTGACAAATAAATAATTTCATTTCATTTCATTTGCAGATTCTAATGACCTGTTAATGATTAATATAACTGAGAAAGGAATCTGAAAGGAAAACTTAGCTATAGCAGATTTAAAAATAAAACAAATACAGAATTACACAACAACAATAAATAAATATATTTCAAATTCACCTATGAGTGCCTATGCGATACCAATACCTGGTACAGTGGTACCCTACCAGGTATGTCAGAATTAAGTTGTTTTTTATATAAGCACGACGTGATGATAAGTGGCGCGCAAGGTCCATGAATCAGACACTCATGACTGACATCAGTCCCCAACAGTCACTGCTTGACTGGACATGACGGCAATTCGAGCCTGATTCCGAAACGTGTTGATACACTTTACTGGGTTTATCGGCACGAACGGTGGATACTTCCTCGCCCCGGCAGACTGGGCAAATTACCACCATCAGTCCGCCTACCACCTATTTGTTGTTCTCGTTGAAATACTGTGCCATTTGTAATGATGATGTCAAATGATTTTTTTTTTAATTATAAAAGAACTAATATTGTAAGCTTGATTTATATAAAAATAATACCGCTTAAAACAAGTTTTGCTGAACAACTGCAACCCTGCAACCCGAAAGTTCAACAGTTGGCAAAACGCATAACCACTTCAACAACTCCAAGCGTAGGCCAAATTCGTCAGATAAATGTTTTGGAAGGCCCAACTCCAACAGTGAGACGTCCACATTAGTGTTACAACTACATGATGATTAAATAATGTAATTTTTATCTCCTAAAATCATCTACCATAATAAGATAAAAAATGTTCATGGCCCATAAATATTTTTTGCCAAAAATGTATATTTATAAATAAATTTTCTATTATTATCTGCATGTGAGGTCACTTGGGCTAACCAGTCGCCGCAGCCCGACGCAAGGCGCCTTCTGGACGATCAATATCACAGTGCGAGCGAGCAGATATCCCCCGGACATTCCCGAACGATTCCGAGTGCGTCCGGAAATCCCCGATTCCCGCTATCACTTGACATATGTCAGTGTGGAAGAGCCGAGCACCCATAAGGCTTAAGATTCGGGAAATCAGTGAAAAATCAGTTTAAAAGTGAATCTGTTTAGTTTATTCAGTGATTTTGTGATTCTGAAAGTTGTTTTGTTGTGGAAATTGAAATTGGGAGCTAGTGCGAGCTAATTGTTGCACCTTGACATGTAAGTTGGCTATGTTTTCATCTAAACTAACCCTTTTTTTTACCCTATCTAACACTTTATTGAGCTCTTAATAAGGTTTAAGTCAAAAAAATCATTCAGCTGTTTTGGTTAGAATACTACAAATATTTTACATATTCAAGGACGTACAAAAACTTTCATTTGTCAATAGTGACTATGTTTATCAATAACACACAACTCTGAGATATAAACAGCATTATAAGAGTATTTACATAGCTCTAAAGTTTTTAAAAAATGCTTTTTTCTATGTAAAAAAAGAAAATTAAGTTGGAATTGTAAGAAAAATATTGTCTACTGCGCATGTTTCGCGCAGGCCCGGTTTGCGTCAATGACATGTTTTTGTCTTAGCCGGGTATCTAATTATTATTATAACAATATTGAATTATTACACTTATACCGAAACATAAACACATCTCAAATACTAAGACATCATAATAACGGGTTAGGAGGTAGATTAAAAAAATCACGAAATTTAGATTGTTTAATAAATTCCTAAAATTAAAAAAATCAGTACAATAATAAGATCTGAAATATAAATGAATCGTTAACAAAATCTTAGTATAACTATTCAATAACTTGTACTTAAATCCTTGCGCACAATAGGATTTTAATTGTTGACCTTGGCCTCGAGGTTGCGATGCGGGGGCGCTGCAGTCGCATTATAACGCTACTAAATTAAAAAGAATTTCAAAATCTGTTCCTCCTACAATTTTCTATATAGAAAATAATATTCGAGATATTTATATAAGTGGGGTTTTAATTATAACTTGCATTGTCTGTATTGCGGAAGTGTAAATATAAATTAGCAGCTTAATATTCTCCATATTTCTTTATGCCGCTGAAACTTGGACTCTTAAAGCCGGTGATCGTGGCCGCATTGATGCCTTCGAGATGTGGTGTTGGAGGCGTATGTTGCGTATCCCTTGGACAGCCCGAAGAACTAACGTGTCAATACTCAAGGAGCTTAAAATCTCTACTAGGCTGTCTTCCATCTGCCTAAAACGAGTCCTTGAGTATTTCGGCCATATAGCGCGCAAAACACCTGGTAACCTGGAAAGGCTTGTAATCACAGGGAAAGTCGAAGGCAAAAGACCACGTGGCCGAAGCCCCATACGCTGGTCTGACCAGATACGCACCTCACTGAATACCCAGATGCACGATGCCCTACATGCAGCCGTGAACAGACCCGGATGGCGCAGCATCGTCCGGGACAAAGTGATCCGTGGAGGGGGTCACGACCCTCAGCAGTGAGGAGAACGACGCAAGGAGGAGGAGGAAATATAAATTTAGCAAAATACTACTTGCAGTGGCGAGCCTTGGCCTATACACAGGAGACTGTAACAACAGGCTGATATTTTTTTATTTTTTTATTTATATATTTATCACCATCGGTACACTCGATTAAGTAAAAATTTATTAATAACGTGTAAACAAAATACCTGGCCAGATGTAGTATGGCAAGGAATAGCCCCAATTTAATACATGTGCTGGTAGGCTAATTATTTTGCGCATAATCTTTTTACTTTTTTTTTTTGTGTAATTATTTAAAATTTGTATTATGCTATGTGTATTGTTTGGCGACAAATAAATATATTTCTTTCTTTCTTTCTTGTTGATATTCAACACGAAACCAAACTTATATATATATATATATATAATAATAATAATGGGCTTTCTTGTGCTAGAAGTGCTGGCCGCAAAGGGCTCTTGTCACTGCTGGTGTACCCGCAATCTTAGAACCATCTGGGATTATGCGGAGCGATGATGCAGCAATGTTATAGACATTAAAATTATACAACAATAATAAGATATATATATTATATTATTTCATATTATTATTTTTTGGACATATAATATTAATTAGGTACTTATAATACTGTTAGTTTTAATTTTAGTTCATAACTGACAACTCCCCTTTACAGCTGCTATAATTATAATATTTGACATTAAAATTATTCAATAATTATTATACATTATTATTATTTGACATAAGACAATTTATTTAATAAAGACAACGCCCTTTTACAGCTGCATCCAACCTTAGTTTATATAACCAATATTCGAATATATTAGCAGACCGTTCCTTGCTTTCTCGTATCCGGCTATTAATTACATTGCATTTGACAAAAGTGTAAACTTTGAAAAATCCAAGTGTTCCAGAACAAGGTTCCTACGGATAATTAAATAAATAAACAAATAAATAAATAAATATTTCCAGACAGGTCACACACACAGCGCCATCTAATTTCCGTGCTAAGCTGCGAGGCTTGTGTTACAGAAACTAGATGGTTGATAAATTACATATTATACTTTTTTTTTGTAAATATATACATATTATACATATAAACACCCAGACCGAGACAAATTATACAATGTACAACTTGCCCCCGGTGGGAATCGAACCCACGACCTCCCGAGTTCACGGCAACGTTTGTTACCACTAGACCACGGAGGCGGTCAATAAATAATAAACATAAACTTATTATTATTTGTTATAGTATGTATATTTACTATTAGTAACATATTTACCTTATATCGATCATCTAATTCATTAAGAAAAAAAAAGAAAAATAGTAAAATATTGTTTTTTAATCGCTTTGTGTTTTAACTTGTCCAAACTATAAATTTAGAACAAAAAAAATCATATTTTTTTTCGAAATGCTCCACTATAGAATTGAATGATTGACATTTAAAATGGTCTACAATATTTTATTTATTGAAACATAATTGCACAAAGTACAAAGGCGGATAATGCCGCTAGACATTCTATGACGGTCAAACCTTTGGGACAACGAGAGAAGTAAGTACATAAGGTAGGTGCAATACAAAATAAACTTGAAGAGTTTTAATGCAGATAACATATACATACTTATTCATAATTAAAGAATTACGTACTAATACATATAACCAGGCGCGGTGGTGGCTCGGTTGTAAAAACGCGTTCCTTAAATCCTACAAAGATCGGTTAAAACCCACCCAGCATGTAAAAATAAGAAATACACTTTTCTTAAGTACATTTGTCATAGATTTACAACACCACCGTTCCCGTGCCTCGGAGAGCACGTTAAGCCGTCGGTCCCGGTTGCACTAATACCAACTTGTGGAATCGTCATAACAAATTGACATCATATCCTCGCCAAGCCGTCTGGCCAGCGTGGCGAGTAGGGGCTAAATTCTCCAGATACATGTTCTGGAAGGCCCATCTCCAGCAGTGGAGGTCTAGAACGCTGTGTTCTAGGGGCTGTAATGAATGAATGAGTGATGACATGTAAACCACATAAATGAAATATTAACAATACAATATAATCTTTCGCAGTTGTTGCATTAAATCTTTGGAACACTTTGCCGGTCAATATTCAGCAAGCATCCAACAGAATAATATTCAAAAGATTGGTATACTCACATAACAAATATTGTATGTAGTATAGTTATGTATATAGTATATGTAAGTACTATTAGTATGTAGTATATATATTATTAATAAATATAGTTATTATTTAATAATGATCAGTCTTAAATACGTCTTCGCACCTACTCGTCGATCTAAGTTATCATTGTCCCAAAGGTTGGCTGTCAGAGATTGTCTAGCGGCATTAAGCCCGCCCCTTGTACATAGTGCAATAGTTTTAAATAAATAAAATAAATAAATAAATAATATATATACAATGCTATACCTACTAATGATAAATCACAGTCTGATTAAAACTAAGCTAAAACAAAAGGAGGAACATGGAAAATTACTTACATTATCCGTAAGGTTGACTATCGGATAATATCTAGCGGCATTAAGTGTATAACGTGAAATAATGTATAAATAAATAAAATTTAATAAAAAAGTCGTTCGATCTAAGAAAAGCACTTCTGTTGTGTAAAGAAGTGCTATTTTTTGCACAACAGGCGAACGTGCCAGTATTCAGTTTTTCTTGAAACCTTTACAGATATTCTGAAAGTGGCTCGCTCGATAGGTTGAGAACTAGGGCAAGTAGAGTGACCTAGACCCAGATTCTGGGAAGCTGCGGTACAGATATAAATGATGTCATCCCCTTTGGGGGTGGGGCTATCTGCATGGTTAGGTAATTTTATTAACCATTAAAATACTTGGTGGAAAATATTTATTTATATAACTATAATAAAAAGGAGACCTTCGCGCCATTATGCACAAACATGTCAAGTGCAAGTTTTTGTTTTATAAATGACTACTGTAGATATTGTTAGTCAAAAGTGGTGTTATTTTGTTTAATAATGTGCTACAATGTTAAATCCTCCATGGTCTAGCGGTTAAGTCCGTGGATTTAGACTCGGAGGTACTGGGTTCGATTCATGGTCGGGACACAAAAATATTTATAAATGTAAATAAATACATTTAATTATTTAATTTATTTGTAATATTTTTCGAGTTTGGTACGCTGGAGACATCGACGAGCTTGCCACATGTCATGATGAGCCTATAGTAAAGTTGGCAAAAAGTGAATCCGCTTATTTAAAAGCGTGGTTTCTGACCACCCCGAAAGGGAAACGGTCGTGATGATACTTTACTGATACTGGACACTAAATATGTGCCACAAGTTGCAGCTTATTTTTTTTGGTTTTCCTGCGCTGCCAACTTCCATATTATACCCGACGTGTTTGGGTGTTAATGCCGCGAGTAACTCCAAGAAAAACATCAAATGCTGCTGTTTTTCTGGAATTTAATGATAACCTCATCAATTCATAAAAAAGAAAGAATATATTACGACAGACATGGCTGTATGGGCTAGATCCCTTTGCCTTTCCTATAATCTTAAAGCGTCTTAGCTTTTAAATGAATAATACTGCGGATATTACTAAATAAATGTTTTTTAATAAAATAATATCATAACTTTAACAAAGAATCCTAATATGAATAATTTCCAAAACCAATTTGACATCCGTCATAATTTTGAATTTAGAAGCTTTATTTTCTTTTGCGATTCTATCGCTATAATCTCATTCATCACAACCAACCTTTGGGTGTGTGGAGAGGTAACAACGAAGGGATGCAATTTATTATAATTGACTTGTATACTAATCTTTCATATACTGAATAAATATATACATAAATAAATATTTCCAGACAGGTCACACAGCGCCATCTAATTTCCGAGGTAAGCTACGAGGCTTGTGTTACGGAAACCAGATGGTTGATAAACTACATATTATACTTTTTTTTTTTGTAAATATTATACATATTATACATATAAACACCCAGACCGAGACAAATTATACAATGTACAACTTTCCCCCGGTGGGAATCGAATCCACGACCTCCCGAGTTCACGGCAACGTTTGTTACCACTAGACCACGAATACCTACATACCTATAATATATATATATATTATAATGAAGTTAAATTAATAAGTAAATATATAAATAAGTAAGTCAGTATTTTTAAAGGAGGTTCCTGAAATCTACGGTAAAGGGTTAAATTGCCGAAACTAAAAGTGTATTTCCATTAATACCAACTTGTGGAATCCTTAATAAATTGTCATCAGATACTCGTCAACCCGTTAGAGTTGAGAGTGTAGGCCAAACTTTACAGATTTACCTGTGTTCTGAACTGATCTTGGGAAGGGAACATCTCTCTGCCAAAAGAGATTGCCCAAAACCAGGCCCAAACTTTTTTGCAGCGTGTCTCAACTAAATATAATTCAATAATCATAAACAATTTATTGTGTTTAAAAATAATAATCACAACATCTATTTTACCACAGCATTAAAATATAATTTAATTAAATAATCAATTGGTTAAAATTTATGTATGAATACTTTTTTTTTTTTTTGGTTCTCTTCTCCTGATGGATGATGAATGAGATGATAGGGAAGGCAAAGGGTCTAGCCCATACAGCCAAGTCTGACGTAATATATCTTTCTTTTTCATGAATTAATGAGGTCATCATCAAATTCCAGATGCTGCAGAATTTGATGCTTTTCTTGGAGTCACTCGCGGAACCATCCACTGCTCAAACACGTCGGGTACAATATGGGAGTTGACAGCGCGGGAAAACCGCAAAAAATAAACTGCAACTTGTGCCCCATATTTAAAGTCCAATTTATCGTTTTCCATAATTATTCACATTGTAGCACATTATTAAACAAAACAACACCACTTTTGACCAATAATAAATGAATTTACAAAACAAACACTTGCACTTGACATGTCCACGTAAAATGGTGCGAAAGACTCCTTTTTATGTATGAATACGTTGCAAAGCACTATTTATACGATTAGGTTCTTAATTATGATCAGGTACTTTATTATAGATAAAACATTGGATTTCAAAGCGTTCATAATTCTCCAATTACATCGCCAGGATCGAAACTATGTATATAATTAATAACGTAAAAAAGTTTTTGACAATTATTGTTATGCTAGCGTAAAATAAATAAAATTAATTACAGATTATAAAAACACAATATATTAACCTTAAAATAAAAAAGAAATTATTATGCCACGAGTACATTTTATTGGGCCCATTTCTCTAAGAAAAATGGGCATTCTCATTTACCAATATTCAGTTGGACGTAAAGACGAGACAAACAGAAAGAGATAGACAACTTCTTAGCATTTATTTCAATAGTATGGATCTAAGATATGGATAATACTCGATGACAATACCTCTTTCTGTAACTTGTTTATCAACTTTCGAATTGTGGTACAAAAAGGCACAATTTTGTACCAAAATTAAAGCTATCTAATGCTGCTATTGTGTATCCAATTAACTTGATAGTCGTAGTAATCAAATCAAATTATAATATGTTATTTTTATATAAATATCACCATGGCAAGCTCACAATAGGTTACAAAGCGCGGTGGTAAGAACGCGTTCCTTAATTCCTACAAATAATAATAATAAATAATAAATATTTCCAGACAGGTCACACAGCGCCATCTAGTTTCCGTGGTAAGCTACGAGGCTTGTGTTACGGAAACTAGATGGTTGATTAACTACATATTATACTTTTTTTTTGTAAATATATACATATAAACAACCAGACCGAGACAAATTATACAATGTACAACTTGCCCCCGGTGGGAATCGAACAATGAACAAAGGTCGGTTCAAACCCACCCCGCATGTACCAATGAGAAATGCACTTACATGTACATTTGTCATAGATTTACAACACCACGTTCCCGTGCCTCGGAGAGCACGTTAAGCCGTCGGTCCCGGTTCCACTAATACCAAATTGTGGAGTCGTTAATAAATTGTCAATAAAAATTGACCTATATCCTCGCCAAGCCGTCTGGTCAACGTGGCGAGTGTAGGCCAAATTCTCCAGATATATGTTCTGAAAGGTCCATCTCCAGCAGTGGAGAAAGCTTACAATATTAGTTCTCTTTAAAAGTAAAAATAGGAATTTGACATCATTGCAAATGGCACACACTTTCAACGAGAACAATAAATAGGTGGTAGACGGACTGATGGTGGTAATTTCTGTCTGCCGGGGCGGGGAAGTATCCACCGCTCGTGCCGATAAACCCAGTAAAGTGTATTGCCGTCATGCCCAGTAAAGCCGGCATAGTGTTAGGGACTGATGTCAGTCATATGTGTCTGATTCTAGTTGCTAACATCATGGGCCTTGCGCGCCACTTACCATCAGATGGGTATAAAAAAAAACCTAGTAATTAACCAATTTATTTCCTAATATAATTAAAAACATCATAAAGAGTAAAAATTTAATATAAATCTTTTTTTGATGGAACTCAGCCTAAATATATATAACAGGTAGACAATGGAGACAGTAAGGCGGTTTGAGTTACATAATAACCTTTCTGTTTGCGGTACCAGTAAGTTATTGGCGTTAACCTTTGGCCCCAGGTTCGATGTCCGACCGTGTCACTTTATTTTACCGTTTACTTTTAATTTTCTATTTTGTTTTATTACTCAACTTGCAGAAGACGACTATGTTGTAATTTATTGCTCGGAAATGTTTAAATTACATATTCCTAAACGACATTATTTATTTTGTTTAGTGTTGCCCAATCATGGTCTTGGTCTTGCAGTCTTGGTCTTCTTCATTCTTTTCATGCGCAAGAATCTCGCAAGGCCTCTTGTTGGGACATTTTTTCTAAATTTGCTATGGTCTTGTTTCATTATTATTTCAATTGGTAACTGTATCGTGTTTGTCTTTTTTAGGGTTCAGAAGTAAAAATGACGAACCCTTATGGTAGATGACTTAAAATATCTCCAAAACTACCTCTCTATACATTTTTGAATAATGTTGGTCAACAAGATCAATAACTATTCCAAATTTCAAGTAAATCTGACCAGTAGTTTTCGAGATACTACTTTGCGGACGTACACTGAAGTCTCTAGAGCTTTTTTAACGACAATTAGAAAATATATATTTTCAGCCAGACCAACTTGCTAGATTCTTGCGGAGCCCAATACCAAGACTAAGATTTGGTGTGCATGAACAAGACCAAGACCGAGACCAGATGTTGTGATGCAAGACCAAGACTTAGACCAGATTTTGTGATGCAAGACCAAGACTTAGACCAGATTTTGTGATGCAAGACCAAGACTGAGACTAGATGTTGTGATGCAAGACCAAGACTGAGACTAGATGTTGTGATGCAAGACCAAGACTGAGACTAGATGTTGTGATGCAAGACCAAGACTGAGACTAGATGTTGTGATGCAAGACCAAGACTGAGACTAGATGTTGTGATGCAAGACCAAGACTGAGACTAGATGTTGTGATGCAAGACCAAGACTTAGACCAGATTTTGTGATGCAAGACCAAGACTGAGACTAGATGTTGTGATGCAAGACCAAGACTGAGACTAGATGTTGTGATGCAAGACCAAGACTGAGACTAGATGTTGTGATGCAAGACCAAGACTGAGACTAGATGTTGTGATGCAAGACCAAGACTGAGACTAGATGTTGTGATGCAAGACCAAGACTGAGACTAGATGTTGTGATGCAAGACCAAGACTGAGACTAGATGTTGTGATGCAAGACCAAGACTGAGACTAGATGTTGTGATGCAAGACCAAGACTGAGACTAGATTTTGTGATGCAAGACCAAGACTGAGACTAGATGTTGTGATGCAAGACCAAGACTGAGACTAGATGTTGTGATGCAAGACCAAGACTTAGACCAGATTTTGTGATGCAAGACCAAGACTGAGACTAGATGTTGTGATGCAAGACCAAGACTTAGACCAGATTTTGTGATGCAAGACCAAGACTGAGACTAGATGTTGTGATGCAAGACCAAGACTGAGACTAGATGTTGTGATGCAAGACCAAGACTGAGACTAGATGTTGTGATGCAAGACCAAGACTGAGACTAGATGTTGTGATGCAAGACCAAGACTGAGACTAGATGTTGTGATGCAAGACCAAGACTGAGACTAGATGTTGTGATGCAAGACCAAGACTGAGACTAGATGTTGTGATGCAAGACCAAGACTGAGACTAGATGTTGTGATGCAAGACCAAGACTGAGACTAGATGTTGTGATGCAAGACCAAGACTGAGACTAGATGTTGTGATGCAAGACCAAGACTGAGACTAGATGTTGTGATGCAAGACCAAGACTGAGACTAGATGTTGTGATGCAAGACCAAGACTGAGACTAGATTTTGTGATGCAAGACCAAGACTGAGACTAGATGTTGTGATGCAAGACCAAGACTGAGACTAGATGTTGTGATGCAAGACCAAGACTGAGACTAGATGTTGTGATGCAAGACCTATAGCGTTTCACTATCCCTACTCAATAAATACCTGGAATTCCTCGTCTTTTGGCTTCATAATACATCATATCTCATTAAAATTCATATTTTTCATAATTCAGCTTCCATTGTTCACAACATTTCTTCCTCATACCTTATTTATATCTTTACACCACTTTTTTATTCATTTCAATCAACTTTATTTTACTCAAATTTGTTCTATTTTACTTTTTGCAATATTTTTATTCTTTGACACTCCTGTTTTTCATTGGTTGCTAAGGCAACATTGTCAAATATGTATTTAATTTGTAGGCTAAAATAATTCTAACGTCCTTCATCCATTCCTTTCGGCAATAATTTTTACTAAAACACACATTTTTATATATTTTTGGAAACATATTTGACTCACAAACTTCATTATTTAAAATTTTCTCTATTCATTTTTTCGAACATCTTAAACAGTATATAAGACATACCACACCCCATTTCATTCATTCATTCGGCTGGAGTAGCCAAAAGAAGAACTCAACCTAAAGGCCTAATCCCGGGGCCACTGCCCCGGGACTCAAGAAAGGCTATCTTCAATTTTGGGACTCAAAGGAAGCTGTCATCTACAAGTTCGGAAATCTTAATGAACTCTTGATTGAAGAATTCATCACCGCACTCTGCACCGTTCAAGTTTCGGACTCTGAAGACCACTATCGCTTCACCGACTCTTGAACTCTTCTCTTCACCGAAGATTTGCTTCACTCTTAGCACGTGCTACTCTCAATCAACGCTACCTCAACTCTACGCTCCAACAACTGCTCAACCCGAGAGTCTACGAAGTCGGAAACGCTAAACTTCATCACCGACTTCGCCTCCGGAACGCCGTCGACCTTCATCAACGACCCGAAACTTAATCTCCGTGCTCTCCGATCTCACCTCTCCACTTCACTCATCTAATTATTTGTAAATAAACTTATATTGTACATAACTTATACCTTCTTTTAATTTAAATTTCTTAGACAGGCTCCTTCTCTAAAAATCTTTTTCTTCTCAACTATCGCTTCACGATAGACCAAGACTGAGACTAGATGTTGTGATGCAAGACCAAGACTGAGACTAGATGTTGTGATGCAAGACCAAGACTGAGACTAGATGTTGTGATGCAAGACCAAGACTGAGACTAGATGTTGTGATGCAAGACCAAGACTGAGACTAGATGTTGTGATGCAAGACCAAGACTGAGACTAGATGTTGTGATGCAAGACCAAGACTGAGACTAGATGTTGTGATGCAAGACCAATACTGAGACTAGATGTTGTGATGCAAGACCAAGACTGAGACTAGATGTTGTGATGCAAGACCAAGACTGAGACTAGATGTTGTGATGCAAGACCAAGACTGAGACTAGATGTTGTGATGCAAGACCAAGACTGAGACTAGATGTTGTGATGCAAGACCAAGACTGAGACTAGATGTTGTGATGCAAGACCAAGACTTGGCTAGTCTTAGTGCCACCACGGCTTTTCCTGCACGGTCCCAAAGCACGCCAACCTCAATGACGTCATTCGTCAGTCCCTTGTGTGCTTCGCCAGCCATCTTACAACCTAGTGGATGGCCCGCGATGATAGCAAGCGGCCCGGTGGAATGACGCTAGTACCAAGGAGTATAGGTTTGCCATTAGTGTGTACACCTATATTTATAGTGCATCTCGAAAGAGAAAACGTCCCATTGGTTCCTAATAGTTATGGCAACCCTAACCGTGTAGGTATCGCAACCAAATCACCTGTATTGTTCACCTAATTTAGATTGGTATACTTTGTTACAGTACGGAGTGGCGAGGTGTCGGCATGTGGGGGCCTAGTTAAGGAATGAGCGCCTCGCGCGCACCCGAACAACGCGATCCGCCGCGTCCACGAGCCCACCGCAATCCACAGGTATAACACATCTGTCAGCTATTAGATTACCGGGATTTTTATTTCCGGTATTTTTCGGCTTTCGGTATTTTGGTTCCAGTATTTTTTCTATAGGTTCCTGCTGCCGTATTCTATACTAAAAAGGGTTTAACGCTTTCTAGCTCGCACAATTCAATAAGTCTGAGTGTACTTTGACAAAAGTCTATCAGCTATCTAGAAATAAAATTACGCACATTTTAGGACATATTTTCACATATACATAATTTTAGACAGAGAAAAATAGTAAAAACATTTATAACTATTTTCCTCTATTTTGCTAAAACAAATATATGATATATATATCTCAAAAATGTCCGTAATTTTATTACTTAGATAGTTGATAGACTACTTACCATCAGGTGGGCGCGGTGTCACATGTCGTGCTAAGTATTTAAAAAAAAAAAAAAAAAAACTATTCTGAAAAGACAACTCAGATTAATTAATTTTGTGCACAAACACAAATTTAATAAAAAAGGTTAATATTAAATTTTCCAAGTTTAGCTAATTCTACTACGATATGTAGGTACTACGCGTTTTCGTAGCAAATGGCAAATGATAATGTAAAACATCATGTAATACGTTATACGAGTATGTAGGGTCTTTGATACAACCTCTGTATACATTTTTGGACACATGTTGCAGGAAACACGATCTATAACTATTCTAAATTTCAAGTAAATCAGACCACTAGTTCTAGAGATAATACTTTGCCGGATATACACAGAGTTTTACAAGGTACCTACAATTACAAACAAATATATATCTTCCTTCGCCAACCTGTATGGCCAGCGTGGCGAGTGTAGGCCAAATTCTCCAGAAAAATCTGGAAGGCTCATCTCCAATAGTGGATGTCTAGAACTGTGGTCTGGAAGTATGATTAATATATTTTGAGTCACAGCAAGACCAATACCAAGACCAGCTGTTGTGATACAAGACCAAGACCAAAGACTTGGCCAGTCTTACGTAGCGTCAACGTTCTTCATAGTGTTTCCTAGATTTCTCACGTCGACAACTATAAGTACGCAACCGGTATGCCATCCCTAATACGATGTGTCTATAAATTTATGTCAACCCTAGAACCCGGTTAGGATACCGGTAATCTGACAATAATCTAGGAAATTCCAGAACTATCAAATTATTTTGTCTTGACCGAATCGTAATTTT
The DNA here is from genome assembly GCA_910589645.1 of Tinea semifulvella. Taxonomy (NCBI): domain Eukaryota; kingdom Metazoa; phylum Arthropoda; class Insecta; order Lepidoptera; family Tineidae; genus Tinea; species Tinea semifulvella. Next base: position 10,312,847 of record OU342610.1, read on the forward strand.
AAGGCACGCTCTGATTGCCCATGTTGATGTTAAACCGTAACTACACTGAAATAAACGTTACGCGTATTGGACGTCAATATCATTATTATTATCAGCCTGTAACTCTTCACAGCTGGATCTAGGTAGTGGTGAGTCGTTGTCTATGTTTTAGAAAACTAAACGCAACTGTTTTCCGGAGAATGAAAATAAGTTTCTGAAACTGTTCTCGTTGCAACTGGTTGTAGGTCGGTGCGACACGGCAACAGTAAGAAAACAACATAGGTTTTCGAACTAAACGGTTTCGGGTGATAAGACATGATATGACTAGTATGCCTAGACTTATTATTAGACTCGGACGTACCGGGTTCGATTCCTGGTCGGGACACAAAAATATTTATTAATGTAAATAAATACATTTAATTTATTTGTGATATTTCTCGAGTTTGGTACGCTGAAGACATCGACGAGCTTGCTACTTGTCATGATTGGCATATAGTAAAGTTGGCTAAATGTGAATCCGCTTATTTATAAGCGTGGTTTCTGACCACCCCGAAAGGGAAACGGTCGTGATGATACTTTACTTTACTTTATGACTAGTATGACAATGCCCAATCTACAGCTGCAAAATAATTATTATTTTCATTTATGATATTATATATATATTCAGAAAGTATATAAAGTTGTTTGGTGGATTAATGTGTCTGTTTTGTCTTAATTTCTATTGTTAAAATAAATGATTGTTAATGTATTGATGTATTTGACGTGTTAAAGTGCCTAAAGTAGGCCTACTTACTGAATAAATTAAATTGAATTTGAATTTGATATACGGCTTGAATTGGTGAACTCTAGACTTTACTTCTATTAATAGAAACAAACAACTTTTTTTTGCAACAACGAGTTTGCGCCTTTTGGGGTCGAGACGATGGGACCATGTGTCCCCATTAGCCAAGCGTCTGGCCAAGGAGTTGTCGAAGCGGCTGACAGAGAGATCTGAATACAGGAAGGCTAGCAATTATTTTTGCCAAAGTATTATCCTCGCTATACAGAGGGGAAATGTTGCCAGTCTTGGGACTATTTTATTGTTTTTTTTTTTTATATTTTGTAAATATTATTTCGATTAAATAAAAATTGTTTAAAAAAATAAAAAGTTATGTAACTTATTAACTGTAAAAATCTTCTTATTTTTTCATCCTGCCTATTGCTCGATCTCTAAGGTTAGCTGGTAAAGAATGCCTACTGGCATTACTCTGTACTAATACAAATACAAAAAAAAATACAAATATGATAACGTTTATTTGTTCACAAAAATTGTTTACATAATTCTTTTGGAGGAACTCTGATCCCCAGACTAGAATTCTCTGGGGTAAGCTGAAGATCAATTTCTTCATTGGTTACATTTTATTATTTACGAGTTATGCCTCAATATTAATTTTGTTTTATTATTTCTTAAATTAAATAAATAAATATTTCCAGACAGGTCACACAGCGCCATCTAATTTCCGTGGTAAGCTACGAGGCTTGTGTTACGGAAACTAGATGGTTGATAAACTACATATTAGACTTTTTTTTTTGTAAATATATACATATTATACATATAAACACCCAGACCGAGACAAATTATACAATGTACAACTTGCCCCCGTGGGAATCGAACTCACGACCGCCCGAGTTTACGGCAACGTTTGTTACCACTAGACTTCGGAGGCGGTCAAATTAATTTATCATGCCATGTATTATACTATTATTATATTATTATTATATTATATATATATATATATTATATTCCACCATAATTATTTCACAAATTCAAGGTCGCTCAGCGAGCTATGGAGAGAGCTATGCTTAGTATTTCCCTGATGGATAGAATTTGAAACGTTGAAATTCGTCAGAGAACCAAAGTTACTGACATAGCATTCAAAATTAGCAAGCGGAAGTGGCAATGCGCCGGACACATCTGCCGCAGAACCGACGACCGATGGGGCAAACGGGTTCTGGAGTGGAGACCACGTACGGGACGACGCAGAGTGGGACGACCCCCCGCCAGATGGACGGATGACCTAAGGAGGGTCGCTGGTGGGGGTTGGATGAGGGTTGCAAAAGACCGCGTGCAGTGGCGAGCCTTGGGGGAGGCCTATATCCAGCAGTGGAGAGACACAGGCTGATGATGATGATGATATTTATTTTATAACTATTATTAAATTTATAAATCTATAGGTATATAATTTGAGTAGTCTGATGTATAGTTATTTCTGGTATGTTTTATACTATTTTATTAAAGTGAATTTAAATAAATAAAATGTTGCAGTAACACAGTGGACAGTCTCGTTGTGTGTAACCGGCTTTACAATAAATATATTGTCATTGAGAATGCGATAATTAAATGATTCCAGTTTTCAAAACGTCTTTATTTGCCGTTTTTTATGTATCATGATTTTGTGCCTTAACAAAAACTTTTATTTTAATTTGAACCATGTCCGATATGAAAATTACTATCATTTAATAATTTATCAGGTATTTATTATAGAATTTGCGTCCATTTTATGAATCGACAATATTTTTGTAAAAGTCAAAATATTACACGTCATTATTTAAATCAATCTACTTCTGCTAGTGGAAGACTAACCAGCAAAGCGGTCCAAAAAGTAATCTGTTTGTAGAAGACCAGAGCCACTTATACTTACTTAAAAGTAAAGCACATTACGACCGTATCCCTTTCGGGGTGGTTTGGTTACCCACGCTTTTTAAAAGAACATCGATGTCTCTAGCGTACCAGACTCGAGAAACACCACAAATAAATTGCTGTGTCCCGACCAGGAATCAAACCGGGTACCTCCGCATTACCTCAATCACGTAGGCAGTTTATACCTACCGCCTCCGTAGTCTAGTGGTAACAAACGTTGCCGTGAACTCGGGAGGTCGTGGGTTCGATTCCCACCGGGGGAAAGTTGTACATTGTATAGTTTGTCTCGGTCTGGGTGTTTATATGTATAATACACACATCAAAAAAGTCTAGGGATCAAGCATGTTTATGCGGATTTCTTGTGATTGAGATGTGGCTTTGTAATAAATTTATGATTTTATAAATTTATATGGATCCTTTTTGGTGCATTTCATAATTTAAAACAGGAACTGTCAATCAAATTCGAGTAAAAGATGAAAATCAGCTGTCAATATTTTCCCTATAAAAACATAAGACGCATTGAAGACATTATTAGTGCTACTGTTTCCCTACTACTGATTAAAACCAACGTTATTATGGAGCGGCGACGTCATTTAAGCAGGGAAGAAATGATCAGAGCCGTGGGAATGATAGAAGCTGGTTCCCGGCAACGTACTGTGGCTTTAGCTCTGAATACAAGTCAGAGTGTTATCAGTCGACTTTGGACACGTTACCGAACCACTGGTACCGTGGCTGAGCGCCATGGAGGACGGTATCGCTGCACCACACGGAGACAAGACCGATACATTCAAATCACAGCTCGAAGAACTCCAACAATAACCGCCATGATGTTAGCCGTGAGCCTTCATCGCTCTTCAGGGAACTTAATTAGCGACCAAACAGTCAGAAACCGCTTGCATGAAGTGAACCTTCATTCCCGAAGACCGCTACGGGTACCACCTATAGCAATGCACAATCGTAGGACTCGATATCAATGGGCTCTTGAACACAGAAATTGGACAGAAGAACAATGGCGTTTCGTGTGCTTTTCTGATGAGTCTCGTCTTGGTATGAGGCCGGATACAAGACGTATACGACACTGGAGAACCCCTGGACGCCAACAGCGATTAAAATCCTGCCAGGAAGTCCATCCTTATAGTGGTGGAACCATCATGGTATGGGCGGGTATTTCGATCGGCGGAAGAACTGAGTTGATTTGGATCAGAGGCAACCTCAACGCTCAAATTTATGCTGAGACGGTTGTATCAGACGTCATCGTTCCTCTACAAGTGCATATCGGTCCCTTATTTCAGTTAATGCATGATAATGCACGACCGCACACCGCAAGAGTTGTAAGACAGACTCTCGCCGCAGCTAACATCAATGTCCTGCCCTGGCCTGCTCAGTCGCCAGACTTGAACCCGATTGAGCATGCATGGGATATTCTTCAGAGAAGAGCTCTGCCGAATATGGAGGGTATCCAGTCGCAAGAAGACCTTTTTTTGTTGTTGCAACGAACATGGGCGGCCATTCCACAGCGTGATTTGGATGTACTCATTTTGAGTATGCCAAACCGATGTTCTTGTGTTGTTAGTGTTCGCGGTAGAAACACGGATTATTAATTGTTTAAGTTACCCAATAAAATTAAAAAAAAAACTGTTATTTCAGTCTTTTTTTCGAACTTTAATGTTAGTGGTTCAAATGTCAAAAATCCCTTTATTAGGAAAATGGCAATTTTTTTTACTAATGCAAAGGTGACTTGGTTTATCGTTACTGTAGACAAACGAAAACATTTTATTTGATCAATCCTTAAAGAAAATTTTAATGAATATCAATCAGGAGAAAAGTTATTGCAAAAATATATGTTGATCCCTAGACACTTTTGATGTGTGTATGTATATATTTACAAAAAAAAAGTATAATATGTAGTTTATCAACCATCTAGTTTCCGTAACACAAGCCTCGTAGCTTACCACGGAATAATTTCCATCTAATGATGGCGCTGTGACCTGTCTGGAAACAAAAAAAAAAAAAACTTATTTATTTTTATGCAACTGCCTCGTAGTCTAGCGGTTAAGTCTGTGGATTTAGCCTTGGAGGTACCGGGTTCGATTCCTGGTCGGGACACATAAATATTTATTAATGTAAATAAATATATTTAATTAATATTTAATTTATTTGTGATATTTCTCGAGTTTGGTACGCTGGAGACATCGACGAGCTTGCCACTTATCATGATTGGCCTATAGTAAAGTTGGCTAAATGTTAATCCGTTTATTTATAAGCGTGGTTTCTGACCACCCAGTAAGGGAAACGGTCGTGATGATTTTGATTTAATTGACTTTACTTTTATTACTTTTTATTTTTATGCAGTCTCGGAAAAAATGTAAAGAGTTACTAATCATTTTGTATCCTTCTCGCTCGCACAGTCCAATATGTTTAAAGTACTTTTATAGGTACCTAAATAATCTTACAGAATAAATACTAATCTTAGGTTAACTAAACCATGTTATATAATTTTGAATACATACTCGTAGGTAGGTACAGACAGACGGGCGACTTTGTTTGCGAAAAGGCTGCGCTTACGCATATGCCACGCCTACTAGCTAAGGGGGGGAGGTCACGTACTGCGCTACTTGGTTCTTCTTACTTTGCGGCCGTGTTAGACTTAAAAAATAATATTTTTAAAGCGCTGACGCTTCCACGAATCCACGAATGTACGGCAATCATTGACTTAGATATAAAAACCCGACGAAAATACTTGTTGATTGTTTGTTCTCTTCTCCCGATGGATTATGAATGAGGTGATAGGGAAGACAAAGGGTCTAGCCCATACAGCCAAGTCTGACGTAATATATCTTCCTTTTTAATGAGTTAATGAGGTCATCATCAAATTCCAGATGCTGCAGAATTTGATGCTTTTCTTGGAGTCACTCGCGGCATTATAGCTCAAACATGTTGGGTTAAATATGGGAGTTCACAGCGCGGCAAACCCACAACCACTAAACTACAACTTGTGCCCCATATTCAAGGTCTAATTTATCGTTTTCCATAACTAATCACATTGTAGCCATTATTAAACAAAACAACACCACATTTGACCAACAATATCCACAGTAAATTAATTTACAAAACAAAAACTTGCACTTGACAAGTCAGCGCAAAATGGCGCGGAGATGTCCGCTAGACCATGGAAGCAGAGTCGTATTCAGTATAAAAATAATAAAGATATGTCTTTCTATAACAAATTAAATACAATCGGTAATAGTTTAGTCCAATAAAAATACAAAAATGTTGCGTACTAATACAAAAGCCGCAACTAAATCACAGACTAAAATGTAACCAAAAAACTTTTGAGCAAAACTCACCGCTAAATTCTATAAAATACTTTTTGCCAGACCTCTTACGCAATGGTCGGCATAACAGTAGTTTAGCACACGGGAATCGAACCCGGTACCTCGAGGAATTCGTGGAGAATTATTCAGTAGGTAGCTTCCAAGAAGAGTTTTGACTATAATGATCTTAAAACTGCAAAGATACAGCATAGATACCGCTAGGTAGTATTGCTTAATCTAAGTCTTGGGTTCCGATTCTCCCGACTTCGACATGCATGTCCGCTCGATTTGTTCGAATGAAACTAACAGTTTTGTATGGAGATCTGTCGCTTTTCATTTATTTATTTATTTAAAAACTTTATTGTAAATCTATACAAAAGGCGAACGTAATGCCGCAAGACATTCTCTTCCCGTTAACCTTTGGGACATTGGGACATTTAAATATGAGTACGGTGCAAATAGAGAAATAAAATATTAAAATGAAACATAAATAATATTAAAAATTAACATACTTAGACAACTATAATATATATATATATATACATATATATAATATATACACATACATACTAATACTACATAAATATAATACAATAAAATTATATAATAATACATAAATACCTTAATGTTAATAATAACTATCTACAATGGATTAAAGTCAGTAAAAAGTTAAGCTAGTGACTTATAAAAAATACTGTACACTCTTTTCTTGAATATTGGTCTGCTGGGTGCTTGTCTGACTTCAACAGGAAGGTTGTTCATTCGAATATTTCGAACCGACACGCAAGTCGAAAGCGCCAGAATTAGGCTCTTGGTCTTGATTTGTTGCTAAACCATGACCAAAAGCAAGACCACCGATTTCCTAGTAAGACTAATAACAAGACTAACCCTGGTCTTTATTTTGCTTTGATTTAGGTTTTTTTTTTGTAACTGCGCCGTGTTTTTTTTTTTAGGAATCCGAAGGCAAAAAATCGATACTCTGATGTCTGTCTGTACTAATGAAATATGTCTAAAAATTTTATGCGGTACACACGATTTATTTTCGCTGTGACAAAGTTGGTATTGATGATGCAAAGAGTTCGTTTTTGTGTCAACCTTTGTATACATACATTTTTTATACATGTTGGTCTACAAGAAAAGAAGAGACTCTTGCCCAAGACCAGGATTAAGAGTGAAAGACCAACACCAAGACCAGCTGTTCTGATGCAAGACAAAGACTGGGTTAGTCTTAGTCCTAATCTTGCTTTGGGAAATATTAATTAGCAGTCGAAAAGGGTAATAAGGGTCCTTAAATCGACAATAGTGTGGGGGTTATCCACGCTTTTTAGTAACATTTAACAAATTTTACTATAGACTATAACAAATATATATGGCTTAAGCCATATTTATAGTGTACCACAGTCCCTCAAATGCTAAGACCTGGCTTTCTGCTTACGATATCTTGGCCGCAATGTCACATGTCGTGTTGACTAAAATATAATAATAAATATAAAATAAAATATTTTATTTAAAAAAACATGTTTTGCAGCTCCACAAACCACTGTGTGAACGGCACACCCGCGCTTCACTTCAATTCACATTGTTATTTTTGCAGCGTATGCGGTATCCTTGGTTATGTAGATCTTGGTGTTTTGGCTATAATAATAAATTGTGTTGCCTCATTATGCCCCACTGTCTGCAGTCTAGATTCTCGCGATTTTGACAACAAAAAGACTAGTCTCTGTCCGCTATTGTCTTAGAAATGCATGAAGTGAACACACTTCGGAGAAGACTTTTTGTTATTAAGTTCCTACTTTTTTATAGGCACTTAAATATTAAAATAATTAAGTGCTTGTCTATCTTTAAATAATTATAAATAATAATAATAATAAAACTTTATTTCAGAAATAATTCCATATGTGTTAGTAACAATTTTTAAAGAAATCTTATAATATCTAGTGTTAGTAAAAATACAAAATTTTAATACAAAAATATTTTTTTTTCTTCCTTTTCTGGGGCCCAGGTCACCTGCTGACATGCAGGCGTATCCAGTGCCCCAAGAACGGAGAGTCCCACCTATCAGCCTACACGGCCAGGGGGCTGCCCCTCACGCGGGCGAGGATTGAGGCACAGCGCTTCCTCATAATAGCATGGTATCCATCCACCCGCGCCTCTGCTAGCCAGAGGCACTGTAACGACGGGGCAGCCCCATCAGCACCCTGAACGCGTTATTGTACTGGACACGAAGGGCGCTGTATGCCTTCTGCGTATAATTGACCCACAGGCTGCATGTATACATTTAATGATTTATTGTATGATGCCGATCTATTCTTTGGCTCAAGAAAAGCCTTCAAATCAAGCGTATGTTCCATATTGCAAACACTCTAATGTTTTTCTTTTATATATATTATTGCAGTTTAACTATTTTTAACTATTTTCTTCTTGCTTTCTGTTATTTGATCCAGGCCACTTTTTAGTTTTTATATAACGTATATGATCTATTATTATTTTTAGTTAGTTATTTAATATTATTTAAACTTTAGTTTTTTTTTTTCACTAGCGTAAGTTTAATTAATTGTGTAAGTTTTTTTTTTTTTTCGTTACTCGCCTTAAATATCGTATACATATTAATGTTCCTAGTGAGTACTGTTTATGGAGTCTGGCTCACATATTGTTTATTTTAAATGTTTCTATACAAATTTTAGCCATGATCTCTGTTTGTATTCCAAATTTTAAATAAATAAATATAGAAGGTTTGGCAAAAGGCTCTAAAGAGAGTGACTTTTACCTCCCCCGCACAGCTGCAGCTAAATACCTACCATTTTGATTACTTTGACATAACTAAATTATATAAGGTGAGTTGGGGTGTTGTAATGCTTTTCTTAAAAATCCAATAAAGGCCGCGGTTCGAACTCCATTCGTCATAGTCCACTGGCCCACATATAAGGGATTTCAGTGATTAATAACAGGCTGAAAGTTTATACACAGCTTCGTTTTGATGAGACACCCAACTTTTATCATTCATCTTTCATCATAGATGAACATTGCAACTGGAAAGACCAAGTTGAGACGGTTCGGAAGAGAATAAATAGCTGTGTATACGCTCTTAAAACTATAAAATCAGTGACATCTACAGACAGCCATCATGGTCTATCACAGCTATGTCTGCTCACTGCTACGTTACGGCATTATAATCTGGGGTAATTACGTAGATATAATGAGCTTGTTCTTAGCACAGAAAAAGTGTATTCGTGCTATTGGAGGTCTAAAGTGGACTGACTCTTGTCGTCCTTTATTAAAAAAATATATGATACTCACCTTACCATGTGTATACATCTTTGAGGCATGTAAATTTGTTAAGTCAAATATTGAGCTGTATCAACAAAGTAACAATGGCAAACGTTCCATCACACAACATCCTTAGTAATGCCTATACCTAAATTAGAAATCTTTGGACGAAATGCCTCCTACATGAGTGCTAAAATACATAATTGTTTGCCAAAGGTATGGACAGAGATGCCTTATAAAAGATTCTGCAGAGTACTGCATGCGTGGCTAGTTCAGGAATGTTTCTATACTTTGGAGGTACTATGTGTATTTTAAGCAACACAAAGGTTTTTGTGAAGTTAAGTTACTAAAGAAGCAACGCTGAGTTTTTAGTAACTTTACTTCTATAACAGTTGTTGTAGATTCTGCATGCTTATGGCGAAATATGTGACCCATTTAATATTAATAAGACCTAATATTGTTTGTTACCATGTTTTCTGCAAATAAACATTTTTTCATATCATTGGACCAAATCGACCACGTCGATTTGATGAGTGTCCCAAATTAAATAATAACAGTTTCTAAAAATCAATACTTCGAGAAAATACGATGGAAAACTGAGAAAAACTTGTGGCATACATAGTGAATGGTACCTTCCGAGTGACCCCCAGCTCTAACATGTCAGAATGGTGACTTGAAAAAAAATATGAAAAACCAGCTGATTCTTGTTTTGGGGCTTGCAAAATATATATTTTTTATAAAAAAATGCATCGGCATACAAATTTGTTAGTATTTCGTAAGTTTTCAATATTATGTTAATCTTTTTTTAAAGGTACGAAAATGTTTTTTCTCTTATTTATTTAATTATTTATTAAGACTCAATATATAGTATAAATACTTAACAAAACTATTACACAGTTTGAAAACTTATCTAGTACATAAACTTTTTACAGTTGAGCACAGCATTTGTCAACTTGTATTTTTCGAATTAAAGTTCTAATAATAAAGCAAAAAATAATAATAAAAAAGAAGCAAACAAAATGAAGCTAATAAACTTATATCTATATATGTATTTACAATTTAAATTAAAAACTAATATATATATATATATATATACATATATTTTAACCTAAATACATTTTGGACTTTCCAGACATATTGCAATGCTTACCTTTTTAATTTATTTATTTGAATTGAATATTATTTTAGTTTCCTGTGAGATTTCGGAAATGGTTGCAAGACTTTGTGTTTGAAAGTATTTTTAGAATCGTGAAATATATCCAGATCACACTTGCGCCAGATAACATTAAATGATTTGATTGCTCTTATCAGTGGGGAAGTGTGACCGAGATTAGTTCTGCTCGGAGAAACTTTAAAGCAATCTGTATATGTTGGACGGGGAACCACAAGACATTTTATTTTATTAACTGTTAATGTTATTAACAGTTATTCTGCTATTTGGGTCGGAGACAAATCTAACAAATCAAAAACCATAAAAATCGGTCCAGGCGCTCTGGAGTTATAAGTGTTCTAAAAAACCTGACTTTGTTTTGTAAAATTAAACTATATAGCAGATATAAAAGGGTCTTGTCTATCGTCTTATTTGATGCGCAAGTTTACTTCGCCCACTATCTAGCACTCTTTTTATCTGCCGGTACCTATATCAGTCCCTAACACTATGCCGGCTTAAAAAAGGTATGTAGACTCGTAGATATGAAGGAGGACTAATAAGGTAAAACAAGTATAAACATTTGGTCGTGACATTTTTCTAAATCAATTATAGAAATAAAATGGCGTCCCAAACGGTCGTGAGTCATTCCTTCTTTTTTAATGCGACCGTAAAATTGCGCGCTAGAAATGTATGAATTGAACGCGTATGTGTGTGTAGGTTGGATGTTTTTGTCATGTAGGTATAGTAAGCAAAAGGTACCCTGCAGCCCTATTCTGTTATTTAGTCGCAAATGTAATTAGTGGATTTCGTAATTTACGTCAGAGCTTTAACATTAATTAATATTATTCAATTCTCAACTCTATAAGCGCTCGACCTTCACAGCGTCCGTGCAAATATCAACTTTAATAGCGTGATGTATATATTTATTTATTTATTAAGGAAAACTATTGACATTTAATTCACAAGTATAGATACAAAAATAGAAACAGAAAGTCATTTACAAGTTTTCACTAGTAGTGTTAGAATAATACATATTATGAACGATGAAAGCATCTACAAACTATTACTTCATGCAATAAACTAATAACTGTACAATAACAAAAACTATTATCGTTTAAAGAACCTTAAGTTAAACGCATTTCTACCACTATCACCTTGTCATGAAAGATATCAACATCAGTTTCATCAATGAATGCATTAAGAGTATTACAAGCTCTATTTAAAAATGTATTTTGTCTGTAGTTAGTGCTCGCCATTGGTATGCGAAAGGTGGGCTTGTACCGATTGGTCCGCACTGGTGTATTTATGTCCAGCCGGGACAGCAACGAAGGGCAGTCTACTGCTCCCCCGATCAGCTTGACCAGGAATACCAAGTCAGCAACCTCACGACGCTTATATAATGGTAACAGATGTAAACGTTGACACGAATGAATGTAGTCACGAGTCTGTGATTTAATACGGAAATTGATATAGGCAACAAAGCGTTTCTGAATTTGTTCGATGCGGTTAATGTGAACCATGTAGTTTGGACTCCACACCTGTGAAGCGTAGTCCAAATGACTTCTAACATATGTGCAATATAAAATCTTTATGGTTTTGATGTTTTTAAAATCCTTAGAGGCACGCATAATAAAACCTAAAGCTTTGGACGCTTTGCTAATGATACTATCAACATGCTGATTGAAAAGCAACTTTCTATCATGGATACATACATACATATCTTCACGCCAGATCCCTTGCGGGGTAGGCAGAGGCAATTGAGCGCCACTTGACACGATTACGACATACCTCTTTCGCTTCGTCGACATTCATCATCCTCTTCATACATGCCCTTTTGTTACGGAAGCTTTTTAATGTACCTTCAGCCAGTGTTTTATTTATTTGATCGTGATATGTGAGTCTCGGTCTGCCAGGGCCTCTTTCACCCACAACTTTCGCATTATATATCTGGTTCGTCAATCTTTCATCGCTCATCCTTTCAACATGCCCGAACCATCGTAGCATGCCTTTCCTTATTTTTGTCCCTATGCTTTCTTTTATACCCACCATTTTCCGTATTTCGACGTTGCGTATGCGGTCCGCCAAAGTGACGCCGCATATGCGACGCAGCGACCTCATTTCTACTGCATTAACCCTACTCTCATGCGTATTCTGACGTATCCACGTCTCGCTTCCATACATCACTGTTAACATGGATAGTTAACGGATTCCATTATATAACCTTTGCGCTGAAGTAATAGGATAGGGCTGCTGGATCATTTATAAATGTAGTCTCAACTAAAACAACAGTAAACAAGCAGCGGGAGAAGTCGATTTTTTAACCGTTATAATATAGAATAAGCAAACACTATGTTACTAACCCCTATGAATACTATTCCGAAATAAACGCATTTTTTTATATTTTAGGTAAACTATACAGCACTTAACATTATTATTGGCAGAATGGTAACAATTTGCCTTTAGAGGTTCACACAAGTAGCATGCATTTGGTTTTTGTACAAATATGTAGCGAAAATAAAGAGAAACGCACTGCCGACAGTCAACCCAAACCCAAAAATACATACACTTTAACCTATATAAGCCCGGGCCATCCACCAGCAAGACGCCCCTCCCCACCACACCACAGAACTATATGTATACATATTTGTGTCCTAGATTTAGTTGACAACAGATAGTAGGATACATGAGACATATCTGCGATATTAACCCACTATTTGCCCAATCAATTATTTATTTATAAAGGAATTCCTTAAGAGGGTTAAGCGCTTTTGCACACCTCTCTTTCGCACAATCCAATAATTTTAAAGAATTTAACAATATTTTGATATAGGTACGTTACGTGATTAGTAGTAAGCTTCACTTTGGTTATTTCGGCCAATGATAAGGCTTATGAAGCATACGTTAAACATGTCTAAAGATGATCCGCCTTTCTGCAACTGGCTGTGAGTCTATCAAGTATCACAAACCTGATCCAGTCAGAAAGCGGATTCACATTTAGCCAACTTTACTGTAGGCCGCATCATGACAAGTGGCAAGCTCGTCGATGACTCGAGAAATATCACAAATAAATTAAATTATTTATTGTGTCCCAATATGACCATGATTATTTTAGGTTCAATTTAGTTTTACATGTAGCATAATTTTAGTTTTTTGATTATCTATTTTTTTTTTTGGTACTTCGAATAAATTAACATCAATACATATTATAAAACAAAGTCTGTTAAAACCGCGTCTGTCTGTCTGTCTGTTTGTGATAAACTCACAAATTACGAGTAATGCTCGGTGCATTACTTTTCATGCTATTATCACCAATGGATAGAGTGGTTCTCGAGGAAGTATTTAGTATATAATTTGTTAAGTTTGTGTATACATTAACGATATTTGTTGGAGGTGTCGGAAAAAAATAAGCCGTCTGGGAGCTATCAACGAAAACGCTGCCTAAACCATTTGAGATATAACAAAATATTGTATGGTGGAATTGTGTATCTCATATAGGTCTACAGAAAAGGACGTGATGGTATTTTTTTTATTTATTTAAAAACTTAATTGCACTTTGTACAAAGGCGGACTTAATGCCGTTAGACATTCTTTGACAGCCAAACCTTTAGGACATTTAGACAGTATCAATGGTAAGTAGGTGCAATATTATTAAATGACAATTGTAAGATATACGAGTATGTAGACATAAAAACAAATACATACTAATAATATAATACCAATACACAAAATAAAACCAGTCATGTGAAGAAGTGGCTAAAGAAAAAGGTTACAAAGGAAGAATACACCGCTGCAAAGGTGTGGAATAAACGGAAAAGGTAAAAAAAATAAAAAAAATGTAAAGACAACTTTTAAGTTAAAAGATAGTATTTGTACATATTACTCTTGAATATTGCACGATTAGGAGCTTGTCTAATATCTTGGTAATTCATTCCACAATCTGTCTATCTCTTAAGGATAACATACTATATCCTTTTTAATATTTAATAAATGGGCAAATATAAATCGGTAATTGGAAAGCTATTTACACAAATACGGTATTAATCCTTATTATTTTAAATACGTTAGTTGGCTTCAGCATTTCATAACGATTATTTATTTCCTTTACACCATTCAAATTAAATGATTACCTTAGAAGATATGGTAAAATCAAAATAATGCGCAATGAATTTAATTTCATGTCGCCGTTAACCGGGCAAAGCCGGTAAAGCAGCTAGTAATAATTAAAGACAAAGCATGATCTCAATCACTAACAAACATGATAAAATAGAAATAAATTGGTAAACCGACCCGCCATACATCGAGCGAGCAGTAAAGGTGCCCACACACTTACTAATGAGAGATGAAAGATTTATTGTCCATAAATAATGTTAGGCTGTGTGTGTTTGAGCGTTACAACTATAAAATTGCATAAAAATCGAGTTTTAAAGGTTCGTTGACGTTCAAAGTCAAAAATTATAAAGCTCTTTGATTCGGCGTTGCTTGTGAAATATTGTGGTCCGCAGAAAAAACTCCCGAGCATGTTTGCCGATCCCGGGATTACGGGATTTTTGATGCGTAATCCCGGAATCTCACAGTATCATCTACAGAAAGAAAGACATACGTTTATTCATCGCAAAACAGATACAACTTACACAATTAACATATGCGGCACAACGCGCCCCGACAGGCACCTAACAGTACTCCAGTATATAGCCGTGCATAGGATATGGGGTAGCACGGACCATGAATTGATATGGAATTGGCCGTTCCCACACCCCACAGCCAACATCCCGAGCACCACCAGGCAGCCATCGAGGCGTGCTGCAACGCTGTTCTTCCGCTAGTACCCAATAAAATAAAATATATATTTTTAAATAAATAATAAAAAACATACTTATCTTCATAAAACATAAATACAAATTGAAATCGTTTATTAAATAATATATATATATATTTAGTTGTTTTCAAGATACACAAAAATACATCAACAATATTATATAGCCGTCCACAAAAACCTTTAAGGTTTATCTGGGTACGGCGAGTCACTCACAATCTGTATGAGAAATAATTCTGCTATTGACTCATGTAAAACTTTTTAAACTTATATTTATATTTGTTATTATCAATGTATGTTCTTTGGAGCTCGGCGGGCATATCATTAAAATATGCTGAGGTTACATAATTCAGCATTCTTGTACCATAAACATTATTTGCCCCTGGAAGTTTAAACTGTTTTACGTAATTGAGAATCCTTAAATTACCCAACCGCTTGTATTTCGTTAGTTTTTGTGAGATATTAATTTTAGTGAGAATGGTATATTTAATTTTTCCGTGTATACTAAGTACGTTGCAATGTTTAAATAGATCATTATAGTTATTTTTATATAAGTACATGGGTCGAATATGGTCACCTTAAGGTTTGGCCTCATTTTTTTTTTTTTTCAGATGACTTAGGAATATTCATTATTAATTTTCTATTATGTGTACTATCTACCTGTCGTATGGCTAGAACAAATACTCCACAATAAAAATATATATGCGACTAGGCTTCTTTTTAAAAAAAAGGTCAAAATGTCCATATTTCCGACCATGTTGGTAAATATGCCCATGTTCTGGGCATATTTACCATATGCGATTTAAAATTTTATTTTAGGCTTAAGATATTAAAAAGAAATACTTAAATAAGTGGGATAGTAAAACATGTAAGTAGGTACTTATAGTAAAATCAAACTATATTTAAAAACAAATAGAAACATACTTCTGAGAACAAGAAATATTGTAGATACGTTCTGGGCTGTTCAAAAGGTCATTCTCTTCCAAAACCTTTTTAAGTTTTTTAAAATAATCAGCCACTACTGTTTTGTTTAGCTTCTGGGCTCTTGCTGGGTTAAGGTTCTGTGCTTTCCTCCGACTTAAATCTGTATGCCGTTTTAGGAAACCTCTCAGCCAATCATTACACCTTTACTCGATACGGCAATGTTGTTCAGGTCGCAGAAGGTCTTAACACATGACCGAAGTACACGGGAAGTAAAAGGATATCCAACACTGCACAAGCGGATGATCCTAGATTTAAGGTCATTTTCTTGCTCTCTATTGAGCAATGGTTTTCTTCCTAAGGAAGATTTTTTTATCTTATTCTCAACTAAATATCTCTTGAGTGTACGCCTCGGTATACTAAAGTGCTTCGAGGCTGTGTAAATTTTCATCACACCGTGCTTTACTGCCGCCAATGCTGTCTGCATATTGTCTTCGGTCCACTTCCCACGAATACCTCTGCATTTGTACCGTGGCGCCATGGCCTTAAACAACAAAAATAATTGTTACTTTTAACTTAAAAATACGTAGGTACACGGTGACGGTAAATATGGTCACATCCTGACCATATTTACCGTCACCATGTGTTTTTGTAATAACCTTTAAAATAATAAACCATATTCTAATATGTTGAAAATACACTTACCCATATCAAAACGATAGCCAATGTACACAATAGAATACACTAATCGCAATAAGACACAATAAAACTAGAAATCTGAGGCAAATATTTCGTTATTTTTTAATAATAGTGGACGTGACTTTCTTGCTTAGCGTATTACGGCTGACTGAAGGGCGAACAGCGTGCGTGGCGTCCGCACTGTTCAAGGACGCCTGCCGCGAGCTACACGTTAGTGAAGTTTTTGAATTTCGCTCGCCGTTGGTTTTTGAGTTAATAACTACTGGGCATATTCACCGGCAGGGCATATTCGAC
This sequence comes from Tinea semifulvella, assembly GCA_910589645.1. Classification (NCBI taxonomy): domain Eukaryota; kingdom Metazoa; phylum Arthropoda; class Insecta; order Lepidoptera; family Tineidae; genus Tinea; species Tinea semifulvella. Next base: position 10,329,964 of record OU342610.1, read on the forward strand.
CCATGTACTTAATTTATTTTTAATGTGTGTTGGTACAATATCTTTAAGGATTCTCAACTGTAGATTGTGTATGTCATCTAGGTCTTATTATTATATAAATTTTAAATAGACATACCAAAATTTATTTCCTTCGGGGATGGTCAGAAACCACGCTTATAAAGAAGCGGATTCACATTTAGCCAACTTTACCAGGCCAATCATGACAAGTGGCAAGCTCGTCAATGTCTCCAGCGTACCAAACTAGAGAAATATCACAAATTAATTTCTTAAATTAATAAACCGTCTGGCCTGCGTGGCGAGTGTAGCCCAAATTCTCCAGTTCTGGAAGGCCCATCTCCAGCAGTGGAGGTCTAGGATGCTGTGTTCTAGAGGCTGTAATGAAATTATATTGTGTCCCGACCATGAATCGAACCCGGTACCTCTGAGTCTAAATTCACAGACTTAACTGCTAGACCACGGATGCAGTTTTTATTTGACTAAAATAAAAAATATACTTGAATATAATTCGTTGGGCAACCCATCATCGTTGCTTTTGTTAGCGTATTTATAAAGTGGATTTCATTCGAATAACTATATATTAGACTAACAGTAAATAATAAATTCCACTATTTTAACAATAAAAACAAAAAAAAAAAATATATATATATATATATAATGAATTATTCTAGGTGTTCGCTTTCTACAGTGGATTATTTCTGGCCTTTGGGAAGGAGTAATTTGCTGTGGACGGCGAGCAGACTGTAACTAAATTAATACTTATGAACTATACTCACTGCGGGTATTGTATTGTTATTTTAATTTTTAAATAAGTATATGTAAATGTTTCATAATTGCATGCTGTGTGCACATGCTTTTGGAGATGGTACTGGAACTGTATTGTAAAGATTTGAAATTTAAAAAATGTTTTGTATCCATTTCTGTTGTGTGTACCTAATAAATAAATAAATAAATAAAATCTAACATTTACGGTTATAGTAATAGACTATATAACGCCGCAGGTGGGCAGTATTTTACAAAAAAACTGGACTCATTTTCTTTTTAAACTTACGCATGGAAATAAAAAAGAAAGTGGAATCCACGCACAATCCCGTTGCAGCCTTCTGGGTGCGTTTTAATCCCTTACCTCCCGTGAAGAATTTTATTATGCAAGGACATGACTCATCACTCCACAAAACATTATCTTATTCTCTAGAATCTTTATTCAAAGACAGTAAGGTACGTACAATGATTTAAAAAAAAACTAAATTAATAATTAAACAAAAAACTAATTAATTATAACATAAATTACTATTAATAAAAATAAACCGACTTAATAAATAAAAATACAACTAAAAAAAAAAACAAATTAAAATTATTATAAATAAAAAAATGGTCCAAATCGCTGCCAAAATGCAAAGTGCCAAGGATACTGAAAGCATTGCCACGTTGAATGGCAAATAATGCCCAGCCCTCTTGTCTCCCGAGGTGTTGATGACCTGTTTTGACAACGCCTTGAAAATTTCATATGCCCTTGGTCCCCACGGCCCGAGAGTTTCAACCCCAAACGGCGCAAAAACACATCTCCCAATAAGCTGAGTGTATTTCCGCCGTTTGAGGTTATCTGCTTGTAATGCAGCAGCGCCTGGTTCCTTAGAAGTCAAATCAAATCGTCAATTGTATAATAACATTTTCCCACTAAAGCTTTCTTCAGTTTTGACCTTAATAATGGCAGAGGCAAGTCCTTGAAACCGTCAATCGTCAAGGACAAGTGGGAAGGCGCCAGGGTCTCCACACAGGTGGCACTAAAGGCAAACCTAGAATTCTCTAGAATTCATTTAAATATAGAAGCCAATTAAACCTATCCCTAAAACAAAACAATTATTGTTTTATGTTAGCAAAATAAATAAAAAGAAATAAAGCAATGCAGCGGGACGGCCAATACAATTACCCGACGTATGTGATTCACACCATTTTGGACCCAAAATAACTCGCCCATTTGTACAAAAGAGAGAGACTTGTTAGAGGCAAAAAACAGTAAGCCTGGATTGCACCAAAAATAAATATCTGTAATCTTATTTAATTAAATTAAACATGGTGCAATATTTATTAGATTTTTATTGAGGGTCAGCTGGTACAATAGACGCTGGTGGAGATGGGCCTTCTAGAATATATTCTAGAGAATTTGGCCTACAATCACCCCGCTCGCGTCGGCCAGACGTGTTATATAGGTATTTAATATGGGCTAAATCAAAATCGGAGGTACCGGGTTCGATTCCTGGTCGGGACACAAAAATATTTGTTAATGGATAAAAATACATTTAATTAATATTTAATTTATTTGTGATATTTTCTCGAGTTTGGTACGCTGAAGACATCGACGAGCTTGCCACTTGTCATGATTGGCCGGCAGTAAAGTTGGCTAAATGTGAATCCGCTTATTTATAGGCTTGGTTTCTGACCACCCCGAAAGGGAAACGGTCGTGATTACACTTTTTTTTTTTTTAAATCAAAATATATTATACTGAGTGACTTTCCTAAGAAACTGTATGTCGGAAATGTATATTTTTTTTGCGAATTGGCTATTTTAAAATTAACAGTTTGTACTACTAACGTAAGACCATACAAAGTATATTGGGTAATTGGGTATTGGGTTCATGGTAATCTATACGAATACGGATTCGTCTCAACTGCGCCACCAAATTAAACCAGCTTGTAATCGGCGGACTGGCTTAGTAAGTAGGTATACAATATACCTTTTTTTTCTAAAACATAACCGCGATGCCAAACCAATATATTTTAAAAACAAAATAAAAAATACATTCTATAATTATTATATAAAAAATAATTGGAAAACTTACCCTCTTTTAAGTAAGTACGTCAGCTTTAACGTATGTTCAAAAATCTTTACCATTATAACAATATCAATTGGAATCTAGATTAAATTTGCAATTCATTGCTTGTTTTCAACAATCAAACAACTTTAACTTAATGATAAAACAGCAATGGAAAGATCCAAAGACATGTTTTATGTGGTAATGATGCGAAATGAGTTATTTTCATTATTGACTTATATGAGGTCCTGGTCTTAACAGATCCTTATATAAGTACTTATTTTTTAGTTGAAAAAATTAAAGATAAAAATCATAAAAAAGATAAAATAAAATAAAAAAATAATTCTCTGTGTCATAATTGCAACGACAAGGTTTCTAGGGTAAACAGCGCGCAAAAACTATATTGAAGGTAGTTTGACAATTCAGGCGTGTTTTTGCCACAATTCGTTCAGATAGTTTTTGTTTCACCGACTCTGGGCGAATTTGGATATAAAAGTAAAAAAATAATTATATTCATAGTTGTAATAACGAGATATACATACGAATAGTGTAAATAGTTGCTACTGCAGCACACAGTTGCCGAGAGGCTGGTTACAGTAAAACAATGTTTAATGAGGATGGGAATGCACTGTATTATTAATTTATGTAAGTACTCGTATAGTTTTATTGTGTCAAAAATAGGGAAACTGCCTTCTGGAGCCCAGAATTTCGCTCACTAACTAAAATTATTTGATTATGATCTAATAAACGTTATTTTATTTTATTTCTTAAATAATTTAGAAAATCTTATCATCTGTATGTAGTTTTATCCTTCATAAGGATTTTTCCATAAGCCTTGTTTCAAGGGGTGTTATTTTTATATATTAGCATGGCAAGCTTACTTAGCTTAATATTAGTTCTCCTTGAAAGTAAAAAAAAAACCTTTGATATCATTGCAAATGGCACATACTTTCAACGAGAACAACTATGTGGTAGGCGGACTGGTAGTTATTTGCCCAGTCTGCCGGGGCGGGGAAGTATATCCACACGTTTCGGGATCAGGCTCGAATTGCCGTCATGCCCAGTCAAGCCGGCATAGTGTAAGGGACTGATGTCAGTCACGAGTGTCTGATTCCAGTTGCTAACATTCGTTACAGGTCACAAGTCGTGTTAGTATAAAAAATAAAGAGAAAAGCCAGGTCTTTACATTAAGTCAATGGTATTTATTTGTGTTTTTTTAGTCATTTTCTGATGTTGGGGTAGGGCTGGGTACCTGGTTTTATTTGCTTCAGTTTATGGTCGGTTAAGACGATTCTTTGAATCCAGTCGTTCGGTTCATTGCTTGAGGCGGTTAGACTTTGTGCAATTTTTGGTACAGTTTTTTTTATTGTTTCTCATTATCACAGTGTGGTCGGGACTTAGGACAACGAAACGTTAATTTTTGTTTTGTTTTTTTTTTTGTAATTAATTTAAACATATAATCAAACAACAATATTTCTCAAAAAACAACCAGTCAATAGTCAAATTAAATGAAATGATATTATTTGATGTTGAAGTAAAGTGTCAACCCGCACGTTTCCCTCCCGGGGTGGTCAGAAACCACGCTTATAAAAAAGCGGACTCAGATTTAGCCAACTTTACTATAGACTAATAATGACAAGTGGCAAGCTCGTCAAAGTCTCTAGCGTACCAAACTCGAGAAATATCATAAATAAATTAAATATAATTTAAACTGCCTCCGTGGTCTAGCGGTTAAGTTCGTGGATTTAGACTAGGAGGTACCGGGTTCGATTCCTGGTTGGGACACAAAAATATTTATTAACGTATACAAAAACATTTAATTAATATTTAATTTATTTGTGATATTTCTCGAGTTTGGTACGCTGGAGACATCGACGAGCTTGCCACTTGTCATGATTGGCCTATAGTAAAGTTGGCTGAATGTGAATCCGCTTATTTATAAGCGTGGTTTCTGACCACCCCGAAAGGGAAACGGTCGTGATGATGATACTATATTAATTAAATTTATTTATTTAAATAAATAAATAATATTGTGCCCTGACCAGAAATCGAACCCGGTATCTCGAAGTCTAAATTCACAGACTTAACCGCTTAACTTATATCATATTTATTTGAAATAAATATTTACAAAATATAAAATAAAATAAAAGACATATAAACTAAACCTAATAATTTAATAGTTCCTAACAACTGTAAGTAATAGTATAATAGTAGTGTATAATAATATATAATAAGCTTCCTGACGAAATAAAATTATTGCAGGGCCCTAAACTAAAATTACAACTGACGAAATGGTTACTGGACCATAGATTTTATAGTGTAAAAGAGTATCTTGAGTGCAAAACAGGTTAATTAATATTATTTTTTGTTTTAGTGTAGTTGTCATTATGATATTAGTATGTAAGTAAAGATTTGCACGCAGGTAGAATATATGTGAGTAGACCTGACTAAAGTTTTGTGACCACTGTACTGTATTTATTGCAAATAAACGATATTTCATTTGACTTCATTTCATTATATGTGTTATTTTTTTGTATGTTTTATTATTTATTTGTATTTAGTATTATTATATATTATTTAAAGTTATTTATGTTTTAAATTAGTTTTAGTATTAGTTTATTTTAGATTTAAATAAAATAATAGTGAAATAAATTTAAGAATTTAAATTTTTTATTACCTGTAGAATCTAGTTCAACTTTCTAAAACTTCGTGTTTACTGGTTTTATTATAATTATATAGTACCTACGTCACACTTCTAATGATGCCATAGTGATAGGGACTGAAGACACCAATAGAATTATCAAAATAAAAAAGAAAGAAAAGATTTTTTTTTTTGTAAATACTGAACACGATATTTGACATCGCGCCCTCGTGATGCCAAGAATGGGAGCAACTGACGCCAGTCACCAACGACCGGCATCAGTCTCTACCACTATGCCGGCCTAATAAGATGCTTGTTCACACTTCGCTTGAAGGACTCCAGGTTACAGAGACAAGAGTCTCCAAATTTATGAGTACGCGTAGGGATAGTGGGTACGGCATGTGGATGCATATTTTGGCTTGGGCGTGTGGTTCGGTTGCGGAATAGAGAAGAAGGGATAAGGTTATTGAGCTCCTCAAAACATCCACCGTGGTATAACTTGTAAAACACGCTCAGAGAGGCTACGTATATATTTTATTTGCCACATATAAAACCAATGAACACAACTTAAACAAATAAAGTTTTGCTCAAGTGTGGTGACAAATAGGGAATCAGTTTAGCATGGAGCTGTGAAACTGGGGCACAGCGCTGATTTTCAGCTTATCCCTTGTTAGTAGAGATGTTAATAGATAAATATAAACATAGGTATACGAGTAGTGTGGTGTGTATGTATGTATGCATAAAAGGTTAACCAAATAGATAAATTTATTTATTTAAACTTAATTGCACAAAGTACAAAGGCAGACCTAATGCCGCTAGACATTCTATGACGGTCAAACCTTCGGGACAACAAAGCAGTAAGTACATAAGGTCGGTGCAATACTAAATAAACTTGAATAGTTTAAATGCAGATAACATATACATACTTATTCATAATTACATACTAATACATACATATAACCTACATAAATAAAATATTAACAATACAATATAATATATACACAATACTATACCTACTAATGATAAATCATAGTCTAATTAAGAAACAAAAGGAGAGAAAAGTCTGGAGACAGGAAGGCTGGCAATTTTCTGCCAACGTATTAGCCTCGCTACACAGAGGGGAAATATTGGCAGCCTCCTTGGGACTATCCCTGAAGGGTCTATCTAAAGGACATTTTTTACTTATAGTTTATTTTTATTAAGTTTATATTTAATGTTTACTCTTTAAGTTTTTCATTCATTTTCATTACAGCCCCTAGAACACAGCGTCCTAGACCTCCACTGCTAGAGATGGGCCTTCCAGAACTGGAGAATTTGGCCTACACTCGCCACGCTGGCCAGACGGCTTGGCGAGGATATAATGCCATTTTTTATGACAATTTATTAACGATTCCACAAGTTGGCATTAGTGGAACCGGGACTGACGGCTTAACGTGCTCTCCGAGGCACAGAAACGGTGGTGTTGTAAATCTATGACAAATGTACGTTAGAAAAGTGTATTTCTCATTGGTACATGCCGGGTGGGTTTGAACCGACCTATGTAGGATTTAAGGTACGCGTTCTTACAACCGAGCCACCACCGCGTCTTACAACCGAGCCATCACCGCGTCTTACAACCGAGCCATCACCGCGTCTTACAACTGAGCCACCGCCGCTCTTTAACTAGTTTTAATTATATTCCTTCCAATAAAAAATTTGCAACTCCGCTTGAAACAAGACTTACCTTCTGACGATCTACTATCATATGACCGAGATATTAAAAACTATATAATATATCTAAAAGATGGCGCCTAAAAACACTTACTTATCACGGTTATTGTTAAGATGCGTTGTCTTGCGCGTTCTACACAAACCGGTACATTTACGACATCCACACCATAAATTGAAGAAGAGCCCACGTAACTACAGAAATTGCCGCTAAAATGTCATTACAACACGGCTATAAATTATTTCCGTGTAATAATCTTCCACGTACGAATACGGTCACGTACCTAAACGGTCATTGAGCAGTGTGGTCGTATGGCATGACAAATCGAATCTCAATGATTTATTATTTTCCTTTTAACCCAAAAAAATAAATGTATATATATCATCATCATCATCATCATCAGCCTATGTCTCTCCACTACTGGATGTAGACCTCCCCCAAGGCTCGCTATTTCACACGAACTTTTGCCATCCTCATCCAGCCCCCACCAGCGACCTTTTTCAGGTCATCCGTCCATCTATCCATCAGAGAAATACCGAGCCTAGCTCTCTCCATAGTTCTCTCTCCACGTTTCTGCTCCGTACGACAATACTGGAAGAACGCATTGGTTGAAAACTTTCGTTTTCAAGTGTATATATATATAGTAATTCGAAAAAGTTCGGCCAATCTGGAAAAGCTGGTGATCACAGGTAAAATCGAAGGCAAGAGGCCTCGTGGCTAAAGCCCGATACGTTAGTCTGACCAGATCCGAACCATACTTAACACCCCAGTCCACAGTGTGCTGCACGCCGCCGTGTGCAGCACACTGTGCCGTGTGCCGGCGCAGCATCGTCCGAGACAAAGTGATCCGTGGAGGGGGTCACGACCCTCAGCATTGAGGAAAATGACGCAAGGAGGGATATATATTAATTACTATAAGATATATATATTAATTACTGCCTCTGTGATCTAACGGTTAAGTCCGTGGATTCAGACTCGGAGGTACCGGGTTCGATTCCTGGTCGGGACACAAAAATATTTATTAATGTAAATAAATACATTTAATTAATATTTAATTTATTTGTGATATTTCTCGAGTTTGGTACGCTGGAGACATCGACGAGCTTGCCACTTGGCATAATTGGCCTAAAGTTGGCTAAATGTGAATCCGCTTATTTATAAGCGTGGTTTCTGACCACCCCGAAAGGGAAACGGTCGTGATGATACTTTTTTTTACTATAAGATACGCCAGAAATGGCGTAATATATATATATAAAGGTACGCGGTTCAAACCCCGGCATTACTTCTCTCCTCTTATGTCTTCTCTTCACTGCCGTTCCCGTGCCTCGAACAGCACGTTAAGCCGTCGGTCCCGGTTCCACGAATACTAACTTGTAGAATCGGTAATACATTTTAATTAAAAAGAACATCGGACCCTCGCCAACCCGTCTAGCAGCGCGACGTCGCGAGTTTGAATTGAAATTCTGGATGTCCCATCTCCAATAGGAGAATCGTTCTAAGGCCTGTGATGTGATACAGAAATAAGTGTGAAAATCCTGGGTTTCTAAAATTCTTTCAGTGGTGTCGTAAATCTATTACAAATGCATGTAAAAAAAGTGTATTTCTCATTAGCACAAAACTAGATTTATTGGAACCTTATTTTTTCTTATTATTTATTTCCACTATATCTGTGGTGTGGTAGATTTCTTACGCACCCAAAATATTTACAAAACTCAATTGAAAGTGAAACCAAAACATACAAACGATAACTGGAGGCCCAGCCTGATAATCTGGAACCCCTCCCCCCTGAGAAAGTGGGTCAGCGTTACCTTGACTTTCATACATACAGGATGTATGTATGTATCATAATTGATACAATGTCCCGAAGGTTGATGACAAGTGAATGCCTATCGGCATTACATACGCCTTTTTGTTATCAAAACAATAAAGTTTAAAAAAATTATGTAGGCATTTATGAAGATATACTCATCGGCAAAGTCTTTAAATATATTATAAGATAGGGCAAGAAGTCAAACTATATGAGAATTAAAGCAAGGACAATAATTAATTAATCTATGATAGTGCATTATTATTATTAAATAATTTATTGCACTTAACTTAAAAGTATGTACAAAGGCGAACTTAAAGCCATTTCGGCTTTTTCTACCAGCTAAGCTTTGGGAGAGTGAGACAGTATGTAGGGTGTAATTTTAACCTTATTATAAATTATAATAAACTACATAATTCAATTTAATTCGTTTATTTTCTGTAATTAGGCATAGGACAAAAAAATGTATTTTGCACTTTTACATGTTAAATTTACAATAAGTATACTATAATATTAGGCTACATAATTTTACAGCATTCTACCAGGTAGAACGCAGTGCGTTACAATACAAACATAAAATAACATTTTTAAAAAAACCTACGTGAGTTATACACACAATAATAATTCCACACAGAACTACACTTATAATTATAGCTGCTGTAAATAGGCAATAGGAAATATAAATGTCACTTAAACTTTAAAAAAAACTTAAATAGTATGTATACATAGATTATATATATATATATATATGAAGATAATATTATATTAGGGAGAATAAGCATTTATTCGAAAAAAATATTTACATAATATAAAATAAAATTAATATTATTTATTGTTTTTTATTGTTTTTTGTTTAAAAAGAAAGTATTAAGTAGGTAGCTTGTTCCACTGACGAGCAACCGATACGGTAAATGATCCGAATATCTGCTGGAAGTGTGGGATTGCGGGTTATGGTCATGTTCGATGTTCACTTTCAAATTGAATTTGTTGATTTACTGACAATATACAGACCTGCATGCTACGGAAGTGGAAAACACGCTCTTTTTCGACAAGAGATTAAGAACTAATTAGATGGCACAAACAATATTGTATTAAATTTTTCAGCATATAGACATACAATTTGCACTTTTACACGTTATTACATATACATATATATTTTTCAATATATTAGTTACATACATTTTTTGAATGATAATTATATAAAGTACAGTAAAATATATTTAAAAAAAAAACTTTTTAGTTATCGCTGTCTGTCATAAAATGTTAAATTACGCAACTTTAAATCGTTATAAATCCTAAACGCTCACTCTAAATGAAAAATTATAAAAGAAACCTCAATATGATTTTTAAATACCTATTCGATGATACCACACTCAATATAGTTCAACGACTTATTTTTTTTTATTTTCCACAATATAGCGTTTGGTTGTCGCCCTAATTAAATTTGTTTAATCTCGTATCTTTATTGACACTCGCGTGATGTTGACGAATCGACTGACGTGATAATCATCAAAATCGACTAACGTGTTTGGTCTCAAGTGTGTCACAAAGGAACATACATACATACATTGGCTGATAAACACAACCCTTCTTTATCCCTTTCAGCAAGGACAATACAAGGCGTGCGTTGTTACAAAAAATATCTATCGGTCGCCAAATGGGGTGTATCAGGCAAACTTTTTGTAGATGTCGCTAGCGGCAATGGTACTTTATGTATCACCTGTATCCCATATTTTTTAAAATGTTTTCGTAGTTTTATATGTTTATAACAGAAAAATGTATTTTAAATTAACGTTACCTACCTTAAAAGACGAATTAAGAAAACGCACACCGTCTTTATAAAGAAAAAAAGTTTTATTAATAGAACGGCAATTTTAAGATCGCCATATCTTTGATTTCGCTTAGAAATCTCGATTTGTACACTTAAAAGCTGCTCATTTCGGCATAATATCTAGAAAATAGTAAATTTCGTAATAAAAATACAAGTTATCTATGCAACTGACAGTTATATGATGCGATTACCATCTATGATGCGCCATCTATCGTGATAAAAAGTTAGTGATACGCCCCATTTTGTTTAGCCGCTCCGTTTCGCCTCGATATATCGTCACTCATCTACCTACCTAGCGATTCATCATCATCATCAGCCTGTGTCTCTCCACTGCTGAATATAGGCCTCCCCCAAGGCTCGCCACTGCACGCGGTCTTTTGCAATCCTCATCCAACCCCCACCAGCGACCCTCCTCAGGTCATCCGTCCATCTGGCGGGGGGTCGTCCCACTCTGCGTCTTCCCGTACGTGGTCTCCACTCCAGAACCCGTTTGCCCCATCGGTCGTCGGTTCTGCGGCAGATGTGTCCGGCCCATTGCCACTTCAGCTTGCCAATTTTGAATGCTAAGTCAGATACCTAGCGATTATCTTTATTAAATTGTTAGGCTAGTCCTTAGTCCTAGTTCTTTTTTAAGAAAAAAACATACATTAGTGATTTTTATTGCCATTATATTACGAGTACCCAACGCACGAAGGTGCGCAGGACATTAGAAAACAGCAACGCACTAATATGCGGAGGGGGCATTGTGGAATTCGCTAGAGGAGGAGTTTTTTCACAGTTTTTATGAGATATATACCTTTTAATATCTAAAATATCTTTTGTCGTGCTGAAAAGGTTATGACGAGCAGTCGGGTAATAATGTATATTCACATTTTTCTACAAAGGGTCAGTAATATGTTAAGACACCCTGTAAATGATCCAGCCCGCCCTGCGCACAAGCCGGGCAAAAACGCAAGACCGGTTGCGCGGGCGCATAACATAATCCAGCGCGGCCTTGAGCGGCCCGCTGTGTTCGCATACCGATTAGTCTAACCCACCGTTAGAAGCTGAATTTAACTTTGTGTTAAAAATAATACAGAATCAATAAATATTTTTTACACAACAATTACGTTTTTTTTTATCCCTGTCTTTTCCCATCTATTTAAAAAAATAGATAGCGGCTGACAGAAAGGTCTGGTTAAAGGAAAGGTTAATTTTAAGCTACCTATAAATAAATAATGTCCTTTAGAGAAGTGAAGTAAAAAAAGTAAAGTATCATCAAAACCGTTTCCCTTTCGGGGTGGTCAGAAACCACGCTTATAAATAAGCGGATTCACATTTAGCCAACTTTACTATAAGCCAATCAACAAGTGGCAAGCTCGTCGATGTCTCCAGCGTACCAAACTCGAGAAATATCACAAATAAATTAAATATTAATTAAATGTATTTATTTACATTAATAAATATTTTTGTGTCCCGACTCGAACCCGGTACCTCCGAGTCTAAATCCTTAACCGCTAGACCACGGAGGCAGTTTACTTTTACATTACTTTAGAGATGTCCCATTAGAACTAGTCCCAAGGAGGCTAGCAACATTTCCCCACTGAATAGCAAGGCTTCCTTCTCTTCGCAAAAAAATAATAATATTAAATTGTTATTTATTATTATTAGCTGCCTCCGTGGTCTAGCGTAAAAGTCCGTGAATGTAGACGGGGAGAGACTACTTTCGATTTCTGGTCGGAACACAATAATTTATGAAATATATGTATGTATGATATTTCTCGAGTTTGGTACGATAGAGACATCAACGAGCTTGCGACTTATAGTGATGGGTCTATAGTAAAGTCGGTTAAATATTTCTGACCACTCCGGAATACGGGTACGATACTTTTTTATAAATTCTGTTATTTTTTTAATTTTTAAAACCTTAATTGCTACTCTCAGTTTTGAGCCCCTCAAAACAAATATATAAAACATTTTTGAACTTCTAATGCACTATTTTTTTGTAAATAAATATGCAAACAAAATAAATCGCATATCAGCATAAAATATGCTTGCACTTGTTCGCAATAACTCATAAAACAAAGGTGCAATCGACGCACGCGCATCACCTGCCGGCGCGCCTTTCAAGTAATAACAATAATTATCGCGTGTGCCAGAGTCCAGGAGGTGACCTGCTCGTCCTCTGCTAAGGTCGGATAAGGGCCACTCTTTAAGGGCATGGTAACTATGCCGACGAGAAACTATAAGCTAGTTATGCTACAGGAAGATCAAAGCTTCCGTATAGCTTTATATATTTACATTATTATAATTTTAGTTTAACAAACATTATTTGTTGCACGGGTCCTAACCGGTATTGCATGGGAGTCTCTGTGTTAATTTTATAAAAACATTTATATATGTTTTTTTTCTTGATTTTTAAGCTTTAGATATAGTGTGTGTCGTAATAGATAAGGATCTGTTCAGACTGCCGGCGATTAACTTTAAGCTATTTATTTTTAACTCAAACTACGAGTACGTCATTATACAGTATTAAGCTGCTTTTCCATCACTAAAGATATAATGCTAAGCTGTGTAAGTTGTGGATGTGTATGATAATCACCAATATGTATAATTTATTTTCATAGCTTATCTTAGTAGTGGTAAGGGGTTCAATAAAGCTATGATTTTAATATGTAAAGATGCGTGCTAAAGATGAAAGCGAGTGGTGTAGCGACGACCAGGTGCAGAGCAGAGTACACGACTATCTACGTATCTTGCGTGCGTTTGTCACCGAGGCGAAGGGAGACATTCCATCTTCCTCGCACAGCTACCTATCGCATCGCGTTTAGCGCGTTATAAACAAATTCGCTCCTCAACACCGCTACGCTAAGCTACCTCGCTACCTAATAGCTAAGTACCTAAGCTAATAGAAAAGTATTTAATATTCTTATTAAACAAATAACTCTAACCTGCTTGTAATTAATTAGAAGCTACAACGCGCATAGATTTAGGAATAATAAATAAGGTACATTGCAACAATCATTATTTTACATTTCGGAGTAAATATAGGAATATTTATGATTTATCAGATTTGTCATATTCGACCGCCTCCGTGGTCTAGTGGTAACAAACGTTGCCGTGCACTCGGGAGGTCGTGGGTTCGATTCCCACCGGGAGCAAGTTGTACGTTTATATGTATAATATGTATATATTTACAAAAAAAAAAGGTATAATATGTAGTTTATCAAACATCTAGTTTCCGTAACACAAGCCTCGTAGCTTACCACGGAAACTAGATGGCGCTGTGTGACCTGTCTGGCAATATTTATTTATTTATTATTTATTTATATTTGGTAACGTCTCCAATACATTTATTATTGTAATCTTACATTATACTAACATAATCATAGGTGGTATATTGAACTTAAAACAATTGCCGTGGCGCGGGCCTTAATCGAATCCTATTCTGAATTTGGTAGAAGAGCTATAAAATAGCTGATCGCTTCTCATATCTTGCCGGCAGTGAGACCACGGTCTTTAATAAAAATAATTTGCTTCATTGAATTTGTTATTTTGTTCTTAATGCACTATGTATTCACCAACCAGTACTATGTGTGGTGGATTAGTTTCTAACTTAATATTTTTATGTCTCGCTGTTGTTTGCAACTTGACTGAAACATCGTCGGAAGAAATATGTTACTAAGGTAAATAGTGTATTTTTATACAAACGATTAAAAGCATACCTATTTCACTGTTGTGTGGAATTTTAATGACATTCTACGACCACTACACGGTAATAAAAAACTTCTCAATCCAAAGCGGATTTATGGAATTGTAGTAACCTCCTTTAAACTTAATATCTCTGCCTTCGTCAGATAGACAATCAATTGTCATTATGTAAATAGATCCTTGATTAATGTACAAAAATAAATAAAACTTACAAGTCATAACAAACAATTTATTATCATTTAACACTAAACTGGTGACCCCGACTGAAAAATGAACACGGAAAACCCAGAAAAATACACACTGGAAGACATCTCCAAAATCAATACAATATTTATTTACTTAATAGGAATTTTAATTATAATTATATTTAAAAAAAAAAGTATATCACAACCGTTTCCCTTTCGGGGTGGTCAGAAGTATAAAGAAGCGGATTCAGATTTAGCCAACTTCGCTATAGGCCTATCATGACAAGTGGCAAGCTTGTCGATGTCTCCAACGTACCAAACTCGAGAAATATCACTAATAAATTAAATATTATTAATTAAATGCATTTATTTACATCAATCAATATTTTTGTGTCCCGGCCAGGAATCGAATTCGGTACCTCCGAATCTAAATCCACGGATGCAGTTATATAATTGTATATAACAATAAATTCACAAAATATAAAATAATAATTACAAACTACTTAAATGAAATTATTAAATTAAATAAATATAAACTAAACCTAATAAAAAATAAACTATAAATAAAAAATGTCCTCTAGAGACGTAGCATCAGAGATAGTCCTAAGAAAACTGGCAACATTTTCCCTCTGTATAGCGAGGCTAATACGTTGGGAGAAATAATTGCCAGCCTTCCTGTCTCCAGGTTTCTCCGTCTTGCCCATGGTCAGGGTCCCCATAGTTCCATCGTGTCGACCCCAAACGGCGCAAATTTTAATTGTCTTGTTTCTGTTTTGTATTAAAAACGTCCTTAACACCATGCTGGATTGGTTTGTGAATTTTTTTTTATTACAGCCCCTAGAACACAGCATCCTAGACCTCCACTGCAGGAGATGGGCCTTCCAGAACATATATCTGGAGAATTTGGCCTACACTCGCCACGCTGGCTGGTCAGACGGCTTGGCGAGGATATGATGTAATTTTTTAATGACAATTTATTAACGATTCCCCAAGTAGGTATTAGTGGAACCGGGACCGACGGCTTAACGTGCTCTCCGAGGCACGGGAACGGTGGTGTTATAAATCTATGACAAATGTACGTAAGAAAAGTGTATTTCTCATTGGTACATGCCGGGTGGGTTTGCGTTCTTACAACCGAGCCACCACCGCGCCTTGGTTCGTGAATAGCAACTTAGAAAATAATGATTTTGTCTCGGTAATATCCAAAACAAAACAGCACATGTTATGTCATAAAAGTTAATATCTTAATTTTGAATATTATCGGACGGAAAACGAAACTTAATACTGGCCGCAAGATGGCGCGATAACATTATACCTGCGCTGCGCAAGCGCATCGTAAATTTGGACCGGATTTAGAATTTAGAATTAACATTCCATACACAGTGTTGATACTTGAGGTTGTGTTATAGTTGTTTATTAGCTAGATTTTGCTCATGACTTTATTTACGCGGCGAACGAGTGCCTTCACTCCGTAGCCACGACTCGACTTAGCTGTTAAGGCACGCAGGGCCCACAGTGAAATAGAGACGGGTTTTAGTCCGTAGGCGCCTTGGGGTCTCCTTATAGGCCTCACGGTGAGTCGGGCATGCGAGTCTCCGAGTCTAAATCCACAAACTTAACTGCTAGACCACGGAGGAAATTAGAAAGAAGAAGAAAGAAAGAAAAAAGTTTATTTGTCACAAAAAAAAAACACGAGCAGTAAAAAAAAAACACAACAAACAAGATAGTGTGATAACAAATACGGAATCAGCTCAGCAATAAGCTGCAACTCTCATTCACAGCGCTGATTTTCAGCTGATCCCACACAATGATATACCTAAATATAAGTAACATAATAAATACATATAAAACTACCAAAAATATTCTACGACGTATATAATAATGATTATTGAAAATTTAAAGAGAAGCAATATTATTAAAAATTTGTTCTTCAAATAAATAATATAATATACATTAAACTATGGCCATATAATTTGGCTATTTTTTTAAATAAATAAAAAATGTCATATATTTATTTTAAACCACCTGCCTGGCCTTATTCTGTCACTTCAAGGCAAACGTTATTACGTGCTAATTTTTGAAATGTATTAAATTTAAGATTCTATTACAATAATAATTGTATAAGGTATTAGTTATAATCAGAAAATAAAAAAAGCTCTCCCCTAAAATATCAGTAAAAAACCAATCTACCCTATAAATCATAATGCATACAAAATCCCCTAATACCTGACTTGTCCGTTTTTAATGTTTACTAAAAATGTAACAATGGTGCGCGAACTGTGGAATCCACCTGACGAGATTGCATCCCCTCTTCACCTGATCAACCTCAATCCCTGTTTATTGCTGTTTAATCCCAACTTTGCGACCCACAATTGTGCCCGTATAACCCGTAGTTGGCGGTAAAGTTGTTGGAAAGCTGTCGTTCAATCTAAAAATCGCGACAAATCATCATTTTTACCATCATTTTTACAGCCGTCTTGGAACTCTATTATGGGAGATTAGCCTTTCAGAACATATCTGGCGAATCTGATGTCAATATTTAACATTTGACAATTTATTAACGACTCCATATATTGTGTTGGGACTAATTTGTCAAATTAAACCAGTCTTCAATGTTGTATGATTTATTTTCATTGTCAATAATTATTTACAACCTTCACTATTTTAAAGGCGCGCAACGACCGACTTGTAAAATCGTTATTGAACCAATCAGAAATCAGCACGCGACTACGTTCGTACACAACGCCACCTACTTTACAAAACCATATTGCTAATCATTCTTAACTTATGTTTAAACACTAGGATAATAATGTAATAATAACTATGTTACATTAAAAGATAACAATTGGTATTAGTCGAACCTGGACCAACGGCTTAGCGTGCTCTCCGAGGTACGGAAAAGGTGCTGTTGTAGTTCTATGACTAATGTACATAAAAAAAAGTGTATTTCTCATTGGTACATGCCGGGGGGGTTTGAACCGACCATTTGTAGGATTTTAAGGAAAGCGTTCTTACAACACTGCTCTCACTCAACACTAGTAAAAATAACAATTTTGCTACGTACATTTGTCGAAGTTGGAACGAAACGAATTCAAGTTAAATATTTCTACCACTCACTGAAAGAATTAGGCCGAACGGGTCTGTCGTCTGCCATTTATGCAACGAGCTTCCAAGACGGCATTAACGGAATCATACAGTTTTTGGTTGGGAAGGGATTTATTTATTTATTTATAATAGGGTAGCCAAGAGTGCTTACATCACACACTTATTTGTACTTAACACTAAATCAGAAGTTAGATGTTGCACCTATTATAGGCGACCACCACATTACCACAATAGCCTTTATTGCCTATAAAAAATAACAATATTATAAAAAAAAATAAGTATACAAAAACTAAATATTATTTGAAAAACTAAAACTGAAACAATTAAAAAAAAAATATATATATATAATAAACATACAATTCCTTTTAGAAATAAAAAGTAATTGTTGTTGGGTTGCAAGCTACATTGTTATTCTCCACTCTTCCCCACATACTATAGCCCCAGCAACCGTACGGTGAATGCTAATAAAAGGCATCTTCTTACCACCCTTTCCAAGTTAGTCCCAGGCACATTAATACCAAATTATGAATTCGTTAACATTTTTTTCTAAATAATTGACAACAGACCCTCGCGTCTGTCTAGCCAGCGTGACGAGAGAAGGCTAAATTTATCTGAAATATGTTCTAGTTTTAGGGCATATAATGATGATCAAATCATTTAAAGAAACAATGCATTTGTTTCTTATGATATAATATTTTATTACTGTTTGGGTCACACGAGCACTATGCACACTATGGGACATAATGAACGGTGTATTGTATCAACCCCGGTTACCATAGGTATGATACCTCCCCTATAGTGTGCACAAAAAACATATCATATCACTTCACTGTACCTTGCTTTTGTTGCATATGACAACAGAGTAGATTTTTTTATTTAAATTTTGATGCGGCAGTTTTCATACCACTTATAGATATTTGTGTGCACCAGCAAAGCTGCCCGATAGGAAATGTTGTAAGGCGTGCCACAAGACTGGGTTGTACCAAACCGAAGCTTCTGTTAATGTAACGATTAATGTTCAAAATGGCGTCGTTGTACCAGCTGACAGCAGGACATCAAATTATTTTACTTTAAACGTCACATCTGTAATACTTCATTTTGTTGCAACTCAGACTAAGACTCAAATAGCTATCACGATCACTCTGCGAAAAGTATAGTGACTAAGAAGAATAGATATTTAAAGCATTTTTTTATGTTTATAACTATGTTTCTCATTGTCGATGGACAAAACAACTGTAAATCAATTAACATCGCTTTACATGATCGAATAGCTATTAATGATGTCTTGCCTATACTCGTAATAATGCCTTTGTCTAACAAAACACAACGCTCTCCCGCTTCTATAAGAAAGAAAGAAAATACTATATTTATCGCAACAATTACAATGGTTACAAAAAAGAAATATGCAAGGAATAAATCTAAATGTATAAATGTAAGCCTATTCTATATACCGAAACATACAAACAGGTGTGGCGATAAATAGGTGGTCAGCTCAGCATATGCTACAGCCGAGGCTGCAGCGCTGATTTTCAGCTGATGCCTTATGTTGGGTGAATCCGGGTACGACTCTATGACAAGCCGACAATGTGAGTCATCAGTGACTAATGTCAGTTGCTTCAATTTATAGAATTTAAGTACAATAGGAGTGAATAGACCTGCGCGAAATTATACGCGTACGTAGCACGTTGAGAAGAAGCGTACTAAGGTGCGAATTTCTAACAACACTGTATAAAAATTTTGCTGCTTCATTTCCCTTGATACGTGAAATTGCTCTGATAAGACGTTTCAGTATCTCGACTCTTGCAGTTTACGCGATGTTTTGGCACCTATAGTATTTCGCCAACTTGTCTGGCCAGAGTGGCAAGTGTGGGCCAAATTCTCCAAAAAAATTTGGAAGGCCCATCTCCAACAGTGAAGATCTAGAACTCTGTCTTCTGAGGGCTGCGATAATGATGATGACCTCGCCAACGTGCGTATAACGCGCGAAACAAAACGTCTAATTGGCTCCTTCTGCACACGGTCTAAAATAGAAAAATAAAAAGTTAAGTGCACTTATTTATTCGTTATTTTGTCACCGAACATTTCCACCTAAATTTGGTTAAGTCCAGATTATAATATTTTAATTACTACTTATATGGAGTGTGTATTGTGTATATATATTGGAAGCAAAGAACAGAACTGGCACCTTATAATGAAAGCACATATAATATTATTATTTAAACAAAGTAAAGGGCCTTGTTAAATAATATACTGTCCTCAAAAGCTATGTTAGTTAGTATATTCTTGTTATTAAAAATACCTATTATTACTATATATATATATATATATATATATATATATTTTGCCAAATTGATATTTTTATGTTAACTTTAGATATTGATGTTTTTCTGTATTTTATTCCTGATATAGTTTACTGCATGCTGTGTACAAATGTAAGGTTGGCTTACCACTTATTTATAGAATTGTATTTTGTTAAATGTTTTTGTCTGTAAACTGTTTTTTGTATCTTAATAAATAAATAAATATGCCCTTTTGTATTGATTTACCTGAAAATAAAGATTTTATTATTATTACAATAAAAATAAGTTTCTTGTCGTAAATATAAGCTCAAGGGTACCATAATCAGTATTGCAAAACCGCGTGGCATCACATCAACGCATACGACTATAAGTCGTCCCCTTCGTAAGTTAAAATAATACCACCTCTATCTGAGCACACTCACTCACGCTCCTTGTAAATATATAATGCACTTTACGTTTTTATGCAACAAATGTGGTCGGACTTTAAATTGAACGTCACATCGTCCATTTTTTTTGCCGCGTTATATTCCATTTATCTTTAAAAGTCATGATGGCTCGCTTTGTGCGGGGTGCGTAAATAGTGGTAAAAAAACTTTGGGTACAGCGATATAGTGTAAAAAAATGTTAGGTTGAAGCATAGACATAAATATACGGCGAGAATCTAGAATCATTTTTAAAAAAATGGCTTGATTACTGCTTAACTGTTGTCTTATAGCGTATGGTGGTAGCCTATAATAGGTGCAGCATCAGACTTTTGATTTAGCCATAAGACCAAATGCATGAAAGCTGTTGGCACTGTTGGCGAATCTATTATTAATAAATAAATCATAAATTCAAGACCGCTGGAACTCCTCTCGCACCATCTTCCACTGCGTAAAGCTGAGTATTAAACCCGTCATCACTTCTGTGAGATCATAATGTCTATTCGACATCATGTTGTGGTCTTTTGGAATATTTGATTCCCACAAATCAATAAGTTGAATAAGAATAACTTTTCGAGGTGGGCTTGCAATTGGTTAAATACAATCTAAATAACTGTGTATTGATTTAAGTTATAATGTGTATGATGTATATATGTACTTATATAAGTATTTGTGTGTTATATATATAGTTTATGTGTGTTGGTGTATATTATAATTATTAAAGTAACTTATTAACGTATGATTTTTTTTTATCCTGCCTATCAAGTTTTAAGTATCAATCATTTGAGGATAAATAAAAAAAATGGCTGGTCTTTATGGTTTATGTCTATGGGTACAACGATATGGGATGAAAAAAAAATTAGGTTGAAGTCACGTTTAGAAAAAAAGCTTTCGGAAA
The DNA here is from genome assembly GCA_910589645.1 of Tinea semifulvella. Classification (NCBI taxonomy): domain Eukaryota; kingdom Metazoa; phylum Arthropoda; class Insecta; order Lepidoptera; family Tineidae; genus Tinea; species Tinea semifulvella. The sequence goes on from OU342610.1 coordinate 10,351,361, forward strand.
CAATAGGAAGGTTCTACACTTTATTGTCCGCATTGTTATTTGCGGCGACAGACTCTGTTGCTCTTATGCAAGCCTTTGTTTTACTCGGTTCATTTTTAAAAACAAAATTCGATATTTTGTTTCGGGTCATACAAAGAGATCATTTTAGAAGCGCGTAACCCTAGCGTATAGCCTAGAACCCTCTGGGATTGCGTGGAGCGATGGCAAAAGACCCGACGGCATGACCGTTGGGCCGTGGAAACTTGAAAGGTTCCTGGTGTGGGATGCAATTAGTCCCATCGCACATCCAGGCGACCTTGTCAAGCGCGGGGAATGTGGCGGTTTCTGTTGAGAACCTCAAGCTGCGCAAATACGCCAACCTCAGTACAGGTTACGAATTTGCGCCGTTTGGGGTCGAGACAATGGGCCCATGGGGACATTAAGCCAAGCGTCTGGCCAAGGAGCTTACGGAAAAGTATGGAGACAGGAAAGCTGGCAATTATTACTGCCAGCGTATTAGCTTAGCTATACAGAGGGGAAATGTTGCCAGTCTTCTGGGGACTATCACTGAAGGGTCGTCTCGAGAGGACATTTTTTACTTATAGTTTATTTTTTATTAGGTTTAGTTTATATTTATTTTAATTTTTACTTTTAAGTAGTTTTAATTTATATTGTTATTATTTAATACTGTTTGTATATTACTTGAATAAATGTCATATGAGCAGTATGGTGTTATGAAAGAAGCGCGTATAGTGTTATTTTCATACAAAATGTTTGTTAAAATTTTTTTTTTTTTACTTAATCTACTTAGTTCTTTTTCTCTTGTCAAGGAAGAACGTGTTTTATACTTTCATAACATGCGGGGGGAGCAGTCTCGATATTTGATAGCGATTTAAGCTGGTAGCTTCAATACTTGACTTGTCCTAGAAATGTAACTTTTGTGGAACCATATTATATGGCTAAACATTTTTAGCTAGTAGAATAACTAATGTGTAGGTAATCAGAGGTTGTATGTCATTCGGATATGTCCCGCGCCATAAATTACACATATTCTAATAAAACTGATACCAATTTGGTACCGCAATTAACACGCGAACTGGTTTGGTCTAGTGATGCGCAGCGGATTCTATCGATATTGTATTTTACGACAATACCTATTGTTCTACATACAAGCTGTACTTATTATTACTAGATTATTTATATATCTATATATACCTTGTCTTCACATTGCACTCTCCAGGCAAGACAGATATTTTAACGTTAAATTTATACTGTGCACAATTTTGTTTCAATTATATTGACTTAACCAAATTCCAGTGGGAATGTACGGTGATACACTAAGAATAAATAATAATAATAAAGAATAAATAAACTTTAATACAAGTGTTATACAAGACATGATGTAATAGTAGTCCGTAACCTTAATGGTGACTCCAATGATTTTGCTTGTTTTTGGGTGTGCCCAGTTTCTAAGTAGTTCAAAGTAGCAGCCCTAGCAACTTTGAGTAGCGTTTGGATCTAGCATTTTCAGTTTAATTGCAGTAATATGTCATACTTAACACAATAAACAAAGCAGCCTATATTTACATATAAATTTAAAAAATAGACAGTGAAAAGTGATTTACTTCTCGAACGATAATGTGCTTTAGTTCTGAAATAGTGGCTGGATTGTTTACAGAAGCTTATCGTATCGGGAGGGAAACCTTCGATGAGCAATAGTAGTGGAATCGTTAGTTGAAATAAGCCTGATCACGATCGTGCGTTTTTCCGTACTACATATTAACTAAACGATACGCACTACCGATAAACCTAACGCGACCACCCGCTATTGCTTACATTGTATTATTACGATTTTGGTCTTCAAACTAGAGTAGGTATTGTTTTAATTTTACCAAAAACTTGTTTTTTTTTTAAGGGATAAGTCTATCTAATGGAAAGCATGACATGAATTCCAAGAAGGGGTGGGATCAAAATGAGTGTCAAAATTTGAAATATGTAGTCACGAAATCTCAGTCAACGATTTGAAATAATATTAACATCGATAGTATTTTTTTATGATATGGGACATCACTAGTGCCCACAAATAATGTCCATCGTCAATAAGTGTGTAATGAATCTTATGTGTATGGACGGAGATAATCATGAATTCGCCTCTTACGTGGGTTTGGCCACTTTTTACCAAACATATTTATGACTTTATGTGTCATTCATGTTTGTAATAGGTTTTTCTATTTAAATTTAATGCTTAAGTTTAACATTGAAATTGGGTTTGAGATATCATTTATTTGTTTTTTGGTTTTCCCCACAATTTATTTTGTATAAGGTACGCTGGTTAATCATCATCATTATAATAATAATTTATTCGATGTAAAAATACAGTAAAAAAAAAAAAAAGAGTATACATGGGTTTCTATTTTATGGCGATAACATTACATAGTGTTAACACAAATCTAATAATAATAATAATGTAATTTTGAGTTATATAAAGTTTTAAAAAAGTTAAGGGTCGTAGAACAATTTATAGTGAATATCAAGTCCTCAAAAAGTAATTAATTATCAGCCTATGTCTCTCTACTGCTCAATGTAGGACTTCCCCAAGACTCGCCATTTCACATGATCTTTTGCCACCCTCATCCAGATTTGACCAGCAACCTTTTTCATGTCCCCCGTCCATCTGGCATCTCCCACTCTGCGTTTTACATGGTCTCCACGTGTCCGGCCCATTGCTACTTCAACTTACATATTTTAAAGTCTATGTCGGTAACTTTGGTTTTCTGACGGATGTCTACGTTTCGGACTCTATCCATCAGAGAAATACCGAGCTCTCTCCATAGCTTGATGAGCGACCTTAAACTTGTGGACGAGACCCACTGTCAGTGTCCACGTTTCTGCTCCGTATGACAATACTAGAAGAACGTATTGGTTTTCTTTTTTCAAACACTGTGGTAGTTTAATAACAGGATGTGACGTAACTTCCCTGGTAACTACGCTGGTTAATAATGACTAAAAATGGGTAGGGTAATAAGAGCGGTGGTAGCTCGATTCTAAGAAGGCTTTTCTCAAATCCTAAAAAGGTCGGCATCCAACCCCGGCATGTACCAATGAGAAGCAGATTTTCTTATTTACGTTTGTCAAAGATTTAAGACAACAACATATCCGCTTATGCATTCGCTATGTGTTTGGCTTGCGTAAGTATGATCATGTATCCCATTTTCGAACTCAGTTGAAATGGCTCAATATCCGCTTTCGCAGATCTGCCCATCTACTTGTTCATTTTTATGGTATCCTGAACAATCCTCGTGCACCTCCTTTCTTCAAAACTCGATTTGAGTTCTTGTGCGATACGCACAACCTCCCTCTTCGTTCTGCTTTCAACAATCAACTCAAAATCCCATCCCACTCCTCTAGCAGATATTCAGATTCCTTCACTGTGTCTGCAGCCCGCCAGTGGAACAAACTACCACTGGCCATTAGACGGGCACCATCTGTCAATGTTTTTAAACAATTGGTCACTAACTTGTTTCTTGATAAGCAGGAGCACACTGCATCTAGTACACATTGAATATTTGGCACGCAATATGTTTATGTATGTTTATTTGTATGTATATGTTCATAATACTTGCATGTAGTTTATGTAATTGCTAGGTATGTAGTGTATTTATAAATTAGACTAATATTATTAGATTGTTGCACACTGCCCATAATCTCTCACCATCCCAAATTGTTAATATTTTGTCATTAACATCAAATGACATCATAAAACGTAAAAAAAATATAATATGATCACGACCGTATCCCTTTCGGGGTAGTCAGAAACCACGCTATTTTAAAGAAGCGGATTCACATTTGGCAAGCCCGTCTCTAGCGTACCAAACTCGAGAAAATCACAAATAAATTATTGTGTCCCGACCAGGAATCGAAACCGGTTCCTCCGAATATAAATCCACGGACTTAACGGCTAGACTACGAAGAGTCTCAAATGGCATCAGAGCGTAGCAAAACCGTCTGGCCAGCGCGCGTGGCGAGTGTAGGCCAAATTCTCCAGAAAATTCTGGCAGCCCATCTCCGACAGTGGAGGTCTAGGACTCTATGTTTTAGGGGATGTGATGAGGTAGGGCATTACCCCTTTTAAAATCGGCACTTATTGTTGAGGTGTATTAGAATATAAATTATTTTTAAAATAGATAAAGACGCAAAATAAAAATTATTCTAGACTGGGTTCGAAAATTAATGTAAATAAATACATTTAATTTATTTGTGACATTTCTCGAGTTTGGTACGCTGGAGACATCGACGAGCTTGCCACTTGTCATGATTGGCCTATTGTTATCTTTTAATGTAACATAGTTATTATTACATTATTATCTCAGTGTTTAAATATAAGTTAAGAATGATTAGCAATATGGTTTTGTAAAGTAGGTGGCGTTGTGTACGAACGTAGTCGTGTGCTGATTTCTGATTGGTTCAATAACGATGTTACGAGTCGCTTTAATGAATGGCGCGAATCATATCGCGCCAGATTACAAGAACACAGCAGACGAGTCGGTCGTTGCGCGCCTTTAAAATAGTGAAGGTTGTAAATAATTATTGGCAATGGAAATAAATCATACAACATTGGACTGGTTTAATTTGAGAAATTAGTCCTAACACTAAAGTAAAGTTGGCTAAATGTGTATCTGCTTATTTATAAGCGTGGTTTTAAGAACAATCTTATGTATTCAATAAATTACCAAATAAAATAAATAGCAAATGTGTTTATTGTATTTTACGCTTATAACTTAAATTTCCTCATAAAAAATCATTACACATGATACAGCCACTTAAATGAAAAAAATCGTGCCTCACTCTACGTGTGTAATGGATTTGTGATTATTCCAAATGGTTTTTGATAAAAGTTTTAAACAAATCGCTTTTCGGATAATTTATTCGAATATACATGACTTATGTAACCCGTAATTAATGTAAAATAAATTTGAGAATCTTTTTCGTCGTCACTGTCCCTAGAACAACGATTATTGCGTTAGGCGTGATAATAAAACAAGAAAATTAAGTTAATAACAAAGATAATGAAGTTAATTTAATTTAAACAAGAGAGGGATGTAAGCCAAAACTTACCCCTATCACTTTTAATGCATCCGTTTACGTAACCTTCAATCGGGGATCCAGAGAGCGCTGCCGATCCCAAGCGCACAACGAGGCGTCACGGGGATTGTGGGCAGCGGGGTTATCGTCTCAAGCTAGGTCCCAGCTCTAATTATATTAAGAGTTAAAAAAGTTAGAAAAATAATCTATTTATTTATTTTATTTATTATAAACTTTATTGCACAAAGTACAAAGGCGGACCTAATGCCGCTAGACATTCTATACTGGTCAAACCTTTGGGACAACTAAAGCAGTTACGACGAGATAAGGCAGGTGCTATCAAAACTAATAGAAAAATATTAGACTTCAATATATACTAGTGAATAAATACTTATTTACATACTAATACATACACAATTACATACAAATAAAACTACATACATACGTTCTATGAATATACATAAATATAATATACTTACTATATGATGACTATAATGAGAGAAATAAATATAGCAGAGAGTGTATTAAGCTTATGGTAAATTTAAATAGTGCGCATAGACCAGTTTCTTAAATAGTATTCTATTTGGAGCTTGACGGATGTCCACCGGTAACTGGTTCCAAAGATGCACAGCCACCACCGCAAACGACTTGGAAACGAATGCGGTGTGATGTGTGGGGAAGGAGAGCGTGGAGTTAGAAGAAGAACGTAAAGTTCTGTCATGAGTGGCACCAAGAAAATTAAATTTCTCTTTTAAATATTCCGGTGTATTAGGCTCATATAATACATGCTGAAATTAAACTAGTATTATTATTATTTATTATTTTTTTGTACTTATATTATCTTCTTCCGATGAATAATTAATGAGGTGATAGGTAAGGCAAAGAATCTAGCCCATACAGCTAAGTCTGACATAATATATCTTTGTTTTTATGTTCAAAATCCAGATGTTGCAGGATTTGATATTTTTCTTCAAGTCACTTGCGGCATTATAGCCCAAACATACGGGTATAATGGGAGTTCACAGCGCGGGAAAACAGAATAAAATAAACAGTCCAATTTATCGTTTTCCATGATTATTCACATTGTAGCTCATTATTAAACAAAACAACACTACTTTTGACTAACAATATGCACAGTAAAATAATTTACAAAACAAAATACATGGACAGAACAAAACAAAAATGGCGCGAGTAACTCATTTGTTGTTTCTTCTCTTCTCCCTATGGATGATGAATGAGGTGATAGGGAAGGCAAAGGGTCTAGCCCATACAGCCAAGTCTGACGTAATATATCTTTCTTTTTTTATGAGTTAAAGAGGTCATCATCAAATTCCAGATGCTGCAGAATTTGATGCTTTTTTTGGAGTCACTCGTGGCACCATAGCTCCAACACGTCGGGTAAAAAGTTGACAGCGCGGGAAAACCGCAAAAAATAAACTGTAACTTGTGCCCCATATTTAAAGTCCAATTTATCGTTTTCCATAATTATTCACATTGTAGCACATTATTAAACAAAACAACACCACTTTTGACCAATAATATCCACAGCAAACTAATTTACAAAACAAAAACTTGCACTTGACATGTCTACGCACAATGGCGCGAAGAACTCGCGCGAGTAACTCATTTGAAATTGACAATTGATAGGTAGTTTTTTAAATGTGAGCGAGGCAAAGGATTTCGATCGCAGCCAACAATATTTATTGCATTATCGCATACGATATTATTGTTACAAGAGTCCTAGACCTCTGCTGGATATGACCTTTCCAGAACATATTTCTGGAAAATATAGCCCACTCTTGACCGGTCTTGTCTAAGTTATAAATTAATACGTTTTATACACACGCAACACGCATATTGGACACAGATCATTATTTGAAATATTAATGCAATTACCTAAATTAGGAAACAGTTGTAAATATATTTAATTTAAATATAAAATACATGAAAATGTAAATAGAACTTGCGTAAACGGCACATTATGATCGAGATGTCGTTTGCTTATTAATTGTCGTATTTTTATAAAAAAAACACGTGACATAATCTGCACGAATCGTCTTCGTTCTATTAGACATGTTTAAATTTACCTATAACAATTTATTTATTGACTTATGTGTAAGGTACGGTCACGGTCGCCACGAATTCCTCACTCGTATTTGCATTCAAGCGCGGTGGTGGCTTCGTTGTAAGAACTCTTTTAGCATTTCACCGCTGAACTACAATACTGATTATTTGGGCTAAGAAAGAGCCAGCCCACCGGAGGAGATGGACAAGACGCGGTGTTATGTCTTTTGAAAACTTTTTTACGTTTGGACTCCATGGGCCCAGAGTTTCTACAGCAAACGACATTAATAAGTAATCTTTTAATATACGAGTTGCGCCGCTTGCCGAACTCCACATTTTCCATCGCGGCCTATTTTATGGGTTATATATGTATATTATATATAAATAAAGTTGTAGTGTTGTGTGTTCGTGGGAGAAAAAAATTGGTTTGTTTTTGAATTGTAGTTACGTTTGACAACTGTTTTTACTCAATAAAAGATTTTTTAGCATGCAAATTTTGACATTAACATTGTATTCCAATAAAATTGACAAGAACAATATTAAATGATAACTATATTTAAATAAATATTGTAAATAAATATCTATTGACATAAGCATATTATATGCCCATAATATGGGCAGATTGCATCATCATGACACGTACATACAACTGTAATTAGAATAAGCAATCTATACAATAAATAATTTTGAATTTGGATTTGTGTCGCTTACATCTTTTCCAGGTCCAACGTCTAAGCTGAGGGATACCTAAACCTGCTAAATTCAGCTGGAAGAAAACACCAGGACAAAGTATAAGAATGATAGGATACTCATACCGCGTGGCAGGGATCCTGGTCACAATTTCACAGCACCAAACTCATTACTACATTGAACACTACACCAAACCACGGCTCAATATTTGTATTGTCTTTAAGTTGTTTATTAAAAGTATTTAGCGAAATAGTGTTAACATTTAATCGTTACGATGTTACTTGCAAGGGCGAAGAAAAGCGGACTCTTCTGAACTCCTCCAGTTCACACCAGAGGGCGTAGGCATGCACCACATGATTTTACCGTTGCAGCGTACGCTCCCGCGTTTATTTAAATAGTAAGTTTGATGATGGATAATGGTTGTGGAAGGGATTAAAAGGAAAGAATGATAGCAAGCCACAACATGTGGTAACTAGATGTATTGAATATTTTCGTAAACTAGAACCTTAAGTATTTTTATAAGACAGTAAACGCGATGCATCTCTAGTCAATAGAATTAGATGCAGTACCAACAATATGCTAAAAGATATGATAGAGTGGACCAATACAGTGCCACTTTATGAAGCTTAACTGTAACCGACAAATTGAAATGCGTACATATAAATAAGGCACTAACATTAAATTTTAGTCTACTAACATAGTGGTAGGTATATATACTAACAAAAATGGGTTGTATGTATCTAATAGATTGCATATATATATATATTTTTATTTATTTACGTGTAGTTTTTTACAGGTCAAACTTATTTTTTATCACTACATTATGACTTTTTTTGTTACTGTATTTGTTTAGTATTTTTTTTTTCTAAATGACCGGTGTATATATATAAGTCTACTAGAAATAGATATAAGCTGTTAATATGTATATAAATATAAAGCACTTTGTATATAACTGCTACATAGGTTGTATTACAACATTAGTGGGTTTTTATAATAAAAAAAATAATTTTAGTAAAATATTTAACCTCTTGCGAATAATCGTTAACTATTCACAGTTTGTGATAATTTAATAGTTTTCGAAGTACACTTGAAAGCTAGAAAAAAGCTTATTTATTAGAAAAACACCGGTGTATCTGTATCTATAACAATATTACAGCCAAATAAGTTACTTGATAGCATTTTAAGTTATCAAATAACCGGTTTTTTGGTTCATCTCAGCGTATTTTAGCGATTATTTGCAAGATAAATTGTCTGTTAATAACGTAACTTCACTTTTTATCGACTATCTTAAATTAGGCACCTATTACCGAGGTATATCAATATATACGTATTTAATAGTCACGAATACAAATAACAAATAATAATAATTGATACACATTCTTTATTAACTGCATCTGTAGTCTAGTGGTTACTACCGCAGATTTAGATGGTTTCCGGGTTGAATTCCTGGTAAGGACACAATAATTTATTTAATTTGTAATATTTCTCGAGTCTGGTATGCTACATCGACGAGCTTGCCACTTGTCATATTGGGCTATAGTAAAGTTGGTTAAATGTAAATCTGATTCTAAAATAAAAAAGGCAATGTTGATAGTTTATTAAAAACACGTATATTTTAAATACCTTGGTAAAGTATTGGCACGTTAGTCTAGCTTTGGCAGTTAATGCGTAGAAGTCAAAAATAAGTTATCATGAGGACGATCGCGCTGATTGGTTCTCCAGTCACACGTCATGCGCAGTAATCCCCTCCGCATTATCTTTATAGCTAGACTTACCTGCCGGTACATAATAGGTGCCTGTTTAAGGTAGTCTATGAAGGGTGCTGTTACTCTAGTGTGTTAATAGTTGCTTATTAGTTGCTACACGATCACACATTTCGTTGCTTTTCTTAACTAGGCACTAGCACGTTACGACGAATTGTGAAATATTAGAGCTTTGTAGACAGTTTCGCATTCCTCAGGAATATCTTCTTCTCTGTCTTCTTTGCGGTTAAGTCTTTCTGCGTCTCTTTCTTTTAATGGTCTTAAATCTTCTATTTAGTTTTTTAAATATATATAAACGGAAAATTACCACCATCTCCGTCAAAAAATGTATTTAATTCATTGATTTTTAATTGGATTTAGTATTTTTCAATTACTTCAATGAAAGTAATTTGCTCCAGTCTTGTCTGTTACGCTTAATCAATCGTGACAATATTTATTTTCAAATGATGGCTGCAGTTTCACATTTAATGGCTAGCTCCATCTAGTAATGCGTCACGAACTATAATTTATTTTCTCTATTATTTCATTCTTACCTTTGTAATCTCTATTTTCCCTGATCAATAAATGAATAAAAAATAAATAAATAAATAAATAAATAGATCAAGGGCTGGTGTGGACTGTACACAGTGGTACATACGCACCCTATGTGGCAAGAGCGTCCTATATTTGCGTAAAGTTAAAGCGTTGAACAAAGGAAAAGAATTAAAAAAATATTTCTTTATTCATCATCATCAGCATCATCTCTCCACTGCTGGATGTAGGCCATCCCCAAGGCTCGCCACTTCACACGATCTTCTGCCACCCTCATCCATCCCCCACCAGCGACCTTCCTCAGGTCATCTGTCCATCTGGCGGGGGGTCGTCCCACTCTGCGTCTTCCAGTACGTGGTCTCCACTCCAGAACCCGTCTACTCCATCGTTCATCGGTTCTGCGGCATATGTGTCTAGCCCATTGCCACTTCAGCTTGCTAATTTTAAAAGCTATATCGGTAACTTTGGTTCTTTAACGGATGTCAACGTTTCTGACTTTATCTTTTAGTGAAATCCCGAGCATAGCTCTCTCCATAGCTCGCTGAGCGACCTTGAACTTGTGGACCAGACCTACCGTCAGTGTCCACTTTTTTCTTCTTTTTATTTCTTTATTACATAAACAAAAACAGTAGATTGAACAGTATGTGGCGGCAAATAGGGAACCACTCAGCATTGAGCTGCGTCGCTCTACGAGTCACAGTGCTGATTTTGAGCTCTACCCTGATCGAGGGCTGTACTGGCGCTGTACGATGTAGCCATAGCCTCCTATAACATCTTTAAAGTTACGCTCAAATCAATGCGTCCAATTTGTGTCACTACAATTAGCTAGTAACAGTAACTGATCGCCACCGTGCACGACAACGCAGCCACAGATTGGACGCGTTGGTTAGACGGTAGCTGTAGAGATGCTATTATATGCTCATCAGTGTAGAGCGAGATTTTTTCAGCACCCTTTTAGCTGAAAGTCTACGCTGTGACTCTTACGTCCAGTTTAAAAAATCTATCATCATTATTCGTGATTGGTAGTTAGATTGTCACTCTGGTTATTTCAGCCAATAATCAGACTTTCTGCTTAGAGCGTCACAGACCTTTAGGTCTACTGTTGTGACAAATAAAATATGTTTCTTTCTTCCTTTACCTTTGTTCGACGCATTCACTTTACGCAAATATAGGTTGCTCTGGCTACAACAAAAATCAGTTTCTTTATTGTTATCTGTTTCTTCCTGTTTTAATACTGTCGCAGCTGTACTATCTGTATTGGCTTCTACTGTTGCATTTAGTATTTATTTTGTAATTGGAATAGCTACTAGATTTATGTTTAAATTTGTCTATTGTAATTGTTTTCTAGCGGACGTCTTCTCTGCGGCTGATGTTTTTTACAAAAGAAACTATTTAAGAATCTTGGTTGTGTTATTCCTTTCTACTATTATAGTAGATATACTTTATTAATTTGTGTATGCAAATTTCACATTATTTAACTAATTTCTCTTACCAGTTTTGGCCATGGTATTGTGAGTAACAATTCTTCTTTGTTGATAATCAAACTGGCAATTGTCGCCAAAATTAATTACAGAATTTTCTGCAATTTGTTAATGGTTCTTCGTTCGTAGTTGTGTTTCTAGTCCTAATGTTTATTTATCATAGGATTGTCATTAAAACAGTGTTCCGTTTCTAAAAATCATAATATTACATATGCTACTGTGATTTTCATATTTGATACCTCTTAATTTGATATTCTGCCTTCTTTGATATCAATCACACACTTCTTTAATTCAAATATTGCGTTTTTATTCCAATAATCTTCTTTGTCTTCTCAAACCTACCACCCCGAGGTTTTTATATCTGTTTATACTATTGTATATAAGTTTTATCCAGTATTGGTACACAATTTTCGTACAATAATTATTTGATAGGTTTTTTGGTCAGCTGAATTGGTCATAGGCCTAGGTCATCTGCGTCTGAGCTTCGAACTGTGTGATCGTGCGTTTGGTTCCGATGTTGACGTGATGGGTGTGCAGGGCGGTGAGCGACGTGGCGGTGACAAGCGTTCCTCTGCCAGCTCCTCAGGGGGCAGCTTCGGTCGTGGAGCTCTCTCGGACCCCGATCTTCAGTCGAGGGTGCAGCCGGCTTTGACTGGATACTGGGTACGTATTGCTTTGATTGTTGCACTTAGATCGAGTTGTTTGACAGTACATTGATTTTTTACGCCATATTTATCAATAGCTACAAGTTCTTTAATTGAATCTGTTACTTACATACGACAAGTTATTTTGTTACAAGTATAACTTTAAGAAAGAGTTGCAAGTGATAAAGAATCTTATGTAGTTATTTGCAATTAATGAATCATTATTTTACTATTTTTACGAACTCCATGTCGTTTATTATCATGTTCATCAACGATAAATTGATTTATAAATTATTAAGTACTGTAAAGTAACTTGTTCTTTATATATCCTGCACTTTGTCATGCGTTGTTCATTTTTGTGTTTGCATGTAGTTTATTAATTGTTACGTCATCTTTCTTCTTGTCGTAAAGGGTACATTTTTATATTGTGTTCTGGTGAGTAGGTACGAGTGATTACTGTTTGTTGTATATCGTTAACTTATTTAATATAAAGTTGTTTATAACCTAAATATTATATCAATTAATAATACCTATCCTTACACGTAGGTAACCTTTAGCTAAGGACGCAAGTCTCCTTTCTTTCATATACATATCTATTACAATATTTTCGACATTTTAATAACGTTATGTCACCTATTATCCATCCCCTAAACTTGAGCACCTATTAGTACGTACCTACTAGATTCGATATTTATTTAACGTAGCGATCTGCACTGAAAGCGTTCCATAAAGAAATTGTTCAAAGGCTCATTGACACTATTATTATCTTTTAAAAATTAGGTATTTTAATTTTTAAATATTTATTTATTTAAAAACTTTATTGCACAAAGCACAAAGGCGGACTTAATGCCCGTAGACATTCTCTGACAGCCAAACCTTAGGGACAAATTTGAACAAATATAGGTGCAATGAAAGTAACAGTATTATACAATTATAGGATAATTCAACAAATATTATATACCTACTTATATATTCTTATATATGTATTATAATATCAATATACTAAATACTAATACATACACAAACTTGTACATAAACATACACAAATACAACTTACTAACGTGGTTTAGAGCTATTCATGAAGTGTGAATAGACCAGTTTTTAAAACGACAATCTGTTACTTGCCTGCCTTATGTTTACTGGAAGATCATTCCATAATTTTGTGGCAGCTACTACGAAGGAGTTGGAGACGAATCCAGAATGATGTGAGGGAACAGAAAGAAGAGAGTTGTGAGAAGAACGCAAGGGGAAATACTGCCAGTGTATTCGGCACCATGCTGTGTCGTGCATTTTTGGAAGAGCTATTTTTATTAATAATTTAGTTTTTAATGTAGTAATGTATTAAGTTTATTTATTTAATTTCTTTTCTAGTCGGTTTTTATTTTTGTGTTTAGTCAGGTTTGTAAAATAAAATAAATTATTAAAATATAATATTTTTTTTTAGTTAAACCAATTCAAATCTTTATTAGATAAAGTACGGCGGATTAATATTACAGTCAAACCTCGGGACAAGAAAAGCAGTTAAAATGTAAGGTAGGTGCAATTACAGGCTTTAATAAAAAAATATAATAATAATAATAATAATTTGTTTATTATCAGGCAACAGATGGCCCATAGATAAATGCCTTACAACAAAAATACATATAAAAATAACATTAAAATTAATTAATCTAAAGCTTCCGTATCTTCATCTTCTTGTGGTTATAGAAGTACCCATCAGGTACTGTGACCACCTTCTGAGGAGTACTAGAAGCTTCAGTGGACGGTGCCGGCGTCCCTGCTGGGGGTGGTGCAGAGGGAGTAGGTGCTGCGCGGGGCACAGGAACATCGTTGGTGCTGCGTGAAGCAAATCCACGAATGTATTTGCGGTACACAACACCGAGCGGCCAGAATTCCTTCTTCAGGAATATTTTGAGGTGCTCTGACCGCACACGAATCCTATCGGCCTTAAATCCGGTGTCATCCCAATAACGCATACATAAATATAAATATTAACTTAGCTACATATATCAGGTGTATTTGTCAAAAGAGCAAATATTTTTCTTAGGCTTCGGATGTCATTTTTAAATAAAAACGGTATGTTTTTTAAAATAAAAAATATTATCCGAAAAACGAAACACTACTGTATGGTGAATAAGGCCCCGATAATAATAAAATCGCGATATCCTTCGTGATCAATATCCAAAGGCTGGAGAGTGTTATTAATAATTGATCTTGCCCACAGCAGAGAGACGAAGTAGAGAGAGAAAGAATTACGTAGCATTGGATTATTATTATTATTTATTTACAAACACGTAAACCTAACATAACAGCCTAAGCCAATTCGTTAGTAAGTGTTCTTCACATATAGTTAATACAATTAATATACAAAATACCTAAATAATTTGCAGTAACAATAATAATAAGGAGATATATCAATCCTCACTATATTCTAAAAAAGTTTTTATCACCTTTTTAAACTCAGTCTCCGTGTAAGCCAAAAAAGTCAAACAAGGGAAATTTCAGTGACAACATATGTCAATTTATAATGCCGAGCGATTTTAGCAACGAATTTTAGGATTTGCCTCTGCCATTATTTAAGTCAAAACTAAAGAAAGCTTTACTGGAAAATGTTATTTTACAATTGACGATTTTCTGACTGACGATGATCTCACATTTGACATAGATTATAATATTTAAAATAAGGCACTTTTTTTTTTTTTTTTGTGTTTGTATACAAAATTTTTTTTTTTTTGTTTATTTATTTGCATTTATGACAATAATTTTGACTTTGGCATTTAAATAAATATATCTGTATGCCCTTAAGGGCAAAGTATAGCTGAACGAACAAACTACTGAATACCTATTGTAATATGTATGTACCTATACTTAAGGATGAATAAATGATTTGATTTGAAAAAAAATAAAAAATAATCCTATTATAACAATTAATCTAAAGTAGGTAGGTATAAGTACTTGGAAAACATAAATACTTCGATATTAGGTAACTAGTGTATGTTTAGGTACAAAATAGATTTATTTTAAAATGATTATGTTACACACTTTATTGCATTTTTTATGGAACACAAAAATGTTAATTTGCATATTTTGTTAATAATTATTTATTATAATTAGAGACGTTTGGAAGTAATAGCGGTCAATGAAGATTTATTCGAACAAAGCTAGACCGGCCTTAAACTTTATAGTGCATCTGTATTGTGAAATGGACGGTGTTAAGCAAATTACAAATTTGTCGCGTAACAATTTTTTTTTTAAATACTGAGCACGACATGTGACACCGCACCCACCTGATGGTAAGCGGTACGCGAGGTCTAAGAATGGGAGCAACTGACGCCAGCCTCAGACGACCGACATCAGTCCCTACCACTATGCCGGCCTATAAAGATGCTTTTGAAGATTGAAAGATTCGTTTGAAGGACTCCAGGTTATAGGAGTGGGGTAACACACTGGCTGGGAGAGCATGCCACATCTTCAGCGTACGACAGATGTAAGAGTCTCCAAATTTGTATGTACGCGTAGTGATAGTGGCTACGGTATGTGGATGTGCATATTTTGGCCTGTGCGAGTGGTTCGGTTGCGGAATAGAGAAGAAGGGATAAGGTTGTGGATCTCTTCAGAACCCTAGTACAGCTTGTAGAACACGCTCAAAAAGGCCACATCTCGGTGAAGCTGCAGCGATTCGAGAGTTTTAGACACTGTAGTGTCGTCCACTATTCGAATCGCCCGCCTCTGCAGGACATCGCGAGCATCTGTAAGGTAGTAAAAATATTTAAAATAGAAAATCTTAAGTCAAATATAGTAATATTGAAGCAATAAGATAGTTTGCGTGGCGTACAGGTATGCGTAACGGTTATAAAAATCTGTCGTAAAAAGAGACAAAACACGTTAACTGGTTTTAGCCGAGGGAAGTTTGATGCACACTCATCCGACACATACGAGATGAAGGAACCGAATCTGTATAAAAACGTATGACACGTGGTACCTCGCACACTTGTCACAGCCGAATCAGAGAATCGCCGCCCAAATTAATTGAACTGAAGAAATTCTATTCTTTCGGTTCTAATTCAAATTTCGAAGAATATTTTTTTGTACTACTATTAAGGTTAAGGTACTATTAAGTACTACTATTAAGGTTTTGTTAAAGTTTGTTTATTTATAGTTTTAATATTATTCGGATAGCTACCTCCTACATAAAACCGTCCAAGTATCATTTGCATTGGATTATGACCACCTTATGACGATCGCAAACGGGTGAATATTGTCTGAGATCGTAATATTTATTACTGAACCGATTTCCGCTTGAAACATTCAGAATTATTTTAATTCCAGCGGTTTTAATAGAAATCGGTAACATTGTTTATGTGCCGCCAAACTGTGGCTCTCAAACCTTGTGGGTTAAATTTTATAATTGTTAACTTAGAGAAAAGTGTTGTCATTCAAATTGTTATTTATTATTAAATACTTTATTGGACTTTACTTAAAAGTATGTATAAAGGCGAACTTAACGCCATTTCGGCTTTTTCTACCAGCTAACCTTTGGGAGAGTGAGACAGTATAAATATGTGGGGTGCAATTCTAACCAATAAACTACATAAATAGTATGTATACATAGACTATACTCATCAATATATACGTAGATATACATATATAAAGATAATATATTATTCTGTTTAAAAAGAAAGTATTAAGTAGTTTTTTAAAGATGTGAATGGAAGGAGCTTGTCTGATGGTCAGTGGAAGTTTGTTCTACTGACGAGCAGATTCATAAAGAGAACAATTTAAATACATTTTAAGTTAAATCTCGTGGAGTTATAAGCTTTTAGCAAAGCGGGTTCACGTTTAGGCAACTTTAATATATTCATAAGTTGTAAGAAAAGGTCGCGATTCGAACCCCGACATCCACCAATGACAATGGATACACTTTTCTTTACACGTACATTGGTCATATAAACAATACCACTGTTCCCGTACCTCGGGGAGCACGTAAAGCCGTCGTCCACTAATCCAACTGGTTAAATTATTGATATGTTGAACCTGCTGAAATCAGTAAATAAAGGCATGCGATTTGGGGAATCAAAATAGATACTCACAGATCTCGAAACTTTATTCAAATCTTTAATTATTATTATTATATTATTAGTCATTTGGCTGGATTAATTGATTATCGCCAGCAAGTTCGGGCATGCGAAACGTTGCACGACTAGCTCGCATCGCGGTCATATCATACATCGAATCGATTTATTGGTGTAATAATTAGCGACTGGATAGGATACAAAGCCGTTACAGTTTCTATGGCATGGAGTACTACAAGATAACTCGAAAAAAGTGACAAATAAATTATTGTATTATTTTTTGTCTAGAAATCGAACAATTTTAAAGTTTGAGAACCTTCGGCTCGGAGCCAATCTTGTGTTTTATGGTGCATTATGCCTTAATAATATTTTTTACTTAGCACATTTGTTAGTACCTGTTTGTTGGCTGTTGTATGTGTAAATGTGTGTATGTGTATCCATCAAAGATATCAAATAAGATAGAGCGGGTATTGGTCGGTATTTTCGTTCAAAATATTTGTATGAAAAAATATATATATATATATATATTTTATATTCTATCTCGGATGGGACGTCTCTAGAGGACATTTTTTATTTATAGTTTAGTTTATTTTTAATTTTATTATTTAGGTAGCTTTTAATTTATATTTAATGTACTATAATTAACTTCGAATAAAATTTAATATTAGAAAAAAAAAATGTTTAAATATTTGTTATATTTGTCACATTTGTGGTCTAGCGGTTAAGTCCGTTGATTTAGACGCGGATGTACCGGGTTGGATTCCTGGTCTGTACACAACAATTTATTTGTAATATTTCTCGAGTTTGTTACGCTAGAGACATCGACGAGCTTGCCTCTTGTCATGATGGGCTTATACCCTTGTTTTTTTCCTCAATGCTGATCCTCGGATCACTTTGTCCCGGACGATGCTGCGCCATCCGGGTGATAAATTCTGACTAAAAGAAAAACTTATGCTGGAATATTTTTTTTTTATTAAAATTCAAATTCAAAATAGTTTATTGCACAGAATACAGGTAGATATAGGATAATACAATTTTACAGTCCAGCTGTATCCTACCATAATGGTATGCAAATAATAGTACATGTCAAATTACAACTAAAATTATATTTGTCAACACTTATAATGTAAAAATTCCTGGATACTATAAAAACATTGTTCTTTCAGCCATTTAATTAACAGCTTCTTAAATTTAATTATTGATTTCAATTGTTTCTTTTCTATAGGCAAATCGAAATATTTTAATACACATTTGGTTACTATTTTTAGAAACAATGGTAAGTTTTGTAGCAGGTTTCCATAAATTGTATTTATATTGAGTCCGAATTTGTACCTAGAGATTATACCCGACTAATCTACCCAAGATGTGTAAGTGAATATTACAGCAGTAACTGCCACATAATGTGCATTAGAGTATATAATAAAATTCCTAGAGAGATACGAGGGTTACCTATAAAACGTTTTACTATTGAGTTAAAGGAAATTCTTATTGACAACTGTTTTTACTTAATAAAAGAATTTTCAGCATGCAAATTTTGACATTAACATTGTATTCCAATAAATTGACAAGAACAATATTAAATATAAACTATATACAAATAAATATTGTAAATTAATATCTTTTGACATAAGCATATTGTATGCCCATAATATGGGCAGATTGCATCATCATGACATGTACATACAACTGTAATTAGAATAAGCAATCTATACAATAAAGATTTTTGAATTTGAACATTTGTTCGCCCGTTGTTAAAACTAAGCACACCGATTTCAAGGATCCCTTGAGGGAACCCGTTTAACAGCTGGAAGGAATGTTTGACTGGAGGAGCCATTGAGGACAGGTCTGTATACAAGTGTGAGTGTTGTCATTACTACTTATATCGTTTCGCTTCTTGTCCCGTCCTAATTTATATTAAATGTCTTTGGTATCGACACACGAATACACAGTTTTATGGTTATATATGTCGTTTTCTAATACTAGCGAGTTTTTATGCTTTTTCGTGGTACCGTATACTGTTACCTATATGTCGGCCATTGTTAGTAAATTGAGTTTTGGAAACTCATTTCGGAATTGAGGTTTATGGATTTTCGCATTATAAGTTGCTGTTTAGTCTAGTCTCAGTGTTAGCTTGTTTATTATGGTAAATCCATATCCATACTAATATATTTCAATTAGTGATTTAAAAAAAATGAGTGTAGGTAGGTACTCAAAAATATGTATATAGTTTAAAAGATTTTTTAAAGTCAATGTGTATTGGAAGTGTGTAAGTTAATAAAATAATAATAGACAGACAGGCTGTGGGGTCACATGTAAAGTATCATCACGACCGTTTCCGTTTCGGGGTGGTCAGAAAACACGCTTATAAATAAGCGGATTCACATTTAGCCAACTTTACTATAGGCCAATCATGACAAGTGGCAAGCTCGTCGATGTCTCCAGCGTACCAAACTCGAGAAATATCACAAATAAATATTAATTAAATGCATTTATTTACATTAATAAATATTTTTGTGTTCCGACCAGGAATCGAACCCGGTACCATATTCCCGGTAACATATATCTAAATCCACGGACTTAACCGCTAGACCACGGAGGCAGTTAGGCATGAGCCTATGTCTGTCCGCAGTCTCAACATTTTATAACGATAGTTTAAACTTAGCGATATAAGGTGGCCATTGACGAGCGTTCCAACAGACGAAATTGCATGGTCACTTTCCAAAATTTGTTGACAATCGTCACTGCCTTTGATTACGTCTACGTCGATTCAGTTTATTTTGCGTTGCATCGCCTTTAGTGACGACGTAAGCTTTATCTTGTTGAAACTTGCTGCGCAATTCTACTGCGCCTGCGAAATGAACGTTCGCCGAAAACGACCTTCAGGTGTCCTTACGCCTTTTTTTTCATAGGTTATAAGGGACTATGGCATCGCGAACGCTGAATGCGATAATCGATCAACAGTCTGCTAAATAATTGGACGCATGTCTATTCAAATAGTCATAAAAAATCGGTATCGTATCGAATTTATCTGTCAAATTAGCGATTTTCGCAAACTACATATTTAGCGACGAAATTTGACCGTCCGCAAAGTTATCTAATATTATCGACACAGTTTTACCGTGTGACAGCAGCCAGCTGTCATTTTGGCATTTACGTCTAGTGTTGCAAAGGAATAAATATTATTGTCCATTGATATAATACACATTTTAGGGCTTATCCTCCTCCTCCTCCTCCTTAGTCGGTACCCCACTGATGGGGATCGTGAATCCGTCGCAGTCGCAGCTCATCCACCAGCCGTCTCCAACGGTTTCGGTCCTCGGCGTAGTGGATGGCCTGGTGTACAGGGATGTTCAGGTGGTCAGTCACCTGACTGGACCATTGCTTGGGGCTTCTTCCTCTTGTTCTTCTACCGTCTACCTTGCCTTTGACCGCCTCCGTGGTCTAGTGGTAACAAACGTTGCCGTGAACTCGGGAGGTCGTGGGTTCGATTCCCACCGGGGGCAAGTTGTACATTGTATAATTTGTCTCGGTCTGGGTGTTTATATGTATAATATGTATATATTTACAAAAAAAAAAGTATAATATGTAGTTTACCAACCATCTAGTTTCCGTAACACAAGCCTCGTAGCTTACCACGGAAACTAGATGGCGCTGTGTGAGCTGTGTGGAAATATTTATTTATTTATTATTTATTTTATTATCGTCCTTCGGAACTAATAATATTGACCAAATCAGCTTTTTGATTTTGTAAGTGGCAACATTTCTTTATGACTAATCGCTAAGATAGTGATATGCCGAGATTGCCTGTCCTGAGTTCTAAGAAACATTTCTAAGAAATTTATTCAAAATCAGTCCAATAATATAAGCATGAAAGACCAGCGCTCTATTTATCCGCCGGTACCTACGGTACGGACAAAAAAACGTTAAATTCTTGAATGTCTGCGTTATTTTTATTAGTTTTCGTTCCTAATTAAAAGTATTGGTTAAAAATACTAGTTTTGGGACAATATGCTTGTGCCATAAATATAGTTTTATTGGTAAGTGGCGATGCGTGTGGCCTCCCTATTTGAATGGATTTTATATCTCATCAATGACTTATATGTAAAAACTGAACTTTCAATTCCAACAATTACCCTGGAGCCCAATTCTACTAACTTAATTGTGTCTAAGTTGAGTCTCGTCTGAATTTTTTGACCGTTTTGATATTCTGATATATATATATATATATATATATATATATATATATATATATATATATATATATATATATATGATATAAATTATTTTAATAGAAGTATCATCACGACCGTTTCCATTTCTGAGTGGTCAGTGTGTGCTTATAAAGTAGCGGATTTATATTTAGCCAACTTTACTATAGTAAATAATATTTGGACACAATAATATTTATTAATTTAAATTAATAAATTGAATTAATGCTTAATTTATTTGTGGTATATCTTGAGTTTGGTACGCTGACTGACTGGCCTTTAATGAAGTTGGCTAAATATGAATCTGCTTGTTTATAAGCGTGGTTTCTGACCACCCCGAAAGGGATACAGTCGTGATGATATTTTACTTTTACTCTTTTTACTATAGGCCAAT
This sequence comes from Tinea semifulvella, assembly GCA_910589645.1. Taxonomy (NCBI): domain Eukaryota; kingdom Metazoa; phylum Arthropoda; class Insecta; order Lepidoptera; family Tineidae; genus Tinea; species Tinea semifulvella. The sequence continues at coordinate 10,373,269 of OU342610.1, forward strand.
CATGACAAGTGGCAAGCTCGTCGATGTCTCCAGCGTACCAAACTCGAGAAATTTCACAAATAAATTAAATATTAATTAAATATATTTATTTATATTAATAAATATTATTGTGTCCAGGAATCGAACCCGGTACCTCCAAGTCCAAATTCACGGACTTAACCGCTAGACCACGGAGCAGTGGTTTTTCATATTTTGGATAATTTCAGTTTTAAACTGGCAATAGAGAAAAATCCCTAAAACCCATCTGAGTCAACTCTCAACCAACTCGTGATTGTGTAATGTTATTGCAGAATACCAATTTAGAAGACAATGTGAATAGAGTTTAGGCAGAATGGTATCTTGAATAGAATGGAATTTCAACTTATTAACATTAGTAGAATTGAGGCCTTGAGTGAGTGTATTGTAGATATATAATAAAATGAACTGAAACGAAACTAAATGAAACGACAAATTTAGAAACTTTGACTCATTCTTTATAATCATAAATAATATTAGTCCAATAGATTGCAATGTAAAGGTATAATTAATTAAATAATTATTCTTGATGTCAATTGTTGCTTAACTAATATAAGTCAGATACATAATTCTCCAGAAACTTGGAGATGGGCCTTCCAGAACATATATCTTGAGAATTTGGCCTATACTCGCCAGACGGCTTGGCGAGGAAATGATGTAAATTTTTAATGACAATTTGTTAACGATTCCACAAGTTGGTATTAGTAGAACCGGGACCGACGGCTTAACGTGCTCTTCAATGCACGGGAACAGTGGTGTTGTAAATCTATGACAAATGTACGTAAGATAAGTGTATTTCTCATTGGTACATGCCGGGTGGGTTTAAACCGACCTTTGTAGGATTTGAGGAACGCGTTCTTACAACCGAGCCACCACCGCGCCTACCTTCCTTTCCCTCATAAATTTCTAACAATGTCTACTTTTGTCCCGCGTGTATGGACAAAAGAATGAATCCTTTACTTCGCATTTCGCTTAAATTAAGTTCATACATAAGTCAAACTGAACAAAATGAACGAACTCTTCGGTCATCGCATAGCTCAGTCCTTGCAATTCCCTCCCATCACACAAACTTTGTATCAAAGTCTTTTGTCGTCGTAGCGTCATCTCACTGGAACGATCTTCCGGTCTCCATCCGACATGCAACTAGACTAACCTTTCAGAGACAAGTTTATAAGTATTTTATGGAGCCAAAATAAGACCTCCACATAAAATTAAACATGTTGTTTTACTTTTAAATATTTTATAAAATGTTACTTTTTGTCAGTAGTGTAGTTGTTTCTATTTATTGTATCGCATTTATTACATTGTGTAGTTTTATTAGTATGTATTTATTATATAGTATATGTATGTTTATTATACTTAAATAGGTATATTACGTAGGTCTATATTATTTCTTAGTATTAAGATAGTAAATAATGTACATTATTCAATCATTTTTATTTTTTTAAATATTTTGTGCACCTACTCCTTTCACTTAAAACTCTCTTATTGTCCTTTAGGTTAACAGGCAGAGAATGTCTGACGACATTATTTTAGCCCTTTGTACTGATGTGCAATAAAGTTTTTAAATAAATAAAAAAATAAACTAGGCATACGAATGACACGGCACCCGTGAATCTATGGATTGATATAAATGTGTTTTCTGCCCGGTTCTTACATCTAAGTCAAAGATCATTAAAATGTTATCATAATATTTCATAATGAGGTAGCTTTCCATAATTTAAATCGGCAACCGATTGACTAAAACTCGTCAATCGCTTACTACGACTACGTCGTATGATATGAAATCTCTCACATACGGGGTGACTCTATATGGTCTTACGTTAGGCTATGTTATTATATTTAACTATATTCGAAGTAATATACAAACAATATAAAAGAAAAAACAACTAAATCTAAATCTAAATAACAAATAAAATATAATAAAAATTTAAGCATCCTAATGTCTCAAACCTTACAATATAAAAATTTCCTACAGGCCATTGTCCAGTGACATGGTGCCCAAAACACTGGCAGCATTTCCTCGTTGAATTTCGATACTAATCTTTTCAGCGAGGAAGCTGCCAGCCCGTGGGTCACCAGAGACATCGACTAGTTTTTTGAAATTTCCTTAAATAAAGTTTTTGCCTCGAGGCCCCACGGTCCCATGGTTTCAACGGCAAAGGCCACAAATATATAATCATTGCAAATGTTTATATATTTGCGGCACTTGACGTTTTGAGCTTGTTCTGCCGCCGCACCAGCTCTGACAGTAGTTCCTTGAAGATGGGAAGTCGCTAGCGTGTCTACACATGTGACGTCCCACACTAGCGATTTTCCCAAACTCCAAGGAACTAAGGTCATACCGTCAGGTCTCTTGCCATCATCTTTAAATAAGCCCGTGGGTTCTAAGGTGGCTGGAATAGAGATGGAGGCAGATTAATTAATTTAACTATTTGTTTTATTCGATGTAAATTTGACCGCCTTCGTGGTCTAGTTGTAACAAACGTTGCCGTGAACTCGGGAGGTCGTGGGTTCGATTCCCACCGGGGGCAAGTTGTGCATTGTATAATTTGTCCCGGTCTGGGTGTTTATATGTATAATATGTATATATTTACAAAAAAAAAGTATAATATGTAGTTTATCAACTATCTAGTTTCCGTAACACAAGCCTCGTAGCTTACCACGGAAATTAGATGGCGCTGTGTGACCTGTCTGGAAATATTTATTATTATTTATTTATTAAATTAATATACAATAAATATAAATTAAAAGCTACCAAATTAATATAATAAAAAATAAACTGAACTATAAAAAAAAAGACATTTGGAGACGTCCTATCCGAGATAGACTTAAAAAGTAAAGTATCATCACGACCGATTCTCTTTCGAGGTGGTCAGAAACCACGCTTATAAATAAGTGGATTCACCTTTAGCCAACATTACTATAGGCCAATCATGACAAGTGGCAAGCTCGTCGATGTCTCCAGCGTACCAAACTCGAGAAATATCACACATAAATTAAATAATAATTAAATGTATTTATTTACATTAATAAATATATTTGTGTCCCGACCAGGAAACGAACCCGGTACCTCCGAGCCTAAATCCACGGACTTAACCGCTAGACCGCGGAGGCAGCTTTACTTAAATAAACATAATTACGCATTTATAGCACTCATAAATGCATATACGTTCACAGTATAAAAAACAATACACATACATGCCATATCGTACATGCCATGGTGATATTTATATAAAAAATAAAAGACCTACCTACTATTTCTAAATTCCATTCAATTAGAAAGGATATCAATAATAAATAGGTTATAATAATGATATAATATTACTTCAAAGATAAACATTATCTAAGTTCAGATAAACGGGGTCTTAACCAAATCAAAATGAACAAGTTAACAAGCCTGCTTTGACAGTGGTGAATTTCGCTCAGAATAATTACAAGGGATTTCGTCACCTTACAGGCTGGATGACATTTAAAAAAAAATAGTTTCAAATTGTTTCTATTTACTTACGGATTCCTGGCAAAATACTTTAGATTTTTTATAGGGTCTAAATTTCGCCTTCAAATGCACTTTTAAATATCGTGTTTGAATTTTCGCTCGGAAATGCTGCAGTTGCAAATGGCTGCCGGATGACGTCATATACCCCATGCTCGACTTGAAACAATGCAAAGCGTTCAACGCATTTTACCAAATTTCGCTGAAAATGTATGAAAACCATGGAGCAACGCCAAGTGAAACGATTTTCAGAGTGGAATAAATTGAAAGAGAAGGATTTAAGCGTCAAGTCAAACACAGGGTTAAGGATTTAGGCGTCAAGTCAAACACAGGGTTAACGATTTAAGCGTCAAGTCAAACACAGGGTTAAGGATTTAAGCGTCAAGTCAAACACAGGGTTAACGCTGTAAACGCTTTGAAAGCGTTTTTATTGACCGTAAACAAAATTCAGTAAAAAAAAAGAGCTTTGCTTTGATTTCAAGTGGAATCATCATTACAGCTCCTAGAACACAGCGTCCTAGACCTGCACTGCTGGAGATGGGCCTTCCAGAACATATATCTGGAGAATATGGTCTACATTCGCCACGCTGCTGGCCAGACGGCTTGGCGAGGATATGATGTCATTTTTTTGTGACAATTCATTAACGATTCCACAAGTTGGTATTAGTGGAACCGATACCGACGGCTTAACGTGCTCCGTGCTCTCTTTGAGGCACGGGAACGGTGGTGTTTTAAATTTATGACAAATGTACGTAAGGTAAGTGTATTTCTCATTGGTACATGCCGGGTGGGTTTGTACCGACCTCTGTAGGATTTAAGGAACGCGTTCTTACAACCGAGCCAACACCGCGCTCGAAGTGGAATACAGTCTTCGTAATAATCTGTCTTTATAATTTATTATATCGCTTTCGTATCTTCTCCATCCTTATTATCATTATTTTTCTAATGGTCTGTTGGAGAAGATTAATTATTGTAACCTTAGGTCTAATTTTGGTTTAATTTGTTTTATGTATATTTACTATGTGTGATTGTTTGTTTCCAAAATAAAATCAATTAATAAGTGACGCGCTGACTAATGTTTTTATCGTTCTAAAATCAAAAATAATGTATTTATTTTATTAAAATATAAATGTTTTGTTAGATAAAACAAAATTCAGTGTAAAAAAAAACTCATTTTTCTTACAATCGTCAACTACCTTATTATACTCGTATAATTAGGTATTTATTTGATTCTGCCTGTATAATAAAGTGTCACATGTCGTGTTCAGATATACATCATCATGTTCAACCGTAGGTGTCAAGGATATATCCAAATTTCATCATAATCGGTTCATAATTTAGGCGTGAAGGCGAATTAAACAGACAGACAGATACAGGATGGGCCAAGATTTCGTTAACATTTAAACCTAACACCCCGCGCGGGTAGCGGGAAGGGGACTTGCCACTAGCGCTAGGGTCACGTGTCTTAGTCATAACTTCATATAGCCTATATACTTCCCTGATTTACACGGAATATCTTTGCCAAATATCATCGGAATCGTTCAGTAATTTAGGCGTGAAGGCGAATTAAACAGACCGACAGATATATGGCGCTAGTAGATAGACTGACATCAGTCACTATGCCGGCTTGACTGGGCATGACGTCTATTCGAGCCTGATCCCGTCTGGATACACTTTACACGGGTTTATCGGCATGAACGGTGGATACTTCCCCGCCTAGGTAGACTGGCCAAATTACCACCATCAGTCTGCCTACCATCTACTAAACTCTATATTATTAGAGAACTTTTAATTACGATTTTTTTGGGTTATGTTAAATTTAAAGCGCTGTTAAAACTGTAACTAAATAAGACTTAACTGAGGCCCTATCAATATGAAGAGAAATATTTGCTGAGTAATTTTATTGTATGTATAATATATGTATGTATTAGTATTTAGTTTAGCGATATTATAATATTTATTCCATATATATTGTAAGTAAGAATATATTAATGAGCTGTAAATTTAAATAGTTATTTATTTCTCGTATTATCTTTATGATTGCACCTACATTTGATCAAATTTGTCCCCAAGCTTTGGCTGTCAGAGAATGTCTTCGGGCATTAAGTCCGCCTTTGTGCTTTGTGCAATAAAGTTTATATATAAATAAATTTCAATTTTATTGTATTAGGAAAACTTATGGTTACAAAATTTTAATTAGACATAAATATAAACACTTAAACCACTAAAAAGTTTCCACAGATAGAAACAACAGACTCGGCACTAAAGTATTTTCTTTAAGAAACAGTCTATACTATAGAAACACATTTTCAAAAATATTATTAAACAATAAACAGAACAATAAAGCAATTATTCACAGTCGTGTAGAAGACAAATTTTTAAGCATTCCATGGATTCACCGTGCGGGTGCCGGGTCCATCGTGTGTGGGTAAGAGATGAGAAGAATGGTGTCTCTGGCTTGCGACCGACAATTGGCTGGTTTAAGAAAAGGAGGCCTCCTTTTTTTTTCTATTGCGCGATAATACGCTCACCATCCACCATTCTACTTCTCTCCCTACCCAACCAAATACTGTATGATACAGCAAAATAATAATAATAGTAAGTCAAGGTAGCGACATATTAAAGTACTTTGAACTGAGTGCTCGCCTAGCCGCCTTTAGCTTGTACAAAATAGGTCAAAATCAAAATCACGCAAAAGCTCATCAAATCGACTGCAGGTCCTCCAGAGTTCCGACGTATCTGCGTGTGGTAGTAAGCCGAATGTCGTGTTGAGACGCAACGTTCTTCCTAGTATCAACAATTATCGGGAGAAAAGGCAGGTGAAAGCGGAACTTCAGAGTAAAGTTATACCATTAATAGGATCATAAAAGAAGGTTTAAAAATTGTCATTACTATAAGAAATTATGTTCCAAAAGTCGGTAGTTCACCCGTTTATGTTAGGTTTACGATAACATTTACGATTACTTATATCTACTTAATTGCACTTTTTAACTAGTTTTTAATAATTCTATCTTGTGTTTTATGCCCCTAAGCGACTATTCGATACGACTGTTCAAAAGTTCGTCAAAGAACTGATATAAAATCAGTTTTTTTTTAAATTATTACTTAGTACGACGTGTGACATCGCGCCTACCCGGTAAGCGGTACGCGAGGTCCAATAATGGGAGCCACTGACGATCGACATCATAAAATAAATATTGACTTGATAATTTTTTTTGTTAGTGTATTTTATTATACTGCGTGGAATTTATTAAATAGCAAATATTTTCATATTATAATCTAGAATAAAAAATAAAGAACTACGTATTTTTCATTTTATTTATTCGTTAATAAAATCTTAAGTTATGGTGCAGAGAAGTTTTCCTAAAAATATCGCAACTCATCATATTTATAGTATGTGTCACTCATACAGAGCTTAATCAAGTAGAGAGGTCGACTTTCGCCTTTAGTTATTCATGACGACGGATATCGAGATTTTCAGACGTGGTCGTATTCACCATGCTATTATTATTAGAGACGTCAATGAGCCTTGGAACATTTTTTTTACAAAATGCTTTCAGTTCCGATCCCCATGGGCCCATCGTTTCTACAGCAAAATATTATTATTTATTATTATTTCATTAGGATAACAGATCCGTGAAGGTCGCTTCTACGTATCTTAGACTATACGAATACAATCTTATTTGGGCAGCTATAAGAATAGATAATTAAAAAGTTCGAACAAATTTTATAGCGCTTCGATTTAATCGCCTGCAGATAACTGTTGGCAATATTAATGTACCCATCAAAAACTATCCACATAAAATAGGTACTTACACGAATAAAAACTAAAATAAAACGAAGAGGTAAACAAATTTTATTCGTAATAATGCAAAGAGGTATGCGGCCAGTGTTCTTTGGCAGGTAAGGGTGCGTTCATAAGTTTTTTTATTTCTATTTTTAAAGATCTGCTGCTACTGCTTCCGTGGTCTAGCGGTTAAGTCCGTGCATTTAGACCTGGAGGTACTGAGTTCGATTCCTGGTCGGGACACAATAATATTTATTAATTTAAATAAATTAATATTTAATTTATTTGTGATATTTCCCGAGTTTGGTACGCTAAAGACATCGACGAGCTTGCCACTTGTCATGATTGGCCGGCAGTAAAGTTGGCTAAATGTGAATCCGCTTCTTTATAAGCGTGGTTTCTGATCACCCCGAAAGGGATGATATTTTTTTCTATTTTTAAAGATAACTCACTCATACGTATAAATATAATTGTATGCTTATGATTTATTTAAATCTCCTAGAACATAAATAAGACCATTAATATATATATTTTCAATAAATATATATTTCCAGACAGGTCACACAGCGCCATCTAGTTTCCGTGGTAAGCTACGAGGCTTGTGTTACGGAAACTAGATGGTTCATAAACTACATATTATACTTCTTTTTTTTTTTTATATATACATATTATACATATAAACACCCAGACCGAAACAAATTATACAATGTACAATGTTTATTACCACGGCAACGTTTGTTACCACTAGACCACGGAGGCGGTCAATTCATTGCGTATGGTTTTCAAGTATGGAATCCACATACAAAAAAATACATAGAACTTTATATTTATTTATAACTAGCTGACCCGGCGAACTTCGTACCGCCTAACCGTCATTGAATGTTTGAAAACCTTAGTTAGCACGTAGAAATCGACAATGTCGAATGCTTATACGCAATGCTAATCGCCGATTGGATCTTCTCAATAAACTCTACATAGAAGGCCAATGTGATGGCTGGGCAGCTCCATTCTTCCAGGATTAGCGTATCGGTTATGTTGAGAAAGGTCAATTAACCGTTGAGCGGTAAATGGTTTGACTTGCTTTATTTGTGTATTCGACGACAGTCAAGCGCAAGCAGGAGTCTCAAGAGCAACAATTAAGTAACTATATATATAATAAGGTTTGGGATCCTAATACCCTTGGTCGGTATGCCCCACAAATCAGCGCTGATGCGCGCCACCTATCGGACAACAGTAGTTGTCAGAAACCTTCGTCGATGTTCACACAACATATTCCCAAAGTTCAATCCCGATCAGTCAAGTAGTTTTAAAACGCATAGGGAACATACATACACACAGACAATCATTTTGATATATATAGACTTATAATTTTATGAACTTTACACCAGTGGTTGATTTAGGCATATCAGTAATGCGGTGCTCGTGTATTAATTAAGAATAATAATAAAATACAGAAAAATAGGGCTGCAGTTGCGGTTTTCGATGTCGCGGGTGTATTTTCACTTCATATCAGCGGATGAATATAATGAGCGGCACGGTCTGGTGGTCTTCCCGAGGAGACAAGGCACACCAACGTTCACGAGCTATAGTCCAAAGCACACTAACTAAAAATAACAACTCCGGCGCATATAAGGGCTCTCTCATCCCCGGAATTGTCGACCGTACCGCCATCTAGCTAAACGATGGCGCATGGAATCAACAAACAATAGCTAGCATTGTAAATGGTACCCACAAACAAGACTAGTAGGCGTTAGCTGCTGCGGCGCAACCAGAAATGATAAAGATTTACATGAACTATATATATTTATTCATCATGAACTAGCCCTAACCCATTTTTATTTTGTGCTCTATTTATCGCGTGTAATAACATTATTATATACGTTTTTATTTGATTATTAATGACTTCTCTGATGCTTCAAGTAGGTACTCGTAATGGTTATTATTGGAGAGATCACGTAAACAATGCGAGTGATCGGTAACCTATTAACATATGATCTTGTGGGGTCGCCCGAGCCCTTTTTTTTTACTAGTAAAATGTAAAGATTATATTCTAAAATTATTTATTTACTAGGTAATTAATTAATATACAAACAGTATAAAATAATTACAATATAAATTAAAACTACTTAAAAGTAAAAATTAAAATAAATATAAACTAAACCTAATAAAAAATAAACTATAAGTAAAAAATGTCCTCTAGAGACGACCCTTCAGTGATAGTCCCCAGAAGACTGGCAACATTTCCCCTCTGTATAGCTAAGCTAATACGTTGGCAGAAATAATTGCCAGCCTTCCTGTCTCCAGACTTTTCCGTTAGCCGTTTGGACAACTCCTAACTAGGTAATTAAAAGGTAATTGTAAACTCAAGCTATTATTTATTCGGAGTAAAGTACAAAGATTAAAAAATAAAATAAATTAGGAACTAAATTATAAAAACTAAAAATTAATAAATAAAATTACGACTATTCGATGGGCGTAGTGTGCCGAGGACACTCGCTGCGTTCCCCCAATGAATAGCGAGGCTGACCCTTTAAACAAGATATTCTCTACTCAAAGGGTCACCCGTCGCCAAGTGGAGTTTCTCACTAAGCTCGCGAGAGAACACAAGAGTCTCCTCGGACCACGGGCCCATCGTTTCAACTGCAAATGGAATGAAATGGTGATTGATGATGATCTCCGCGTACTTGTTGCGCTTAAGGCGTGCGGCTGATTCTGCAGCGGCCCCAGGTTTCTTATGGCTGGATGTCACATGTGACTGACAGAGTGTGTCAACACATGTGGCATCCCAAACCAGTGCGCGGCCTCTAGTATATGGGATTAATGACATCCCGTCCGGACGCCTACCATCATTCCTAACTATCCCCGATGGTTCGAGTATGCAGGGGATGTTGAAAGGTAACATAAAAACGACAAACAAAAATAAGTACCTGAATTTAGACACGGAGGTCGATTTCTGGTCAGTACACGATAATGTATTTTGATGTTTGTCGAGTTTGGTACGCTATTGGGCCTATAGTAAAGTTGGCTAAATGTGAATCCACTGCGCTAAAACTTTTTCATAGTTTTTATATATATATACATATATCTTTTAGTTATAAGTTGTTTTCTCAATAAAACTCTTTGTCAAACATTAGTGGTCATGCACCCACAATCCCTGCTCACTTCCCCTAAAGGTTAGCTGTTAGATAATGTTTTTAGACATTAAGCTCGCCTATGTACTGTAAAATGTTTTATTTTCTGTGCAATAAAGAATTTATCTATCTATCTAATTTTGCTATCCCCACCCTTTTGGAAGCTGTTTTGGTGATGCTCTTTATGTAGTTTCGGTGGGTAAAGTAAAGTTTGCTATATGTGAACTAGCTTCTTAAAATAATGTGGTTTTTGACCACTCCGCGTCACAGTCGTTATGATTAGTCCCTCTCTAAACCGCTAAGCCCACGCCTAACTTGATTCACAGAATATAAAGAAGCGGTGTTTTCGGCTATATCTCGTTATTTCTACTTTATTGTATGAATATGTAATGAAATGGCCGGCGACGATTGCGACACACCACGCCAATTGCCAGCCCAATATGTACATAGGTGATTAAATGCGCGTTTCAAACGGATAGGATACTTCTTTGAGTTTTTTTAATATTATTCAAATCAAATCAGATATCCTACATACTATATAGCTACATACTATATTTAACATTTTACAGTTGGCACGTAGGTTTGCTCGCAGTAGTGAGCAAGTAAAGATAACGCCATTAAAAGCCTACTGCCAAACTTTCTATATTAGCAGTCTGTGGACCAACTTTACGCAGGCATCGATCAGCGCCCTACATGTAAAGTACAATAATAGCTTCAGGATATTGTTGGGGCTGCCAGGCTGCTGTAGTGCGTCGGCAATGTTTGCGCAGGCCCATACAGATGACTTCTTTGCTATAAGACGAAAAACCATTGCATCATTACAGAGTGAGGACAAGTGCTGGTCTGGCGGGAGTGAGGTGCATCCTGTCAGATTGGTGGGAGGCGGAGTGGTTACTGCACGGTCATATTCTTTTAATATTATCATATTTTATTTTCTTTTTTATACTAACATTAGTTGTAAGGATTTTGTAACTAACAAGTGAGCCTAGTTGCTTTGAATAAACGTATATTATTATTATTATTATTCTTAAACCAGTATGATGTTTAAATACAGGTCTACACCAGAATGAACTCCTACCATTTGCACAAACATGTCAGGTCCAAGTTTTTGTTGTGTAAATTACTTTACTGTGGATATTGTTAGTCAAAAGTGGTGTTATTTTGTTTAATAATACAACGTAAATAATTATAGAAAACGACATATTTGACCCTATTTATGGGGCAGAAGTGTTTGCGGTTTTCCTGCGCTGTGAACACCCATATACCCGACGTGTTTGGGCGATATTGACGCGAATTATTTATTATTTATAAACTTTATTGCACAAAGTACAAAGGCGGACCTAATGCCGCTAGACATTCTATACTGGTCAAACCTTTGGGACAACTAAAGCAGTTACGACGAGATAAGGCAGGTGCTATCAAAACTAATAGAAAAATATTAGACTTCAATATATACTAGTGAATAAAAACTTATTTACATACTAATACATACACAAATACATACAAATAAAACTACATACATACGTTCTATGAATATACATAAATATAATATACTCATGCATAGCACCAACACTCAAAATTTGATGATCCTCAACTAAGTTATGATTAAATAACCTATTTAGGATTAAGTACGAGTATACAATAATTTATAGAAACATAAAAAAAGTAGTACCTACGAATTTCTAAACACATATATGCGTATTTTCGATGACAGCTGTCATATATATTAGTATATACAATAGAAATATTTTTTGTGTCTCATCTGATTGAAAGATAATCTATATAGATTGAGATAGGAGAAGTAGGTAGACTTGTGGCGTATGCTTGTTTATGTGAATCTTGGATTTTTATTATTTAAATTTCTCGACGGATCCGACTAGTTTGGTCAATGATATTTCAACCATGGATACCACATCAGATACAATATTAAATGAATTAAAGATCAGTACTTCGGCGCTTATAAGCTAGAGCAGTGGAGAACTTTTTTTTTACTTACAAAATCGATTAATCATCATAAGTTTAATTTCCTCTGCAACCATGTAGTACTCTGTTGTATACAATTGTTTACTGTGATTAGTATTTTTGTGTAGCCCTAGAGCACGCTTTGAGTATCTATCTAGTATATAGAGTTATCTAGAGATATTTAAGTACCTACTTTGATCTCGGCCTTTATTTAATATTATTGTATTTTAGTACAGACAGGCTTATACATAGACATAGCTTATTATAGACAATTTATAAACGATTCCACAATTTGGTCTTAGTTGAACCGGGACATAAATACATATCTTCACGCCAGATCCCTTACGGAATAGGCAGAGACAATTGAGCTCCACTTGACACGATCACGACATACCTCTTTCGCTTCATCGACATTCATCAACCTCGTCATACATGCCCTTTTGTTACGAAGGCTTTTTAATTCTCCTTCAGCTAGTGTTTTATTTATTTAATCGTGATATGTGTGTCTTGGTCTGCCAGGGCCTCTTTTACCCACAACTTTCGCTTTATATACCTGGTTCGTCAATCTTTTTTCGCTCATCCTTTCAACATGCCCGAACCATCGACTGGGACTTCCAGCTTAACGTGCTCTCCGAGGCACGTCGTGGTTGTTGATGCTTTATATCTAGTTAATCTGGGAATTCTAACCATTTGAATGCGACATCTTTAAAATTTGCAGATCATTGAGTTTGGCCAATAGCTTGGGTTTAATTGCACGACAACATATCTGCCCGTTACTTGGATGGCCAGATTTACATATTAAATGTATTTTTACAATTATGAGATATCGGCGGTGGTGTGTCGCGGTCGCGGTATCACTTACATACATTTTGGTTAATGTTTCTTCATTATGGCTTTAAGCGGTGATTTATTTTACAAAAATTATCATTCTTGAATGAATACATAACAATTCTATTTTGTTCAATAGAATAAAACGCTTTCTTTTAGTCCAAAATCGCGGTTCGTACCCCGGCATGTAGCAATGAGAAATTTACTTTTCTTACGCACCTATCAAACTTTCTATAAAATAAAAACTATACCTAATACTACCTCCATGGTCGACACGGAGACACGGATGTACCGCGTTCGATTCCTAATTACAATAATGTATTAAATCTATTTGTGATATTTTTTAAGTACGCTAGGGACATCAACGAGCTTGCCACTTGTTAAGTTGGTTAAATGTGAATCGACTTTTTTAAAAAGCGTGGTTTTGACCACCCAGCAAGGAATATGGTCTTGATGATACTTTAATTTACCTACTGCACGTCGCGTTCCATCAAAAGATATTCCCAACATACAAGTATAATGGCAACATTTCCTCTCTATATAGCGAATCCAAATTAGACATTCGCAGAAATAATTGCCAGATTTCCTTTTTCCAGACTTTTCGGTTAGTCGATTGGACAATTCCTACTTGATCAGACGCTTGGCTGTAGGTCTCTATTAACCATTTTAAATAATTGCACCAGCCCTTTTCCAAGCATCAAAATATGAACAGGATATTTTACGTAATATTAGGGGCCCCTATTACCGTTCCGTGGGAATCAAAATATTTCAAAAGACCACAACATGAAGTCGAATAAATCTCACAGAAGAAATGATCAGGAACGGGTTCAAGACTCAGCTTTACGCAGTGGAAGTTGGTGCGAGAGGAGTTCCAGCAAAATCTTTGCATCACTTACTGAAAGAATTGGGCCTAAGCAGGTCTGCAAGAGATACATTTATGGAACGACCTTCCAAGACGGCATTAACGGAATCATACAGTATTTGGTTGGGTAATAAAAAAAAAGGGAGGCCTCCTTTTCTTAAACCAGCCTATTGTCGGTCGCAAGCCCGAGATACCATTCTTCTCATCTCTTACTTACACACGATGGACCCGGCACCCGCACGGTGAATCCATGGAATGCTTAGAAATTTGTCTTCTAGGTTACAAATACGATAAAACTATGTATGTCTCTAAATAATCTGTTATGCCGGAAACACATGAGCCGTTTTTGTCGTCGCATTAAATGTGGCCGCCAATTTGAAATGTTTATTACTAGCTTAAATAAAACAGTAGGCAGTCCTGTGCTATACCTACTTTTAACACGAACCTAGCCAGTTTTTTAATGTCTTTTTAGCTATTTTATGACTTTAAACACACTAAACTATCCTATAGTAATTTAATTTTACTAGTTGACCCAATAGTAATGTCGTAAAACTTAAAAGATTTGACCTTTGTACGTCCAAAAGTTTTGCATGGAACGAAAATAACATGACGAAATTCCATAAACATCTTAGAAACTTCAATAACATTTTAAATAGTGGATAAATTATTCATTACTTGCAATTGACTGTGATGTAAGGATCGGGCAATAATACATATCCATCCATCATCATCATCATAACAGCCCGTAGAACATTGTATAAGAGTCCTAGACCACCACTGTTGGAGATCGACCTTCCAGATTTTTTTAGAAAATTTGGCCTACACTCGTCATGCTAGCCAGATGGGTTGGCGAGAGTTTGATGTCAAATTTTAATGACAATTTCCACAAGTGGTATTAGTGGAACTGGAACCGACTACTTAACGTGCTGTCCGAGGTACGGATCAATCCATATTGATTTCTTAAATAATTAAATACGCTGACAAAAGTAATGATGGTTGCCAAACTAAATTTGTTCAGGATTTTTATTTTATATTAACTATATTTAATTCGAAGTAATATACAAACAATATAAAATAATTACAATATTAAATAAACTTTGTTTTTTTTTTTTTTTTTATATTTTAGTAACATATTTATTCGAAGTAGGTGATTCGATACAAAAATATTAAAATAAAATTGACTAAAAACTAATTATAAAGAAAACTAAAACTAAAAATACCTATGAAATTAAAGCTATTCTACAAAATAAACTAAGGGCTTACCACTAGGGAGGGTACCTAAAACGCTCGCCGCATTTCCTCGTTGAATTATTATGGACATATTCTGTTTTAGGTAGTTATGGCATTTGGGATCGCCACACTCTTGGAAAATTCGTTTACCCAGCTCTTTTATGAATTTGTGGGTATCAAGAGAATATACCCCCATTGTTTCAACCCCAAATGCCACAAAGTTATAATTTTGTTTAATGCTATTGTATTTGATGTGTAAATAAATAAACTATATTAAAACAAAATCTAAATTTAACCTAAAAAATAATAATAATTAAAATACATAGAAAATAAAAATACATATTTACAAAAAAAATAGCTCCTCCAAATCGCTGTCTTATGGCATGGTGCCCAATACACTAGCAGCATTTCCCCTTTGAATTAGGATACTTAATTTTTGGGAGAAAAAACTACCTGCCCTATTAATATATACTATATTTAATAAAAAAATCTTGTATTATTAATATGTGGTCTAGCTGTTAAGTCCGTGGATTTAGACTCGGAGGTACCAGGTTCGATTCCTGGTCGGGACACAATAATATTTATTAATAAATACATTTAATTAATATTTAATTTATTTGTGATTAGAAGGTATTTCTCGAGTTTGGTACGCTGGAGACATCGACGAGCTTGCCACTTGTCATGATTGGCCTATAGTAAAGTTGGCTAAATGTGAATCCGCTTATTTATAAGCGTGTTTTCTGACCACCCCGAAAGGGAAACTGTCGTGATGATACTTTACTCTACTTTTCTAATAGTATAATTAAAGTGGTCAAGTATCATCACTTCGTGAATATATATGAACTATAACAAAAACAAAAAACATACTTACAAAACCTAATTTAAATATAAATCGTATCCGCGCGGTATGATGGCAAGAACGCTGGCCGCATTTCCTCGCTGAATCGCTATGCTCATTCTCTGGGCGAGGAAAGAACCAGCCCTCTTGTCCCCAGAGATTAAATTTATATGTGAAAGCCTCAAATAGTTCTTAATGAATTTACTGTATAATAATTATTAAAATATTGTCAACAATGGGGTGTATCAGGCAAAGCTTTTTGTATATGTCGCTAGCGGCAATGGTACCTTATTTTACCCCTATATCGCATAATTTTTTAAATGTTTTTGTAGTTTTAATTTTTATAACAGAATAATGTATTTTAAATTAACGTTACCTACCTTAAAAGACGAATTAAGAAAGCGCACACCGTCTTTAAAAAGAAAAAAGATTTTATTAATAGAACGGCAATTTTGAGATCACCATTATCTTTGATTTCGCTTAGAAATCTCGATTTGTACACTTAAAAGCTGCTCACATCGGCATAATCTCTAGAAAATAATAAATTTCGTAATAGTGCATTGCCTTTACCATTGCTAAAAATAAAATTATTTTTTCAAAATTTATGACAAAGACCTTCAGTCACTGTCACTGATGACGCCGCTCCAAAGAGAGGCGAAATATTTGGCAATAAAATTTTTAAGCTTCAATTTATATATTTTACCAAGTAAGAAACACATCTAACACACTTTATTTGTTGCAGATAAATTTCGTAATAAAAATACAAGTATTCTATGCAACTGACAGTTATATTAGGTACCATCTATCATGCGCCATCTATCGTGATTAAAAGTTAGTGATACACCCCATTGGTTTTCCAATTTGAATAAATAAATAAATAAAATAATAAAAAGCTTGGTGTTCGATTGTAAGTCAATGATTACTGGTGATAATTGGTAATAATTCGGTCGCTACCGTGAGAACTGATTAGTTCAGTTACCTTCTGAATATTCATGTTTTTCCAACTAAATATATGCTACTTTCTTTTAAAATATATCACTAATGATACCCGTATGTGGATAGCGACAAAATTAAATGTAACAGCAACTATCCACAACATGGAAATTCTGACCGCAGCCACACGCGTTCTTCTTATTCTTCTAAGATGTTTCCTTAACAGCACCTCCACTCAACAATTCCTTCCAGCTGTCAAACAACAAGGATCAAGGAATCCTCGAAGTCGGTTCTTAATTGTAAACGCTCCAAACTTTGAAAGATAAATATTTCCGGTGAGAAAAGTTTTTTTTTGATAACAGTGAAGAGGGATTTGCAGAAAAAGGACTCCGTTTAAATGTTTTTTGTTTGTTCTCTTCTCCCGATGGATGATGAATTTGATGATAGGGAAGGCAAAGGGTCTAGCCCATACAGCCAAGTCTGACGAATATATCTTTCTTTTTTATGAGTTAATGATGTCATCATCAAATTCCAGATGCTGCAGAATTTGATGCTTTTCTTGGAGTCACTCGCGGCATTATAGCCCAAACACGTCGTGTAAAATATGGGAATCCACAGCGCGAGTTTGCCACAAAAAATAAACTGCAACTTGTGCCCCATATTTAAAGTCTAATTCATCGTTTTCCATAACTATTCACATTGTAAAACATTATTAAACAAAACAACACCACTTTTGACCAACAATATTCACAGTAAATTAATTTACTAAACAAAAACTTGCACTTGACATGTCGGAAAAATAAACCTTATTATTTTTACTTAAGTAACTTATTGGTACTTAATTATAAGTACCAAAAATACGTTCGAGAAACTGGCTGTATGTTAGCCCTTTGTAGTTCTGTACATTTTTAAATAAATAAATAATTATGGAAAAAGTTTTTATTTACTAATTCGCACAAATCATAACGGTAAGGTAAGAGAAACATTGTAATTAATAATTATCCAGATAAATTAATAATCTGAATATAGACGTTAATCTTGCTATATCTTCACCTCTCATCAGTACCACCTTAATTGGGTTATTCAATAGTCATAAAACATATTATTTATACCTCTTCGGCTTCTCAAACGGAATCGAACCTTACACCACGACCTCATATGTCACACGACAAGAGACGTATATATCTGTACTTGTCTAAACGCAATAACTTTTAGCCCAAAATTTTTGGATCAACAACTTGTTTTTTAGGCTTCAGCTGCCCTATTTCACCTCAAAAAGTTATTCTCATTTCTACTGCAGTCGTCCATCCACCTCTGTTAATAACGATAAGATCGCAAAAGTTGAGGAAATAGTGCTCGAAAATCGTCGTGTTGGCATCAGACAGATGGCAGATGTATCACCTCAACACACTTTGGTTAATGTATTTGGTATGAAGCGTGTCATAACTCCGCCGTCTGGCCAGCGTGGCGAGTGTAGGCCAAATTCTCCAGATATATGTATGTTCTGGAAGGCCCATCTCCAACCGAACCACTCGCACAGGCCAAAATATGCATCCACATACCGTAGCCACTATCCCTACGCGTACATACAAATTTGGAGACTCTTACATCTGTCGCACGCTGAAGATGTGGAATGCTCTCCCAGCCAGTGTATTTCCCCACTCCTATAACCTGGAGTCCTTCAAACGAAGTGTGAAAAAGCATCTTTATAGGCCGGCATAGTGGTAGGGACTGATGTCGGTCGTCCGAGGCTGGCGTCAGTTGCTCCCATTCTTGGACCTCGCGTACCGCTTACCATCAGGTGGGCGCGGTGTCACATGTCGTGCTCCGTATTAAAAAAAAAAAAAACAGTTGAGGTCTAGGACGCTGTGTTCTAGGGCTGTAATGATGAAAAAATGTGTCATAACTATTTTAGCTGTTAGTTGTCTATGGCAATGCGACTCTACCTACGTTGATTGATTTCCACACCTCTTAAGATTTTACTATTGAATTATTCAGTAGGTAAATAATTTGTTACATGAGATCGAGAGTTGATTACATACTGTCTACTGTTTAAAATGTTATCTGTAAAACTTTGTTCGCGGCGCAACCAATCTTTTTATTTTTAATTTTATAAACTTTATAGCACTAACGGGACAAATAAATGTAACATGACTTATTTACAGGACATTTTTACTTAAGTAATAATTTAGTACCAAAAATACGATCGAGGAACTGGCTGTTATTCTAATATTAGGTCCTTACACATGAAATTGACGTTTTATTTAAGTTATAAAAAGTAAAACGAAAAAATATATATATTTAATCAATCGAATTATGTAACATTAATATCTATATACTTTTGCCATTTATAGTTAGTTCATTGATTCCATAGCTAAAAAATTGTGGGAGCAAGAATCAATACAATTATTGGACTGCCATTTGACATTTGTCATGGACTTAGAACATCACCTGTCCCTGTGCCTCGAAGAGCACGTTAAGCCATTCCCGGTTCTACTAATACCAACTTGTGGAATCGTCATTAAAATTGACATTGGATTCTTGATAACCCGTCTAGCCAGCGTCGCGAGTGTAGGCCAAATTCTCCAGAAATATTTCCTGGAAGAGATGGGACTCCAACAGTGGGGGTCTAGTACTCTTGTTTTTTAAGGGGCTGTGATAATGATGATATGCCGGGTTTCGAACCGTGACCTTAAGATTAAAGTACTAAATATGTCACCGCCAGGAATGGACATCAATTAATTTTGCGTACTTTCTACTTTCTTAAAACAGTTAGATTATTCGGTGTTTTGTCGTCTACAGATAAAATAACAAATTTGTTATTTAATAAGTGAAATTTAGAATAAATTACATTAAAACCAGCTATTATTAGTGCCGACACAGAGTTCTAGGCCGCCACTGTTGGTGATGGGCCTTCCAGAAATATCAGGAGACTTGGCCTACCTCACCATGCTAGCCAAACGGGTTGGCGAGAATCTGATGTCAACTTTAATAACAGTTTATTACAGATATTAAATACAGACCGGTTCTGTATCTGAATAATGAGCCGTTGGAAATCGTGAAGTCCTTCAGATACCTTGGTCATATAGTATCTGAAGACCTTAAAGACAATTCTGGATGTTGAGAGAGAGGCGTTCGGTTGCTGTCCGTGCTAACATGATCGCGAGGAGTTTTCAAGTGTTCCCGTGCTGTTAAAATATCCCTATTTAACACTTACTGTAGGTCTCTGTACACACCGCAGTTGTGGTGCAACTACACTTAAGAGTCGTACAGAAGACTGATGGTAAAATACAATGATGCCTTCAAAATTCTTTTTCGGCTCCCCAGGTGGTGTAGTGCATCCAGCATGTTTGCCGAGGCACGTCTGCCGGTATTAGACGCGGTAATCCGACATCGTATGGCCTCATTTAGAAAATGCATAATGGACACTAAAAATATAATTTTAAAGAATATCCATGAGCATTGCTTCATGCTCCAAAAATTATCGACAAATAAATTAGTATGTTCATTTGAGATTAATTACTAACATAGTTTTCTTTAAGTTATTATTGTTATGTATGTTATATATTAAACGATATGGTTTTTGTACCGAAATAAAGAATTATTATTATATTATTATTATTAACCATTACACATTTTTTTTTCGTTTAGACAACTTACTATACATCGACGAGCTTGCCACTTGTCATGATTGGCCTATAGTATAGTTGGCTAAATGTGAATCCGCTTATTTATAAGCGTGGTTTCTGACCACCCCGAAAGGGAAACGGTCGTGATGATACTTTACTTTTTTTAGACAACTTTACTACAGGCCCATTATGACAAGTGGCGAGCTCGCGATGTCTCTTGCATACCAAACTCGAGAAATATCACAAATAAATTATTGTGTATAAAGAATTGAACCCAATACCTCCGAGTCTAAATCCACAAATCAAGAACATTTATTTAATAGGTGGTAGGCAAACTGCTGGTGGTAATTTTCGCAGTCTGCCGGAGCGGGAAAGTATCCACCGTTCGTGCTGATAAACCCAGTAAAGTGTATCCATACATTTCGGGATCAGATTTGAATTGCTGTTATCCCCAGTGAAGCCGGCATAGTTTTAGGGACTAATTTCAGTCATGATTGTCTGATTGCAGTTGCTAACATTCATAGACCTCGCGCGCCACTTACCATCAGGTGGGCGCAAGATCACATCTCGTGTTAATATAAACAAAAAATAAAAGTGGGATTTCAGACCAGCGTATGTAATGAAACTACAGTATGACAGCTTGGAACGGGCTCCATACAGACATGGGGGGGGGGGTGCTGTAATGATGATGGCTGAATTATGTAAACAATTCATTTTATAATAAAATTGTTTGTTATAGGATTTTAATATAAAAACAAATATTTTATTCATTATTATCAATCAATAACCGCAACATCTGGTTTGAATCGCAAAAGAAATGTATAAATTGGCAATTAATGATCAAGACTACCCCTTAATGGGCAATATTGTCGTGATGGTACTTTACAAGATGGATCGACGTCAGACCGAAATGAACGATGGACGATTATATTTTATACTAAGCTTTACCAGTTTTGGGAATGTATAATTAAATTAGTCTAAGGTAACTGCACTAGTTGTGAATATCGTTATTTCATAAATAACGGGGATAATAAGTGACCTTCAGCAAGGCACCTGGCCAAGGAATTCAATTCAATTCAATTTATTTATTCTGTAAGTAGGCATAGTACAATAAATATAATGTATTCTGCGCTTTTACATGTCAACAAATTAATAAAACGAAAATCTTATTTTCTGGGAAATAACTTGTATTTGGAGCAGCACATTACAACCCAAATATACATAATTATTATTCTTAAAATTATAGCTGCTGTAAATAGGCATTATCATATTACAAACTAAGACATACAAAATTATAAAATAAATACCCCAAGGATCATAGCTGCGAAAACAATTATGAGGATGTTACTAAGATTATAGCTGCTGTAAAGTGGCATTGTCATGCTATAAGCTAAAACATTATTAAAATGTCACATTTTGTTCAAATGTCGACTTGTCAAAGCGGCTGAGTGAAAGGCTGGCAATGGGGTGTATCACTAACTTATTATCACGATAGATGGCGCATGATAGATGGTACCTAATAGAACTGTCAGTTGCATAGAAAACTTGGATTCACTAAGAAAAAACTGTCGTTTACCCTTACACTAGCGTAACCAGGTCGATGGTAGGATATTTGAAGTGCCATACATACCTATACTAGGTATAGCTTATATATGGGAATAGTGTTATTACCGAAATTCGATTTTTGAGCCCGCTTCTAACTACGCGCGAAAATTTATAAATATTGTTTATTGTGTTACTAGTTTACCATACGATACATAGGTAGGTACTAAAAGTTACATATTACATTTATTATATATATATATATATATATATATATATATATATATTATTTATATTATATATATTAATAAGGTTGTACAGTTCGCTTGATGACAATATAGGCCGAAATGTTGAATGACTCGAACGAATTGATTAAAGTACTGAATTAATAAAAGAACATTAAATTAAGTACCTCCTAACGTCTACTAGGTGGCGCCACTTTCGATGTGAACCGAAATTTGTCAATTGATTATAAGTTTTAACCCCCTGTTAAGTATCCTA
The DNA here is from genome assembly GCA_910589645.1 of Tinea semifulvella. NCBI lineage: Eukaryota > Metazoa > Arthropoda > Insecta > Lepidoptera > Tineidae > Tinea > Tinea semifulvella. The sequence continues at coordinate 10,396,023 of OU342610.1, forward strand.
CCATCCACCTGTCGACGCTAGTGTTAAAAGTGAACGCCACTTTTTTCGCGAGAATTGTCATTTAGTTAGGTTACCCCACCGACAAGAGCGAAGGACTTTTTAACTGTGAAAGTATTCAATGTCCAAGAATGGTGTTGTCACCTCGTTCCGGGCGCAGATTGAATATATTCAATTAAGTATTTGGATGAGATTTGTCTTACTTACAAGTTGGGTTCTTTACCATATTTAATACAGTTATGTTGTATTAATGTTTATGTCGAGTTAATTAAAAAACATGTCCGACTCAACGGTTTCTAAACGCTGCTCATTTGGTTTTAAAGATTTTAACAAGCTGTTCGACTTGTTTTAAAGCCTTCTTAATTATTTCTATTCTCAGTTAAATTAAATTACTCGTAATATACAACTACTTAAAAATAATTATTCATTTCAATTAAATTGCACAAAGTAGGACAAAGGCGGACTTAATGTCTGAAGTTATTCTCAGACAGCCAAACCTTGGGGACAAATTTGAACAATTATAGGTGCAATATAATTAATTTAAACTTACATGATATATATAAATAAATAAATAAATATTTCCAGAAAGGTCACACAGCGCCATCTAATTTCCGTAGTAAGCTACGAGGCTTGTGTTACGGAAACTAGATGGTTGATAAACTACATATTATACTTTTTTTTTTTTTTTAATATATACATATTATACATATAAACACCCAGACCGAGACAAATTATACAATGTACAACTTGCCCCCGGTGGGAATCGAACCCACGACCTCCCGAGTTCACGGCAACGTTTGTTACCACTAGACCACGGAGGCGGTTAATATATTTATATATATATATATCATGTATCAAGTAAGCAGAGAATCCTATCATATACGTATATATATATGGCATTCTCTCTTACCATCAACCTTCGGGACATTGTATCGATTATCTCTCTACTGCTGGATGTAGGCCTCCCCCAAGGCTCGCCATTTCACACGATCTTTTGCCTTCCTCATCCAGTCCCCACCAGCGACCTTTGTCAAGTCATCCGTCCATCTGGCGGGGTTTCTTCCCACTTTTCCTATACGTGGTCTTCTCTTCAGAACTGGTCTACTCCATCGGTCATCAGTTCTGCGACAGACGTGTCCGGTTTATTAGTGTAGGTAGTACTTATTTGGTAGCGACGAAGGCTGTTCTTTGCTGTTATTCATTCGCTATCGTGATTAGTAAAATAATTAATTTGTAATCTGACGAAACCGAGTGTACCAAATAAATGAAATAAAATAAATGAAATGAAGAAACTGATCCCCAGCTTAATTCAGAGAATTCTAGTCTGGGTAGCAGAGTTCCACCAAATAAACGTTTTTGTAATAAAAGTAATACCAAATAATAATAAAATGACTATTTCACATGACTAGGCCAGTAGCTAGAGCGAGGTCAGTAAGTGGCACCCTGTAATCCGAGCCGCCAGATGTCGCGCACTCTGCACTTCCGAGTAACGAGAACACAAAAAAAGTTCCTATTGCCACAAAAACTATATTTTACCATACCGATTGGGTTCCGTAGTTATAAAAACATCTTTATTTATTAGATCTGTGTTAATAAATTTATTGCGTTAAATAATGTTGTATGAAGCAAAATTACATTAATCCTGTATTTTTAAATTAACAAAATAGTCCTTTCTTTTTTTTATTGCCAGTATTATCGTACCAGTAGTTATATTTATGTGTAGTTTTCATATATTCACAACCCCTAGAACGCAGAGTCCTTGACCTCCACTGTTGGAGATGGGCCTTTCAGAATTTTCTGGATAGTATGGCCCACACTCACCACGCTGGCCAAGCGGGTTGTCGAGGGTCTGATGTCAATTTGTAGCCAGCGCTCTGCGCGTGCATTATGACAACGTGTTCAGCATGCTGTTGCGGCAGAATGCAGCAGTTTTTATTTAAAAAAATCATATGTTTGCTCTGGTTTATGATATTGCTACGAGATTTGAAATTGCTATAAACTGAACGCAGCTGTATTGTCGTCCGTCAATACACTAGCGCAATGTTGGACTTGTGGCTAACTGGTAAGCGCTTTTTTTTTCACTTTATTCCATTCACTTTAAGCAAAATTCAGTAAAAAAGCGCGCTTAGCTTTGCTTTCAAGTCGAACACGGCATATAGATTATACGTATATACATACATACATATCTTCACGCCAAATCCCTTGCGGGGTAGGCCTACACCTCTTTTACCCACAACTTTCGCATTGTATATCTGGTTCGTCAATCTCTCTTCATTCATCCTTTCAACATGCCCGAACCATCGAAGCATGCCTTTCCTTATTTTAGTCCCTATGCTTTCTTTCATACATACCCTTTTGCGTATTTCGTCATTACGTATGCGGTCCGTCAAAGTGACGCCGCATATAGATATATAGATTATACATGTGTGTATTTACACTGTATTTGGTAAATTTGTATGAAACAAAATATTCATTGAACGTGTAGCCTTCGCCTAAGGATCTCTAAAATCTAATGGTAAGAGACTCGAATGAAAAAATGAGTACATTAAGTAGCAATGCATGTGCACAAATGTCACACTCATGTGCATAACATTTGGCTGCACGTTTGGAAGCGTGGCCAGGCATCTGTTTAAAAGTACGAGTAAGTTATATTTTTTTGTTTGAATAACTTTTAATACCAGTAAGGCCTAATGGTTCAATCAGGGCAAATAATGAGACAGTGGGGTTTTCCGTGCCCGGATGACCCTGGCCTTGGATGACAAAAGTGCTTGCATTACCAGCGGGTGGTTACTAAGCGCAAGACGAAGCGATATTATGATGCTATGTTCGACTTGACAGCAAATAAAGCAAAACTTGCTTCTTTTACCGAATTTTGTACGAAAACCATAGACAACCGCCAAGTCGGACGACTTCCAAAACGAAATTAAGTAAAAAAGCGCTTAAAGCGACTAGTCGAACATAGGGTGAAAATGCTAATGCCCGATAGAACATACGTCTATTTAGGGCGAGGACAAATTCCTCAACATGTGGCATCCCTGACAAGACATCTTCCCTCACTCCGTGGTTTAAGACAGACCTGATGGTTCAAGGACGAACGCGATTTTAGCAGACCATAAACTTCTCTTTTTAAAATCATTTACAAAATGTTACCTACTTTCATTATATTCTAAATTCCATGAAATAATTAATTATTCTTAATGCAAATAATAAGTCAAAAGTTTCAGACACACGTGTTTACTTTTTCAAATATTTCCATAAAATTATCTTTTTCACAAACCGCAGCTGCTGTTTTGTCTTTCATTCACATGTTTTATCAATATTTTATTACAATAAATATGAACAACTGTATCATAACCAAAGCAATAGAATATTTAAACATGTCTAAAGCAATTAAAAATTGATCTTAGTTGGAAATATTAAGAATGAGAATTGAATAAATGGAAACAAGGAAGCAATAAAGTCTGTCAAAATTATTTAAAAGCCATCCACAGCAATTACTTTTCTGTTGGGCACCAGAGCTCATAGGAAGACGACACCCTAATCATGTACATTCTACTTTTCACCTTCGCTATAATAACAGTGAATTCTGCATTCAGTGAATCTATCAACCTACCAACCGATCCCGTAGGATTATGTGTGGATCCTTTGAAAGACTACGTCAAATGTGGTCCAGCCTGCCCATCGACCTGCGACAACTATAACAACACCTGTTTCCAATGTTCCACGGAGAAATGCGTACCAGGCTGCTACTGCAAGTCAGAGTACCTTCAGAACGCCGCCGGAGACTGCGTCAAACCAAACGACTGTCCAGTGAAGAAATGTAGCGGACCCAACGAATTACTCGACTGGTGCCCACCTACTTGTCCTAGCCACGAAAACTGCTCCATACTTTACGAAAAAAAAAATTGTGTCGAATCCAAGCCTAAGTGCTGCAACCCTCAGTGCCGCTGCATACCTGGATTTTACAGAAACGAGAAAAATATTTGCGTAAGCGCCAGGGAATGTGGTGGGAACCCATGCCCAGCAGATAACATGGTGTACACAGACTGTATCAACCCTTGCCCTATTGGTTCTGCCTGCATCGTGCCATGTATCCCTGGATGCGTATGTGCCGAAGGATACGTTTTAATAGACAAAGTTTGCGTTAAGAAAGAAATCGACGAATGCGGCGAAGGTGGATACTTCACTAACTGCGTTAACCCATGCAACCCAAAATGTAACGATTGCTTCGAACCCTGCGTTCCCGGATGCCGTTGTAAAGAAGGTTACGTATACGAGAACGGAACATGTGTCAAAAGGACTTGCGCACCAAATGGGGTGGAAATTTGTCTTCCTTGTCCCAAAGGCGCTATTTGTCCTGCTGTCTGCAGACCTGGCTGCAAATGTAATAAAGGATACGTGTATGACAATGGAGGTTGCAGACCAATCGACCGTTGTGGACCGTATGGCCGCTTCTCGTCCTGTATCAACCCTTGTCCCATCGGTTTAGCATGCTTTGCTCCATGCATATCTGGTTGTATCTGCAACAAAGGTTACGAATCTGTAAATGGATACTGTACGGCTGTGACTTTATCAGCCCAGGCAACTGTTAACTAAAATAAATATTGATGTACATCAGAAAATTTTGTTTTTCTTTCAACTATTATCCTTGCTTTTATACTTGTATGTTCTGAATGAGTATACTCATAGATCATCATTGTCAACAAATTAAATTTAATCTAAAAAAAATATTGTCTAATAAAAACAAATATTAATACTACGGATGGCAAGAACGCTGGCTGAATTGCAATACTGATCCTTTGGGCGAAGAAAGAGCCAACCCTCTTGTCACCGGAGGAAACTAATTAATATACTTGTATGTTACAAATGTAGATGACATGCAACAATTCATAATTTATCTAAACTTCCAGATAGTTTAGCAGTCTTTCTGAATCAAAATATAATTATATATAATAAGAAATTATTATACAAGAAAATATTAAAAATTACTAAATTATTTTTAATAGCTACTGATGAATGTGAACATAGACGAGAGAAGTATAAAAGCTTTATTCATTATATTTAATGAATAAAGCTTTTAAATAAATAAGAATTACAGACAGCTTTTAAAATTTATTCGTTTTTCACAATTGCCAGCTGTGTCTTGTTTCCACATAATTTGTTTTTTCACCCAATTTCAAATTCAATATTTTATTAAATCAAATATTAACAGCTGAATTTTAGGAAACACAATAGACTTTATGCTAACAAATAAAATATTATATTACTTCAATACAATAGGTATTCATATTCAGTACCGAAAAACAAGGAAACATTACTGCCGAAATCATTTTATAGCCGCTGCTCGATAACAAATCGTCTGTTGTGTACTGCAGCTCATAGGGAGAAGTCATCTGATCAGTATGTATATTGTACTTTTTACTTTTGCTGTTTTAACAGTAAATACTGTATACAGTGAATCTATTATATTGCCAATCGATCCTGTTAAAGCATGCCTAGACCCACTGAAAGACTACGTCAAATGTGGTCCAGTTTGCCCATCCACCTGTGAAAACTATAACAACACTTGTCTTGAATGTATTGAAAGATGTGTGCCAGGCTGCTTCTGCAAATCAGAGTACCTCCAAAACGCAGCTGGAGATTGCGTCAAGCCAGACGACTGTCCAGTAAGGAAGTGCACCGGACCCAACGAAAATTTTGACTGGTGCCCAGCCACATGTCCTATTCACGAAAACTGCTCCATTGTTTGGGAGAAAATCGTTTGCAATGAACGTAAACCAAGATGCTGCAACCCTCAGTGCCGTTGCAATCCTGGATTCTACAGAAACGAGAAACATATTTGCGTCAGCGCCAAGGAATGTGGTCCTAACCCGTGCCCAATCGAGCACATGGTATACACAAACTGTATCAACCCTTGCCCTATTGGTTCTGCCTGCATCGTACCATGTATCCCTGGATGCGTATGTGCCGAAGGATACGTTTTAATAGACAAAGTTTGCGTGAAAAAAGAAATCGACGAATGCGGTGAAGGTGGATACTGGACTAATTGCATTAACCCATGCAATCCAAAATGTAGCGATTGCTTCGAACCCTGCGTATCTGGATGCCGTTGTAAAGAAGGCTACGTCAACGAGAACGGAAAATGTGTTAAAAAGACTTGCGAACCAAATGGTGTATACACAGATTGTGTGAATCCATGCACTGATAAAATTAAGTGTGGTCCTTGCGTTCCTGGTTGTAAATGCGATAAAGGATATGTAAATGATAATGGTCGTTGCAGACCAATCGATCGTTGTGGACCCAATGGCCGCTTCACATCTTGCACCAACCCTTGCCCAATTGGAACTGAATGTTTTGCTCCATGCATTCCTGGTTGCATCTGCGACAAAGGATCTGTAGAAAAAGAAGGATATTGCTATCAAAATGAGCTCTCAGCAGTCAAGGTTTGATTTGTCTGATTAAAACTGGTAAAAAAATAATATTAAACTTTTGGCAAATGTTTTATTGTTTCATTTTAGTTCTTGTAGACTACCACCCAACACAGCGTCTGTACTGTATATGCTTAATTTTAAAAATAATTTTATAGTCTGATAGCATTCTTAGTCTTCTTCGTAAAAATATTATTAACTTCCCATTGAACTTTATTACAGATTTTTTATACCTCAGATCACTTCTTTTGTCACACATTGTGGATTCAGCACCCGCACGGTAAATCCATAGACTATATAGTCTAAAGTAAAAGTAAAGTATCATCACGATCGTTTCCCTTTCGGGGTAGTCAGAAACGACGCTTATAAATAATTAGCCAACTTTAGGCCAATCATGACAAGTGGCAAGTTTGTCGATGTCTCCAGCGTACGTAACTCGAGAAATATCACAAATAAATTAAATATTAAATACATGTTTACATTAATAAATATCTTTGTGTCCCGAACCCGGTACCTCCGAGTCTAAATCCACGGACTTAACCGCTAGACCACGGAGTATATAGTATTTATTTATTTATTTATTTATTTGAAGTAAGGTACAAATAACAGCTAACAAACAAAACAATTATTGAAATCATAGACAAATAATCTTGTCGGGTTTGCCAGCCTAAAAAAAATGTACACAACATTGAATAATACAAAAAATGGTAATAATATAAAATAAAAGTTAATAGTAAAAAAATATATAAAAAAGTAAAACCTATAAAAACTAAAAGTAATAACTAATAAGATTATAAAAGTAAACATAATAATAACAAAATGAGATAATAACATGAAACAAAATCACTTTTTCCTTCCTAACCCGTTCCACAATTTATTGTGCATACCTACCGACAAACAATTTAGTGAGGTTAATTTTAAATGAGTGTTTTTTCATATTAAATATATCCATCTCAGGATCTGACACATAAAGTTCGTTGCAACTTCGACACATACGCGAGATTGGAGAGTTAAAGGCGACATTGTTTCTGGCATTAGGGACACAGAAAGGGCGAGGGATTCGAACTGGTCTATTGGGGACACTTAGATAGACCGTGCTGGTCAGGCCCTGAGTAAAATAACCGTTGGCTATTCTGTGTAGTGTTGTTAAGTCCGCGATAGTGCGCCGTTCGTACAGCGGCAACCGTTTAAAGTGACGAAAACGATCCCTGTAGCCAGGGAGCTTACGCCTAAGACCAAATTTGGAAGAGATCATTCGAAGAAAGCGTCTCTGGACTGACTCCAGTCTTTGCACGTGCACTTTGTAGATTGGTAACCAAACTACTCCGCAATATTCCGTGATACTACGCACTAATGATGTGTACAGAATCAAGAAGCTCTTGGGCTTTTTAAAAGGTTTGCAAGTGCGAAAGATGAAACCTATCATTCTATTGGCATTCTATAGAGTATATAGTCTAGTATAAGACTTATATATTTTTATTTATTTGTTATATCATTTCATAATAAAGAAACTGTTACTATGGAAAAATTTAATATCACTTTTCAATTGTTCGATCATCCATTAGCGCAAGTGTAAATTGATTGTATTGATGTACAGTGTAATTATTTTCATGTTGAAGAACAATTACGTTGTTTTTATGAATTAAAGAGTTTTTTACTTACTTTGGATCCTATTTGTTATGATTAATGATGTGGGTGTTATTATTGCGATTGATGTAATTAGTTTGGGTTTAAGACAATGATATTATTATTGCTTTTAAATTATAGTTTCTATGTGTCTATTCTATATTTATTACCTTTGGCTAATTTGGCCACACATTATTGGACATAAATGTTTTTTTTTTGGTACTATTCTCCCGATGGATGATAAATGAGATGATAGGGAAGGCAAAGGGTCTAGCCCATACAGCCAAGTCTGACATAATATATCTTTCTTTTTCATGAGTTAATGATTCCAGATGCTGCAGAATTTGATGCTTTTTTTGAAGTCACTCGCGGAACCATCCACTGCTCAAACACGTCGGGTAAAATATGGGAGTTGACAGCGCGGGAAAACCGCAAAAAATAAACTGCAACTTGTGCCCCATATTTAAAGTCCAATTTATCGTTTTCCATAATTATTCACATTGTAGCACATTATTAAACAAAACAACACCACTTTTGGCCAATAATATCCACAGTAAATTAATTTACAAAACAAAAACTTATTAAACTTAAAAACACGCAAAATGGCGCGAAGAACCTCTTAAATGTTTTTTTTTTAAATACGTTTGGGTTTGAGACGATGGGCCCATGGGAACCTTCAGCCAACCGTCTGGCCAAGGAGTTGTCCAAACTGCTGACAGATACGTCTAGAGACAGGAAAGCTGGAAATTATTTCTGCCAACTTATTAGTCTCACTATTTAGAGGGGAAATGTTTGCACTATCCCTGAAGGGGATATATCTAGAGGACATTTATTATTAGATTTAGTTCATATTTAATTTAGTTTTTAATTAAATCTTTAATAATTTTACTTATAAAGTTTTAAATTAGTAAGTAATTTATATTTATTGTCTATTTTTTTGGCCTATTACACATTTTCATTTCATTTATTTTCGTGTGAATTATTCGTAAGCTTCGTTCCGCGTTAGCCAATAAGGTAGAAAGTTAATGCGCGCGCGCACCTAGATATGCCACGATAAATCTACCTAAACACTTTATTAATTCAATTCGACCGGTTTTATTCGATTTATCTTATCCTTCTGTGCAATATCTCTCTCTAAAAAATAAAAATAAGATTAAAATTGCAAATTTATGTTTTTTTTTATTGTTTTTTTTTTACACTTTTTAAATAATACTTTTAACATGTCGCTCTAGCAGATCATAATTTACATACAAAGGTGCCAAGTATCATTCCTTTAATTTGAAAAATTACTCAAACAATTGTGATTTTTTGTGAAAAGTTTTGTGATTTTAAAACTTTTTTGACTGCGTTCCAACTTTTTAGGATTTTAAGGAAAGGCAATCACGTAAAGTAAAGTATCATCACGACCGTTTCTCTTTCGGGGTGGTCAGAAACCACGCTTATAAATAAGCGGAATCACATTTAGCCAACTTTACTATAGGCCAATCATGACAAGTGGCAAGCTCGTCGATGTCTCCAGGCGTACCAAACTCGAGAAATATCACAAATAAATTAAATATTAAATGTATTTATTTTTGTGTCCCGACCAGGAATCGAACCCGGTACCTCCGAGTCTAAATCCACGGACTTAACCGATAGACCACGGAGGCAGTCAATGACAATTTAAAATAACACAACTATAGTATATGTAATTCTGAAGCAGTACATACAACTTTGAAAAAGATATTTATGTGAGCAAGCTACTTAAAATTTGCTAATAGTGTGAGAAAATGTTTTGCTTAAAGCTTAATGTCTTGAGAATTGTATTGAGGTGTCGAAACTAGATGACCTCGATTCGATTCCTACCAGACAGTATGTTGCCGAAATATTAGTGACGTTACTTATTTGAGTCATTTTTTAATAGTCCACTCTTACATCTGTCGCACGCTAAAGATGTGGAATACTCTCCACAAAATAAAGTATGATAAACACATTGTCAAGCCGGCATAGTGTAATAATAATAATAAAGAAAGTTTATTGAAACAATTACATATTTTTTTCTTATAAATATGGATTTAATTTAGGGAACACTTATATAACAGTTAAAACCCTGACTCCAAGACTAGTTGGGTTGTGTCCTAGAAGTCAGTGGTCTTCCTAGGAACTACAAAAATAAATTCACAACATTGGTAAGTAAAAAACAAAAGTAAAAAAGAAAAAATAATAATAATAATACTTAATAATAAAAATTCTTTATTGCACACAAAATATAAAATATAAAAAGATGTACATAGGCGACCATAAAGGTATTCTCTACCAGCTAACCTTTGGGAGAGTGATAGAATGAATATTATGGGTGCAGAGTCAGAAAAATAAAATGATATATATCAAAATATAAATAAGAGAAAAATAATAATAAAATAATAAATAAACTATGGGATAAATAGGATCATAATGAACTTATGTAATAAATACGAATAATAAATACAATAAACTGTGAATCCGCTTATTTATAAGCGTGGTTTCTGACCACCCCGAAAGGGAAACGGTCGTGATGATGATAAAAAAATACAATAAAATACATATTATATAATACTAATAAAATTAAAATAGTTAGTATCAGTATGTAGTATCATCATCACGACCGTTTCCCTTTCGGGGTGGTCAGAAACCATGCTTATAAATAAGCGGATTTACATTTAGCCAACTTTACTATAGGCCAATCATGACAAGTGGCAAGCTCGTCGATGTCTCCAGCGTACCAAACTCGAGAAATATCGCAAATTAATTAAATGTATTTATTTACATTAATAAATATTTTTGTGTCCCGACCAGGAATCGAACCCGGTACCTCCGAGTCTAAATCTACGGACTTAACCGCTAGACTACGGAGGCAGTTAATAGTAATAAAATAGTCAATGGTGAATAAATAAAAACAGTAGCAAAATTACTTAGAAATAAGTAAGGTTAGTAAAACAAAATCATATATTAAAAAGTAAAATAAATAAAACACACTAAGTACCTCTGTAGAATATTTATTTATTTAAAACTTTGCACGAAGTACAAAGGCGGACTTAATGCCCGTAGACATTTTCTGACAGCCAAACCTTGGGGACAAATTTGAACTATTATAGGTGCAATGAAAGAAATATATAAAAAATTAGAAAGAAAAATTAACAGCTTAATTATACACTTACATATTATATTGTTATATATACTATGATACCTACTAAATACTAATACATACATAATACTATACATAAACAAACATGAATATGCCACTTAAATTATTTTTGTTAATTGTTATTACCATGTGAGTTGCTTTCATCCATGGACCTAACGTTCCGCTTACCTTCAGGTGGATCAGTGTCACATGTCAAGTATAAAAATATATAGTCAAACTTTTTGTCCACTGTTGCTCGGGTTTATTATATTAATTTGATTTACATCGGCAAACCTATTAATCCAAACTCATTACTAGCTAGTGTCTCTCCACTACTGGATGTAGGCTTTTACAACCCTCATCCCTCCCGCCAGCGACCTTCTTCAGGTCATCAGTCCATCTGGCGAAGGGTCGTCCCGTACGAAGTCCCCACTCTAGAGCCAGTTTCCCTCATTGGTCGTCGGTTCGCTGAGCGACTTTGAATTTGTGGACCAGACCCACTGTCATTGTCCTATCTCCTCTTCGTACGATATTACGGGGAGGACGCACTGGTTGAAGATCCTCGTCTTCAAATACTATGGTATGGACGATGAAATGATGTGTCGAAGGTTCCTGAATGCCATCCTAGCTAAATGCGTTTGTCGGCTTTTTAGTTAAATAGTTTGTCCCACATTACTGGACCTATAAAATTTGTCAGAAATGACATAGGCTTATATGAAGTCATCATCTGACCACAACCTTACGGCCACCTAAAGGTTTATTTAACTGACTACTATATTACACGGGTAACGCCTCAAATAGTTAGTACAAAATGTTTTTTTTTTCATAATATACAAGTGTTATTTTATATGTATTATTGTATATATAAATATATGTATAACATATAACCTATTTACGTATTTGTATACCATTATTATTTGTGCCACATTTGTTTTGAAATGTACATTTTTATGTCAATATAAATTATAATTATTTGTGTATATGTAATAGTAATTATTATTTTTGTTTTATAAATTGTTATTTTATATGTATTATTTCATATATACATATATGTATAACATATAACCTATTTACGTATTTGTATACCATTATTATTTGTGCCACATTTGTTTTGAAATGTACATTTTTATGTCAATATATATTATTATTATATTTGTATAGTAAGTATTATTTTTGTTTTATAAATTGTTATTTTATATGTATTATTGCACATTTTCTTCTTAGTCGCTACACTCTTGGCAGAGTGGTCGTGGTCGTCATTGCAGTGTCAGTGGCACGCTTAACAAGCCGTCGCCACTCGTCTCGAACTGCAGCCTTCCTGGAGCACTCATGTAGGGGGTGATCCATTGCTGCTTTAACCTGGTCAGTCCATCTCATCGGAGACCTACCACGCATCCTCTTGCCATCGACTTTTCCCTGAACTACAAGGCGCTCGATGGATGTATCCCCACGGCGCGACACGTGTCCAAAGAAAGTGAGAACGCGTGATTGTACGATTGAGGAAAGGCGCTGTCCTATCTCCAGTTCCTCCAGGGTGGAATTGTTGGTTCTGAACTCCATCCACGATATGCCTAACATTCTCCGCCAACACCACATTTCTAGAGCATCCGTTTTATTTCAGTTTCGCGCAGGGTCCACGTCTCTGCAGCATACAGGAAAATGGGGAACACAAGAGCTCTGACCAGGCGGATTTTAGTAGCTTTCGTAATGTTTCGGTTCCTCCATATTTTATTTATTATTGCACCTACTTACCATGAAAACTGTCCTAATGTCTTAAAGGTTTGGCTGTCAGAGAATGCCTAGCGGCACCAAGTCCGCCTTTGTACATAGTGCAATAAAGTTTTAAAATAAATAAATAATAAATAAATAAGTATTGACTAGACCATCATCATCGTCACAACTCCTAGAACACAGATGCCTAGACCACTGTTGGAGATATGCCGTCCAGAACTCAATTCTGGAGACTACTACACTAACCACGCTGGCCAGACAGGTTGGCGAGTGTTGAATAGATATTTCCTATTTATTTATTTTTATTTAAAAACAAAACTCGAAGAATAAGTACCGTAATCAATAAATTTTATAAGAATGTGTCTTCAAAAAACATAAATAAAAACTATAAAATTAAGCACCATTGCACACTGCACAATGTACCTGTATACCTGACGGACAAAAAGTATGATTAATGAGGGTGCACCCTTAAATCTTTTGCAGGTATACCTTCCTTTTGGTGATAAGTGTTGCCTTAATTATATTACTGTTTTTTAATCGATGCTTTTAACTTTGCCTTAGAAATATATATTTTATTATTTTTAATAATACTATCGCCTACGACATACCTACGTCAGCCTGGATACTGTTTTTCGAAAGACACAATATATTTTAACAAGTTACATTTATTAACTTTAACAGGACAAACACATCTAGGACATCACGGGCTTTTTTGTGCTAGAAGTGCAATTATCTTGGCAAGAAATGTCCTCAAGCGACTGGAGACTGAATAGCGATTCAGCGAGGAAATGCGGCCAGCGTTCTTGCTGCCATGCCGCGCGGATACATGCGCGGATTTATATTTGAAATTAGGTTTTGTCCGTAGTTTTTTTTTGTTTTTGTTTTTTTTTGTTTTTGTTTTTTTTTTTTAATATCATCTAAAATATAACAATATTTTCAGTGTTTTAAAGAAATGGTACAAAAAATCCTGTCAGTGTCAAATCAAGCGCCTGCTGACATTTTTTATTTTTATACTAGCCATTGATTGATACGAACACTACATAGGTATTTTATTTTTCAAATAACTTAAGCTGCTGGTCTTCTGCTAAAAGCTTACTTATTGGACCACTTTGCTGCTTAGTCTTTCCACTAGCAGGAGTAGAATCATTTAAAATTATTAAATTATTGATGTTTTTTATAAATGCCTGTAATAGGTTTACATAAATAATGATATATTGACTTTGACTTTGAACTTAATTGCGCAGTAATATATGGTAAAAATAACATTTTAATAAATAAATAATAAGACTATTAATAAAAGTATTGAAATTACTGTTTACATTTTTATTATGATTGTACACGCCACAAGTAGTACAAAAATAGCCTAAACTGGATTATTATTTTTTTAGTTTTTTTAATAGCGGTCTACATGAATCCATTGGCTGGTCCAAATTTAACCAAAAATACTACAGTAAGGAAATACTACACTAATACATCAACTGAATTTCCGCATACAAATAACACTTTCGCGCTTAATGAGACAGAATTTTGATATTGAGCTTTAAAGATATTCGTAGCAAAGATAAATTATCCTTCAAATTTGACAATAAAAAAGAGCAAAAAAAGGCTGACCACGCGTTTGAAATCGCAACACGTGCAATACGCAAGCATGCGACCAACTCACACGTAACTTTCTCACGTTACATCTTTACAAATATTATAAATAAGCAAGGTGCTTTATCTGTCTGTAAGTTTGTCTTGCCTTATTTAAGTATTTCCAAATAAACACTGAGATGTGGTGTTGGAGAAAATGCTGAGGATCTCGTGGACTAACGTGTCGATTTTAAAACATCTAGACATATCGACTAGCCACAATATGTCATCATCGGATACTCCAGTACTTCGGACACATTGCCAGAAAAGAAGGAGATAACCTGGAGAAACTTTTTTGTTACTGGCAAGGTTAAGGATCGAGAGGCCGAAGCCCAGTAAGCTGGTACGACCAAATCCGCTACAACACTAACACTAGCGTCCATGATGCTCCGGAGAGAGGAACGGATGGCGTGCTATAATCAAGACGCACACCAATTCTTCGGAAGGTCTCAACCCTCACTCGATGCAATGAGGAGGAATACAAAACAACTTATAGGTAATGTGCAAGGACAAACTTAATGTTATTAGAGCTAACCTTTGCGAGTGTAGTAAAAAGATTGCAGGTTCATAAAATAAATAAAATAACATAAAAATAAATTACATAATATTAAGTTGATACTTAAATTACACATGCTTTATATACGGTTTAACGATTATGGACGAATACATAAACATATATAATTAAAAGATAGCCCTTCCCAACCCTGACAGGGGCGCGGCTAAGCTTCGCACAATGGTAGGGGTGATAGGAACACTGCTTTTTGAAAGAAAGAAAGAAAAATAATTTATTTGTCACATTAACAAAAAAAAGTTAACTTAAAATTAAAAGTGGTGACAAATAGGGAATCAGCTCAGCATTGAGCTGCGACGCTTTAAGATCCACAGCGCTGATTTTCAGCTAATCCCTTAATATACAAGCATAAATGTGTCGAGGCTCTGGTACCACGACGGCCTCTTGTACAAACTTCTCGATACGTCAGTCCCGGCAATGGCAGTAAGGATCCTGGCGTCGTTCCTGGGAAAACGACGATTTCACGTCGCTGTGGAGGTTCACATCTCTATGGAAAAACCCATTTTAGCTGGGGTTCCACAGGATAGCTGCTTATCTCCCGTATTCTACGCGCTGTATACCAATGATATTCCTACTCTATCCGAAGTCCTGGAAGAGGGTGAGCAGGATGTCATGCTTGCACTTTTTGCAGATGACAGTGCCTACTTTAGTTCTTCTTCAAGTCAATATGTTGCTGCAGATAAAATGCAAGACCTTCTGAATCTCCTCCCTGCGTGGTTGGACAGGTGGCGCATGTCAATCAATATCGGCAAAACTGCTGCATTGGTGACGTCTAGATGCTGGCTGCCTCCACCATTACAGCTTCGGGGACAGGACATCGAGTGGACTCCCACCATCAAATACCTGAGCTGCATCATCAACAGGACGTTAACAATGGGTGAGATGGCCTGCCATGCCGTTAATCAGGTGAAGGCGGCCCGAGCCATGTTACGTCCTGTAATGAACTCCAGTTTGCCGCTCAGGTTGAAGGTGCGGATCTACAAGATGTTTATCCGTTTAGAGTAGCGACGGCTTGTTAAGAGTCTCACTGACACTCAAGTGACGACCACGATCACTCTGCCAAGATTGTAGCGACTAAGAAGAATTATAGATGTAGTAAAGTGAAGCTGGGTGATAAAGCTAGTAACTTTATAAAAACCATCAAAACATGTGATTTATCACCATAAAATCGCACCGAAACCACCCCCTACCCTCCCTACCCCTTATCAAAGATTCAAAACACTTCGCAGTAATATAATGCGTTTTTTTTATAAGATTTTAATCATAAAGCTGTTGTTGGATGTAAGTATTTCTTGACGGATTTAAGACTCTAAAGAAACACTTTAATCTTGATATAATTACTTTATTCTTGATTTTAAATAAAAATAATAAATTTAGTATTTATTTTTTGCGTCTTCATTTCGTTGTCATCGTCTGTGTTCTAAATTCAAAATCATTCTCTCATAAAATAATGTCGTCCAAAGTTGTCAGTCAGAAAGAAGGTCATAGTCCGTCCAAAGAGGTTGCAAAAAGCGGCAACACTCTGGTTAAAAATAAAACTATCATCACGACCGTATCCCTTTCGTGGTGATCAGAAACCACACTTTTAAAGAAGCTGATTCACATTTAGCCATTTTTACGGCCGGACCATCATAACAAGTGGCAAGCTCGTTGATATTTCTAGCCTACCAAACTCGAGAAATAACACAAATAAATTAAATAAATTATTGTCTCTCAGGAATCGACCCGCGTCTAAATAGACCACCGAGGCAGTATGAATTGTATGATGGTAAATAATAGCTAAACTAAAATAAATGTGGTATCTCGGTTGTAAGAGCACTGTCCTTATCTTCCAAAAAAAAGGTACGCGGTTCGAATCCCGCCATGTACTTACGTATATTTTTCATAGATTTAAATACCATTGCCGTGCCTCTGATAGCACCGTAAGCTTTCGGTCCCGATTCTGCTAATACTTACTTGTGGATTACAATTAAGATGAGATCCTCGCCAATCCGTCTGGCCAGTGTAGTTGCAGCTTGGCGAGTGTAGGCCGAATTCTCCATAAATGCATTATGGAAGGTCAGTGAAACAGTGGAGGTCGAGGACTCTTGTTCTAAGGACTACGATGATGATGAAAATCAACTGTTGGGTCACATGTCGTGATCATATGATGTTATAAGAGTTCAGAAATCAAGAATAGGCTCTCAGGTCACAAACCTATGTTGATCCGTGTAAATATCCGTCGATTCCTAAAACATGTACATAGCAATGGAATAACCAATACGCATTGTATGTACAGTCTTTGATAAAATCACTTTAAATATTTTTTAAAAATATATACCACATAACATGACTATATGTATAATGTGTCATATGTATGTATAGAAGAAGACGAGTGAAGAGTGCGGGTGCCGCCGGTTCCATCGTGTGTGGGTAAGAGGTGAGAAGAATGGTGTCTCGGGCTTGCGACCGACAATAGGCTGGTTTAAGAAAAGGAGGCCTCCTGTTTTTATTTTATTGCGCGATAATACGCTCACCATCCACCATTCTACTTCTCTCCCTACCCAACCAAATACCGTATGATTCCGTTAATGACATTTCGGAAGCTCGTTCCATAAATGTATTGATGGCAGACCTGCTTAGGCCCAATTCTTTCAGTAAGTGAATAGAATATTATTTGTATATGTATGTAAATTAAGTGTAAACTCCATGTAACGTCACTCGATTTAACGACAAACTCCCTAAAGCGTCGAAATCAATTGGCTTTGGTTGGTTTAGCTTGTCTTTATGAAGCTTGTATTTCTGATTTTTCGACGACAACTCTCTATAACGCCATAAAATGCACAGTCCCTTCAGTTATATAAAGTTTACACTGTATATTTATTGTTTATTAAATGATAAGTTGGTTAGTAATTTTCTAATCATAGTTTCTAAATATACAAGCACCCACACTCTGTTCTCACTCTCTCTAAGATTAGCTGTTAGAAATTGCCTACACATAGCTAAGCTCTCATACATACATACATTATGTTTTGAGCAATAAAGAATTTATCTATCTAATCTTAATTTTAGAGTCCCTTAAAGGAGGTTGTCCAGTAGGGATTTGTTTCTCATACCGACACGCAGAGCAAGATATGCCAGTAACTCTTGATGTAAATAGATGCTTGCATGAACGCGGCGAACGAGTGTCTTCACTCCGTAGGCACGACTCAGACTTAGCTGTTAAGGCACGCAGGGCCAACAGTGAGAGAGAGACGGTTTATAGGGTTTTGGCGCCTAAGGAGACCCCTCACGGTGAGTCGGGCATGCGTCCTCCCGCGGTGGCCCTTCAGGCTGGTATCATTGATGATTTATAAATGATTTATAAAAAAGATCTTGCAGTTACTATAATGAATTGTGTGCCATTGATTTGTTTGCCAACAGATTATAATTAAATCCAATATTTATAAATTAGTCTGAAGCCATGGTCGGATGAGCTTCTCTCCTAGTTTATACTTTTGGTTTGTGTTTGCTTTGTAACTTTCGTACTCTCCTGTTTGTGATATTACATTTGCTTTGTATTTTACGGTTAGGTTAGTAATTTATAATAGCTTTTATTAATTTTGCCTATTTAATGTTTAATTTCGCTTTTACCAAGCTTACATTATTTATTATTATTATCAGAACTAAAGGAAATTTTATAGATAAACCCCGTAGAGTGTATCCACACGTTTTGGGATCAGGCTCAAATTGCCGTCATGCTCAGTCAAGCCGGCATTGTGTTAGGGACTGATGATAGTCATGAGTGTCTGATGCCAGTTGCATTCATGGACCTTGCGCGCCATTATTACCTTTATTTAAATTTTTATAAAGTTGACTAAATGCGAATCCGAATCTTTAACAGCGTGTTATTATTAAAAAAAACAATATGTAATTGTCTGACTGTACATAGCAATGGAATAAGCGATACGCATTGTACTTTTAGATGTAGAGTGCTACTGTTTGTGTCAAATTTGCGAGTCAAAAAGGTCGCTGGCACGCTCTGACCTTCCCATGGCTTACCTGAATATCATTGAACTTTTCTGATAACTATGCTTTTGAACTAATCGTATAAAACTATAAAATATGGAACCACATTTATTAGCAAAGGAGTCGTTTGTGATAAAGAGGGTAAAATAATGGCGTCTCATGTTTGCAACCGACGATGGTTGGTTTAAATAGTGGGTGAAAATACTTAGTGAAACAATTGGGCCTACGCTGGTCTCCCGTCAATACATTTATGAAATGAGCTTATTAGACGTCATTAACGGAATCATACAGTATTTGGTTGGGTAGGGAGAGGAGTAGAATGGTGGATGGTAAGCGTCTTGTTGCGCAATAAAATAAAAAAGGTGGTCTCGTTTGTTTACCAGCTTATTGTCAATAGCAAGATCTTCACTGCGGATGGGAAGTATGATAGGGATGTTGAAAGAAGAGTGAACGCGGAAAATAGTGTTAACGATCGGCAGTCGAAATGTCAGTGACAAAGCCCGGCTCGCCATACACAATGCCATGTTGGTACCAACACTGATGTATGGAAGCGAGACGTGGATATGTCAGAATACGCATGGGAGTAGTGCAGTAGAAATGAGGTAGTTGCGTCGGATATGCGGCGTCACGTTAGCGGACCGCATACGTAACATCGAAATACGCAAAAGAGTAGGTATAAAAGAAAGCATAGGGACAAAAATAAGGAAAGGCATGCTACGATGGTTCGGGCATGTTGAAAGGATGAGCAAAGAAAGATTGACGAACCAGGTATATAATGCGAAAGTTATGGGCAGGCCAAGACTTACATATCACGATCAAATAAATAAAACACTGGCTGAACGTGCACCCGGCAAAGGCAATGTAAATCCATAAAATGCTTAGAAACTTGTCTCCTCTATCTAAACCTCATAGAAAATAAACTATATATAAAAAAAATGCTTCTAGTGACAACCCATCAGGGATAGTCCATTAAGTAGACTGGCAACAAATACTCTCTGTATAGCGTAGCGTAGACAGAAATAATTGCCAGCCTTTCTGTCACCAGATTTCTCCGTCAGCTATTCGGACAAATCCTTGGCCAGACGCTTGTTGAACCACCAAGGTTGACGTATTTGCGCAGCTGGATTCTCAGCAGAAACCGCCATACTTGAAAAGGTCACCTGGATTTAAGATAGGGCTAATGCCTATACGTGTCGCATTCCACACCAGTGACCTGCCAAGTTTCCACGGCTCACGATCATTTTGTATGCGTAATGTTGTATGGTTTTACTTTAGACTAATATTATTATTCATCATCATTACAACCCATAGAACACAGCGTCCTAGACCTCCACTGCTGGAGATGGGTCTTCCACAACATATATCTGGAGAATTTGGCCTACACTCGCCACGCTGGCCAGACGGCTTGGCGAGGATATGATTTAAATTTTTATGACAATTTATTAACGAATCCACAAGTTGGTATTAGTGGAACCGGGATCGACGGCTTAACGTGCTCTCCGAGGCACAGGAACGGTGATGTTGTAAATCTATGGCAAATGTACTTAAGAAAAGTGTATTCTCATAGGTACATGCCGACCTTTGTAGGATTTAAGGAACGCGTTCTTACAACCGAGCCACCACCGCACCTTATTATTATTACTAAGTTATTCTATTGATAGAAACTTTTTTTTTCTAAAACACCATATGTCGGAAGTGACTTTTTTTTTTGGTTTCTTCATAAAAATTGACATTTTAAAATTTAACACCTTGTATTGAGAGGCCAAAATTTGTTCTAACAATAGAATAACATATTAGATTAAGGACATACGATATCATTCCGTACTATAAACTTGTGACCTTGGTTATTTCAGGCATTGTTAAACATGTCAAAAGATAATAAGCATTTCTGCAACCGGCCGTCAACATTCGTAAAATAACGAAATACTACACTTTAAAATTGCCATTAAAATAAACATACCGCTTTCAATGTAGCGAGTAAACAATAATTTCAGCCAATTAGCATAAAGACTGGCAGAATATTGGGGTTTTTTCACACGGTATCATACAATGATCACAATTTGTAGAAGTACGGTCAAATTTCGCACCACCCCGTATGATATCCTAAATAAACAAACCGACTGCTAAACTAAGGGATGCAAGATGAGTTAGAAAAAAATCTGTCTTTAATATTTTAATATACTTACGTGACGTTTCTTGTATAATACATTTAATGTTGCCAGCGAACTATACAAACTTCAGTTAGCCGCAGGATCACATGTTTTATTTATTTATTTATTTTTTATTTATTTGTTTTGTTTGGATATAGTAGAGGCTGAGCATTTTTTGCAATTAGTCTTTTTGAGAGCGTTTTGCGTGACCTGGACCCCTTTACTGGAGCCAGCCCATCTCCTCCAGGAATCATCATCCTCGCAGTGTGGAGGTACCTCAGTCTGGGTGTAGCCACACTAGAGCACTCCATGAGCAATTTAAGAGCTAGAGACAGCTTGCCACTTGTCATGATTGACCTATAGTAAAGTTGGCTAAATGTGAATCCGCTTGTTTTTAAGCGTGCTTTCTCTCCACCCCGAAATCGTGTTGAAAGTCGTGATGATACTTTACTTTTTTAATTTACTTAAAACCTGAGCGGCCTCGCTTCATGGCCGTTTCCACTAGAGAGTCAGTTCTTTGGTTGCAGGCTTTTCCCTCAACGGTTTGCACACTTCTTGATCGAAATACACTGATCATGGCGTTGTGCCTTCGTCTCTAAGCCCGGACTATCCAGTGGCACCAGTGTCGATACCAGTCGATCATCTCAGACACCACGGGCATTATTGTGCTAGAAGTGCTGGCCGTATTTCTCGTCACGCGGCTCTCAATAACATCTTCCGAAGGGCTCTTGTCACTGTTGGTGTACCCGTAGTCTTAGAACCCTCTGGGATTGTGCGGAGCGATGGCAAGATGGAATATGGAATGACTGTTGGGCCGTGGAAACTTGACAGGTCTCTGGTGTGGGAAGCGACGTGTGATGTATCTAACATTATCCTCATCTCACATTCAGGGGACCTCCTCAAATTGCGTAAATACGCCAACCTTAGTACAGGTTACGAATTTGCGACGTTTGGGGTCGAGACGGTGGGCCCATGCATGCTGCTGACGGAAAGGTCTGGAGACAATTATATCTGCCAGCATATTAGCCTCGCTATACTGAGAGGAAATGTTGCCGGTCTCGTTGGGACTATCTCGAAAGGGACGTTTTCATTTTATTATTTAATGTATATTAAAACCTGGGTATAATTTTATTATTTAATGTATATTAAAACCTGGGTATAATTTTATTATTTAATGTATATTAAAACCTGGGTATAATTTTATTATTTAATGTATATTAAAACCTGGGTATAATTTTCTCATTGTATGCAGCCATAATAATTGTGTATCATGCTTAAAAGTCGGGTCAAACGCCAAATAAAGGATAAAAAACGATCAATAGGACCGACTACCGACATTCCAATTGTTAATAAATCTTCGCAAAAAAAACTTCCAAAACAACTTGTACAAAAACTGAGTAATAGATTAAACCGATTAAAGTATTGCACACCGGTACCAATGTATGTAATTGTGTATGGAAACTGACAAAGGTTGTATGAACGTGTGCATTGGCGATCACTCATCTGTATCGGATTATACCTGGTTGAAGCTTACAGAGGGATCTTGTAAAATAAGCTCTTTTACTTACGACGGGAACGAAGTAAATTAATATACATTAAATATAACTTACTTAAATAATAAAATTTTATAAAATCTAAACTATAAATAAAAACAGTCCTCTAGAACTAGAATAGTAGAACCATTTTAAATATTTTTTTTTAATAACACTGTTCTCACCTCTGGTATGGTTCCGCTTACAGATGCTCTCGATGTCCTGCAAAGGCGATTCGAATAGTGGACGACACAACCCTATCCCTTCTTCTCTATTCCGCAACCGACACTCTCTCTATTCCACTATACATTATTTTGTTATATCTCAAAGGGTTTAGGCAGCGTTTTTGTGTCAAACTCCCAGCTTATTTTTTTCCGACACCTCCAACAAATATCGTTAATGTATACAAAAACTTGACAAATTATACACTAAAACCTTCCTCGATAACCACTCTATGCATTGGTGAAAACAGCATGAAAATCGGTGCAGTATTTTTTCAGTTTATCGCGAACAAACAGTCAGACAGACGCGGCGGAGGACTTTGTTTTATAAAATGTAGTGATAGTAATGCTTATTATATTCTCCTTTTAAAGTTAGAATCGTTAGTTGTAAAAGTCCCTATTTCACAGTTTATTGAGCTCTAACCGAGTGTACCCTTTGTGGAGAAAACGTCTCGCCGTCTACACAATTTTACACATTTATACATTTGTCTATATTATTTTTATTATCGCTATAGTGCCCGACGTCGCTGGAATACTGGCTGAGGCGCACGTAGACGGATTCCATGCTATTATGAGCATGCTCTGCGCCTCCATCCTCACGAGGCATCCTAGCTCACACAGGGCTGATAGGTGTATCAAGATCGTTGTATTATAGATTATAGAACTACGTATAAAGACACTCTCGAATCCCTGCAGCTTCTCTGAGATGTGGCTTGTTTAAGCGTGTTTAACCGCCTATACCTAGTGCTCTGAAGAGCTCCATAACCTGATCCCTTCTTCTCTATTCTGCAACCGAACCACGCGCACAGGTCAGAATATTTACCCACATATACCTTGTTTAGTTTGACAGCGTTCCAATCGCGTATTGCAGTAAGGTTTATTGGATATTGTAATCTAAGCTGGACAAGCCAAGTCACAAGAACCAGTGGTGAAATATTTTCTTCTTTGCAAACTTAAAAACATTTTGTCGTTAAAAGCTAAAATAACCTTCGTCGAAAGCCTTCTTCTTCCTCTTCTCGACTATGGTGACGTGTGCAGCATTGATATGTCGGAGATGTTGCTCAACAAAATGGACCGTTTACTAAATGCATGTATCCGGTTCATCTATTGCTTACGTAAATATGATCACATCTCCGAGTATCGTGCTAGGTTGAAGTGGCTGCCAATTCGCTGTCGCAGGAATCTTAGAGTCCTCTGTCTCCTTTACTCTGTTTTAAATGAACCTGCGACACCGAAATACCTCAAGGACAAATTCGCTTATCTCTCTTCTTTTAATGATAAATCTCTCCGATCTTCTTACAATTCACTTCTTTCCGTTTTTCTCATCATTCCAGATTTATTTTTCTAATTCCTTTGCGGTTGTTGCTACAAATCTGTGGAACAATCTACCTATTAAATAGTAATTGTATATCTTTTCATAATAAATAGTAATTGTATATCTTTTCATTGGTTTTTTGATGAGACGTATGTAGACATATTAGTTCCATCTCACATCCAGGCGACTTCGTCAGGCGCGGGAAGTGCGGTGGTTTCTGCTGAAAACCTCAAGATACGCCAACCTCGGTACAGGTTACGAATTTGTGCCGTTTGGTGTCGAGACGATGGGCCCATGGGGGCCCTCAGCCAAGGAGCTGTCAAAGTGGCTGACGCAAAAGTCTGGAGACAGGAAGTCTGGCAATTATATTTGTTAACGTATTAGTCAGGCTATACAGAGGGGAAATGTTGCCAGGTCACTGGAATTTGCTAAGTTGTTAGTCTTCTGCTAACAGCTTACTCCTTGGACCACTTCGCCGCTTAGTCTTCCACTAACAGAAGTAGAATTATTCTAAATAATTTAAATAATGACGTTTCACAAATGCCTGTAATAGGTTTATGTGAATAAAGATATTTTGACTTTTGACTTATTTTTTTTGACTGCCAGTCTTCTTGGGACTATAACTGATGGGACGTCACTCGATTTTTTTAGTTTATATTTAATTTAAGTATGTAAGTATTTGGTTTGAGCAAAAACACATCACTAGCCAGATGAAACATTTACAGATTTGCTAGATCCATGCTAAGTTGAATTCTGAGAAATTAGTATCGGCCCGCTGAACCCGGTCTAGATCAAAGTTATACTAGGTCTAAGTCCCAAGTCCCCGTGTGCATGTGCAGTGCACTAATCAATCTGGTTTATTCTGATCATTAAACTAGAAATTCCTTTGCTCAAAGGCGCTTAAGGAGCCCTACTCTGGACATACAAATGATGGAAAAATCATCCCTCTATCCATAGAATAATAACTCTTAGAAATAGTTTCATACAAAAAAACGAACTTTAATTAAAAACTGAAAAGGAGGACTGTTTGCAATGTGGCGGATAAATTTGAGTCTACTGGTTCAGTAAACGAACCCGTACGTCGACGAAACGCAAGATGTGTCCCGACCAGGAATCGAACCCGGTACTATATCCACGGACTTAAACACTAGACTACGGATTTTTATTTTAATGCACCCCGAAATCCTTAACCACACTCCCAAAGGTTGTAATAAAATGCCTTGTACATTATTTTTATTTTTTTTTAATTAGGAAAACTTACAGCTACAATACTAATAAAAGAAAAAAATTATACTATAAAGCCGATAACAATAATTCACAGATAGTTACAATAGAAAGCATGCAAGAAAAACTTTTCAAAAGCAAGGTACGAAAACAGGAACAACAATAAAATTAAAATAAAGACAAAAAACAATAGATACGATAAAATAATATAAAGACATGACAAATAAATACAACTGACGTGCAATAAAATTAAATAAAAGTAAGGTTTCTAGGGTCAATAAGAAAAAAGAAACCTAATCAATAATAATTATGTTCAAGATCATGAGTCATATATTCGAATTATAAAAGCAATAAAATGGTCATTGAGGTATTCGTATGGTTAAATATTACTCACATCACTTACCGAGAACTGGAGCGAGGAGGAAAATCGACCCCCAAAGGCCTGAGATAGTTGGACCATCAATGAAAGGCATCCCCACTCTCATTTTAATGACTAAGCCCACTACGGTAACTCGAATCTAAAGCTTTTCATCTTTTTCGCTTTGTGATTCAATTTGAGTAGCAGTCATTATACTCCACCCACCAGCCCCTAGCACTGACTATGAAATTAAACAAGATATAAATAAACTTTTTAAACTTTCGCGCACATTCATAATAGTTTTTATAATTTTAACGGGTCTTTACGCGATTTACCTTAGAGACATATTTCTCCCGACGTTTCAGCCAAGTTGCATTGGCCGTGGTCACACACGACGCCGGGAAAAATCGCCCGGTGTCGCCAAGGATATTGTCGTGATTTCTGAAAACTTTTAAAAGTGATAAGTGGGTAGGTTTACATCTACCGCCCAGTATGTACGAGACTACACCGCATAGCTCCACTCGACCCGTGACCACGGCCAATGCAACTTGGCTGAAACGTCGGGAGAAATATGTCTCTAAGGTAAATCGCAGAAAGACCCGTTAAAATTATAAAAACTAAGACATAAATAGCCGTTTTGTCACGGTTGAAATTTTAATACATAAACCAGGTATGACATGTTGTGGGCCAAACTTTAGTGTGCAAATACGTTCACGTTCTGTGTTTAATTTTATTTTAATTTTTAGTGCGTTAATGTGTAAGTGAGTATGAGTAAGTAGTGTTACCATCGGGCTTTAGTTACTGCCGGGATCCCTTCGGTTCTTGAACAGTCTAGCCGTTACATAGATAAAAACCGTTAAATAGATAAATAGGTAATTATATTATAATTACCTATTAATCTATTTAACGGTTGCACCTACCTCACAACACAAATGATTTCATTGTCCCGAAGGTTGGTTGTTAATTTCGAGTTATAAGAATGGTTCTCCCGCGATGAGATAAAATGCAATATATGCACCCGCGTGCTCCACTGACCGGCTGACTCACTTCGCGGATTGTTTTCGAAGGCTAAGAGGCTTCTTACAGGAAAAAAAAATGGGTTTTATTTTAAAAGGAAGAAAGACTATGTATTCACCGTGCGGGTCGGTATCGTGTGGAGTTTTCCGTGTATGGACGTATCTCATATCTAGATAATAGCTAATATTATCGTCTATATTTATATATACGCCTAAACTAACAGATCGATTTTATTGAAATTTGACAAATCCTTGGACATAAAAAAAATATAAAAAAATAAAATAAAAATCAATTTATTGTAACATAGCAGTATCACATAGTTTTGCAATTTTGAACAATATGTGACAAAAGGAATCAGGTGTCAACTGTTGTCGTGCAGCAGCACAAGTACTTACACCTGCATGACATGTTATCTGTATAATAATTTGAAAAAATCACTAGGGAGTTGGGTCTCTGCTTGCAGGCATCGGTTGGTACACACCTTTATTTATTTATTTATTTAGTACACACAGCAGTACATATATTATCACACACATAACATAGTATAATTATAACTTATCTAATATATGTACCAATTATGTGTCACAGCATTCACCAATATAAAAAGGAGAAGAAATTAAAAACTTATTACTGTTAAAACAAAAAAAAAAAATTAACAAAACTATCAAATTTACAAAATAAAAATATGACTTCTAAAATAAAATTATACATTTTTCTCTTTTTTAATAGAACTAATTAGGAAACATAAAAATTGCACAAATTTGGTAACTTAAAAAAAAAAACGAAAACAAACACTTGTTAAATAAATTATAAGCTACTCAAATATTGATGGTTTGAAATGTTCGAGAACATTTTTTCTGAATACATTGTAACGGTCAGAAAAAATGTTCTCGAAAACACACCTTGATCGAAATACGCTGGCCATGGCGGTGTGTTTTTGTCTCGGAGCCAGGAATGTGCACCAGTGTCGGTGTGGAGAGCCCGTGGCATTTCGGAGACCATGGGTTTTCTTGCGCTAGAAGTGCTGGTCGCATTCCTCGTCACGAAGCTCTCGACGATTTTGTCACTTGTGGATTACCCGCGATCCTACCTCTACATTCTTCCAGCAGATATTCAGATTCTCTTACCGTGTCTGCAGCTCGTCAATGGAACAGACTACCTCTATTTATCAGACAGGCTCCGTCTTTAAATATATTTAAAAAACGATTATTTTTACACTTCCTTAAAAAACAAAATGAACCCTAATCTCGACATCTTGACATATTAGTATTTATTATATTTATTTATATAAGTATTATATAGATTGTATTTACTTGGTAAAATATATAAATTGAAGCTTAAAATATTTTTTGCCAAATATTTCGCCTCTCTTTGGAGCGGCGTCATCAGTGACAGTGACTGAAGGATATTTATATTATAGATGATATTTTCATGATTTGGCCTCATAGTTTACAAACTCTTAATACATTCCTTAGTCAACTAAATTCATTTAGCAGTCTAAGATTCACTCATGAAATTTCTAAAACTAACATAACATTTTTAGATGTAGATATTACTTATAATAATCATAATATTTCAACTTCTGTTCATTTTAAAGAAACCAACAAGTTACAGTATCTGCATTACAGTAGTTGCCACCCGTCGCACACAAAACGGTCTATACCACATTCACTTTCTATCCGCGGTAAAGAATTTGTAATAATTCAACATCTTTGGCTAAATATCAAGGCAAAATCTTTAATGGGTTATGTAGGCGCGATTATCCCCCAAACTTTTTACACAAACACATGAACAGGCCTTCTAACACTCCAAACGCTATACACACACAACAACAAAATTCCCTTCGGCTTATAATACCATACTTCCACGGGGCACACAAAATTCAAAATTTATTAAAGGATAGCTTTTCTATCCTTAAGAATAATAATATTACACGAAATCTTTTGGAAACGTGCCCTAGTGTAACGTATAAACAAAATAAAAATTTAAAAGCTATTTTAGCAAAAAATAAAAATACACGGAGTAATAATACATTGTTAGGTACACACAAGTGCAACCAATCTCGTTGCAAAACATGTCCCATAATAAATTCCGATATCAATATACAAACTCATCATAACCCTGTTGTCATCAAAATTCAAAATTTCGCACAATGTACTACTTCTCATTGCGTATATATGCTGGAGTGCAGATTTTGTAACAGTTTTTATGTGGGAGAGACTACGACACCCCTTCGTACTCGCATGAATGGACACAGACATTCAGTAGATTCTCAAATTAATAATATTTTACCTGTGCCCACCCATGCGCGTATACATAACACTACCTTTAACAATTGTTTCACAGTAAGAGTATTAAAGAGTTTTCCTAAAACTATTCGGTCTATTGATTTAAAAACATGGGAAAGAACTTTTATATGGCAGCTTGGTGCATACTATAGCCCTGGTCTGAATGTAATGCATTAGGTTTTGTCTAACTTGTTTTGTAAATTTATTAATATCGAACCAACAATGGACATAACATACTGATGATGTTTTCCATGATGCGCGAGGTGATGATGATATTTTTCTAAAAAATAAATACAAAACTATATAGTGCATTGCCTTCACCATTGCTAAAAGAAATAAAATTACTTTTTTCAAAATTTATGACAAAGACCTTCAGTCACTGTCACTGATGACGCCGCTCCAAAGAGAGGCGAAATATTTGGCAAAAAATATTTTAAGCTTCAATTCATATATTTTACCAAGTAAGAAACACATCTAACACATTTTATTTGTTGCAGATAATAGATTGTATTTAGGTATATAAGTATTTGTGTAGGTCGAATTTATGTAATATGTATGAAAATCAAAGGCCCAATTAATGGATACTGTAATAGCATGTGGTGGTTGCCTGTAATTGGTACAGCATCTGTTTTCTGTCTTAGTTGTAAGTAAAAATCGATGTATCTTTTGTTGCTGTCACTGTTGGCGACCCTAATAAATAAATAAATAAAGTATTTATATTTTTATGTACTTAATTATAATTAATTCTAATATATTTACATTTACTTAAAAAATCACCCATCATATAAATCTCTCACTCTCCCAAAGGTTAGCTGGTAGAGAATACCTTCATGGTATTATGCTCGCCTATGTACATATTTTTATTTTGTATATTTTGTGTGCAATAAAGAATTTTATTAGTATTATTATTATCCTAGAACCCTCTGGGATTGGGCGTAGCGATGGCAAGAGACCTGACAGCAAGGCTGTTGGGCCGTGGAAACATGGCAAGTCGCTGGTGTGGATGAGACACATTAGTCCAATCACACATCCAGGCGGATTTTGCTGAACATAAAAAATTCATACAATCTGTTAATTTTAAAATAGCCCTTTGTAGGGAAAAGCCAAAAAAATATTGTCATTCCCGTCAAATAGTTTCTTATAGATAGTAAATAAATCTCAAATACTTAGTTATAGTAAAGTTCTTTCTATAAAAAAAAAGAAACGTGGTTTCTGACCACAACGGAGGGGAAAAAAATTAAATAACTTTCGACGGTCTAACAGACCTTTTTACTTATTACAAGGTTGAATAAAACTAAACTTATAACAGTAAACGAAAACGAATCCATAATACAATAGTTTCACTTTTTATATTTGCCGAAACACAGTCTATAATTTGCGAATGCATATCCGCCCGAAATGTACGCGGAAAATACGGTATCCAACTTAAAAATACACCATATTAACTATTCTATGACCGCCGTGAGGGGCCTAATTTGGCCCGTATTGCTCGCAAATTTAAAAATGTAATAACAGGGCGCCAAAATAATGATTTATGTAGTCGTTCTAAGAAGACTTCAAATTACGGGTTCGATGATGTATTCTCTATGTAGTTAAAAGTCGTTTTGGCGAAATTCAATTTTATAACGTGGTCGAGTTGTTATTACAATCAAAACGTCGCCGCGTCGCGGACGAACATTTACAATGGGAAACTTTTCTTAAAAAGAGACAAACTTTGCTTCTGTATCTCTCCCGCTCGCACAATCCAATATTTAGATACATAATTTTATTCGAAGTAATATACAACCAGTATAAAAGAATTACAATATAAAAGCTACCTAAATAATAAAATTAAAAATAAACTAAACTATAAATAAAAAATGTCCTCTAGAGACGTCCCATCCGAGATGGTCCCAAGGAGACTGGCAACATTTCCCCTTTGTATAGCGAGGCTAATACGTTGGCAGAAATAATTGCCAGCCTTCCTGTCTCCAGACCTTTCTGTCAGCCGCTTTGACAACTCCTTGGCCAAGCGCCTCGCTGACGGTCCCCATGGGCCCATCGTCTCGACCCCAAACGGCGCAAACTCGTAACCGGAACGCTCTCCCCGCACCTGACGAGGTCGCCTGGATGTGAGATGGAGCTAATGTGTCTACACACGTCGCATCCCACACCAGAGATCTGCCAAGTTTCCACATACAAACATAATAACTATTCGAAATAAATATTTTGGCACTTTGCCCATTGGCAGCGATTTGAGCAAATTTTTTATTTATAATAATTTTTATTTTGTTTTTTCTTCATTTAAATTTTTAGTTGTATTTTTATTTACTAATTAGGTTTATTTTTATTAATAGTCATTTATGTTTAAAAATGTAAGCTTTTAGTTTAATTAATATATATATATATATATTAAAAAATCACAGTAAATACACATTAAATATAAAATTAAAAATACCTAAATAATAAAAATAAACTAAACTATAAATAAAAAATGTCCTCTAGAGACGTCTCATCCGAGATAGTCCCATAGAGACTGGCAACATTTCCCCTCTGTATAGCGAGGCTAATATGTAGGGAGAAATAAATGCCAGCATTCCTGTCTCGAGATTTTTCGTTTAGCCGCTTTGACAACTCATTGGCCAGGCGTCTTGCTGAAGGTCCCAATGGGGGCCTATCGTCTAGAACCCAAACGGTGGAAATTCGTAACCGGTACCAAGGTTGGCATATTTGCGCAACCTGAGTTTCTCAGCAGAAGACGCTTCCCGCGCTTGACGAGGTGGCCTTGATGTGATATTTTAAAAGATTGTGTACTTTTGAGAAATGTAGTCTATTAATTTTCTAGGAAATAAAATTACGGGCATTCTAGAGATATATTAATCATATCATAAGTATTTCTAGTTTAGCTTGGTTGTAAGAACGCCTACCTTAAAAAAACATAAAAAGGTCGGTCCGAACCCGGCATGTAATGAGAAATATACTTTTCTTACGTACATTTGTCATAGATTTACAAAACCACCGTTTCCTTGCCTCGGGGAGCACTTTAAGCTGTCGAACTTGGTTCCACTAATACCAACTTGTGGAATCGTTAATGACAATTAGTCATTAAAAATACACATCAGGCGTTCGCTAACCCGTCTGAGCAGCGCGATGCGGCGAGCGTAGACCAAATTATCCAGAAATTTCTGGAAGACCCATCTGCAACAGCGGAGGTCTAGGACTCGGCTGTGATGATGTTGATTTAAAGAAATCAATCTTTTTGTGTCGGTTTTAAAGTGCACTTTTTTGTTTTTTTATTTTTTATTTATTTATTTAGGTTGTTTGGTCTCTATCTAGTAAATCGTCACGACCCAGTTATAAATCTATGCTTAACGCTAACCGTCAACTTAACGACATCGAGGGATGTTCTCGATAACGCTAGCAGAATATCGGAAATCAAAACATACGGTTAGCAAAAAAAGCAAGTTTGCGTGCATTACACAGATATCCGAGATTCAATGACTAGACTGGCAAAAAAATACAACCAAGTGTCGAAGGCCAAATGCGTCGTGCCTAAAGCTGGTTAACCACCAAATAATGTTGAGAACATAAGCAGTTGGCGAGGAAAATTGTGAAAAAGTCGCGATTTAAACCCCTGTATGTACCAAGAGAAATACACTTTTCTTTCGTATGTACTTTTTATTTACACAACTATGTCCTGGAGAGCATTTCAAAAATTACATTAAAAAATGTAGTCAAATTACTAGGAAATAAAATTACTAACGTTTTAGAGATATCTAATATATTAACCATAGATACAGAGATAGATACATATATACCTAATATATTTTTTGGAAAATAAAGGAATATTTTGAAGTTTTTTTATTTATCTCTGTCTAAAATTAGTTATATGGATTGTTCGGGCCGATTAGGTAAAATTCCTGCGTACTTTTCCCTAGTCATTTTCCTCGCCATATTTCGAAGTCTAGTACTTGTCGGGACACAATAAAAAAAATTAATTTAAACAAATTTTAATTAATATTTAATTTATTTGTGACATTTCTCGAGTTTGGTACGCTGCACGCGCTGGAGACATCGACGAGCTAGCCACTTGTCATGATTGGCCTATAGTAAAGTTGGCTAAATGTAAATCCGTTTATTCATATGCGCGGTTTATGACCACCCCGGTCAACGGGGAAACGGGCGTGATGATACTTTACTCTTTTACAATCCTATTAAGCCGTTTGTCTGAGAGGCTTAGTAACAGCAGTAGGGGTCTAGAAGCTTTAATGATGAGGAGGAAATTATCCAGTAATAGCACGTCATGATAAATACATCATTCATTTTGTATGAGGATGTGGACTAAACTGTATTCACAGATATATATGCATTTTAAGATAAATTATTGTAAAAAAGATTACATTTTAAGCAGAAAAAATCCTTTATTTTATATTTTTAGGTGTGCAAAATGTTTAAAATATCACTACGAAATGTATATAGTATTTTTTATTATTTTTTATTTATTTATTTATGTAGTATAACCATAGTTAGGGTTTTAAACAAATGATACAAAAATTAACCGTCAGTGTCAAATACTTTCCTCAGTCAAGCGCTTACTGACATTCTTATTTTTTATTAGGCCATGATTAATACGAAAACTACATATTTTATTTTCCAAATAATTTAATTACACTCGTATATAAAAAAATAACATTAGTTTTTTGTACAAGTAATACAAAAAAATTATCAATAATGAATGAATGATGTCATTAATTGCCAGAACATATAAGTCTTAATCTATGGACATCACAATCATATTATCAAATATATCTGGTGGATAAACAGCGTCAATGTATGGCAATTAAAAATAATTAGGGGCTTGGGTACTGTCCGCAACACAACTCGCTATACATAGTTAGAAAAACAGACCTTATTTTGTTTATTAAGGGTTTGTTTAGCTTGTTTTGCCGTCAGTACTTCTTCCAAGAAGGATGCTAGAATTTACATATGGGTACTTTGTCGGTCTGTCGGTACCTACCCGGGTTTAATATTAGACTAAAACTTATTCAGGTCAATAAATGTTTTTGTAGATTTTATGACTGGTTATTCGATTGAATAGGTTTTTTTAGTAAATTACGTTTGGATTAAAAAAAATATAGATTAGAATCATGGGAGCATGGAAAGGTTTCTAAAAACTTGCCGCTGCCAAACTATGGAATGAAATTCCACAGCGCCCGTTCGAAGCGCGATAGTTACTCTTTACCCACTTTCCGTAAAATAAGTTAAGGCCGAAGATTTATTCCTAGTCCACAGAAAATATAGACAATTCTCTCAGGTCAAGGTACGCTAGAGACATCGACTTCTCCACCACTTGTCCCGATATTGGCAAAATAATAACTCACTTCTAAAAAAATAACTGTCTCCGTGGTCCAGCGGTTAAGTCCGTGGATTTAGACTCGGAGGCTCCGGGTTCGATTCCTGTTCGGGACACAAAAATATTTATTAATGTAAATAAATACATTTAATTAATATTTAATTTGTAATATTTCTCTAGTTTGGTACGCTAGTGACGTCGACGAGCTTGCTACATGTCATAATTGGCCTATAGTAAAGTTGGCTAAATGTGAATCCGCTTATTTATAAGCGTGGTTTCTGACCACCCCGAAAGGGAAACGGTCGTGATGATACTTTACTTTACTTCTAAAAAAATCGTGGTAGCTAGAAATTACAGTCGTGATGATATTTTCGACCCGAAAAGATATTATTTCAAAATCATTCCCAATTTTTTTTTGTCAACATATTTAATTGCTTTTAAAAGAAAACAAATTTAAAAATAATGTAGGTATTTCTAACATATGTGAGAAGTCTATAGTTATTATAGTATATAGTCATTATTTTTTTTAAACTTTACTTGGGGACTGATTCTTGGAAGTAATACAATTGAACTGTGGTCTAGCGGTTAAGACGTGGATTTAAACGTACTTAACCGTTTCAGTTCCAGGTCACAATAATTTATTTGTAATATTTCTCGAGTTGGGTTTTGGGTGATTTCACGCTAGAGACATCGACGAGCACCACTTGTCACGATGGGCCGGCAGAAGAGTTAGCTAAATGTAATAACAATAATAACGTTTATTGAGCATTTTTATTATTACCTATATATATACATATGTAGGTAATAATAAATAAATAGGTAATAATAAAAATATAGAGTCTAAATCCATGGACTTAACCGCTAGACCTTGGAGGCAGTTTTTTGTCGTATTACACCTTATTTTTTGATATTATTAAATAAAATAAAGTATCATAGGCCTCGCTGCTGTACACCAGCGACCTTTTTAGGACCTCTTTAGACCTTCTTTCTTTATCCGACCATCTAGCTGGGGTCGTCCCACTTTTCGTCTTGCCGTCTTTTCTAGAGTGAACTTCTAGGATTCTGTGTTTAAAGAGTTTCCAAAGAAAAATCTGTAACATTTGTAAAAACAGAAAAATCCTACGCATTTTAAATCGACTAATGCAAGAATTGGGTACTTGGGTTCTTTTTTTTTGCTGCCATTTTTTTTCCGCCATTTTGTCGAAGGCGTCCAAGCACTTTCGTTTGGTCAATTTATTTCGTTAACTTTTTTTGCTACTGTAATTTATTGTCATTTTTTTTTCCAAACATTTTGCGATTTTTATTATGTTGAGCTTTTGTTAGAAATAGTGTTTATTGTCATTATGTCGATAAATTGTAATCTTTTAAATAGTTAAGGCCGTGGATTTAGACGAAGACGTACCGGGTTCGATACTTGTCATGATGTGCATATAGTTAAGTTGGCTAAATGTGAACTCACTTCTTAAAAAGGAGTGGTTTCTGATCACTCCGTTATTATTAATTTAGAGAACACAATTATATATACATATACAATAATATTTATTTATTCGAAGTTAATAAAATTAAAAGTACATTAAATATAAATTAAAAACTACCTAAATAATAAAATTAAAAATAAACTAACCTATAAATAAAAAATGTCCTCTAGAGACGTCCCATCCGAGATAGTCCCAAGGAGACTGGCAACATTTCCCCTCTGTATAGCGAGGCTAATACGTTGGCAAAAATAATTGCCAGCCTTCCTGTCTCCAGACCTTTCTGTCAGCCGCCTTGACAACTCCTTGGCCAAGCGCCTCGCTGACGGTCCCCATGGGCCCATCGTCTCGACCCCCAACGGCACAAATTCGTAACCGATACCAAGGTTGGCGTATTTAAGCAATTTGAGGTTCTCCGCAGAAAACGCCGCTTTGCCCGCGCCTGACGAGGTCGCCTGGATGTGAGATGGAGCTAATGTGTCTACACACGTCGCATCCCACACCTGAGATTTGCCAAGTTTCCACGGCCCAACAGTCATTCCGTCGGGTCTCTTGCCATCGCTCCGCACAATCCCAGATGGTTCTAAGATTGCGGGTACACCAGCAGTGACAAGAGCCCTTCGGATGATGTCGTTGAGACCCGCGTTACGAGGAATGCGGCCAGCACTTCTAGCACAAGAAAGCCCGTGGTGTCCGAGATGATCGACTGGTTCTCCGCATCGACACTGGTGCGGGTGGACAGTCCGGGCTCCGAGACGAAGGCACACCGCCATGGTCAGTGTATTTCGATCAATGTTTTATTAACTTCGAATAAATAATTATTACTTTATAAAAAAAAATTTAGTCTTCCACTAGCAGGAGTAAAATAATTTCAAATAATAAAAAAGACAAGAGAGAATTAATAAAGATATTTTGACTTTGACTTTATCTCTTACCATTTCAAAGGTTAGTTGTCAGAAAATTCCATCAAAATGGATTTTAAGTTTTGGTGTAATAAAGAATTAAAATAAAATACCAAGAAAGAAATTCGGATAATTATTATTGTTAGGTAGTTGCTAAATTCACTTACTTAACCTATATATGCCCAAAGGGTCGCCAACGACCCAACACCACTACCTACAGTTTTGATTTTTTAAATAATAACAATTGTTATACAGAGCTTAGTGCGAACTACGAGTATCAGCAAGCCGTTAAATACAGCTTTAATTATATATATTTTTTAAAGCGGTTTACCGTCATTTAAGATAATTTGTTAAAATCTAATTTCAGTTGTTTTTTGGAACTAAATAATTGCCCTGAATAATTGCCGACCTGAGCTTATTATCATGTAAGTTTTTTTCCTATACTTTACGATTTATAGTTTTGTGTATTAAACTTCTAGCATTGCGATCAATATGTAATAAGCAAGTTGTTTTAATTGTAATTTCCCATATTTGGCAAAAGATTTGCCCAGCGGGTCGTTAACGACAACGAGACAAAAACCATTTTTTTTAATAACTTAACATGGTATTTTAATGTATCTTAAGGTTAATATATCCCATTATGGAGAAAACAATGACCTAAATAATTACGGGCATAAATAGGTTAAACCTGAGTAAGTATGTTTTGCTTAGAATATGACCTCAGAAGTGTAGGTATTTTATTAAAATCAACTAAAACCTATTATTATATGTTTGTGCAAATGTCAAGATCGCCATATAGTTCAAACACAACTTCAAAAAAATGGTATCCATAAAGTGTGTTTAGCTTTGGAAGAGTGCTCATCCTCATGTATGTTTACGATATTCGTACGATTTAATTTTATTTATTTAATAAATATAAGCTGATGGTCTTCTACTAACAGTTAACTTTTTAGACCGCTTTACTGTTTAGTCGTTCACTAATAGGAGTATAATAATTCAAAATAATTTAAATAATGACGTGTCACAAATGCCTGTAATAGGTTTACGTGAATAAAGATATTTTAACTTTGAATTTAATTAATAGCTTAATTGTAAGTCCGTAGATTTAGACCACGCAGAGTGGGACGACCCCCCCCCCCCGCCAGATGGATGGATAACCTGAAAAAGTTCGCTGGTGGAGGCTGGATGAGGGTGGCGGAAGATCGTGTGAAATGATGAGCCTTGGGAGAGGCCTATATCCAGCAGTGGAGAGACACACGCTAATGATGATAGATTTAGACGTGCCGGGTTCGATTACTGGTTAGGAAACAAATATATTTTATTTATTTTTGATATATCTGCACTTGAGAACTATAAAATTAAATAAAACATAATCACGACTGGTATTCCTTGCGGGGTGGTCTAAAACCAGGTTTTTTTTTAAACAAGGCCATCATGACAAGTGGCAACAAAAAAAATGTCTCTTAGCGTCCTAAACTCGAGAAATATCACAAATAAAATTAATAAGTTATTGTGTTCCGACCAGGTATCAAAATATGAAACGTCATTAATTGAATTATTTTGAATGATTCTACTCCTGTTAGTAGAAGACTAAGCAGCAAAGTGGTCTAATGAGTAGGCTGTTAGCAGAAGACCAGCAGCTTAATCGAACCTGAACAGTGAATCCATGAATTTAAATTCTCTAAGTAAGCTTTATAGATGTCAGTCCGGTAAACTGCATCGTGTAGGTGCGGCATTAGCTCATAGATGCGCAAAAACAATAAAATTATTCATAGTTTTTTTAGGCAACAATTAAATTCACTCGAGGTACATATTTAATTCGTTATAACTAATATTTTGGATTCGAATCATACGCAGCCATTGCACGGAGCGCAAATAAAAAAACAAAGAAAAACGCACTTATGTCCTTGATTTAGAATTTTCGTAGACCAGAGGCAGCGGTCCCGACATTTATTTACGAACCCTATCTTTATTTATTTATTCATTTATTAAGACTCAAACAACAGTATATATACTTAACATTAGATTATTTATTTATTTATTTATTCGTGGGAAAATTTACAGCCTTTGCAATATTATGTATACAAAAAATATCTAATCTCAAAGCCTTACAAATTTTCACTGTTAGCTATAATAAAAAATAATAATTATTATTATTACACAGTTTGAAAACTTATCTAGTACATAAACTTTTTACAGTTGAGCACAGCATTTGTCAACTTGTATTTTTCGAATTAAAATTCTAATAATAAAGCAAAAAATAATAATAAAAAAGAAGCAAACAAAATTAAGCTAATAAACTTATATCTATATATGTATTTACAATATAAATTAAAAACTAATATATATATATATATACATATATTTTAACATTTTGGACTTTCCAGACATATTGCAATGCTTATCTATTTATTTGAATTGAATATTATTTTAGTTTCCTGTGAGATTTCGGAAATGGTTGCAAGACTTTGTGTTTTCGTCGGGCGATTTTGGTCGGTAAGTCATAAAAAGAGATGCCACTTACAGAATCTAAAAAGCTGTATTGGTTATATCATTAGTTCCAAAGACGGTACTTCTTTAAGGAGAACTTTGTTTTTTTTTTATACTGAACACGACATGGCGCCCACCTGATAGTAAGCGGTACGCAAGGTCCAACTAACGCCTGCTATTGACGACCTAAATCAGTCTCTACCACTATGCCGACCTAACAAGATGCTTTTTCATACTTCGCTTACAACATTAAATAAAATCATTAGTTTCCACACAAGACATTTTTGCAAGAAACCCCTTATAAACTACCTTGGTACCTTGGATTATACCCAAACAGAAAAACTCATAGAAATAGATAAATAAATATATAATAAACATACATACATACATATCTTCACGCCAGATCCCTTGCGGGGTAGGCAGAGACAATTGAGCGCCATTTGACACGATCACGACATACCTCTTTCGCTTCGTCGACATTCATTAACCTCTTCATACATGCCCTTTGGTTACGAAGACTTTTTAATGCACCTTCAGTCAGTGTTTTATTTATTTGATCGTGATATGTGAGTCTCGGTCTGCCAGGGCCTCTTTTACCCACAACTTTCGCATTATATATCTGGTTCGTCAATCTTTCATCGCTCATCCTTTCAACATGCCCGAACCATCGTAGCATGCTTTTCCTTATTTTTGTCCCTATGCTTTCCTTCATACCAACCCTTTTCCGTATTTCGACGTTACGTATGCGGTCCGCCAAAGTGACGCCACATATCCGCCGCAACGACGTTAATATAAAACACACCAGAAATAACTATAGGTACACCAGACTACTCAAATTATATACCTATAGATTTATAAATTTATTAATATTTATAAAATAAATATGGTGGAATATAATATAATATGTATATAATATAATAATAGTATAACGCATGGGATGATAAATTAATTTAATAAATAATAAAACAAAATTAATATTGTGGCATAACATTTATACTCGTAAATAATAAAATGTAACCAAGGAAGAAACTGATCCTCAGCTTAACCCAGAGAATTCTATTCTGGGTATCAGAGTTCCTCCAAAAGAATTATATAAACATTTTTTGTGAACATTTAAACGTTTTTTTTTTGTATATACATACATACATACATATCTTCACGCCAAATCCCTTGACAACCAGAGACAATTGAGCGCCACTTGTCACGATCACGACATACCTCTTTCGCTTCTTCGACATTCATATACCTGATTCGTCAATCTCTCTTCGCTCATCCTTTCGACATGCCCGAACCATCGGAGCATGCCTTTCTTTATTTTTGTACCTATGCTTTCTTTTATACATACCCTTTTGCGTATTTCGTTATTACGTATACGTATATATTTAACGTATATATTTTTTTGTATATATATTATAGATTTACAACACCACCGTTCCCGTGCCTCGGAGAGCACGTTAACCCGTCGGCTCCGGTTCTACTAATCCCAATTATGAAAACGTTCATAAATTGACAAAAAAAAATGACATCAGATTCTCGCCAGGGTGGCGAGTGTAGGCAAAATTCTGGAAGGCCCATCTCCAACAGTCGAAGTCTAGAACTCTGTGTTGTAATGAATGTGATGATGACAGGCCCATCTAACAAGTGGCAAACTCGTCGATGTCTAGAAATACTAATTAAAAAAAAAAAAAATGTGTCCGTCTAAAAATCGAACGCGGAACCTTTGCGTCTAAATCCACGGTCTTCACCGCTGGACCACAGAGGTATACCTATATGATCCGATGAATGACATAAAATTGACAAAACGATGTACCGGTCAAAAAAAAAGTCAATGTCAAAAATGCTTTGTTCTCAATTCTAATCCGATTCGACGCCCAAAAAACCGGCTAAAGTATGTTTAATGTATAGTATAGACGATTTTTTAATGTATACCACGTCAAGGAGCCAAGCAATAAGATAAATTCGGACAGACCGGTCCGATTTTTTGTGTCAATTAAAAATTACCCATAGCGTCGGGTCTCAGGTACACCAATACGTTACGACGTGAGAAGTCAACTGTGCTCACTGGATATGCCAAAGGCCATTATTCATCTTGTATTCTCTATCTAGTATCTTGAATAGACATGCACGGGCCTACGCTGATATTATCGATAATTCTACAAAAAATGTAGATAAATAATAAAATATATGTGGTTTTATTTTGTATTGGAGGTGGTATATTATTCCACACTTTCGAAGCACTGTACTTTAAAGATCCTTAGAAACCAGCCGTTTTAAGTTTAGGTACTATTAGTTCCTGACGAAAATGTGATCTCGTGATGTGAATCTTTAATATTTAACAAAAAAGATGTTGTTTGACCACCCCGGAAAGGATACGGTCGTGATTATACTTTACTTTTACAATAATATCGAATCTAAATTTACTACGGTTATTAATTATGAACAATTGTCTACTCTGGGGACAAGAGGGCTGGTTCTTTCCTCGCCCAGAGAATCAGCATAGCGATTCAGCGAGGAAATGCGGCCAGCGTTCTTGCCATCATGCCGCGCGGATACGATTTATGTTTAAATTAGGTTTTTTTTTGTTTTTGTTTATTTTTTATATCATAATTATTTTTTCTATTAGCTCTTAATTTGAATAAAAATACAATTAAAGCTTTAAATATTAGTGGGTAACGGCGCGTTCCGTTCAATAAAAATCAGGGAAGTTACCGCATCCAATAATAATGTGATAATTAAGTTTTCTACATCTAATATCGCACCCGACCCTACTCCATACTCGCAGGTAAAGATTTTTATACATTGAACATACGAAAGCAATTAACACGAGGTACCTGCGCCTGATCTTCTAACATATGTGTGTGTGTGATTGCCACCTACATGATATACTTTTGTTGAGGGTGACTCTGTAAGGGATGGATTTTTTAGTTTTTTTGACGCGTTTGTGATATTTTTACGGATCTTTGTAAAGCGGGTTATGTATGTTTTATAGTTAGTTTTTTGTAACTTATTGGATAATTATTTGTCTATTATTAAATAGTCTTGGCAGTTATTACTTGCTTTTTACCTAAACTCCACTGCTGGATATACCCCTCGCCTAAGACACGCTACGTCATGCGATCTTTTGCAACACCCATCCATCCACCACTAGCGAGCTTCTTTATGTAATTCGTTCATCTGGTGGAGGGTTGTCCCTCTCTGAGTTCTCTCTGGAAGTGTTGAACCGAATGAATGGTCCTACCTACTGTCATCAAATAAATCGAAGAACACTTTACTGGGTTTATCGGCACGAACGGTGGATACTTCCCCGCCCCGGCAGACTGAGGAAATTACCACCATCAGTCCGCCTACCAGTTTTTCTACCTAGTTTTTCTCGCTTAAAGTATGTGCCATTTGCAATGATGTCAAATGCCAATTTTTACTTTCAAGGACGACTAATATTGTAAGGTTGCCATGGTGATATTATATAAAAATAAAACAGCTTGAAACAAGAATTTATCTATCTATTGAAAACTGGCTCCTTGGTCTAGCGGTTAAGTCAGCAGATCCGGAGGTACGGATTTCCGGTCTGGTAATATATTTAATTTATTTCTAAATTAAACTGTAATAAATTCATGTTTTATATATATATATTAAATTTATCCTTATTTACAGCAAAACTATCTATAGTAGTATCATCACGACCGTCTCCCTTTCGGGGTGGTCAGAAAGTCTAAAAACAAGCGGATTCACATTTAGCCAACTTTACTATAGGCCAAGTGGCAAGCTCGTCGATGTCTCCAGCCAGCGTACCAAACTCGAGAAATAGCACAAAATAAATTAAATATTAATTACCTAAATGTATTTATTTACATTAATAAATATTTTTGTGTCCCGACCAGGAATCGAACTCGGTACCTCCGAGTCTAAATTTACGGACTTAACCGCTAGACCACGGAGGATTGTTTATATACATACATATATATTAATACTGTTAATAATTGCACCTACCATCTAGCAGCATTAAGTCCGTATACATTCATAGTGTAATTGAGTTTTTAAATACGCATGTAACATATAATGCAATTATATACAACGACATAATTTAAAATTTTACCCTTGATAGTTGAGCAAAAATCACTATGTGAGTCGAAGTCATAAAAAAATAGCCCAATTTTGTGCTAAAAGAATGCACTTAAAAGTAAAATATGAACAATAAGTTTACGTTTCCAGAAGCGGTTACTTTTAGACAAAAGAAGCCATTATCCCTAGCTCCTCATTACCGCAACTTTTTGCCACCATTTTAAAATACCCCATTGTTTGGGCGCGTCTACCTGTAAGCGAGATTTCTACCACAGCCTAGAAAAAAA
Organism: Tinea semifulvella; assembly: GCA_910589645.1. Lineage (NCBI taxonomy): Eukaryota > Metazoa > Arthropoda > Insecta > Lepidoptera > Tineidae > Tinea > Tinea semifulvella. The sequence continues at coordinate 10,439,787 of OU342610.1, forward strand.
ATACCAATCTCCTAACATATTTAGCAGTACCCAAAGGATAGTTTGAGTATGTTTTATGCTGTGGCACAAATTTGTTGTTTATTCTAAATTCGAACATTGTCGAGTGCCCGACCCTTGGCACTTGTAAAAAAATAAATAAATAAGATTTTGGGGAATGCAGCGGATTGTTCGTGACATGAGTAGGTAAAGTTTTTTTTTAAAGATCGTGCGAGATTATGTTACGTGCGAAGCCAAGATTGGAGCGGTGATATTTTTTGATAAGTATGCATTATAATGATTTTATGCGCAATGACATCCTTTTTTGGTCGAATAATATATTATGAATATAATAATAATATTATGGACTTCACCACAGTTGTTTATGGGCGTTCCAGCGGGGTGCACTAACGCCCGAAAACGTATCGTCTAAGATCGATTACGTATGTCAAAATCTTAGGCATTACATGTAATCAATATTAGACGATTAGTTTTTGGACTCCGCCACACCCCGCAGAACATATTTCTGAAGAATTTGGCCTACAATCGTCGCGCTGGCTAGACGTTGGTTGGCGTGGGTCTGATGTCAATTTATTAACGACTCCACAAGTTAGTATTAATGGAATCGGACCGTGTACAGTAGCCGAGTCAGAATAAAATTAAAATCATAATAATATTAATGTCATAATATTATTTATAATAACAATGAGAACTTAATTCGTGGCTGTAAGGAAACTGTATCAATTTACATACTAAATAATAATAAATATTAGTAATGAAAGTTAAAATCGTAGCTGTAAAAGGGCCGTGTCAGCTTATGATCTAATTTTATTTATGACTAAGTATATATATAGCTCTTCTATGTATGGTATATATATATGTAGTTACGTAAATGATCGTATTGTGGTCCAGATAGGTGACCCTTGCATCCGGGCGGCCTTGGCGGGTCTGGATTTATCCCCGTTCTCGGTAATGGCTACGTTTATTATTTCTTGGAGTGCTTAGCGACGAGGCCACAGAGTTATAAAGCTTTAGACATGAGTCTTAAACTCGTATTCTAAGACGTTTTTCCTTGACGGCTCCTCCACTCAACATTTCCTTCCAGCTGTCAAAGGAAAATTAAGTATCTGTAATTGAGACGATTAAAATTAAAAATGGCGTCCAATGTACCAGCTTACGGCTGACCTTCAAAATTAAACTAAGGCTCGGCTCTATTTTTAACATTAACTAAATATTACAGAAACTTCATTTTCGTTTGACAACAGAAATGTTGAGCGGAGAAGCTTACAAATTTATGGTTACCAGAATAATAATAATATAAGATAATAACTCACAAATTCGTTAAAAAGTTGGGATATATTTTTATATTACGAGTGTGGAAATGCGAAATGTCATAATTATTATTATTAAAATACTTTATTGCTCTTTAACTTAAAAGTATGTACAAAGGCGAACTTAAAGCCATTACGGCTTTTTCTACCAGCTAACCTTTGGGAGAGTGAGACAGTATAATAAGTGGGGTGCAATTTTAACCTTATTTTAAATTTGAATAAACTACATAAATAGTATGTATACATAGACTACTTAAATACTTATTAATATATAGTAGATATATATGAAGATAATATAATATTATTAAGAAGAAATATTTAAATTTAAAATAAATACTTTAAACAAAACATTTCCATAATAATTCGCCTCTACTCTCTGCCTACCCCGCAAGGGATCTGGCATGAAGATATGAATGTATGTATAACATATTTATGATTAAACATGTATACATACTTATAATTGAGCGCCACTCGACACGATCACGACATACCTCTTCGTCGATATTCATTACATATATAAATACATGGCATTGTGTATGGCGAGCCAAGCTTTGTCACTAACATTTCGACTGCCGATCAGTGACCCCAGGGCACCGTTAACACTATTTTCTGCGTTCACTCTTATTTCAACATCCCTATCGTACTTCCCATCCGTTGTAAAATCACTGCCCAGATATATAATTTCATTTACTTGTTCTAGAATTTCATCATCAATATTTCGTGTATGTAATAATAATAATAATAATAATAAATTATTTATTTCAGAATTAATTCCATAATTATTAGTAACATTCCAACTTAGAACTATGTTAGTAGGTATACACATTAATTAAAAAGTCAAAAACAAACAGCAAAAATAATAATAATAATAACAATACCTAGTACTTAATTTAATTAATATTAATTCGTAAATATCTGTAGGGATATTTATACTACGTAAATGCTGTACATATTTAATTTAGTAATAAAGTATTTATTTCATTAAGTAATAGTAATAAAGTATTTGTTAAATATCAAATGTCTTCGTAACCTGTATGCATACATGTAACTGTATGTTATAACAGATCTCAGTCACAAAGGTTAGTTGGTTGAAAATGCATTTACGGCATTAAGCTCTCCTTTGTACTAACTTATTTTTGGTTTCTGTTTTTATTATTATTAATTCACAAGGCGCAATAGTGAATAACTTAAATATATCAATTTAATTTATTTACCGGTCTACGAGTAAATATCTCTATGGCAAAGTTTTAGAAGGTTGTAAAGGTTTAATAGGGTAAGTTTTACGATTGTTGGCGTTCGCGAGTCCCCCCTTCCCCGAAAATTGGAGGGGAAAGGGGAAAACTTCTTCCGATTCCCCCCACTTCTGATCGTATTTTACTCTGACACCGTAACTACAAAAACACTACGTTTAGGCGCACTTGAAAGCAAGATTATTGGGACGGACAGTTTTTTTTTATGTAATGCTGTATTTAGTGAACTCATTTTAATGCTTGATGATGGTGCAAAATATGCGATGCGCTTGATGGTCTGTGCAGATAAGTCGTAAATTAGTCCACAGAGCGATCAAAGTCAAAATATTCACGTAAACCTATTACAGGCATTTATGAAACGTTATTATTTAATTATTTTGAATGATTCTACTCCTGCTAGTGGAAGACTAAGCAGCAAAGTGGTCTAATAAGTAGGCTGTTAGCAGAAGACCAGCAGCTAAGCAGATTTCAGTGATCTGTTAATGTTTAATTTGACTGAGAAAGGAATCTGCAAGAAAAACTCAGCTATATTAGATTTACAAAATAAAACATATACAGAATTACGCCACAACGATCAATTAATAACCTTTTTAATTTAGTTATGAGTACCTATGAGATTACAATAGCTGGTACAGCGGGAACCCACTAGGCAAGTCAGAATTAAGATAGACTACATGTCTATCCCGAAAGTCGACAAAACGCAAAACCTAACCTAAAAAAAGTAAAAATAGATTGAACGTGTTCGGCAAAGGTCCCAGGCCCCCACAGCGATGTGCGGTAAAATGGTATAATACATGCATTTATGCGCTTTTTATGTGTTGTTTTTGTATCTGCCTACTCCGCAAGGAAACTGACATAGCGTCAATATATGTTCGACAGTTTTTATATCTACTCGTAATTTTATATCTTAATATTAAATACATATATATATCTTTTATTTAATAATATTTATGCTGTATCATCATCATAACAGCCTCTATCACAGTCCTAGACCTCCACTGTTTGAAATGGGAAAGAAGAAATTAAGGAAAGTGTTCTTACAACCGAGCCACCACCGCCTGTCATTAAAATTTTAAAGACAGTTCGTACTTAACTGAGTATTATTAATTTAAAACAAGCCGTATTTTCCTTAAAATTACAATGAACCAAACTTACAACCAATTGTTTTTCTTCTGTAAAAAAGTCGTGGAAAATATTTAAAACATATTTTTTATTCCTCTAGCTTTGCACCCAAGTTTACTCATTCAATTACAAAGTATTTAACCAAATTGTACCTTGTTGTTTTACACTAAAGCACACAATTAGAGGAACGGTTTAACTATTTCGGGTTTAAGCTACTTTTAATTAACTTTGAACAAAATGTAAGCAATGTGTTGTAGCTTTGAAAGTATACCTGCTTACTTAAAATAAAGGACGACTACATCAGTTATACATTTTGTTTCTTGTCGAAACAGCTCAGGAGACAAGAGAGCTGGACAATATTTGGCCCAAAGGTTCAGCACAAGATCACTTTGCCCATTGGTTTAAATTTTAGTTTCCTATTTAGTTGTATTTTATAGTTTAGTAATTTTATTTCTGTTTCTTTAAGCAAACATTATATTTATTATTTTATATTATTTAAGTCTGGCGCGTGGCTCGGTTGTAAGAACGCGTTCCTTAAATCCTACAAAGGTCGGTACAAACCCACCCGGCATGTACCAATGAGAAATACACTTTTCTTACGTACATTTGTCAAAGATTTACAGCACCACAGCACGTTAAGCCGTCGGTCCCGGTTCCACTAAAACCAACTTGTGGAATCGTTAATAAATTGTCATTCAAAATTGACATCATATCCTCGCCAAGCCGTCTGTTCAGCGTGGCGAGTGTAAGCCAAGTTCTCCAGATTGAGTTCTGGAAGGCCCATCTCCAGCAGTGGAGGTCTAGGTCGCTGTGTTCTAGGGGCTGTAATGATGAATGAATGATTTAAGTCTGAACCGTTTATTCCAATTCAATAGGTATTTGGTTTGGGTCGTGTTGTAACATTAATCGGGACAGTTCTTCGCACGAATGACACACGCTATTGACACAGTCACGAAGTATTGGTCGATGAATTGTTACAGGTCTGGATTTTAATTTTTTGAAGTTTTCATTTTTCATTTTTTTAAAATGAATTATTATCATTAACACACACACAAGTGTGACCTTAGGCACTTGACGAATAAATAATTAATTCGATGAAAAATAGTATTGTATACTAATAAAATTCATAAATAAAAAAATACAAAAAACTATTTATAAATAAACATCATCATCAACTGCCTGTCTCTCCACTGCTCGATATAGGCCTCCCCCAAGGCAAGCTACTTGACACGATCTTCTGCAACTCTTATCCAACCCGCACCAGCGACGACTTCAGGTCATTAGTCCATCTAGCGAAGTGGTCATCCCAATCTGCGTCTTCCCGTACGTGGTCTCCACTCTAGAACCTGTCTAATCTATCGTTCATCGGTTCTGCGACAGACGTGTCCAGCCAATTCAGATTACTAATTTTACAAGGCTATATCCGTAACTTTATCCATCAGAGAAATACCGAGCATAGCTCTCTCCATAGACCGCTGAGCGACGTTAAATTTGTGGACCAGTTCGTTCAGTGTCCACGTTTCTGCTCCGTACGACGGCACTGGAAGAACTCACTTACTACTTAAATAAACAATGTCCTCCAAAGACGTCCCATCAGAGACATCGTCTATACCCCAAACGGCGCAAATTGTAACCTGTAATTTAATTATATTTTTGTGTTCTCCACCTGGAATCGAAGTCGGTACCTACCTCTGTGTCTTAATAGTTAGTTGTAAGAATAAGTCATGAAGTTTAAAAAAAGTATCACACCGACTGTACCCCTTCCAGCGTGGTCAGAAATCTCGCTTATTAGCGGACTTACATTTAGCCAATTTTACTATAGGCCCATCATGACAAGTGGCAAGCTCGTCGATGTCTCTAGCATACCAGACTCGAGAAATATCACAAATAAAGGTAATAAATTTCAACCCGGCACCTCTTAACCGCTAGACCACGGAGACAGTCAGAACAGAACTCAGTAATTGCAATTTTGAATATATTTTAAGCTATTGCATAGCTTTTATCGCGGCCTTTGAGCGCGGCGACCGAATCAAGAAATTCCGTAACGAAAATAAACCTAACACCTCCCCACTCCGACCGGCACAGCATCGTCTAACGTCGTTTCAGTTCGGTAGACTTCGGCACGGTGTTTGTGTGCGTGCGACTAGACGTATGCGTGTAGACTCGCTGCTAACTGCTCATAACTGGTAAATGCTAGGTGAGACAGCGTGCTTTTTGCCCGCGTTCAGGAGTAATATAAAAAACTTGAATTAATATCAAAGAAAAAAAAAAAATTATAATTATAATTGCATAAGTTGATAAAAAATGCTATGCAATAGCTTTACCGCGGCAGTCCCCGAGTGCCACACGTATTTTTTTTATTTTTGTACTTTTCGCTCCATTTTCGCGTAGTGACATTAAATGACAGTAGTAATTAACTAGAAATTGTCCATTAAAAGCTGCCATTCACTGTCTGGAAACACTTTTGTGGCATAAAGCTGCGCTCACACCGGAAGAGGCCTGCCCTAGAAACTGGGTCAGTGGGGCTTCCTGTGAACGCGCCATTACGTTGCGCTATTTTATGAGCTAAGTACTATAAATTGAAGACCTGTCAGGTTTTATAACGAAGCGAAAATGAACTAAATGAACTAAATGTATTAAATTTCAGTTTGCGCTTTATGAAAAACAATGTAAAAATCGACTGTTACGTAGTCTAGCTATTAAGGTCGTAGATTTAAACGTGGAGGTACTGAGTTCGATTCCTGGTCATGAAAAATATAAAATAAAATTGGTTTAATTGTGCTTGAGTCGACGAGCGGTAGTGGCTCGGTTGTAAGAACGCTTTCCTTTAATGAAAAAAGTCGCGGTTCGAACCCCGGCATGTACCAAAGAGAAATACACTTTTCTAACGTACATATGTCTTAGATTTACAACACCACCAGTCCCGAGGCTCGAAGAACCATTTAAAGATCATTGTGGAATCGTTAATAAATTGTCATTAAAATTAATAAGTTGACACGGCCTCCTTACATCCACGATCTAAATTTATAGACATAAATAATTTGACATAATGAATATAATTATTTTCTAGTTGTAAGATGACTCGGCCTCTTTACAGCCACGAATTTAAATTTAATTTAATGCTATTTGACATTGTTATTAAGAGAATAAGTTGTCACGGCCCCTTTACAGCCACGAATTTATTTATTTATATATTCTTAGGTTAAGATATAAGTAATTGTTTGTGGCAACAATGTATCATATATTTACGGTCCACCCGTAATTTATGCTAGTAATATTTATAATACACATTCAATATCCAGGCGCGGTGGTGGCTCGGTTGTAAGAAGGCGTAACTTAAATCCTACAAAGGTCGGTTCAAACCCACCCGGCATGTACCAATGAGAAATACACTTTTCTTACGTACATTTGTCATAGATTTACAACACCACCGTTGTCATCCCTCGGAGAGCACGTTAAGCCGTCGGTCCCGGTTTCACTAACACCAACTTGTAAAATCGTTAATAAATTCGTCTGTCCAGCGTGGCGAGTGTAGGCCTAATTCTCCAGATATTCTGGAAGGCCCATCTCCAGCAGTGGAGGTCTAGGACACTGTGTTCTAGGGGCTGTAATGAATGAATGAATAAATGATCCAGGAGTTACAATGTGAACCATATGGAAATAAATAAATGGAATTGAATTAAAAATTGACATCAGACCCTCGACAACTCGTCTGGCAAGAGCGTAGCGAGTGTAGACCAAATTCTCCATCTATATATTCTGGAAATCCCATCTCCAATAGCGGCTGTGGCTCGGTCGTAAGAACGCTTTCTTTAATCGAAAAGGTCGCGGTTCGAATCCGCCATTTACCGATGAAAAATACACTTTTTTTGCGTACATTTGTCATAGATTTACAACATCACTGTGTACCGAAGAGCACGTTACGTTAGAGGCGTGTCGTGGCGAGTGTAGGCCAAATTCCTCAGATTTATGTTTTGGAAGGCCCATCTCCAACACGTATGGTGTTGTTGTACGTTAGAAATTGATTAGAAAATATTTTGTAAACACCATTGTTAAACAAATTTAAAAGTAAATATTTTTTTTTTTTTTGGTTTATTCTCTTTTTCTCCAGCAGTGAAGGCTAGGACTCCGTGTTCTAGCTGCTGTAATGATTCATTTTTAATATACTAAGGGCATTCCTTTCCTAATCCAAGTATGCTTTTCTACTCTGCAAGTGATTACGGTCGTTATGTTACTTTGTACGCCGAAAATTTCCTAAGAATTAATGGTCAATGGCATGCACGAACCCGGCGAGCAGTGGATAACAAAAAACACCTCGTCTCGGCCCAAAACCGTTGTTTTCATAAATTATCTTGTCACGCTCGCCTATTGGAGCCTTCAATTGCTAAGTTTCAAATTTGACAAACAGCGCTGCCAGGTCAAAAAATATTTAATAATAAATATTGTTTTATGTATATTATAGTATTTATATATTTAGGTATATCATTGTGAGGGATTAGCTGAAAATCAGCGCTGTGACCGAGTGATGCAGCTTATTGCTATTTCTTTCTTGCTTTCTTTCTCTTATTGCTGATTCTCTATTTGTCACCACACTATCTTGTTTGTTGTATTATAATTTTTTTTTACTGCTTGTGTTTTTTTGTGACAATTAAACTTCTTTCTTTTTTCTTGCTTCTTCTTCTTTCTGACCACCCCGAAAGGGAAACGGTCGTGATGATACTTTACTTTGGCTTGGTTGGACCTAAATAATGTATCTGTGATTGTAATGATTAAAGTTAAAAATTAGGACGTAAGTACCAGCTTTTATCATTTACATTTACAAATACTTTATTTTCTCTCAGCCAAGCGTTTGGCCAAGGAATTGTCTTAACGGCTAACCGGAAAGTCTGGAAAGCTGGCAAATATTTATTCAAACGTATAAGCCTTGCTATACAGAGGAGAAAAGTTGCCAGTCTCCTTGGGATTATCCCTATAGGTTCGTCTCTAGTGGACATTTATTATTTATAGTTTATTTTTTTGGTTTAGTTAATATTAAATTGAATTTTCAAGTTGTTTAAAATTATATAAAAATAAACTGTTTAGTATTTGCTTTAGTATTTCTGTAGTTATAGTTTTGGCAGAATATGAAGATTAGTTAATTTTATTATTAAATAATATTTTTTTATCTGGCACACCTGGTCGCAGTTAAGCCAGTATTGGGTTGCAACCAATAGGCAGGTACTCCGACAAGGTGACCTGCAGAAGGGCACGGGCTTGGCGTATGCCCTTGTGCACCCTGCACCTTAGTTACAGCCTTACAACTCGTTAGACCTTCCAAAATAAATTTTCATGTTCGCGAGTGAGAAATGTGGCTACTCTACATGCCCTGTCCGCGCGTTTCAAAATGTGTTTTAAATTGTTTATTATTACTTACGGATACCTGAAAAATTACTTTAGATTTTTATGTAGTGTAAATCAACTTAAAATATCGTGTTGGAATTTTTGCTAGGAAACGCTGCAGTTGCACATGGCTGCTGGAAGACGTAACCGATGTTTGATTTGGCGCTGTAATTTTTACTGTATATCGCTTTCAATTATTTTAATTAAGGATTTTTAAAAAATCTGAGTGTAAAATGCTTTTATAGTATAAATGAATATTTGGAGTCTAAAAGTATATAAGTATAATAAATAATTCATATATATAAGTCTGACCAATGTTTTTCCATGCTGTATACATGGCGAAATGTGCTGAGCCAATTTTTTTTTGTCGCGCTTTGCTTTGAAGTCAAACTCGGCTTCGTATTATTAAGTGACGTCACTCACGCTGAGTAATGTTTTTTAATTTTCAATGTTGTGGGAATGCTTTCCTCAAAAGCCTACACAACTTGGTTCAAGCATGTACCAATAAGAAATACACTTACGACTTCCCCAAGGCTCGCCACCTCACGCCATCAAAAGCAAGAACAAGACCAAGACTGCAAGACCAAGATTGGGCAATACTAGTAACTGATATGTGGAGCCAAAGTTCTAGAACTTCTATAAATCGTTTTGCCACCCTCATCCACCCCCACCAGCGACCTACCTCAGGTCATCCGTTCATCTGGCAGGAGCCGCCCCACTCTGAGTCATCCCGGTCTACGATACCTGGTTCTGCGAACAAACGCGCCCGGCCTGTTGGCCATAAAAAAACATATTTCTGGAAAATTTGGCCTTTTCTTCACGCTTTATCCAGACGGGTAGTGACATAGATTTTTTGTAAATTTCTTGATGTTTATATATTGGTATAGATAAACATATTTATGGTCGAATAAAAACATTATATAAATGACATTCACCCCATACTTGTATCCTGCAGGGGTCCTGATAATTTGTTTTTTATGACTGTCTAAAAGTTTATACCTCCCTAGCAACTAACACTCGGTCTGCGCGTGCGCTCGAGTACCTACAATGTCAGACACGGCATTGCCAAAATGACTCCAAACTAGTGATGGACCATATTTAAAATAATTTAATTTATCGATATAAATAATATAAAGTATGTGCTGTTTTTTATTTATTATTTTTAAACCACTTTGTCTTGATTAAAACGTATACTTACGAGAAGTTATATTATTGGAATTTCACATTAAATTAATTAAATTTTACTAATATACAAAATATAATTAAATAGAACAATAACTAAAATTGTTTTTTTAAAATGACATAATTTTTTTGCCTTATAAGCATAACACGGTTGCTTAACACTGTTACTTTTAGTAGCATCGTAATACTCGTATTTTGAGCTGTTAGACATTGCATCGGAAATGTGTTGTCGAACTTATCTCACAGTTTCAAGCGATGTACGAGAGTTTAATGTCAATTTTTTCTTCGTTGATTGTATAATACTTGTATCCTGCAGGGGTCCTGATAATTTGTTTTTTATGACTGTCTAAAAGTTTATACCTCCCTAGCAACTAACACTCGGTCTGCGCGTGCGCTCGAGTACCTACAATGTCAGACACGGCATTGCCAAAATGACTCCAAACTAGTGATGGACCATATTTAAAATAATTTAATTTATCGATATAAATAATATAAAGTATGTGCTGTTTTTTATTTATTATTTTTAAACCACTTTGTCTTGATTAAAACGTATACTTACGAGAAGTTATATTATTGGAATTTCACATTAAATTAATTAAATTTTACTAATATACAAAATATAATTAAATAGAACAATAACTAAAATTGTTTTTTTAAAATGACATAATTTTTTTGCCTTATAAGCATAACACGGTTGCTTAACACTGTTACTTTTAGTAGCATCGTAATACTCGTATTTTGAGCTGTTAGACATTGCATCGGAAATGTGTTGTCGAACTTATCTCACAGTTTCAAGCGATGTACGAGAGTTTAATGTCAATTTTTTCTTCGTTGATTGTATAATTTAATCAATCCTATATTTTTGTATCCTCACGTTTTCTTTAACTGAATGTACTTTAATAGGTAGTAGTGGTAATGGGCGGAATGATGTTGGTAATTTTCCCAGTCTGCCGGGGCGGGGAAGTATCCACCGATCGTGCCGAACCCAGTAAAGTGTATACACGCGTTGATAGGATCAGGCTCGAATTGCCGTCATGCCCAGTCAAGCCGGCATAGTGTTAGGGACTGATACCAGTCATGAGTGTCTGATTCCAGTTGCTAACATTCATCGACCTAGCGCGTTACTTATCTTCTGGAGGTCGCAGGGTCACATATCGTGCTAATATAAATAAATAAAAAATGTACCTTATGTATGGATAGCGAGAGGAAATGTAGTGTAATGACAATGTGTAGTGTAATGACTACTCAGTACCCACACTAGTGCAAAGTTATTTTACAGAGTGTTATTATATTAGTTATATGTAGTAAAGTTTGAAATCTACTACAAACGAATTAAAAACCTGCGTTTTTGCTATCTCTTTCATTTCAATAGAGGCATGCGAGCTAGGAGAAGACGAATCTAGTGTATGCACGTTTTACACACAAATAATTTGTTAATGTGTTGTTGTGCTCATTTTTGATTACGTGACCAGTAGGTGATCTCGATGTGCCAAAGGAAATTATAATTATCTTAATAAAGTTTTAAATAATATACTTGTAGTCTTAAAGAATGCTTATTTGCATACACAGAAAAGTAAGTATGCGTCAAATATTTTATCATCATCATCAGCCTGTATCTCTCCACTGCTGGATGTAATCCACTTAACGCGATCTTTCGCTACCCTCATCCAACCCCCACCAGCGACCTTCTTTAGGTCATCTATCCATCTGGCGGGGGGTCGTCCCACTCTGCGTTTTCCCGTACGTGGTCTCCACTCTAGAACCCGTTTGCCCCATCGATCGTCGGTTCTGCGGCAGCTTGCTAATTTTAAATGCTATGTCAGTAACTTTCGTTCTCTGACGAATATCAACGTTTCGAATTTTATCCATCAGAGATACACCAAGCATAGCTCTCTCCATGGCTCGCTGAGCGACTTTGAATTTATGGACCAGACCCACTGTTAGTGTCCATGTCTCTGCTCCGTACGACATTACCGGGAGGACGCACTGGTTAAAGACCTTAGTCTTTAAACATTGTGGTATAGACGATGAGATCCTGTGCCGGAGTTTCCCGAATGCCGCCCATCCTATTAGTCAAATATTTATATATCGATAAATCGATGGAACATCCCTAATTGGATTGCAACTTTGCAACTGACAACTGCTTCAAGCGACAGGTGGTGTATTAGAGGATACGATTTAAAACTAATCTTTAAAAATAAATTAACCAAATTTAATGTATGAAGAAAAAACCCAATCGATTTAAAAAATGAGGTAAATGGGTACTTATTTGATTTCGATGTGAGATTGCCAAATTGTTGAATTATTTTGTTCCTAATGAGTAAAGCTTTAAACAAATATACCTACGTAATAATATATGTGCTAATAGTATTTATTAATTAATTAATTATAAACTTTATTGCACAAAGTACAAAGGCGGACCTAATGCCGCTAGACATTCTATACTGGTCAAACCTTTGGGACAACTAAAGCAGTTACAAGATAAGGCAGGTGCTATCAAAACTAATAGAAAAATATTAGACTTCAATTATACTAGTGAATAAATAAAACTACATACATACGTTCTATGAATATACATAAATATAATATACCTACTATATGATGACTATAATGATAGATATAAATAATATTGTAAGATGTAAAAACGCAACGATATAAACCTAATAAATTCGAGTAATATCACAAATAAATTAAATGTATTTGTTTTATTTAAATAAATAAAACAAATACATTTAATTTATTTGTGATATTACTCGAATTTGGTACACTGGAGACATCGACGAGCTTGCCACTTGTCATGATTGGCCTATGCTCGTAGTAAAGTTGGCTAAATGTGAATCCGCTTCTTTATAAACGTGAATTGTGACCACCGGAAAGGAAACGGTCGTGATGATACTTTTCTCTTTATATTGTATTTTAAAATAAGTAGTGTAAATAATGTTATTGTCAATAAAGTATTTTTAATTATTATAAAATATAGGGTGTCCCAACAAGAGCGCCGGATTTGATTTTTTTTATTAATTTCATTTGTACTTTTTGTTTGCTTAATTTCTTGCACCAATTGTACGCTTGCAAATGCAGATCTTTTAACAACATAGTGGTAAATTTAAATCCAGCGCTCTTGTTGGAACATCCGTTATATTATTTACTCTATTGAAATGGTGCAGAAAAAAAATCTCCGATCTATGCAATATAAATGTTTCCATAGTAGAAACACACACTATCCGTAACTATTACAAAAATATGAAATGTTAGACTTATGTTCTAGACGAAAACAGCTCGAGGCAATGCTGTTGTATGATTTATGTCATAACCGATATGACTGTAGTGACCTCAATAACAGGTTGTGCTACAGGGTTCCTATGAGAGTGCATCAGCGATCATCTAGACCCTTTCAGCTGTTCTCAGTAGGAAGCTGCCGCACTAACGCGGGTAAACGATCGCCAATATACCGACTGGTTGACACATTCAATAACAAATTTCACTTTATAGACATCATTGCCTCGACTGCCGTTGCTTTTAGGAAGTCTATATTGGATATACTAAAACCATAATGTGTTATTTATATTTATCTTTATTGTAGTAATCATTATTGTTGTATACTTATTTTTTTCTTCTTCTTTACTCATATCTTTCTTTTGTTACTAATTGTTGTTTCACTTCACTATCTGACGTACCTATTTATATAATCTGTGGTTTACGTCGTTGGTAACATACTTAGCAATTTGTTTATTTAAATGTTATTATATATATGTGTGTTACTGTTTATAAACCTAAATAAAAGAAAAAAAAAAAAAAAAAAAAAACATTCTGGAAGGTACTGTACATGTAACCATGGATGCCTGATGACAAGCAGAACATGGGGTCAAATAATGGGAGGTCTTTACCTACCACTAAACTAGCTTGACAAGATGCTTTGGCCAAACTTTTTTATCCTCATTAAATCATGATTTCATTCTTTTACAGGAATCCACGCCCACCCTTACCCAGATACCCTCTAAGGTGAGTTTAAGTAAAAATTTAGATATTTTAAATACTTGATGGATTCACCGTGCGAATGACGGGTCCATCGTATATGGAAGCAGAAGGAGCGAAATCTGTGACACACTCATTAGGTAAAGTCGACCCCCAGTTTGGGAACCACTGCACCTTCATACTGTAGCCACTGTCCCTACTCGTACCAGTAAATTTGGAGACTCTTACATCTGTCGCACGCTGGAGATGTGGAATGCTCTTTCAGCCAGTGCGTTACCCCATTCCTATAACCTGGTGTCCTTCAAAGAGTGAAAAAGCATCTTGTTAAGCCGGCATAGTGGTAGAGATTGATCTCGATCGTTAGTAGCTGGTGTCAGTTGCTTCCATTCTTAGACTTCGTGTGCCGCATACCATCAGGTTGGAAGCATGTCACATGTCGTGTTCTGTATTTAAAAAAAAAACAAAGAATTATGGTCGTAAAGATATCACTACACCAACAAATAAATGTTAATTACATGATTCGATAGTCAGAATGCTTTCCTTTAGTTTAAAAAGATATCGGTTCGAATCCCGGCAGTGCCAATTAAAAATACACTTATTTACGTCGTTGGGTCATTGATTATCTTGTTGTGTAATAAAAAAGGACCTCTTTTGTAGTCGGTCGAAAGCCCGAGACACCATTCTTCTCTTCTCTCTTTCCACGTGTGAATCCATGGAAGCTATAGATATTTATGGTGGGTTACTGCTGTACCAGGTATTGTAATCTCATAGGTACTGATAACTAAATTTAAAAGGTTATTAGTTATTATTGTATAGTTTTGTATATGTTTTATTTTGTAAATCTGATATAGCTGAGTTTTCCTTGCAGATTCCTTTCTCAGTCAGATTAAATATTAACAGGTCACTGGAATCTGCTAAGCTGCTGGTCTTCTGCTAACAGCTTACTTATTGGACCACTTTGCTGCTTAGTCTTCTACTAGCAGGAGTAGAATTATTCAAAATAATTAAATTAATGACGTTTCATAAATGCCTGTAATAGGTTTACGTGAATAAAGATATTTTGACTTTGCCTTTTGGGGTCGTCAGAAACCACGCTTATAAAGAAGCGGATTCACATTTAGCCAACTTTACTATAGGCCAATCATGACAAGTGGCAAGCTCGTCGATGTCTCTAGCGTACCAAACTCGAGAAATATCACAAATAAATTAAATATTAATTAAATTTATTTATTTATAATAATTAATATTATTGTGTCCCGACCAGGAATCGAAGCCTACCTCTGAGTCGAAATCCACGTACTTTTAAACGCTAGATCACGGAGGCATCTTAAAATTTATAACATTGTTTAAACAAATAAAACAAAATTAAACTTTTTAACAAACAATAAATAAACATAATATCTCCCTTTGTATATTCCAGAAATATGATTTAAAAAAGGAGGGTGTAGTCGCGTAAATAAAATTCCCGATAGTACCAAAAAAACCGGGAACCAAATTAATTTCCCGGTTCCAATTTACTGAATTATGAACCGGGTATTCCCGGTACTTTTGAGATCGGGTTCTGATCCCTAGTGGCGATGTACCTTGAGTTTGACAGTTCTATTCGTATGACGTGCCGAGGGGTTTCTCCATTTCTCCATTCATACATATCCATTCCATCTGGAAGGAATAATTAAGTGGGGGAGCCGTTAAGGTAACGTCTAATATTACAAGTGTCTGTGTTGTAGGCGATGTGATTACACATAAGAATGTGCAATAACACTTTTATGACTAAACAAATTATTTACGAAAAAAACATACGTTGAATTTATTTTCCTCTCAAATTCTCACCACAATTGGCTATAGCAATTAAGACGCTATGCCATTGTTTTTAAGGTATATTTAAACTCAAACTTAAGTTATGTATTCAATGAGTAATGGATCAGATTTGCGGATACATTGTAACTTCAATGAAATCTTTCTTACGATTATAGTGACTCATATTTTTTATCAACCCGGGAGAATAGTAGATATAGTTGATAGATTTTGTATAAAATTAAATTGTAGGTTTTTGCTTTTTTTTTATAATATTAATAAAATACATTTATTCGAAAACAAATTTACAAAATATAAAATAAAATTAATATTAATACTAAGGATATAAGTCCCGTCCGCGTGGAATGGTGGTCAGAACGCTGGCTGCATTTCCCCGCTGAATTGCAGCACTGATTCTTTGGGCAAAGAATTCATGTCAAACGTCGACTTATAGGCAAGGCGTATTATAAGATAAATGATTTTATTAGTGACAAAAATGCCTGGTAGATGTGCAAATGTATATTATTAATATATTTTGGACACCTGGCAGACCTAGACTCACATATTACGACCAAATTAATAAAACAATAGCTGAAGGTGCGTTGAAAAGCCATCGAAACAAAAGGGCATGTATGAAGAAGTTGATGAATGTCGAAGAAGCGAAAGAGGTATGTCGCGACCGTGACAAGTGGCGCTCAATTGTCTCTGCCTACCCCGCAAGGGATTTGGCGTGAAGATATGTATGTATGTATATGAGATACTTTAGACCTCAAGGATACGCGGCGAACGAGTGCCTTCACTCCGTAGCCACGACTCGGGCATGCGACCCCCTTGGCCGTTGGCCTTTCAGGCACCGCTGCGTATCATTGATGATTTATTGATTCACCGTCTTAAAAAAAAAAAAAAAAAAATTCCTTAAATTTTATTTTTTTGATACCTATTAATATTAAATCAATATACATAAAAATGGCTGAAATAGCTGGCTGTTGTTAGCAAGGAACAGTCTGCTAATAAGGGCATAGTGACTGAGAATAACAAGCTTAATTCTAATAGTGGAAAGCAGCTGTAAAGGGGCATTGTCTTATTTACCTACCCTAAAATAAAGCTAAATATTAAATGTCAATTTAATAACAATTAATTAACGATTCCACAAGTTGTTATCAGTGGAACCGGGACCGACGACGTTAATTTCCAAGACACGGGAACTGTCGTGTTGATAAATCATTACTGACTACTTGAATACAATAAATACAATTAAATTCCTATAAACTATATAGCGACGGTGGCTCGGTTGTAAGAATACTCCTTAAAATCCAAATTCTCCAGATATATGTTCTGGAAGGCCTACCTCCAACAGTCATGGTCTGGGACGCTGTGTTCTAGGGGATGTAATGATAAAATTTGAATATATATATTTCTACTCTCAAATGTACATTAAATAAATTAAAAATCAATAATAAAAAAAAAACAGAGGTCCTTCGCGCTATTTTGCGCGGATGTCAAGTGCAAATTAAATTTTATTAATTTAAAATTAATTAATTGTGGATATTGTTGGTCAAAAGTAGTGTTGTTTTGTTTAATAATGTTCAAAATTATAACTTTGTGGCATTTGGGTTTGAAACAATGAGGGTATATTCTCTTGATACACACAAATTCATAAAAGAGCTGGGTAAACGAATATTTTAAGAGTGTGGCGATCCCTAAGCCATAACTGCTTAAAACAGAATATTTCTATTATAATTCGACGAGGAAATGCGGCGAGCGTTTTAGGTACCCTTCCTGGTGGTAAGCCCTTAGTTTATTTTGTAGAATAGTTTTAATTTCATAGATATTTTTAGTTTAGTTTTATTTATAATGTGATCAATTATGGAAAACGATAAATTGGACTTTAAATATGGGCCAACAACAAGTTGCAGTTTATTTTTTCCGGTTATTCCGCGCACACAGCACTCCCATATTTTACCCGACGTGTTTGAGCTATCGTGCCGCGAGTGACTCCAAGAAAAGCATCAAATTCTGCAGCATCTGTAATTTGATGAAGCCCTATTTACTCATAGAAAAGAAAGATATATTACGTCAGACTTGGCTGTATGGGCTAGACCCTTTGCCTTCCCTATCACCTCATTCATCATCCATCGAAAGAAGAGAACAAAAAAAAAACTATTTTGTTTTATAGTATTTTTACTTGTTAGCTTTAATGTATTTTTTTATTTAATTATCCCGTTTTCATTTCAAGTGTACATAAACAACTTCATGAATGACGATGAAGGATGTTTCCATTTCGATTTGAGTGAAAGTAAAATCGAATGCATAAATCCGTAATTAATAATACAAGTGCTATTTGCGTTAATAATGACTCACTGATTTGACTTTGATGTAGACCGGGCATTGGAATTTAGTTTTCTGACATCAAACGGTATTTTGCGTAAGGTGACATTTTGACTACACTGCTACTATAATGCATATTTCCAAGTATACTTAAAACTAACTGTACGGTGTGAAGTCCCTATGACATCTAGCATATGACTATGGAAGAAAAATTACAAAAAAAAATCGTTTTTTTACAAAAAGATGACAAATGAAAGACGGTTAATATCCGTATTTGTTTCAGACTGTTTTAATTTTGGGGATAGTCGATTACGGATTGCTTGAGGTTAGACATAATGCTTCTCTAATTAGGTACTTCTTTTACACCAAATCCTTGTCTTCTTGAAAGAATATCACTATGGGTGCCTCCGCTTTACAAGTACTCGTCAACAGCCATTATTTAAAAACTTTATTGCACAAAGTAGAAAGGCTGACTTAATGCCCGTAGACAGCCAAACCTTGGGGACACATAATTATTTATTATTTTTTAGGAAATTTTCAGCCTTTACAATAATATAATATGAGTATAGTAACTGAATCCTTACAAATTTTTACTGATAGTATTATATATTATATTAGCTGTATGTCCTTAAGGGTAAAGTATAGCTGAACGAACAAACTACTGAATACCTATTGTAATATGTATGTACCTATACTTAAGGATGAACAAATGATTTGATTTGATTTGATATGGATTACAGGATTATTGAAAAATATATTGGCGATGGACCCACGGCAAAGCGCCTGGCCAAGGAGTTGTCAAAGCGGCTGACGAAAAGGTCTGGAGACAGAAAGGCTGGCAATTATTTCTGACAACGTATTAGCCTCGCTATACACAGGGAAAATGTTGCCAGTCTCCTTGGGACTATCTCGGAAGGGACGTCTCTCGAGGACATTATTCATTTGTCATTTAGTTTATTTTTAATTTTATTATTTAGATAGCTTTAAATTTATATTTAATTTAAAAAGCATTTAAATAAAACGTGCATTTATTATTACTTATATAATGTGGCTGCTGTTGCTGTGGCCGAAAAAATATAAATACCCAGTCTATACATTAAGTCAAAAACTCACTGTCATTCTAACCTTATTAAACTCTTAATTAACACACAAGCTGTAGGCTTAATACTTTACAATATTCCTATCCTTATTTTACTCGTGTAAATGGTATCGGGTGTGAAAGAGCGCGCAATACCTACAAAGTGTTTGTTTTAGTATGAACGTGTTGGGAGTAGAGCTGTCGAGTGCGAGATGGCATGCGCGTGCGCCGGATGTGCGGCGCTACCACCAAAGAAGCGTAGATTGAATAATAATTTAGAGCTGGCATTTTTTTGCCATCAACATCGCCTGTGTGTGAACCAAGCTCAGTCGAGCTCTTGTTATACTGTTATTCTTGTGATTTAATGCAAGCCGATATACGGAGTGACTTTGTACGTTACTTTCTTACTTTAGACCAATATGTTATTCTATTGATAGAAACAAACAACTATTCCTAAGAAACAATATGTACAAAACTTTGGCTCCTCCATACAAATTAACAAAATTAAAGTCTAAGTTTTTATGCATTAAGAAAGGCCCCTTAACGTCGCCGCGTCGTCTACCTTCACGCGTCTGCCTCACAGACTATAAAGAGTACAAGTGGTCTGTCTGCGTTCGGGTAGTTCAGTCAGGCACATCACCCCGCTATCGCCTTGCTCGGCCACCCACCGCGCGCCACATCGGGCAGGATTAAACTTGGCACTGTTTATAAATGTTAAATAGATACATAAGTATTAATAATTTTGTCGATTGCCCTTTAAAGCTATTGCTTTGAAGTAGTAATAAAAATATATTTTTTTACTTTTTAGTTTAAGTATTTACATATAGGCATAGTCAGATTTTTATAAATTAATTTTATTTTTTAAATTTTAGTGTATTTTTTATGTTTATTTATCCTCATATAAAGTCAAAGTCAAAGTCAAATCATTTATTACAATTTGGCCTTCTCGGGCTCTTTTGTATTGTCACATCACATTGTTATAATTATTAAATTATATTAAATTTATTACAATACAATTGAATTGACCTAAATATAAACATACACCAACAGTAACAGGTGTCCAAAATATATTAATAATATACATTTGCACATCTACCAGGCATTTTTGTCACTAATAAAATCATTTATCTTATAATAGGCCTTGCCTATAAGTCGACGTTTGACATGAATTTTTAGTTTATCGAAACACAAGCTAGTTAGTTCCTTTGGGAGTGTGTTATAAAAACGAACACCAAGTCCCAAAAAAGACTTTTTACTAGTTTTACTGAGGCGTAGGTGAGGCAAAGCTAATTTGTGATTATTGCGTGTGTTGCGAGAATGCAAGTCACAATTCCTTTTAAATTGTTTTATATTCTTGTGGACATACATAATATTCTCTAGAATATACTGAGATGCCACTGTAAGAATATCATACTCCTTAAACTTATCTCTTAGCGAAGTGCGAGCGGTCAAGTTATAAATATATCGAATAGCCCGCTTTTGTAAAATAAAGATAGTTTCAATGTCAGTAGCATTTCCCCACAGTAAAATTCCATAAGACATAATACTATGGAAATAGCTAAAATAAACTAATCTAGCAGTATCAACATCTGTCACACGCCTCACCTGTCTAATGGCATACGCCGCTGAGCTCAGCCTTTTGGATAGTGCTGCAATATGAGCACCTCACTGGAGTTTGGAATCTATTGTTATACCTAAGAATACTGTACTTTCCATGATCTCCAATTGCTCACCATTTAATATTATATTTGGAGAAATGTTTCTTACATTAGGAAGAGCAAATCTTAGACATTTAGTTTTTCTAGCATTAAGCAGCAAATTGTTAGCTGTAAACCAGTTGTAAACACGATCAAGCGCATTGTTTACTACGTCAAAATTATTAAGCTTCCTGTCTATTTTAAATATTAGAGAAGTATCATCAGCAAACAAAACAATATCGTGTAAGTTTTTAATACAATATGGTAGGTCGTTGATATAAACTAGAAACAAGAATGGACCAAGAATAGAGCCCTGTGGGACACCGATCCTTACTGGAGATCCAGAAGAAGTGATATTACCAATAGCCACCCTCTGCGTTCTATCAGAAAGATACGACATAACCAATTCTAGAGCTGAGTCTTTTATGCCATAGTAACTTAGTTTAAGAAGCAGTGTACCATGATCTACACAATCAAAAGCCTTTGATAAGTCACAGAACACTCCAATAGCGTCCTGGGACTTCTCCCATGCTTCAAATATAACCTTAATTAACGACATACCCGCGTCAGTAGTCGACCTTCCCTTAGTGAAACCAAATTGTTTGTTGTGGAGAAGTTTATTAACATTAAAATGTAATAGTAGTTGATTTAAGATTATTTTTTCAAAAATTTTACTTAGTGCTGGAAGAACTGAGATAGGCCTAAAATTTGTAGGATCAGATTTACAACCAGACTTAAATAAAGGTATAATTTTACTATGCTTCATTAAATCTGGAAAAACTCCCGAGTCAATGCTACTATTAAAAATAACAGCTAGATAATGAGCCAACGAGTCAATGATTGAACTTAATACGCTGACTGATATTCCCCAAAGATCCTCGGTCTTCTTGATATTAAGAGACTTAAATGTCTTTACTATAGTATGTGCATTGACATGAAAAAAAATAAATGTAACTAAGCATTGATTCACATTAGCTTTCAAAAGTGTTTCCGATAGAACTGGTGATGAATTTAAGGACCTGGTGGTTTCAATAGGTATATTAGAGAAAAAACTCTCAAACTCCTTAGCCACTTCTAAGTCCGATTTTATTAACTTATTGCCTATCTGAAGACTGAAATGATTATCACGAGGCCTAACCTTACCAGTCTCGCAATTAATTACATTCCAGACGGCTTTAATCTTGTTATCCGACCGTTTGAGCTTTCTGGCAATAAACATTGATTTTGCTGCAATGCAAACCATTTTAAATGTCTTAGAGTACTTTCGAACGTAATCAACAAAATGAGGATCATGGTTATAACTTTTTTCATAATAAAGGTCGTATAACCTCTGTCTACTCTTGTGAATGCCTACTGTTGCCCAATCACCAAATTTATTTTGACCCAATTTAACCCTCCTTAATTTAAAAACTTTGTTATATTCAGTTTTTATAGCATTGAATAAGGATGAGTAGAGTATGTTGGGTTCATGATTAATGTAAGGCAGCAACGGTAGGTTATAATCTATATTGTATTTAAACTTTTCAACTCGTGAAGTTGTTATAGGTCTACAAGTAATTATCTCACAATTATTTACTAATTTATGTAAAAATTTAGCTCTCTGACCCGAATGGTCTGAATTAAAGCAATTAAAAATGACCTTTTCGACAGGGTCGATATTACAATAGATATTATCTAAACATGTAGCAGTTGTGGCTGTAATTCTGGTCGGCTCCATAAATAAGTTATTTAAGTTATAACATTTAAATAAGTTAAGTAACCTACAGCTGATGGCTGAAGATTCCAATAAATTTACATTAAAATCACCACAGACAATAATAATTTTCTTACTTTTACAAAGCAAGCTTAATATATCCTCCAATGATGATTCAAAAATTGATAAATTTCCTAAGGGGGGCCTATAAATACATGTAATGATAAATTCCTCAAGCTCAGTGCATGATACCTCTATTATTCGCTCGATTGAAAGTTGTACTATGTCCTTTCTATTCTTTGATTTTAGCTTATTATTAACAATTATCATTGATCCACCATGGATTGCTAACTCTCTGGTAAATGAGCTAACTACCTGGTGATTCACAAAATTAAACATTAATTGGCATTTTTTTAACCAATGTTCCGTTAAACATAACACATGGATGTCATTATTTTCTAAAAATAAATTAATTTCAATTGATTTACTTCGATAACCTTGAATATTTTGATGTGCTATATTAATGTATGAATTCTTACTAATTATCTTTTTGCCAGAGACATGTTTCTTCTTATGAGTACTAATTGTCTCTGTTGTCGGGTTTATTAGTTTAAAGTACTATTCACAGTACAAAAACTAATCTTTGGTACATTCCTTAAACTAAATAAAATATTAGACGCTATCAATGTAGCAATTTGTTGTCTAGATTTGTTTTGCAAATACAATGTATTATTAGTCAACTTAAAACTATTATTAATATCTAAACATTTATTAATGTCAAAAAAAGTAAAAATGTCACTGTGACGGAATGTCAAATTATAAATTAAATTATTTAAATAATGAATATAAGCTAGTTGCTTACTTGTCAAACTATTTAGGTAAGGAAATGCACATAATGTCACATTCCTTACTCCAAGTTCACTTAATAATTTAAAACAATTAATGATATCAAGTTTCCTTGCTTGCAGCCCGTTACCTAACATTATTATAATATTACTCTTTTTATTAAATTGATTTTTGCAAGTCTTAATATAGTTTATTATAAACTTTAATGTTGCATTGGGCATGCAGTGGTTTATAACCGAATGGTCAAGTCTATTACCAAATAAGTGACCCAAGCCTATTCCCATACTATCTGAAAATATTGAGGTATTGTTCCTTATACTTTGTTTTAGAGTACTTACATTCAATGGGATATTAGCACTAACAAGGGGCTGATCATGTTGCACATTATAAGGAGGTAACCTTTCAGGGGAAATCTGCTGGTCACTACCTAGGGAAGTGACTGATGACCTACTGCAAGTACAATCATTAAGAAGTGAGTTAAACCGGTCAGCATTGTATTTACCCAGCTCTAATAGTTGGGTTGCATTTTCTAAATGCTGACTCAATTCATTTTGTGCCAGCTGATACTTAATATTAATGTCGGAGAGTGATTTTTGGAGTTGCTCAATCTCAAATCCCAATAAGCGAGTGTCACTATTGTATTTGACTTGCAAATTATCTAAGGAAAGAGAATTAATCTTAAGATCCTCCCGTAGTCTAACACATTCCTTTCTTAATAATATCTTATTATGATTAAATTTATTTTTCTTAATTAATTTAATTGTTTTATTAATAAATCTACCTAATTTTATATATTTCCTAAGTTTATTCCTACTATTTAACACAACCGGCTGGTCCTTAACTGAAACAAGGGGGGCGCATGATGGAGGGGGTGTAATGTCCGAACTGATCCCGACGAGCTCATCATACAAAGTTAGCGTGGCTTCAGTGTTGTGAGACTGGATCTCCTCTTGTAGCACGTTTACTAGCTGGTGAGCCTCAGCAAGCTGCCTCTCCAGGTCTGACACACGATTCAGAGCATGTTCATATGTCACACTGCAGTCATTAAAAGAATCCACCTTTAGTTTAAGCTGATCATGTTGATCCAGAATATCCATATACTGAATATCTAGTTCTGCAAGTTGTTGCTTGAGCTCGGTGTTTTTGTGCATCACTTTCTCCACCTCCACCTCACTATCCTCACGTTCCAACAGCAGCTTAGCATTTAGCACCTCGTACTTTTCCAACTTTTCAAGAGCCAATTTTAATTTCTGCTCCATTCCTTGCAAAGTTGTTCTGCGAGTCATCATTTTGTATTGGTATTGTATAAACCAACAAACAGAGCTGAAAGATTGTAGCTGCAGCACAGAACCAACCATAATTATAATATTATATCCACTTTTCTTGGTTCACAAGAAAAACTTCGTTGACATGTGCAATGGTCAGACTTCGTTTTGCGATATCTTCCTCAGTTTTGCATAAAAACGGAAACCGACATACTGGCATGTACACAATTAAATAATCTAATAGATTTTAACTTTATTTTATATAGAATAAACTTAAAAACAAGTAATTTTAATTAATAAAATACGGCCGGCTATTTTGACATCTAAGCCGCGTTCCGTTCCACGCACAACCAACTTCAAAAAATAGTAGGTAGTTCTGTTCTTTTTTCCTTTAAGAATAGGTATTATTAATGTACTTGTACGAGTATAATAATTATAATGGCGGCTTCTTATTAAAGCTTCTTCTTTGTTCTTGGCTAAATGAAAACAAATGTTCAGAAGAAGACAATTTTAATTCAATAGGTTTACCTTTCGTGGTCTAACGGTTAAGTCCGTGGATTGAGACTCGGAGTAACAAACGCATGCCTGAACAATCTGTATATTTAATTGATTTTCTCAAAAAGTGCTCAACCAATTTCGATTTTTATTTTATTGGACCACCTCTGAAGTATGACCTACCAAATAAAAAATAATCATTAAAAATAAGCATTTATTCGAAAAAAATATTTACAAAATATAAAATAAAATTAATATTAATACTAAAGATAGGGATATAAGTCCCGTCCGCGTGGAATGGTGGCAAGAACGCTGGCAGCATTTCCCCGCTGAATTGCAATACTGATTCTTTGGGCGAAGAAAGAGCCAACCCTCTTGTCACCGGAGGAGACGACAAGACGCGGTGTTATGTCATTTAAAAACTTTTTCATTAAAATCAATTCACAATAGGTGGAGAAAATAACACAACAAAAAAAATAAACGCACATTCGAATTGAAAATCTCCTCGTTTTTTGAAGTTGGTTAAAAATAAGGTATTTTCCATTCTATTACTTTCACAGCTCTATATTACATTAACGCGTTGTAAAGTGTCACTGAGTAGTCGCAACTAGAAATAGCTAAGTATTTGGCGGGAAGAAGAATGGGGAACGGGGAAATGGAGGAACGGGGAAGCGAGGGAAGAGGGAACTCGGGGGAAGTAGTGGCACGCCGGCGATACATAAACACGCGTTATGCTAAAATAAGATAAATAATATGATTTTATTATTTAAGTTTTCTTTGCCCCTCTATGTTAATTCACTTAGGGCCAGTAATACACTAAGTAGTTCCTAATATAGGGTGTCCCAATAAGAGCGACAAATTTGACTTTAAAGAAAAAAAATACATTAAATATTTTTGGATTAATCCACACTATTTATAATGGTGTCTCGGGCTTGCGACCGAAAAGGAGACCTCCCTTTTTTATTTTATTGCGCGATAATACGCTTACCATCCACCATTCTACTCCTCTCCCTACCCAACCAAATACTGTATGATCCGTCTTGGAAGCTCGGTCCATAATAGTATTCACGGTAGGCCTACTTAGGCCCAATTCTTTCAGTAAGTGATGCAAAGATTTTACTCGAACTATTAAGAATATAAAACAGTACAATGATTTAAATAATTAAAAAAATCAAGCTAATAAAAATATATAATATATGCTGCGAAATAAACTAGTGGTCCTGACTAGTCCATATTTACAGAACTTACTCTTTCGACATGTTTTCAGTAAGGGTACGGACTAACAGACATATTTTTATGTATTTTTTATTTAAAACTTTATTGCACGTTATACAAGGGGCAGACTTAATGCCGCTAGTCATTATCTGACAGCCAACCTTAGGGACAATGTGGACCATTTCAAATGTAAGGTAGGTGCAAATATTTATATGAAAAATAATAAATAAATCTATATACATATAAATACTTATACATAACTATGATATATTAAATACTAATAATACATATACTACATATGATATCATTACATAACTTATAAACCATTTAAATAATGCGATGACACCATTTTTTAAATCATTTTTCGGTTGGATGCTTGTCGGATTTCTACCGGTAGTTCATTCCACTGATTTGCGGTGACAACAGCAAATGAGTTGGCCATAAATCCAGTATGGTGAGAGGGAATAGAGAGAACAGAGTTATGAGAAGATACATACCGACAAAGCTTCTTTTTCAATTTTATTACTAGCTTCAGAACAGCATATTATAAATTACGTTCACCTAACTCATAAAACACGAATATTTAAAAGAGAAGCGGTTTTTTAAATATTATTTATGACTAGTTCTCAGTGGTACAATTCTACAATGATTTTATTGCTCAACGTTGAAAAAAACTTCGCTCTGACTCACCTAGGTGATATCTTGATTTATTTATTTCAACTTAATTATTTAAGGAATTGTAATGCCTCGATTATAAGAACGCTTTCCTTAAAATCCTAAAAAAAGAGATCGCAGTTCAAGCCCCGGCATATAACAAATGTACTTATTTTTTTTATTATTTTTTTTTATAAAAAGACATCAGACTCTCACTAACCCGTCTGGCCAGCGTGACAAGTGTAGGCTTCCGCCTAGATTTTGACATTTCTGACAGACGTAATCGATCTTAGACGATTCGTTTTCAGACGATTGCGCACTCCGGCTAACCCCGCTGCTGGAAGGCTCATCTCAAACAGTGGAGGTCTTGGAATCTGTGCTCTAAGAGTTGCGATTATGATGATGGAATAATAAGCCGGAACAATCATACAAAATCTATTTATTCGATAGAATATTTACGAAATATAGAATAATGTATTAATGTATAGAAATTTTATATTTTGTATGATTAACTGCCTCCGTGGTCTAGCGGTTAAGTCCATGGATTTGGAGGTACCGGGTTCGATTCCTGGTCGGGACACAAAAATATTTATTAATGTAAATAAAAATACATTTAATTATTATTTAATTTATTTGTGATATTTCTCGAGTTTGGTACGCTGGAGACATCGACGAGCTTGCCACTTGTCATGATTGGCCTATGGTAAAGTTGGCTAAATGTGAATCCGCTTATTTATAAGCGTGGTTTATGACCACCCGAAAGGGAAACGGTCGTGATGATGATACTAGAATAATAATTACAAACCACCTAAATAAAAATAATCAAATTAAATAACTTTAAACTAAACCTAATAAAAAAAAACTAAAAATAAAAATTGTCGTCAAGTGACGAACCATCAGAGATAGTCCCAAGTACACTGGCAACATTTCCTCTCTGTATAGCGAGACTAATACGTTGGCAGAAATAATTGCCAGCCTTCCTGTCTCCAGAGGTGTCAGGGGTGGTCAGAAACCACGCTTATGAATAAGCGGATTCACATTTAGCCAACTTTACTATAGGCCAATCATGACAAGTGGCAAGCTCGTCGATGTCTCCAGCGTACCAAAGGAGAGAAATATCACAAATAAATTAAATAATAATTAAATGTATTTTTATTTACATTAATAAATATTTTTGTGTCCCGACCAGGAATCGAGCCCGGTACCTCCAAGTCTAAATCCACGGACTTAACCGCTAGACCACAGAGGCAGTTAATCATACAAAATATAAAATTATTCCGTATTTTCAATCATAACAAAATGTATAATCCCAGCACTCACTGTAGTTGTAACTATATCTCAGTGAAGTATTCCCAAGCGTCCAGCAGCCATCATTATTTTTATCATGACTTTTCTAATAATACATGTTTTCTTGTAATTTTTATTTGTGACACCGCGTACTGGCGACACCGGACGTTCCTTGCACACCGAAATAAAGATCGGGCCGTGATTTGCTAACTCGAAGATCTTTCCTGATCTTAGCAAATCACTCACTTTAGGAGTTCTCGAACGAAAAGCGAGTCGAGTATTCTTGCGTGTAATAATTATTACGCTTCTTCGAGAGGGTTTAACGGTTTTGCGTCTCTCTCGCTCGCACAATCCAATATTTTCAATAATTTTTCAAGTGTGACTGTACTTTGAAGAATTTCTAAGAAATAAAATTACGGACAATTTACTAAAATATTTGGAGTAGAATGGTGGATGGTGAGCGTATTATCGCGCAATAAAATAAAAAAGGGAGGCCTCCTTTTACTTAAACAGCCTATTGTCGGTCGCAAGCCCGAGACACCATTCTTCTCATCTCATACCCACACACGATGGACCCGGCACCCGCACGGTTAATCCATGGAATGCTTGGAAATTTGTCTTCTCTCTTAGGGAGGCCTCCTTCTTTAAACCAGCCTGTTGTCGATCGCAAGCTTGAGACACCATTCTTCTTATCTCTTACCCATACACGATGGACCCAGCACTCACACGGTGAATCCATGGAATGCTTGGAAATTTGTCTTCTTCTTTAGGAAAATAGAGGAAAGTCGTTATAAATGTGTTTGTTATTTTACTGTATATATTTTTACATATAGGAGTGTGAGCAGGGGCGTTATCATGGTGCAAAGGCTATTTTTATTATATTATTGGTAATCTCTGCTGTCTTTAAGGCCAAACGTATGGTTAAGGAGTTTCTACTTGGTATAGACTATGACAAAACCGAAAAACTTTTTCTGGCCGTGGTTTAGCGTGTAGCCCTCAATCCCTTACTAATTTATATATAATTTATTTATATATATTATATATTATACTTACTTTTTTTTTTTTTTTTTAATAAATTAATAAATAAATATTTCCAGATAGGTCACACAGCGCCATCTAGTGTCCGTGGTAAGCTACATAGCTTGTGTTACGGAAACTAGATGGTTTATAAACTACATATTATACTTTCTTTTTTTTGTAAATATATACATATAATACATATAAACACCCAGACCGAGACAAATTATACAATGTACAACTTGCCCCCCCCGGTGGGAATCGAACCCACGACCTCCCGAGTTCACGGCAACGTTTGTTACCACTAGACCACGGAGGCGGTCGATCCTATATATCTTTCCTAATTATTTGCGCTCACGTATTTCGCTGTAATATCGTTTACTACATATTATATAGATTAGTTAAAGTTATTTAAGGTAACCGGTAAAGGGTCCCATGTGTCGAGCCTTAAAGGCCTAGTGTGGGACTACCAACATTACCTGTAAAGCTAATTTCTTTGGTTTAATAATTAATATTTTTTATTACATAAATATTAAAAGCTATCTTCAGTTTATCGACGATGTCTGCTGTTGCAGACCGCACAGTAAATAGTCATGCAATAGGAATACCTATCTCGATATATTTCGACTTTTAATTACTCTCAAAATGAGTTTAGAGAGTGTCATCCCAATTCGTTATACGTGATTCAGTTAAGAAACGGTAGATTATGAGTGTTCCAACAAAAATAATACACATGGTCTCGTCCCGTACGTAAATAAGTACCGCTCGGTACCGTGTGCGTATTCTCTTATTTATAGCATTTTAGTACGATTCCTAGAACGAGTTCTTTTGGCCTGAGTAATGCGAAGATTAGCCGTGACCGAATGGTCACCAAACCTAGATGTTCTCTTTTCAAGGGTCAACATATCATTGATATGTAGAAGAAACTGTGTGGAGACCAATACGAAGCCCTGCATACCAGACATAATAATAATAATAAAATAATAATAAAATCATTTATTGTCACAAGAAGTATACAGATGTACAATAGGTGAACAACATAGGGTGATGTGTTTGTGATACCTACACGAGGTTGCCCTGTAGTGCGGGATATCGGTGCTCTTGACATGGCATGAGCCCAGACGCATTCCCATCCACAAGGACTCGAATGACCCACGTAGGAAGCCGGTTATCCAGCCTTGAAACTTGAAAAGCAGCCTTGTGCCAAACCCTATCTAAGGCTTTGTAGATGTCCAGACTGACCGCAAGAGATACTCCATATTTATCCCTTGCCTTATCACCACCCGTCGACCGCTTAGGACGGAAGCCATATTGGCGGTCATGAAGTACGGAGATCCTCACTTCACAAGTTGAACGTTGATAATTCGTTCTAGCACTTTGCACAGAACTGAAGTTACGGCAATAGGGCTTCTTAAGTTTTCACGGCCCAACAGTCATGCCATCACTCCGTGCAATCCCAGAAGGTTCTAAAATTGCGTGTACTCCAGCAGTGATGGATGATGTCGTTAAGAGCCGCGTGACGAGAAATGCGGCCGGCACTTCCAGCACAAGAAAGTCCGTGGTGTCTGAGATGTTCCACTGATTCCCCACACCGACTTTTGTTTTTTTTTAGTAGTATTTATGGTCAGACTATGTAAGAGCAATAGAATCCACAAAGCCGTCACACACATTGGTACACGCAATAAAATAATATTAGATCTAGCAGAAGTAAATAGTCGTGCTAATGATAGAATCAACGTACATAAAATTATAAAATATATCACTCAGCGACCGGCGCCGGGATCATATAAAAATATTCGTTTGAGATTTACTGCCATTGATCTATGAAAGTAAAGGGCTACTTATGGTTAAGGTGACTATTAGTTATCTCATTGACAATCCGCTAGCGAACAGTTTTCACAGCTCTATTATTATTAATAATATATTCGAAGCAATATTACAAACAAATAAATACAGTAAAAAAATATATATATAGTGTTAGGGACTGATGTCAGTCATAAGTTTATATGGCAAGTGGCACGTGAGGTCGAATGAATGTCAGCAACTGGTATCAGACACTCATGACTGACATACTGATGTCAGTGTTAGGGGACTGCCCTAACACTATGCCGAATTGGCTGGCCATGACGGCAATCCGAACATGATCCCGAAACGTATGGATACACTTTACTGGGTTTATTGGCACGAACGGTGGATACTTTCCCGCCCCGGCAGACTGGACAAATTACCACCATCAGTCCGCCTACCACCTATTAAAAACCTGACGAAAAAATCTGGAGGCAGGAAGCTTGGCAATTATTTCTACCAACGTATCTCGCTGTTACCAGTCCCCTTGGGACTATCTCGGATCGGACGACTCTAGAGGACATTTTTTTTTATAGTTTATGTTATTATTTAGGTAGCTTTTAATTTAATTTAATTTAATTATTATTTAATTTATTTTGAACAAAATATATGTGTATATAACCTTTAACTATTGTTCACGGAATGCATTAACTAAAAATTCAATTAGAATTGATAAAAATATTAACTGTCACTAAAGTAAATCTACACAAAAATAAGTTTAGAAAAAGCAAATACAAGCTCAACACGGGAACTATTAACATATTTCAATATTTTGTACGAGCAGAAACTAATTTCCCATATTAAGTGTATAGTTTTTCATTCTGCCTCCTCCATGGTTTCCTTTCGTAGCTCGTCCTAAAGATGGAGTGCATCTCGCCCACGCGCGCCGACTTATTTCTGTGACACTCCGCGGACTATGTTGCTTCATCCCGTGAATTATATGCCTTCATTTACTTACCTATCCATTTACCTCATTCGACTGCAGAAGATTGTAGATTTAGACGTTAAGGTTTTAATTTCCTGTTTACACAAAATAATTGTAACTTCTCTTGTATTGAATTTAAGTTACATATAAAAAGATATTTAAATTTCGTATTCAATTGAAGTGTTTTACCTGCTTGTTTTAAATAATCCCAATACACCTTCCTACTTATGCGACCGTTTCGAATATATGTGCGACTTTCACACTCGTCCTCTTCGTTCTTCGCACAACAACCAACTTTCAATCCCACCTCACTCTTCTAGCAGATATTTGGATTCTCTCACCGTGTCTGCAGCTTGCATGGAACAGGCTGCCAATAATTATTCGACAGGCACCATCTCTAAATATATTCAAAAAACTTCTAATTTCTCACCTTCTTAAAAAACAAAATTTAACTTAATCTCCTCACCTTGACATATATTAATAATTATTTAATGTATGTATATTATTATATTTATTATTCGTATTTATTACATAAGTATATTATCTCAGCTTTACGCAGTGGAAGTTGGTGCTAGAGGAGTTCCAGCAAAATCTTTGCACCACTTACTGAAAGAATTGGGCCTAAGCAGATCTGCCCTCAATACAATTATAGAAAGAGCTTCCAAGATGTCATTAACGGAATCATACATTATTTGGTTGGGTAGAGAGAGGAGTAGAATTGTGGATGGTGAGCGTATTATGGCGCAATAAAATAAAAAGAAGGCCTTCTTTGTAAACCAGCCTATTGTCGGCCGCAAGCCCGAGACACCATTCTTCTCATCTCCTACCCACTTAATCCTGTACATCTATCTATAGTTTTCGTATTTTGAAATACTTAATTATAATTTTCTTACCGGCAGGTTAGCTGGTAGAGAATACCTTCATGGTATCATGCTGTCTCCTCCTCTGCCATGCATTCTCCACACAGTGGGCTATCTGTAATATTTAGAGTGTATAGGTGTTTATTAAAGGTGTCCCATGATCACATCTACCATTGTGCGAAGCTTAGTTCTGTTAAGGCGTCACGTGTGACTTCTGTCAGCTTCCCTAGACTGTCTGCAGTCTATGACCGATGTCCACATCTGCTCGTGCACTCTGTGTATGTAATTAATTTTTATTTTACATATAAAATAGTAGTAATAAATAATTTCAACTATCTATTTTCTTCGTAACCTTCTGCACCCGCTTATTACAGATCTCAGTCACAAAGGTTAGTTGGTAGAAAATGCATTTACGGCATTAATCTCGCCTATGTATTTGCACTTGTTTTGGTTTTGTGTAATATTTTTTTTTAATTTAAAACCTTAATTGCACTTTGTATAAAGGCGGACTTAATGCCGTTAGATGTGAATGGTAAGTAGGTGCAATATTATTAAATGACATTTATTTAGAAATATCATCATCATCATTACAGCCCCTAGAACACAGCGTCCTAGACCTCCACTGTTGGAGATGGGCCTTCCAGAACTGGAGAATTTGGCCTACACTCGCCACGCTGGCCAGACGGCTTGGCGAGGATTAGAAATATGTAGGATAGATATTTATTAATATTATTATAATATAGTACCAGTTTGAAGATGTAAAGTCCATCCATGATCATAAATGAATTCTAAGCATTTTTTACGCAAAAAAAATATAAAATATCTAAATGACCAATTACAAAACGAAGATGACACATAGATGTAAAGATTTGTGTGCGTTACAAGAGATCGACCCACGCCGCTAGTTTTATACGAATATTATGATAATCAGTAAATAGCGTCAGCGGACATACTGCTACAAAACTCGCTTGGGGTTGCCACTACTTCAACTCGAAGATAGAAATAAATTGTAATTAAAACTTAGTTTATTTTGTAGAATAGTTTTAATTTCATAGGTAGTTTTAGTTTTATTTATATTTAGTTATTTAATCAATTTTATTTTAATATTCTTGTATCTAAGTACTTCGAATAAATATTCATTACCACAGATTAAAACTTTATTTATTTATTTTTATACCAAGCCAAAGGATTTCACCGTGTTGTGGCTTGGTACCTCTATCCAAAGTCCTAATTGATTCCAAACCCTGTGTTCCATTACTCCGCGCCGCCCGCGCCCTCTGACGAGGATGGCGAGCATAAAACAGTGACAGTTCGAAAACAAGACTCGGACGCAACGGCCGCGCGCGGTTGCCACAAGCTGTAACTAACCAAATCGTGAATAATCTTTAAAATAAAAAAAAATCTCGTTCGCCTAAAACTGTGAATAGTGATAAGTGTGGTGGTGCAATCCTGGTAAGTCCCCTCCTTTGTACTATTTCCATAGCGTTTGTCCACCTAGAGATCCCAGCAGGTGTGGTAGCCTTCTACATCAATTGGAAGCCCATACTTGGCCTGAAATTGTAGGTGGATGGCATGGCGTCAACAGTATCTAGCATCTAAACAAAAAATATCCATCAAATCCTTAACATTAAGTGGTCCAATCGAGAACGAATACAGCGCCTATATTTGTTACTTTTATAGCATTTAAAATAAAAATCTTATAGCTATTAGTAAAAATACATAATCTACAACGTATTTGCTACATATTGTTGATGCTATTTCATCCATTTACGGTAAATGTGTACTCGGAAAATAGCATTCAATTTTTGTAGGTAGGCTATAACGAACATTTTTATTTTATTTTATCGCTATATATCTCTCTATCTATAACTATCTATCTATTTCTTATTTAAGCCACGGTCACCAAACAAAATGGCGACCTCGAATAGCGCAAAGGAAGACAAAACAATAGAATCAGAGTTACGTATTTTAAATCTAGAACTAAGTTATATATTTAAAGACATTCAAATATTATTCGATTTATCAAAAGAGGCCAAATCGGATCGAGGCAAATTACAAATTTTTAAATGTCGATTCAAACGTGTCGATTCATTAAAAAATTATTTTTCAACGGCGATTCGCGAAATTAACGTTTTAAAACTAAAACAAAACCCAGACTGTCAAATCGATTTAAAAAAAGTATCGGCGTTCGATGACCTTTACTACCAAGTACTTAGCGTCGCAGAAGAGTTGTGCGCACCCGCATTCGTATCGCCTGTTGAGACAGCATCGAATAGCCGGGTACAAGCACGGTTACCGAAATTAGAATTACCTAAGTTTGATGGGGAAATCGAACACTGGAGAACTTTTTATGACACTTATTTATCGTTAGTGCATCAAAATAATGCACTATCATCTGTAGAAAAATACCATTATCTAATCTCGTGTTTATCAGGATCCGCTTTAACAATGGCCAAGGGGTTGCCAATAACCTCTGAAAATTATGAAATTGTTTTAAATAATCTAGTTGACAGGTTTCAAAATGAGCGTGTTTTAGCCTCAACATATCTTGAGAAAATATGTAACCTGCCTCAACTAAAACATTCATCTAATTTTCAAGAACTTTTATCTTTAACAAATGTTTTATTTGAATGTGTTAACGCTCTTAAAGCTATGAATATAAAAGACTTGGGTGAATTTATTTTATTTCACTTAACTGCACGTGCCCTCGATACCGACACTCGGAAGCGGTTCGAGATACAGAATACGTCCCAAATTCCAACATTTACAGAACTATTAAAGTTTCTTCAAGATTATCTTAAAATCTTAGAAACTAGTGATTGTAAGTTATTAACTTTATCTCAACCCAGCATGGCACGTACATATAACAACAATAATAAAAACAACAATAACAATTATCCAAAATATACAAAAATAAAACCAATAATTTTAATAAACATTCGACTCTGACTCAGCAAACAAATTCTTCTTTATTTACTTATACATGTGTGTGTTGTGAATTACCGCATTCTATATACAGGTGTCCAACGTTTCTAGGGCTTAATGTTGAACAAAGACATAACTTAGTCAAACAAAAGCGAATCTGTATTAACTGTTTACGGTCAAATCATAACGTTAGTCAGTGCATCTCGAAAACTAGCTGTGTAACTTGTGGTGAACGTCATCATACACTACTCCACGAGCAGACCGTGTGCACTCCGGATGTCCAGGCCGGCACCAGCGCGCATCTCGGCAGCAGTCGCGCGCTTGTGTTGCTCGGTACCTGCTCCGTGCGTGTGCGTGCGCCCAGCGGTAACACGTGCACAGTCCGTGCGCTCATAGATAGCGGCGCGCAGGATTGTTTCCTTACCACCGCTTGCGCTAGACGCCTCGGCTTACCTTTACGCCGATGTAACCTATCGGTAGCCGGGCTCGGTCAAAACACAGTACATTCGGTGAATGGCATAACATCATGTACTATTTTACCTTTAGAATCTGAAAATAAAACTTTTAACATTGAACCTATCGTAATGCAACAAATCACGTCTAAAATGCCTGTAACAGAATTACCCTCATCTATCCGTCAACATTATAGCCACCTAATTTTAGCCGATAAAGACTTCGACAAACCGTCGGAAGTGGACTTATTATTAGGTGCAGAGTTATT
The DNA here is from genome assembly GCA_910589645.1 of Tinea semifulvella. Classification (NCBI taxonomy): domain Eukaryota; kingdom Metazoa; phylum Arthropoda; class Insecta; order Lepidoptera; family Tineidae; genus Tinea; species Tinea semifulvella. Next base: position 10,476,647 of record OU342610.1, read on the forward strand.
CCACGAGATCTACGATGGACAACAGATCGCGCCAGGACCTGGAATTCCTGTCGCACTCCACAGCATCTTCGGATGGGTACTGTCCGGCCGACTTGACCCGAGCTGTCGTCCGCCGTCGACGGTCACCTCCCTGGTCGCTTCCACCCTCGCCTTAGACGAGGTGGTCAAGCGGTTCTGGGAGGTCGAGGAGCCCCCCGCGATCAGCATTAGCGTCCCTGAAGATGTACTGTGCGAACAGAAACAACATGTCACTCGTGATAACAGCGGTAGATATACGGTACCCATGTTATTGAAGCCCACCACGGAGCTGGGAAATTCATACAAACATGCATATTCTCGTCTACAGAATTTAGAAAAACGTTTAACTCGTCAAGCTGATCTTAAATCACAATACACTAACTTTATGCATGAGTATGAACAATTAAATCATATGCATCGTGTTACCTCCCCTTCAGGTAAATACCTAATCCCACATCAATGCGTCGTTCGGCCTGAGAGCAAAACTACTCGTCTTAGGGTCGTCTTCGACGCCAGCGCCCGTAGTTCAAACGGCATGTCACTGAACGACATCGTTTACAAAGGGCCTAAGCTGCAAGTAGACATAACTGACATCATAACAAAATTCCGTTTACATCAAATTGTGTTCACAACCGATATTACCAAAATGTATCGGCAAATATTAATTCGTCCCGAAGATCGGCCGTGGCAACACGTGTTATGGCGTGATTCTCCTTCTCAGCCGGTAACTGAGTTCGAACTAGACACGATCACCTACGGCGTGAGTAGCTCGCCCTACCTGGCGATACGCACGCTGCATCAGCTGGTCGAAGACGAAGGTGCCCGCTACCCGCGCGCCTCCGAAGTCATTAGGGAAGAAATCTGCGTCGACGACATAACCACCGGAGCGCCATCTATCCGCGAAGCCCTGAAACTAAAAGACGAATTAATAAAAATGCTAAGTCGTGGGCAATTTCAACTGCGCAAATGGAGCAGTAATTGTTCACAACTTCTAGCAGACTTACCTGAAGAACACTGTCAAACTCCAAAACAATTCGATGAAGACGAAACCTGCAAAATCAAGATTTTGGGAATTCAATGGGATCCGACCACCGACAACTTTTTGTACACATCTTCTGAAATCAACACAGCAAACACAAAACGTGGCATCTTATCGTGTGTAGCTCGTATTTACGACCCACTGGGATGGCTCACGCCTGTTGTTCTTTTAGCAAAGTTAATTTTACAGAGTTTGTGGCGTCTACAAATCGGTTGGGATGAACCAGTTCCCATTGAACTAGCAAACAGGTGGAATGAGTTTTGCAGCGAGCTTAAAAACTTAAGCAAAATAACAATCAATCGTTGTGTACTTCCGCAAGGAGTACAAACTTGTCAGCTGATTGGATTTTGTGACGGGTCACAAAAAGTCACAAATGATGGTCACATATCCGTAAACTTACTTATAGCTAAATCAAAAGTAGCTCCTCTAAAAGTACTCACCGTGAATCGATTAGAGCTGTGTGGTGCCGTGCTGCTAGCAAAGGTTCTGCATCATACACATAATTTGTTAGGTAACAAACTGAAGCTTACCGAAACTGTAGCATTCACGGATAGCAGTACCGTTTTATCGTGGTTACGAACCGAGCCGCACCTACTCAAGACCTTTGTAGCTCACAGAGTAGTGCGCATTAACGACCTTGTTCCTCCCGCGAGCTGGAGACATGTGTCAACATTCGAGAATCCCGCCGACCACTGTAGTCGGGGATTAAAGTGCTCACAACTTGCCGAAACTCACCAGTGGTGGTACGGTCCGAGTTGGCTGGGCCAAGATCAAATCAGCTGGCCGTCTTTTACATTTAATCAAGATTGCAGCCCAGTACCTGAACTAAAATCTAATACACTCATCGTACAAACAAACATCGAAGAATCTGTAATAACAAAATTTACAAATTATTATTCAACCTTTTCTCGGCTACAACGCGGTGTCGCGTGGTGGCTGCGATATAAAAACAATTTAAAGCTAACGCAAAACTTACGATTACGTGGAGCACTGACGACAGCGGAGCTAAGTTACGCGTTACATAACCTAATCAAACATGAACAAAAAACATATTTCTCTAACGAATATATCTTGATAAAAAAAAACAAATCGTGCAGCCGTAATCTTCAAAAACTATCTCCGTTTATTGATTCTTCTAATTTAATACGTGTAGGAGGACGTATAAAACATTCCAACTTAAATTATAACACATTACACCCTTATCTTTTACCTAAACAATCTAAACTAAGTACCTATATAATAAATCATTTCCATGCAACTTACCTTCACTGCGGTCCTCGTACCTTACAATCACTTGTCCAACGCCAGTTTTGGATCTTGGGTATCAGGAACCGCATCCGATCGTTGTTATCAAGGTGTGTAACGTGTTTTAAATGTAAACCGATTCCTTTTCAACCTGTAATGGGCGATTTACCCGCTCCCCGGCTTGAGCAGGGTTGTTGTTTTAACAATATAGGTATCGACTTCGGAGGTCCGTTTCTTATAAAAGAAAGTAGGCGACGAAACGCGCGTTCGTATAAGGCGTACGTGTGCCTTATCGTTTGCCTATCCACGAAGGCGGTGCACCTGGAGGTGGTTACAGAACTTACAACGGAAGCATTTATAGCTGCACTGGATCGTTTCGTGGCCCGTCGGGGTTTGTGTCGTTCAATCGTTACCGACTGCGGCACAAATTTCGTCGGCGCTAAGCGATACCTAAACGAAATGTATGACCTATTCAAAACAAATAATCAACAAATATTCAATCTTTTATCTGAACGTCATATCACGTGGAAACTGAACCCTCCAGGTGCACCGCACTTCGGAGGTATTTTTGAGAGCGGCATCAAGTCAACAAAATATCATCTTAAACGCGTTATCGGTACTCAGCTTCTTACATTTGAGGAGTTCGTTACCGTCTTAACCAAGGTCGAAGCGATGTTAAATTCCCGGCCTCTCTGTGTGCTCTCTTCGGACCCTCACGAAGCGGACGTTCTGACGGCTGGACATTTCCTCGTCGGCAGACCGTTGGTCTATAAACAAAAAATATCCATCAAATCCTTAACACACCGTATACATAAAATATGTTAGGTAAACAAAAAAAAACGTAATATCAAATTAAACATTACAAATTAAACTAGAATTAAACGTGCTGTGGGCTCGCTGCTTTTCCGTGTTCAACGGTGAGGCTGACCCTTTAAATGAAATTCAGATTAAATTTAAATTGTTTATTAATCAAAAATACTTATAACTAGGGTTTCACAATAAAATAATCCTACAAAAGATGTAGGATGCACTTTTACAAATAATATCGAAACTAGTAATATTAAACAAATGTGTCGCTGCTAGCTAAACTAATAGGCTTTTAAATACTGTTAAATATATCTAGCAGGATATATAGAAAATATTCTCTACTCAAAGGGTCACCCGTCGCTAAGCGGAGTTGTTTCATAAGCTCACGAGAGCCTTCTCGGACCACGAACCTATCGTATCGACTGCAAAGTGGTGATTTATATGGCTAAATGTGAATCTGCTACATTAAAGAAAAAAAAAGCGTGGTTTCTTACTACCTCTGGATACAGTCTTGATGATACTTTACTTTACTATCGAACAAATTTAATTTCAATTTGGTTCAGTCAGTGATATCCTCGGGCATCAAACTTCGAGTCGAGTTATTTCGAGTTAGGAGACTGGGCCCCCAACAAGTAGTTGCCCTCGTTAAATCAGAGATACCACAAAAATCTAGAATGGGACAATGTGTTACCAAATACTTATTTTAACATAAAATACGATATCTTGTCATTTGTAACACTTATTTATAGCACATCTGTACCGTTAGACTATTTCCTTATTTATTGCTGAAACATGCACGTTTGCGCCTACACTGTTGGTAAAGTTTTAATAAATTTAATAATTAAATCATCATCATCATCATCAGCCTGTCTCTCTACTGCTGGATGTAGGCCTCCTCCAATGCTCGCCATTTCACACGATCTTTTGCCACCCTCATCCAGCCATCCAGTGAGGGCACCAGCGACATTTTTCAGGTCATCCGTCCATCTGGCGGGGGTCATCCCACTCTGCGTTTTCATGTACGTGGTATTAACTCCAGAACTCTACTCAATCGGTCATCGGTTCTGCGACAGACGTGTCTGGCCCATTGCCACTTTAACTAACTAATTTTGAAGGCAGTAACTTTGGTTTTTTGACGGATGTCTACGTTTCGGACTCACTCCAACAGAGAAATACCGAGCATAGCTCTCTCTATAGCTCGCTGAGCGACCTTAAACTTGTGGACCAGACCCACTGTCAGTGTCCACGTTTCTGCTCCGTACGAGAATACTGGAAGAACACATTGGTTGAAAACTTTCGTTTTCAAACACTGTGGTATGTTTGATAACAGGATGTGGCCTAACTTTCCGAATGCAGCCCATCCTAGTTGAATGCGCCTGTCAGCTTCCTTGCTGAAGTTGGCTAAGCCTAATTGAATAGTCTGGCCAAGGTAGACCAATTTGTGCACAACTTCGAGAAAGGCGTTATCCACTCAAATTAGTCTCGGAATGACATGATCGTTGAACATGACTTTTGTCTTGTCCAAGTTCATTCCGAGACCAACTCGCTGGGACACCACGTTTAGGCCGTTTAGCATACCACTAAGCGAGCTAACCATTATGACTATGTCATCCGCGAACCGGAGGTGTGAGATGTATTCACCATTGTCATTTATGCCGCAGTTTTACCAGTCCAGTATTTTAAAGACATCTTCCAACGCGTTGGTAAACAGTTTCGGCGATATAACATCACCCTGTCGTGCACCTCTGCGCAGTTGGATCGGTCTTGTATGCTGGCCTTGTATCTGGACGGTCATAGTCGCGGCACTATAAAGACAAATCATGACCTCTATGTATCGCCGGTCAATCAGGCATTGCATTGCATTAGCGATAGAGTCCAGAACAGCCCAATTCTGTTACTTAGTCGCAAACGCAAATTGAGTCGAAAGCTCTCTCGTGATCCACAAAAGCAAGACACAGCAGCAGATTATACTCTATGGTTTTTTGTATATTCTGTCGCAGGGTATGGATGTGGTCTACGGTGCTGTAGCCTTAATTAAATACTAATAAATAATACTAACTAATAATCATTAGAGCCCCTGGAACACAGTTCTAGACTTCCACTGTTTCTCTCTCTATTTTGTCTCTCAGCTGTGGGCGAAATCAATTAATAATAACACCCCCCGACTGGGGACTAAAGACTTTTAGGTATTTATCACGATGGATATCGCAATTTGTAGACGCGGCCTTATTCACCATGCAGTAGTGTTTTGTTTTTTGGATAATATTATCTTTGAAAAAAAAATACCTTTTTTATTTCAAAGAGAGTTTTACCAATAACACCTGAAGCGTAAAAACAATATTTGCTCTTTTGATAATTACACCCGGTATAGATAGATATACGTGTATTCTAATCCAACTTTAATTCTTTATACCAAATAAAACGTATTTAATTTCGTCAGACGAAAGAGTGAAGAATAATTAGTATTTCAAATTCGGTAATAAAACAATTATCGTCGCATAAATCGACACTCCAAATGAGTTCTTTGCACCTCGGGGATTCTTAAACTATTACCTGACACTCACATCTATAGAGATGCCAAAGAATTAAGAATATTTAAACAAGAAGATTATTGAGCTATACATTTTTATAGACAGAATCATACAATCATACAAACCTGAAAACAGGCCAACTCACGCACACTTAACAAGCCCTGATGTAGTGGATGATCCATTGCATCCTTCACCTGGTCATTCCATCTCATCGGATTCCTACCACGCATCCTCTTGCCATTGACTTTCCTCTCAACTACCAGGCGCTCGTGGATATTTCTCCACGCGCCGTGACACGTGTCTGTAGAAAGTGAAAATGCGTGGTTGTACAGTCGAAGAAGGGCGTTGTCTGTTGTTCCCTAGTTATAGTATGGATTTGTTGGTTCGGAACTCCATCCATAATATGCCCAAAATTCTCCGCCACCACCACATCTCTAGAGCATTAAGTCGTTTTTTTTTCTGCTTCGCGTAGGGTTCACGTTTTCTAGTGGATTATGCAAAATACTTTATTGCACAACATTACAAAAGTAGTGTATAAGGACGAACTTAATAGTAGGCATTCTCTTACGTGATATTTGGCAATAAAATTTTTAAGCTTCGATTTATATATTTTACCAAGTAAGAAACACATCTTACGTGATACTGATAAGTGAGGTGATAGGGTGCTTATAAATGATAAGTCAATAGAACTAGATATGAATATCGATACTTAACAATAACAATAAACAGCTAAAATATATACATAAAAGCAATCAATAAATATGAATAACATCCATGTACATACACTTATACACAAATAAATATATATATAGGTAAATACATATATTTACAATATCAGAGCGGGATGAAAATAAAGCATTTTTTTAAGATGTTGACAGACGGTGCTTGCCTGATCACCAGTGGAAGTTTGTTCCACTGGCGAGCAGCAGTAACAGTAAGTGAATCTGAATATCTGCTAAAAGAGTGTTGAGGGATAGAAAATGATTGAAGTTGAAAGAAAGAGAAGAAGTGAAGTGATGAGGGATGATAGAAGTCAATGTAAAGTTTCCATATTTTTTCCTCTGAATCCTAAAAAAGACAGTAACGACGCAGTTACAATTGAAATACAAAATTTTGCTAAATTCAGAAAAAATGTCTGTACAAGAGTCTTGCGAGAATCTTGCGGAAGACCAAAAGTAATACTAGGGTTAGTCTGGGTCTTGGTCTTGCTAACATATCGGTGATCTTGCAGAACATTACATGCGTTCTATAGATACGAAAATTAGAATAAGTTCTTAGGTGTTTCTAAATGCCAAACATAGACGCAGCAAGTTGCCAATTTGAGTATTTTAATTGTGTAAAACCAATGTATTTACGATCTAAAGGATATTTTTATTATGTTCGATAGCTTCAATTGAAGATTGGTAATGGATCTTGCTAGAATTATAGGCGATAAAATATATTTTTTTTAATATTTGTTAATTTCATCTTTATTTGGTTTTATGTAATTGGTAAAGTTGGATATCCATTTATAAAGTAATTAAAGAGGTGTAGACATGGGCCAGGTTTTGAGACAGTGGGGAGGGGCTTTTTTTTAATACGCAAAATTTATAAACATAAATTAAAATAGGTACTTTTAAAGTGAGTTCTTATTGCGCGCGCTTGGTTGGGGACCTATTTCTTTGAACGTACGTCCGTACGTCAGATGCATATTTGATTGTTACATACACATACATATCTTCACGCTAGGTCCCTTACGGGGTAGGCAGAGACAATTGAGCGCCATTTGTCACGATCTCGACATAACTCTTTCGCTTCTTCGACATTCATCAACCTCTTCATACATGCCCTTTTGTTTCGATGGCTTTTTATTGCACCTTTAGCTATTGTTTTATTTATTTGATCGTGATAAGTGAGTCTTGGTCTGCCAGGGCCTCTTTCACCCACAACTTTCGCATTATAGTTCGTCAATCTCTCTTCAGTCATCCTTTCAACATGCCCGGACCATCGGAGCATGCCTTTCCTTATTTTTGTCCCTATGCTTTCTTTCATACCCACTTGCGTATTTCGTCATTACGTATGCGGTCCGTCAAATCACATCGCATATCCGACGCAACGACCTCATTTCCACTGCATTAACTCTACTCTCATGCGTGTTCTGACATATCCACGCCTCACTTCCATACATACTCGTAAGTGTTAGTACCAGCATGGCATTGTGTATGGCGAGTCGAGCTTTGTCACTGACATTTCGACTGGCGATCAGTGACCCCAGGGCACCGTTAACACTATTTCCCGCATTCACTCTTCTTTCAACATCCCTATCATACTTCCCATCCGCAGTGAAAACACTGCCCAGATATATAATTAAATTTACTTGTTTTAGAGTTTCATCATCAATCTTTATCGTCACGGTTGTCGTCCTTCTTCTTTCAAACACTAGTTAGTACCTTGGTTTTTCTCGCATTCATCATGTTTATGATGTGGCAAAAAGGTATTTTTCTTAACTTTCATCGACAAAAGTAGACATGTAGTTAAAAGAGACGTAAACATAATACAGGGGGGCAGCTGCCCTCTCCTGGGTAGGCCCATGGCTGCAGAACTCTGGCCGCATTTCCTCGCTGAATCGCTATGCTGATTCTCGAAGCGAGGAAAGATTTAGCCCCTCTTGTCACCAGAGCAGACAATTACACGAGAAGTGATGTTTTTTTAAAAATGGTTTAGACCTTGAACTCTACGGGCCTAGTCTTCACAGCAAACGGCACAAACATGTATGACTATAGATATCATCTTCGACTATTGATAGGTACGAATTTGCGCCCGCCGCTTACCGTGGTCTAGCGGTTAAGTCCGTGGATTTAGACTCGGAGGTACCGGGTTCGATTCCTGGTCGGGACGCAAAAATATTTATTAATGTAAATACATACATTTAATTAATCTTTGCATCACTTACTGAAAGAATTGGGCCTAAGCAGGTCTGCCGTCAATACATTTATGGAACGAGCTTCCAAGACGGCATTAACGGAATCATACAGTATTTGGTTGGGTAGGGAGAGAAGTAGTGTATGGTGAGCGTATTATCGCGCAATAAAAAAAAAAAAAAACGAGGCCTCCTTTTCTTAAACCAGCCTATTGTCGGTCGCAAGCCCGAGACACCATTCTTCTCATCTCCTACCCACACACGATGGACCCGGCACCCGCACGGTGAATCCATAGAATGCTTATAAATTTGTCTTCTTCTTCTCTAATTGTGAAATTTCTTGAGTTTGGTACGCTGGAGACATCGACGAGCTTGCCACTTGTCATGATTGGCCTATAGTAAAGTTGGCTAAATGTGAATCCGCTTATTTATAAGCGTGGTTTCTGACCACCCCGAAAGGGAAACGGTCGTGATGATGATACTTGCCGTACTTTCGGCTGCGGCCCTCGCCTTCTGCACTGCGCCCTTGAGGAGTGACAAACTCAAAGTGTCGACGCTTGTGGCATCCCACACTAAGGCTCTGTCTCTTGCCATCATTGCTGACTATACCAGTGGGTTCCAGAATCTCAGTGGTGGCAAGGGCCCGTTTTGTTTCATTTAGCGAGCCATGACGTACATGACGACATTCACTCTCTCTTCTTTACGGCATTCTCTATAATCCCAATGCACCCCCTTACCTAAAAGCTCGTTTTCAATTTCTTTGTGACTCGCACGGTCTTTCACTTCGTTCTTCCCATAACAATTTACTTAAAATCCCTCCCCACTCTTCCAGCAGATATTCAGACTCCTTTTCGGTATCTGCAGCTCGCCAGTGGAACAGACCTTTGGTAATTAGACAAGCTCCATCTCTCAAAATATTTAAAGACAAGTTATACAATTTTTTACACCATAAACATAATAACTTACCATAACTTTCTACTATGTATTTATTATTTATGTATATATTTATTTATTATGTAGGATATGTATATTTAATTAGTATGTATTTATATTTCATAATTGTTGATCACAATATTATTTCTGCACCCGCTTATAATGGCTCCCCATTCACAAAGGTTCGTTGGTAGAAAATGCATTTATAGCATTAAGCTCGCCTTTGTATCCACACTATTTTTGGTTCGGTACAATAAAGAATTTATTATTATTATTATGACGTAATAATACGAAAATCACTCACAATAGTGGTTATGTATTAAAAAAAGTTCCAAGTATCTTTATAGTTCGGTACTTTACAAGTAAAAGTGTCAGGGAATGGTGTCGGCGATATCTCTGCCGTGCGTGTTCTGATCACCCCTTAATTGGGGGTGCGATGATGGTACCCCTTCCCCTCCAATGGCTTGTCTTTGCCTTGTTTCACGCACAAAACACCTTCAAATGTGCCATTTTCCATACAAATCTCATAATAATAGGTTTTAGTACCAATTTACGATGGCTAAATTGTTTTTTTTTTGAGTGGGTTTTTTTTGTTTATAGGGGTGGTTTTTATTACGTTCACGCTAACTTAGGGATGCGGAAGTATTGGGTTCGATTCAATAATAATCTAATAAATCTACATTAAAAAAAAAAAAAAAGTTAGTTCATGAAATAACTAGTAAAATATATATGTACAATCGCTCACATCATTTATTAAAACAGTTAATTATTATTATTTATTTTCTATGTATTATTATTATTATTATTACTATTTTTAGGTTAAATTTAGATTTTGTTGTAATATAGTTTAAAAGTTTAAAAAAAAAGTCAATATACCAGAATTATAAGATTTTACATTTTGAGAAGTGATGAGAAATATGTTAATTAAAATCTAATGACGTTTTTTTGTTTTATATATTTTTTAATCTTTCTAGCTCAACTAAAATATCTATGGCACCAAATTATAATACACTTTATTTATAGTTAAATTACTTGTCGGCAAAACGCAAACTTATCACAGTTTAAACGTTAATAATTGCTCCCTACAAATCTAAACTATTACCTATAGTCAAAACTAATCGAATATGTAATATAATAAAACACAACATGTGATAAATCATTTTTTTTTCTCAATTAATTATTATCCTTTTAAGCATACATTCCTATTTAAACTATATTATCTAAGTTTTATTTAATAAAAAAATAGTTTTTAACTAAATTATGCCATCGCCATCAACATCTCAAGAGTCCTAAATCTCCACTGCTGATTATTACATTATGTATTATATAGTGGCGCGGTGGTGGCTTGGTTGTACGATTAGGAACGCGTTCCTTAAATCCTACAAAGGTCGTTTCAAACCCACCCGGCATGTACCAATGAGAAATAAACTTTTCTTACGTACATTTGTTATAGATTTACAACATCACCGTTCCCATGCCTCGGAGAGCACGTTAAGCTGTCGGTCTCGGTTCCACTCATATCAACTTGTGGAATCGTTAATAAATTGTCATTATAAATTGACATCATATGCTCGCCAAGCCGTTTGGCCAGCTTGGCGGGTGTAGGCCAAATTCTCCAGATATATATGGAAGGTCCATCTCCAGCAGTGGAGGTCTAGGTCGCTGTGCTCTAGGGGCTGTATGAATGAATTAAACTTAAATTTAAACTAAATTGCAAATAAGCCGTCATTCATCGATCGCTTATGACCTAGTTGCGGCACAAGTTTTACAGCCTTGTTTACTATTTTACTCTTATGTATTGAAACCGACTGTAGGAAATGAGTAATTTTGGAGTAGGTACCGTGATAACGTTGATGACTGGCAATTATTTAGCTGAAGTTTGTACGGACAGATAGCGATGTAAAAAGTTTTATAAAGTGCGTGCCTAAACTATCGCACGCAACTCGCGCCGGTTTGCGATAGAATTATATGTACCTGTATTATACGGTGGGTGCATCACGACCGTAATGCTTTGCGGGGTGGTCAATAATTACATGTTTTTATCACCAAAACAGCGTCGAAAGACTGGGAATCATAAACAAGGTGAAACTGTTTTTCAGCCTTCTCAGCGGCTCCCCTCTTTACTCTCTACGACCCACACTTTGGGAAACCCTGATCTAGGTACTTATTTTCATACGTAGCTTAAAACAAATTTAATAAAAATAATATTAAATGTTAGATCCGCATTTTAATTTATTACTTAAAAACTATATTATGTAAAATACAAATTATGTACAAATAAAAAATAAATAAAAACCTAATTTAAATATAAATCGTAACCGCGCGGCATGGTGGCAAGAACGCTGGCCGCATCTTCGTTCCTCCCACAACTCTCTTCTTTCTCTTCGAAAGAAGAGAGTTGTGAGAGGAACGAAGAAAGATAGGCAAAGCTGTTCTAGAAGTATTTCGGTGTCGCAGTGTCCTTGTTCGCAGTGTTCCTGTGACACCGAATTGGTAGCCACTTCAACTTAGCGCCATACTCAGATATACTCGTATGATAATATTTACATAAACAATAGATGAACCAGGTGCATGCGTTCAGTATCCGGTCCATCTTGTTAAGCAATACCTCTGTGATATCAACGCTGCACACGTCACCATAGTCGAGAAGAGGAAGGAGAAGGCTTTGGGCAAGGGTTATTTTAGCTTTTATCGGCAAAAAGTTTTTGAGTTTATTGAGAAAGTACAGTGAAGCAAAAATTTTACGACTCGTGTTTTTCACATGATTTGTCCAGCTTAGGTTGGAATGTAGGTACCCAGATTCCTTACTTCGCTACTAAACGGAATTGGAATGTTGTTAAACCGAATTATCAGATTCGCTGTTATTCTTTAGAGCTAAAAAGTGAACGAAAGCAGGGGTTGTACTGTATCAGAATTTAGGGTAAGCGTGCTACTATAGTACCCATCACTAACACTTGCCGGCTGACAGGTGAACAATTTATAAGATCCGGAAAGTTCCATTTTACTGCGCCATAAACGTCTTATATACTCGTAGTAAGTACTATTTTAGTTATGTGAATTGTTTTAAATCACTAGTTTTAATTCTAATTCTATTATCAGAAAAGTGCCGGTCGTCGTTTCTGTCAATAATGTTATCCACTGGGTTTTGGTTACTGCCCGGATCCCATCGCAGTGATGGTAAAAGACCAGATGGGTTAACGTTGGTGCCGTGGTCCATAGGTTGACCATTGGTGTGGGACGCTTATTGTGTCGAACCCTTGCTCTCATGTCCAGGGTACATCTTTTAGGGCTGGAGCTGAAGCGGACGAAAGGGCCATATGTCGAAAATGTTGGTAATCGCTACGTGTTTGTTTCTTTTGGTCTTGAGACAATGGGACAGTGGGGGCCGAATGCTAAGAAGTTTTCTAAGTGGCTGTATGTGACAAGAGGGCTGGCAGATTTTTCGCCCAGCAAATTAGCATAGCTGTGTATCGGGGGAATGCTGCTAGAGTTCTTGGCACACTGATCAAGTCATGGGTGAATATTTTCATTTATAGTTTTTAGTTTTAATATTTAATTTAGTTTATATTTTGCTTTTAAGTGCCGCGTCTTCTGCTGAGAACCTCAAGCCACGCCAACCTTGGTACCGGTTACGAATTTGCGAATGTCCTAGAGACGTCCCATCCGAGATAGCCCCAAGGAGATTGGCAACATTTCCTCTCTGTATAGCGAGGCTAATACGCTGGCAGAAATAATTGCCAGGTTTCCTGTCTTCAGACCTTGGCCAGGCGCCTTGCTGAAGGTCCTCATGGGCACATCGTCTCGACCCCAAAGCACAATAGGTGGTAGGCAGACTGATAGTGGTAATTTGACCCAGTCTTCCGAGGCGGGGCAGTATCCACCGTTCGTGTCGATAAACCCAGTAAAGTGTATCCACGCGTTTCGGGATCAGGCTTGAATTGCCGTCATGCCCAGTTAAATTGCAAAAGTGTTGGGGACTGATGTCAGTCATGAGTGTCTGATCCCAGTTGCGCTACTTGCCATCGTGGTCGATAAAAATACCACTGAGGCAGTTACAAATGACAAGCTTATTGTAAGTATTGGTTAATGGTAAACTATACGAATTACCAATCACGTGGCGTATATGAAAACGTTGTTCACGGATTATCTTAACCTTTACGGTGTTATATCAAAAAACATACTATGGACAACTATTAAAATAAACACATTTACCTGTATACCGATGTTTACTAGAGGATAAATAACAACGGCTTTTGGGAAATTGTCATAGCAAATAATTCATCCTCAAATCCGTCTTAGAAACTGGTTAATCAAGATTGCCACAATTCTAATCGTATTTGTACATTATTCGTTTACCTTCCTCAAAGACACATTATAATTTACCTTATCCTTGAGATACACGAATGTGTTCACGTAGAAACATCATTAGGCTTAAAGTATCTGATAATGTAGTATGCGTCCAGTCAGCAGCCCAGTCATGAACCATTTGTTTTGGAAGCTCTTTCCATAAATATATTTACGGCAGACCTGCTTAGGTCCAATTCATTTAGTAAGTGATGCAAAGATTTTACTGTAATTCCTCTCGCACCAACTTGCACTGCGTAAAGCTGAGCCTTGAACACGGTCCTGATCATTTCTACTGTGAGATCATAATATTTGTTCGACTTCATGTTGTGGTCTTTTGGAACGTTTGATTTCCACAAAACGGTAAGTTCAATTAGAATAACTTATTTAAAGTTCCGAGACAGGACTAAGATGTCTGGTCTATAGGCTGATACAGCTAGTTCATCATAAAATTGCAATAGAAAGACTTATTGCTTCACTGATAACACTAAGGACTTTGTCATGTCGGCGCGTGTAATAGCCATTTTCTAGAAGAGTAACGCACCCTACAAGTGTGTGTCTACGAGTAGTAGTTCCTATGGCAGCACCACACAATGTCCAGTTATTTTCCGTAGCATTTCCCCATCTTACCAGATTACTAAATCTCCGATATGTCCGTAATTTTATCCCCCAATAAGTTGATATTATATGCTATATTATTTCTGTCTTGAAAAATGTTTCAAAATATTTAGATAGATAGATAAATTCTTTATTGCACAATATACAAAAACACATTTAAATGTACATAGGCGAACTTAATGTCTAGTGACATTTTCTACCAGCTAACCTTTGGGATAGTGAGCAATTATTGTGGGTGCATTAAATCACTAATTTAAAATTGAGATTAATAATAATAAAAATCTTAAACTATTACTAGCAACTAAAGCTAAAATACTTATACACTAATATATAAATATGTAATAACACAAGTACATATAAATACATAATAAATATATATAAAATACATACAATATTATACCAATTTAGAGAGGTTATGTCGACTCGTCTTGCTTTTTGTGAAGGTGTAAGGTAAGTATTTTTTATTTTTATTTATTTATTGTGGGAGCGAGAGAGATGAAAAGCGTTAAATCCTATTAACCTCTAGACCACGAAGGCATTCAAAAAAACATTTAAAATCTTAATTTATAGACACCAAAAGCTTTCTAAAGGCCTCTGAAGAAGTATGTAAATATGTGCATTTACTGCGTGGGTTTGCGGCCGCCCATGCTCGCACCGCCCGCCCTAGAACGTTGGGCGCGTGTCAAGTTACACGCTGCGCCCTTCTTATTTTGTCAAATTGTAACTGAAATAAAACGGGCCTATAATAAAAATACCATTCTCACTGTTATTACAGTGTCGAGTGCCGGAGTGTTTATAGACTTGTAGAAATAGGGTTGACACATTACGGTTTGTTCGACTACGAAGTAAATTAATAGACATTGAATATAAATATGAATTAGTATCATCATCACGACCGGGGTGGTCAGAAACCATGTTTATAAATAAGCGGATTCACATTTAGCCAACTTTACTATAGGCCAATCATGACAAGTGCCCCAAGCTCGTCGATGTCTCCAGCCAGCGTACCAAGCTCGAGAAATATAATAAATAAATTAAATTTGAATATAATGTATTTATATACATTAATAAATATTTTTGTGTCCCGACCAGGAATCGAACCCGGTACCTCCGAGTCTAAATCCACGGACTTAACCGCTAGGCAGGTAAATATGAATTAAAAGAGAATAAAAAGAATAAAAGATATTATCTTTGTATAGCGAGGCTAAGTCGTTGGCAGAAATAATTGCCAGCCATCCTGTTTCCAGAGCTGTCCTCAGCCGCTTTGACAACTCCTTGGTCAGGTCCTCGACCCCAAAAGGCGTAAGTTCGTAACGGGTACCAAGAATTTGCTCAACTTGAGGTTCTCAGTAGAAGACGCTGCATTTTCCGCGTCTGACAAGGGCGCCTAGATGTGAGATGGAGGTAATGTGTCTGGTGTGCATCCCACACCAGAGACCTGCCAAGTTTTCACAGCCCAACAGTCATTTCATCGGGTCTCTTGTCATCGCTCCGCACAATCCCAGAGTGTTCTAAGATTGCGGGTACTCCAGCAGTGACAAACTCTTGTCTACATCATCATCATCAGATGATGTCGTTAAGAGCCGCGTGACGAGAAATGCGGCCAACACTTTTAGCACAAGAAAGCCCGTGGTGGCCGAGACGATCGACTGGTTCTCCGTATCTGACAGTTCGGGCTCTGAGACGGAGGCACACCGCCATGGTCAGTGTATTTCGATCAAAAAGTGTGCAAACCGATGCTGAGGGAAACGCCTGCAAACGACTACTGTTTTTTATCCTCTCGCTTGCACAATACAATATTTTTAAAGATTATTCAAGTTTGTGTGTACTTTTGTAAAAACAAAGTACGACGACGGTTATGATAATTAAAAAAAAATATTTACAATAGAAAAGCAAAGCAAATCAATATGATTGTACTAAAATTTGTATAAAACTAAAGCTTGCCAATTTTGTCTGCTTATAGTGTTAGGTTTTGAATGCACTAGCGATTTGTCATCGCATCCCTAAACATTATGTCAAGTAACCTAGGATGGGAGTTCTTCGCGCCATTTTGCGTGGACGTGTCAAGTGCAAGTTTTTGTTTTGTAAATTAATTTACTGTGGATATTATTGGCCAAAAGTGGTGTTGTTTTGTTTAATAATGTGCTGCAATGTGAATAATTATGGAAAACAATAAATTGGACTTTAAATATGGGGCACAAGTTGCAGTTTATTTTTTGCGGTTTTCCCGCGCTGTCAACTCCCATATTTTACCCGACGTGTTTGGGCTATAATGCCGCGAGTGACTCCAAGTAAAGCATCAAATTCTGCAACATCTGGAATTTGATGATCCCCAACTCTGTTATGAACATATATTATGCAAATAAATTACGTGTTTAGGACTGATGTATTCTGTACAATGTCCTTTAAAGACAATAAAAAAAAAAATCAAGTAACCTAGACAACGGTTTTGTACGAGTATCTGTCAGTAATATGGAGAAATAAAAAAGCAGTTTATTATAATTAAATATGTTTAATTTACATAAAATAATCAATTCCCTAAAATATAGTTATGACCACAGAGTAGGGCAATGCCGTTCACTTAAGGTTCCTTTATTACTCGACTGCGTGATTCAAAGAAGGGTTACGTGTTTATCAACCTATGTATGTATGTTTGGTGCTATTTAGCACACTGGAGACCAAACGCGTGGTCCGATTTTAATGATCCAACCGCCAACCGATTCGTTTTAATCACGCGAGTGTCTATGAATCTATTATTCAGATTTCAGTAAAGCGACAACCGGACGCCATATTGTGGAAAAAAAAGTCAACAAACTATTTTGAACCTTTTTAGTTTTTAATGAAAGGTCACCTTTACGCAGTCGGGTAAAAAATTTTATTTTTAAGTTAACTTTTAAAAAAAAATTTAATTTGAACAAAAAAAAAGGAATAGTGCAACTATTCGTTAATCAATATTTTATCACAAAACTACTGTCAGTAGTAAAGTATATAAAAAGACAGGTTTAATAGCTATATAACAACCAGTAATAAATATTTGACTAAAGTTGTTTTGCACCAAAATGAAGTGTATGTAATTGTAACGATTAAAGTTAAAAATGGCGTCGATTGTATGAGTTTTAATCGTAACAATTACAGAGTGAGAATTACAATGTTATTACTTCATACTACACTTAATTAATGTGTAAAATAAATCAGAAAAAAAATGTCTTGGCAACCCTAGAAGATAGTCCCATGATGTCGCACGATGCCCTATCATAGAACACCGACATATCACTTCAAAACAGACAAGACTATTGTTTCCAATGACATTTCATTTTCAAATTTACTATTTTGACAGCCCTAGATTCGCATCGTATCGTCATAACGTTCGGACGTTTTAATTTGAAATGTCATTTATGGAATTGACATATTGGTTAAACTATCACTTCGAGATGATGATTGGAATAGTGCCTATTGGGAAAATGGTGGTCATGACATGTCATTTACATCACATATTCTGACAGAACAGATTTGCAATCAGACTTTACTTACATTGTTTGTGCTGGGTTTCGTAGATAAAAGAGCGACTGAATGAATGTTTAAATTCAATTTTTATATAATATAAAGCAATTTAACGGAATATGGTCAAGGCAATATTTTATCTTCTAAATTCAATTTCACCTATAAAATAAAAATACATTTAAATAATATTTAATTTATTTGTCATATTTCTCTCCTTTGGTACGCCGGAGACATCGACGAGCTTGCCACTTGTCATGATTGGCCTATAGTAAAGTTGGCTATATGTGAATCCGAATTTACAAGCGTGGTTTCTGACCACAGTGGAAATAAATAGAATCTTTATTGGACAAAAACATTGCATTCGTGCTATTTGTAACACGCCTCCTATGACTTTCTGTCGTCCTTTATTTATAAAACTAAAATTACTGACTGTTCCTTCTATCTATATACTTACTTGAATGCTGTTTATTTGTAAAAAGCCACCCGGAACTTTTTAAAACTCTTGGGGATAATTGCAATTTTAAAACGCGTTATCCTAGTTGAATAATTATTCCAGCTCATAAAAGTATTCAATATAGCCGAAATTGTTATGCAATGGCAACAAAGATATTTAATAAGCTTCCAGTTACTATAAGGGAGCTGCCACTAAAACTGTTCAAATTAAAAGTCAAACAAATGCTGGGTCAATAAATGTTTTTATTCGACAAAAGAATACCTAGACACTAAGCCCGACAAAGTCATGTGACTGAATAAATAGTAACTATAAAGTGTAAAGAAATAGCGAAGCATGTGATATAATTACATATATTAATTTACATCCCTTTACCTACCATGTTTCTGACAAATAAATTATTTCATTTCATTTCACCCCGAAAGGGAAACAGTCGTGATGATACTTTACTATCTTTATTCAAAGTCATAAAGTTAAAGTTAACATTTTATAAGTAAGTAGGTATAAAACAAATATATAAATAACGCAGATCATAGAGTGACGTCAACTATCCTCCAGTATTTGTAAAACCCTGCAACCCGAACGAAGAGTCTCTGTGTTCCGGGAAGCAGTATTCATTGTGTGCGGAATGAGTATGATTCGATATATTTATACACCTACAAAATGAAATGAAATGAAATTATTTATTTGCATAGAACATGGTAATAGTAAATATTAATAGTAAGTTAGTTCTGCACATTCAGCCATTTCTGGCACACAAATTTTGTTAAACAATATTTACAATGTTAAAATCTTATTATTATTATATATATGCGAGTAAGAAACTATAGTGGAATAAATAGATATTGAATAAACTTTAAGGAATGATAATAATATTTGTTATATTTAATAGATAAAATATAGTACTTACATACATATCTTCACGCCAAATCCCTTGCGGGGTAGGCAGAGACAATCCACATGTCACGGTCACGACATACCTCTTTCGCTTTTTCGACATTTCACCTCTTTATACATGCCCTTTTGTTTCGATGGCTTTTCAACGCACCTTCAGCTATTGTTTTATTAATTTGGTCGTAATATGTGAGTCTAGATCTGCCAGGGCCTCTTTTACCCACAACTTTCGCATTATATATCTGGTTCGTCAATCTCTCTTCATTCATCCTTTCAACATGCCCGAACCATCGTAGCATGCCTTTCCTTGTTTTTGTCCCTATGCTTTCTTTCATACCTACCCTTTTTCGTATTTCGTCATTACGTATGCGGTCCGTCAAAGTGACGCCGCATATCCGACGCAACGATCTCATTTCTACTGCATTAACTCTACTCTCATGCGTATTCTGACATATCCACGTCTCGCTTCCAAACATAAGTGTTGATACCAGCATGGCATTGTGTATGGCGAGTCGACCTTTGTCACTGACATTCCGACTGGCGATCAGTGACCCCAGGGCACCGTTGACACTATTTCCCGCGTTCACTCTTCTTTCAACATCCCTATCATACTTCCCATCCGCAGTGAAAACACTGCCCAGATATATAATTTCATTTACTTGTTCTAGAGTTTTATCATCAATCTTTATCGTCACGGTTGTCATCCTTCTTCTTTCAAACACTAGTACCTTGGTTTTTCTCGCATTCAACTTATATTAAACTTACTTATATAAAATAAGTTACATATAAGTAAGATAAATAGTTATATTTGTATATGTAATATTGGGGGGGGGGGGAGTAGAATTGTGGATGGTGAGCGTATTATCGCGCAATAAAATAAAAACATGAGAGGCCTCCTTTTTGTCGGTCGCAAGCTCGAGACACCATTCTTCCCATCTCTTACCCATACACGATGGACCTGGCACCCGCACGGTGAATCCATGGAATGCTTAAAAATTTGTCATCTCTATTATTTGTTTTATAAATTGACAATTTATGTCTATTATAAAAACTGTCATAATGTCCTAAAGGTTTGGCTGTCAGAGAATGCCTAGCGGCATTAAGTCCGCCTTTGTACATAGTGCAATTAAGTTTTTAAATAAATAAATTACCTACAATTAAACAGTTTGTCTCATCTGCGTTGTCGGTGGTGTATATGTGCGCGCGCGCATCGCCACGCTTCAGGAAGAGTATTTCCACTTATTTTCCTTGCGAGTGTCGGAATTGTTAGCGCCCATGTATTCTAATGTGCTATTTTACGATTATTTTAAGATTTCCTATCATTCCACTGCAAGTCTTGGATTCAGAATTATTTTGGTTACATTTATTTGATAAGCCACTGCGTTTTTGGTTTTAGATAGAACACATTTTAAATAATTATATAATAACACATGTACATATAATACATAATACTATTTTATTTCTTTTAATTTGGCTTTATTTATTTATTTAATATCTAATGGCTTACAAATAGCGTACAATATTATCAACCCCTTTAGTTATGTTATATAAACAGATGACATTGATACATATCATAGTTAGATTATCCGAGTAGTGTACATGTATCCATAAGCGTCATCCGTTTTTTTTTATGATTTTTGAAAATAACTTATTATATATATATTTAACTGTCTCTGTGGTCTAGCGGTTTAGTCCGTTGATTTAGACTCGTAGGTACCGGGTTAGATTCCTGGTCGGGACATAAAAATATTTATCAATGTAAATAAATACATTTAATTAATATTTAATTTATTTGTGTTATTTCTCGAGTTTGGTACGCTGCTGGAGACATCGACGAGCTTGCCACTTGTCGTGATTGGCCTATAGTAAACTTGGCTAAATGTGAATCCGAGCTTATTTATAAGTGTGGTTTCTGACCAACCCGAAGGGGAAACAGTCGTGATGATACTTTACTTTTAAACTAATAGTTTTTTTTTAAGTAGCCTGAAGTTTTATCAGGTAATATCTCACCATTGTTGTTTTAAATAAGTAGAAAAAAATATAAATGGCAACTCTCGATTTTTACCAATGCGGAAACAAGTTTAATGTATGGAAGAGAATAGCCCCTGATGAAAATCAACACAACAGTATACGACTATCGCCGAACGTCTCGCAATTAAAATCCGAAATACCCGAACATCCGGAAATAGAGCTGCATTTTTTCATAAAAATAAAAGCAACTAGAGTCCCACTCTATGGAATATATTTACCGTCCACTCGAGGTGAATGACATGTGTAAGTGACACTATTTTCGATCGTACAGTTTAGAAAAGGAAGAATTCTTGCCGACTTACACGCATTTCCTTAACACGGAATTAAATTACCTATTTGGTTTGGAATAGACTCAAATTATGTTAGGCTTTATTTATAATATTTGAAAATTTTATTGCACTATGTAGGTACAAAGGTGGACTGATGGTGGTATTTTGCCCAGTCTGCCGGGGCGGGGAAGTATCCACTGTTCGTGCCGATAAACCCAGTAAACTTTTTCCACACTTTTCGGGATCAGGCTCGAATTGCCATCATGTCCAGTCAAGCCGGCATAGGGTTAGGGACTGATGTCAGTCATGAGTGTCTGATTCCAATTGCTAACCTTGCGCGCCACTTACCATCAGGTAGGCTTCAAGAACCGCGACTTTTGAATACTATTTGCCATGTGCAGTGCCATGAGGGTACTGCAGTTCATCAGGCATGTTCGCGTTAAGACTTTCTAGGAGCGGCTACTGAGAGCGGTTTGTGATGGGATCCCCAGTAAAATCTCTCACATTGGCTATCTGTTCAGCAGATCCCAAACCGTAAATAAACTTGAATCGATCCTGGAGTGGGCGTGGGTGTTCTGTTCACTAACTATTTATTGGCATATATTTTATTTTAGTTTTGTTCCATATATTTATATTTT
Organism: Tinea semifulvella; assembly: GCA_910589645.1. NCBI lineage: Eukaryota > Metazoa > Arthropoda > Insecta > Lepidoptera > Tineidae > Tinea > Tinea semifulvella. The sequence continues at coordinate 10,498,865 of OU342610.1, forward strand.
ATAATTGTACTATAGTTTCATTGTGAAATTTGACTGATATGGGTGTAATATACCTGAAATAAAACTCTTTTTTTTTAATTTATTTTTTACAGCAGCTTCTCCCTGGAGTTTGTTAAAGTCTCTACGAACTATCTACTATGGTCAATAAAAGTTTAAAAAAAAACTTTTTGTGCGGTATCACTAGCAGCGCTGCATGCAATGGGGCAATCAGGCAAAGCTTTTTGTAGATGTCGCTAGCGGCGATGGTACCTTGTTCTACACCTATGTCGCATCATTTTTTAAATGTTTTTGTAGGTTTTTAGTTTTATAACAGAAAAATGAATTTTAAATTAACGTCACCTACTTAATACAACGGCAATTTTGAGATCGCCATATCTTTGATTTCGCTTAGAAATCTCCATTTGTACACTAAAAAGCTGCTCATTTCAGCATAATATTAAAAAAATAATAAATTCGTGATAAAAATACAAGTTTTCTATGCAACTGACAGTTACATTAGCATCTATCATGCGCCATCTATCGTGATAAAAAGTTAGTAATACACCCCATTATGCCGCGCTCCGCTGCTCAGTGTACATAGAGAATTTGATACCGCTATGGGCGATTCTTTCCCGGACGACGTCATAAGCCGTTTTGCTGAAGACCCACATAGTTACTTTTATAATAGCTTATGTATAATTTAAAAAATCATATTAAAATACCTATTTAAATTTATTTCTCTCCTTTGGAACGCTGGAGACATCGACGAGCTTGCCACTTGTCATGATTGGCCTATAGTAAAGTTGGCTAAATGTGAATCAGCTTATTTATAAGCGTGGTTTCTGACTACCCCAAAAGGGAAACGGTCGTGATGATACTTAACTTTAATTTATGTTTTTATGCTTATAATAAATCTGATTTGTCCCCCCCTGGCTTGACATGGTTGTCAAACAAGGGGGGCCCTTGTTTTTTTTAATAAAATAAAATATATTAAGCGTAACTACGCGTTAAAGTATGGCCGACTTTAGATATATTAAGGTTAGTCTTAGTAATAAATCGGTGGTCTTGGTCTTAGAAAAAGCAAGATCAAAACCAAGACCAAGATTGGGCAACAGTACCAAAGAATAAGGAAAATTACTAGAACTAAAATCGCGAATCAGATATTTACGCCATGATGATATCATCAACTCATGGCGACCACGAAATTGTGACAATTAAAAACAACAATTAAAAATTACAATTTTGCATATTAAAATATATAAAAAGCAATCCACTGCGATGCAAGATTTAATAGTTTTGTTAGTCACTTAATGTTTTAGCTATCATTAAGTTATGACGCGTTTTTTGTTTGGATTAAATTCTCTGTACTGTCATGTTCGACTTGGACTTTGTTTTTACTTTATTTCGCTTTGTAAGGCGTTCGAGTAGCGTATTCATTCGCTATACATATGACGATGCTTGGACGATATTATATTATATACTTACCTATTATAGTTATTTATCTAATTTTTATTTGTCAAGACTTTTTAATTTGTTAAAAGTATCATAAATTTTGGTGTGCATAATTATTGTAATAGAGGTCTACTCGTGTAATTATTATTAATTAATTAATTAAAATATCTCAAAAGCCAATAGTCACATATTTTCTCGAATAAAATGTGCTGTTTAGCTACTTCGCTCGCGTAACTACTAATAGGTACTTTCGTATTTTTAAGGTCCAGTCTAACCATCTTGTGTGAATTTCAGAAAATATAAAACATATGGCTCCATCTATCGGCAAATGCCGTAGTTTGTATTATGACAAAAATTAGCGCCATCTATGTTCCATCGCGCAAACTATTTGTACATTCTTGAGTATAGCTTTAGAAAATATTGTCTTGGTTTCTAAATATTTCACTAGATGGCCCTGCTTTCATTTTACTTGGAAATATTTTATTGGCGGGCAAACACCGGTAAAATACATAATTATGCTATTTTCTAGGCTATGTAAGAAAACCTAAGACAAACGCCAAGTCGAACGACTTCCAAAATGAAAAAAAAATCACTTAAAGCAACAAGTCGAACATAGGGATAGTACAAGTCTCTATATCCAGTGTTCAGTTACTGCTTAAAGCGCGCTCATATTTACTGAATTTTGCTTTGACCGAGTTAAAATTGATAAATGAAAGCTATTTATTGTATTTTAGGATGCTTACTGTTTTTATTTAGAATAAATATATATACGAACTTTTCCAATAAAATACGATGGTTGTTGAGCCTCAAATTTCTCACTGCCATTTCATTTATAATGTTTATTTATTACTTTATTTGTTTAGCTATAAAATGATACATTTATATACATTATTCTGCCAAACTATAAAAAAATATCGGCAGATTGCTCTCATCATAAAAATATAATATTACCACAGTTTCAAATAGGTACCTACACAAAACTTAAAAATACAAATAAGTACAATACCTACCTAAGTCAAATAATTTCTAGAACACATAATACAAAAATGACCTTTGCATCCCACTCGCAGCAATCTAACTTTTACAGAATATTTTATTAGAATGTGTGTACCTACTTAATTTACATAATAAATAAATCATAGATTCATTCATTCAGAGGAATGCAAAATGTAAAAACCCTGAGTAAAAAGTTATTCCTTTTTAAACCCACCCGTTTTAAACAAACAATCTATTAACGGACATAGAGGTGTCCACAGTCCACAAATACGAAAGATTCGACCAATGCGTTCTCCAGTAATATCGTATGGAGCAAGGACGTGGACACCAGGAATTGTACCAGCAATTTTAAGGCTTGGTATTTCTTTGATTAATAAAGTGCGAAAGAACCAAAGTTACCGACATAGCCAGTTGGAGTAGACGGGTTCTGGAGTGGAGGCCACCTACGGGAATGAACGCATGACCTGAAAAAGGTTTTTGGTACTGGATAAGGGTGACGAAAAAACGTGTGAAAAGGCGAGCATTGAGAGAGGCCTATATTTAGCAGTGAACAGACACAGGCTGATGAAGATTATAAGACCATAATCCACCCCGCTGTCCAGCGCGGGTTGGTGAAGACCCGATGAATCATTAAGGTCACGAATGGCATAGTTTATGTAGCTTGGAGTCAATGTGCCAGCACAGTTGTGGATCAATGTCGAGTTGTTCAGACCATGCCGGAAACTACAGGGCCAAATACTATATAATACCAGAGTTTTACACGAAAATATCACGTTGGTATCTTTCCATTGCTGCATTGATAAAAATGGATATTTGTGCCCAGTGAAGATGAACAGATAACCATTCTTATTGTCGCGCAGTCGCTAGTCGGGTCTATGTGCACTATTTTACAGACCCCGTGGCCGAAACCCGATACGGTGTTCTGACCAGAATCGTACCACGCTTAACATCCCAGTTCACAATGCACTGCATACCGTCGTGTCCAGAGTAGTCCAGACCCGGATGGCGCAGCATTATCCGGGACAGAGTGATCCGTGAGTCACAACTCTTACAATTAGGAAAACGATGCAAGGAGGAGAAGGAGGATGTGCACTATTTAAATTCACCATAAACTTTCTGTTTTTTTTTTTTTTTACATTTGCATTTGACATGCATGTCGAAGGCGCGAGAACGTAGGTGTAGAATTTCTATCGGCATTAGGTTCGCATTTTATGTTATAATAAAAGAAGAACATGAATCACCAATGTATAGCACACGAAATAATTAAGCCCGTCTGTCAAAATGAACGATTTTTACGTGTCTCGGTAGGAGGGAATATATTTTTAGTCTCAGCACTTGCGCAGGAGTGTACCATGCGAACTGGACGGTTTTCAGTGAAAATGCATTGAAAGATTAGTTTAGAGATTAGTTTTAAGGTTTATTATTGTTTAGTGTTAGTGAATGGTGTATCGGTGATATTAAGTGCAGTTATGTGGAACTTATGACAAAGGCTACAGTAATGGATTTGAAATGGCGACAGGCGCGCAATCGCCGAGGAAAGAGACGGGTGTGTCTTGTATTTTAGACTTATACGACGATATTTGACTAAGATCTTGCCTAGCATATACTCACTTAAAGATAAAGAGACAATAAATAAGTTTTTTTATTATTAACTTTTATTTCATATAATAATTATGTTTCTCTTGATTTATTGTTACATACTTCTCGCCAACCCGTCTGGCCAGCGCACAATAACTAACCTAGAACATCCCAGCTGTAGGATATTTTTTTTTGCAGTTTTCTCATCGTAAAGCTTTTATTAATTATTGTTATCGACAAAGATAAATAAATATAGGTATAAAGATTTAATAATACTAATCATAACAAAACCTAAACAAGTACCTGCACTTGCGAACTTAAAGTTCATAATTAAATTGCTGAAAAATTGCGGATTGAATCTTTTTTGCGTAACTGCGTCTAATTTATTTGCTAATAACAATAACTTACCTTACTGGTACATACCTCCTATTAAACCAAAATTTCGAAATTGACAGTTATCTCTATGACAACCTTATGTCTAATAATAGTATTATTAATCGTGCTCCTAAATAAATTAATAAATAAATAATCACAATACAATTTATAAACAAACGATATACCTAGATACATTAGCTCCATCTCACATCCAGGCGACCTCGTCAGGTGCGGGAAGTGCGGCGTCTTCTGCTGAGAACCTCAAGTTGCGCAAATACCCCAACCATGGTACCGGCTACAAATTTGCGCCGTTTGGGGTCAAGACGACGGGCCCATTGGGGACCTTCAGCAAGGCGCCTGGCCAAGGAGTTGTCAAAGCGGCTGACTGAAAGGTCTGGAGACAGGAAGGCTGGCAATTATTTCTTCCAGCGTATTAGCCTAGCTATACAGAGGGGAAATGTTGCCAGTCTCCTTGGGACTACCTTGAATGGGACGTCTCTAGAGGACATTTTTTATTTATAGTTTAGTTTATTTTAAATTTTATTATTTAGGTAGTTTTTAATTTATATTAATTTACAGAAGAGAAGACAAATTTCTAAGCATTCCATGGATTCACCGTGCGGGTGCCGGGTCCATCGTGTATGGGTAAGAGATGAGAAGAATGGTGTCTCGGACTTGCGGCCGACAATAAGGCTGGTTTAAAAAAAGGAGGCCTTCTTTTTTTTATTGCGCGATAATACGCTCACCATCCACCATTCTACTTCTCTCCCTACCCAACCAAATACTGTATGATTCCGTTAATGCCGTCTTGGAAGCTCGTTCCATAAATGTATTGACGGCAGACCTGCTTAGGCCCAATTCTTGGTCTATTCACACTTTATGAATAGCTCTAAACCACGTTAGTAAGTTGTATTTGTGTATGCTATGTATAATATTGTGTATATATTAGTATTTAGAATATTGATATTATAATACATATATAAAGCTATATAAGTACGTGTATAAGTCATCCTATAATTGTATATTTTTACCGTTACTTTCATTGCACCTAAATTTGTTTTTTGTCTCTAAGGTTTGGCTGTCAGAGAATGTCTAAGGGCATTAAGTCCGCCTTTGTACTTTGTGCAATAAAGTTTTTAAATAAATAAAATAAATATATTATAATTTAAAAATATATAGATAAACTATAAAAGATAAGTTAAACTAAGTATATATAAGTCTATTCCATCGAATACTTTACACTAATTAGCTCATGGACTCTACTCCTTTATACTGACTAAGAGCAAGCAAATATGTCCACGTCAACCAAAGAATCTTGTAGTAAAGCTCGTCTTAAAAATTTGGTAGAGAAGTACCTTGAAACTCATCTAAGCACGACACGTGACCCTATAGGCTACAGCCAACTAAAGCCAGGTTAAACATCTAGTTTATTTTGTTTATTTTTCATTATTTATCTTCACTGTAAACAGACGTGCGTTGTGTTTAAAGGGCAGACGCGAAGTAGGTCAAAGTGGACCGCGTGGGCCGCCCATCGATTTGCCGCCCGCTCTACAATCCGCACTACGCGCATGCGTTCGCGCTATCACACTACGAGTACGCTCAATTATTTACATGTGCTCCTAGACTATGGCAACAATTAAGGTTTAAGCGCACTGCAAGCGTGCATGCGATGTGACGTCTTTCACGTTTATTGTCAAACCAAAATTTTTCTTGGGGATGAACGAGGGCTGATGTTTTTTTAAAATGTTTTGGCATTTGAACTCCACGGGCTTAGAGTTTCTACAGCAAACGGCACAAACACGTTTGATTGCCTATACCTTGTGTTTAACTTGTCGCTTTATTTCACTTTAAACTCGTTCGACTTTGCGTTGTTCTATAGATTTTAAGCAAAATTCAGTAAAAAAAGAGCTTTACTTTGCTTTCAAGTCAAACCCTCCTGGAAAATCCTAATAACTTTAAACTCAGACGGAGTTGCGTCCACAAAATACGTAGTCGTCGTAAACGAGATCAACACGTTGTCCCCAGCAACGTTAAAATGGCAAATGAAATTTACACGGCGAACGAGTGCCTTCACTCCATAGCCACGACTCAGACTTACCTGTTAAGGCACGCAGGGCCAACAGTGAAAGACAGACAGTTTATAGGGGTTTAGTCCGTAGGCGCCTTGGGGTCTCCTTAGGAGGCCTCACGGTGAGTCGGGCATGCGACCTCCCGCGGTGGCCCTTCAGGCTGGGGTCGTATCGTTAGGCGATTTTGCGATTCACCGTCTTTAAAATGAAAAAAAAAAGGCAAATAAAATTAAGTTTTAACTTTTGCAATAGAATAACGTTTATTTAATGTTTATTTTAATAATAATTAGTGTATTATTTGTTTTGTTATTTAGTAATTTTTGTAGGTTTCGATAGGGCTGTCATGCTCATAATGAGTAAAAATCACTAATAAAATAAGAATAAAAAAAAGAGATCCTTCGTGCCATTTTTTATTTTATTTTTATTTTTATACTAGCACGACATCTGACTTTGGCCCACCTGAAGGTAAGTGGCGCGCAAGGTCCATGAATATTAGCAACTGAAGTCAGACACTCATGACTGACATCAGTCCCTAACACTATGCCGGCTTGACTAGATGCTTTTTCACACTTCGCTTGAATGACTCCAAGTTATAGGAAAGCGGAAACACAGAGGCTGGAAGAGCATTCCACATCTTTATCGTGCGACAGATGTATGAGTCCCTAAATTTATATGTACGCGAAGGGATGGTGACTACAATATGTGGGTGCATATTCTGTTCGTGTGGTTCGGTTGCGGAATGGAGAGGGAGGGATTAGGTTATAGCCATCGTTTCATTGTCCCAAAGGTTGGTTGCTAGAGAATGCCTAGCGGCATTAAGCCCGCCTCTTGTACATAGTGCTATAAAGTTTTTAAATAAATAAATAAATAAATAAATCTATGTTTACTATACTATTAATTAATACTAAATTAATTTACTGTGGAGTATCCACATTATGTTGTTTTTTTTTTAATAATGTGCTACAATATGAATAATTATGAAAAACGATAAATTGTACGGGGCACAAGTAGCAGTTTATTTTTGCGTTTTTCCCGCGCTTTAAACTACCATGTTACAGGCGTGTTTTGGCGAAAAAGCCGCAAGTGACTCCAAGGAAAGCATCAAATTCAACATCTGGAATTTGAAAACAACATCATTAACTCGTTCAAAGAAAGATATATTACGTCAAACTTGGCTGTATGGGCCCTTTCCCTTTAACCTCATTCATCATCCATCGAGAGAAGAGAACTGAAACAAAAAACAAAAAAACATTTTGAATGGCTACAGAAGGAAATAAGGAATATACTATTTTTCCTTCTTTCAGTTATTATTAGTTATTATTGAATAAGATCTCATTCAGTAATATAGAGATATTACTGAATGAGATCTTATTCAATAATAAATATAAACATTTATTCGAAAAAAATATTTACAAAATTTAAAATAAAATTAATATTAATACTAAGGATAGGGATATAAGTCCCGTCCGCGTGGAATGGTGGCAAGAACGCTGGCTGCATTTCCCCGCTGAATTGCAATACTGATTCTTTGAGCGAAGAAAGAGCCAGCCCTCTCTCTTGTCACCGGAGGAGACGACAAGACGAGGTGTTATGTCTATTACTGAATTAATTCATGTTAATTTGTCAAAAATAGTCTTTGGAAGTCAGGGACGGACATTATCTATATGACGCCCTTTATGACTAAACTATACTGGAGTGAATGAATTTTGATAAAGCTGCCTTGGGACCTAGGATGCCAACCATTATATTCCAATTTGCGTAGTTATGCGGCTGGTTGTCCAGGGGAAATCGGATATCAAGAGGATGCCTGGCGGGTCTTCTATGAACCAGGTCAAGGACAACAACCACACCCCATACACGAATGCAGAACTAAAGCTGCAGTCCAATAAGATTGTAGCGATAAAAAGTTATAATGTTTGCAAAAGAAATAAAAATAAACCCACAGGTTAAAAAGTTAAAAGTTGTCACTAAGCGATTAGGGCCCAGTGACCTATATATCCGATGGCATGTTATCAGCTAATCCTGGCGTCCTTACTGCCGGCCGCTGCGCGCGCATCTCATTCAATGCCAAGTCCTTAAGGAATACTTTGGTAACTCGAAGTGACTTGAGCCCATAAGTAAATTTCTATTAACCTTCATATTGTTGCAACTAAGAGCGCAAAGACAAATCATTTATTACAATTTAGCCTACTCGGGCTCTTTCGTATTGTCACATTATATTACACTAGCTGTTTGACCCGGCGTTGCCCGTGTAATGTTGTGTCGCCGACGAAAAAAAAAAACAAAAAAAAAGTGGTTATTGTGTCATAACGATAATAGTTTGACATATGGTTTAGCAAAGTTTTTTGTAGATATTGATATGTTCTTTTATATTTCAGAACATACTTTTATTCTATCATCAATAGTTTCCGCAGCGCATGCGACGAAAGACGTTTTATGGCATTTTTTTACACCTTGGGGTACGTTAATAAAGTTTTAGTAAGGAATCCTAATCTTTTTTAGCAATAAATATAGCCTATGTTACGCAGGGTCAATGTAGCTTTCTAATGGTGAAAGAATTATTGAAATCAGCTCAGTAATTTTCGAGTATTACAAACATACACACAAAAATACAAATCTTTTCTCTTTATAATATTAGTGTAGATTATATTACGACGCGCACTTTCAAATTGATTATTTTGCAGCATACGGACCTGCGTTCTACAGAAGCGTAAATCACGTTCTTCCTTGACAAAAGAACCTCGAGTCAGGTTTTTGAAGTTTTTTTTTATTTTAAAATTAATTAATATAACCTAGGAAATTTTAACTATTCTACAAAATGAACTAAAGGCAAACCACATGGGGGGGCTAAAGTTAAAATTCAAATACACATTCTAGAACAAGACATTAGGAGAAGGTTCCGCTACTTGCATACGAAAAAACGAGTGTGTTTTTGTCAAAACCCTGCTCAATTTTTCCTTCTAGTTTCGATAGTATCACGACAACAGCCGGCGGGGCAGGGGAGGGGGTTGACGCGTGCAAGTTTTCAGTTGACTTTCGTCCGCGGTCGTCACTATACGTGCCGAATGATCTTCCACCACGGCAGACCCCGATGGGATTCCTTTAGTGGTGCGCGGTGACCACGACAAGCCAAACCGCAATATCATGGGCTATTCCACACAAAGCCATGGATATAACAAACTATTTACCCAGGTATTTTATTAACGAAGAATCGACCCATCAACTATAATATTTGTTCTTATCGCGAAAACACGCAAGGCATCAATGTTGTGGATTTTATAAAACTCCCTTCCGACATCCAGTCGGGATCAAAATCTAATATTTTTATTTAGGTACGTACCTACGCATAAACCTCACTTAGGGTTGCCAACCGCCCTGGTTTTTGGATGTCCTAGGATAGTTATTAAAGCATTCTGATATGTGAGTGTAAAAATTCGCGCGCAATATAAATATATTCATAAGTAAGCCCTTAAAAACGAACGAAGAAACTTACGACTTAGGTGGTGTTCCTTTTATGATTATACTTAAGTATTTATTTATTTAAGTAATCACTTTATTAGAAAATGTGATTGCAACCTCTACCAGTTTAATTAACGCGTCGAACCGCGTTTTCAGTGCGTATAAAATCGAACTTGGTAGTGCGTGTTGGTTTTGGCTTGGAACTTAAATCTCCTGGTATATCAGTGTTCCATCTCTCCATATCGTTCCAAAAAATCAGGGTTTGTAAATAATAAATAAAGCAAGCATTATTTTTAATTATTCCGGCAATGTTACTTACTCTCACGATGGATTTGGCAGAGTGGATGGCCTGTTTCGAAAGAAAATTACCTCCGAACCCAAGTTTTACCCAAAAAGTAAGCGACACTATCAGCTAGTGCAATATGTACTATATTTTATGGATGTTTTTTAAATATTAAAATAAAACAAATTAATAACACATAGCCCTGACTATATTTCGTTAGGCAACACACAACCATTGCTTTTGGTAGCGTATTTTATTATATAATAAATGGATTTACTACACACCCTCTCACATACACTCACACATATATCACGAACACACACAGAGGACATACATCATTTATTGTTGTAACATTATTTATTTATTTATTTATGTTAGGAAAACTTACAGCTACTATACATATATAAAATTAAAGATTAAACACAATTAAGCTAATAACAAGTTTTCACATATAGGTAGACATATAGGTAAAAGAAATTGAAAAATGTAGACAACAAAAAATCAAACTTACAATGCTAAATAAACCAATATTACGCTATACGGATAAGCTGAACACACGTCTTCCCTACCTGAAGTGCTCATTTGTTATTGCGCGTCTAATAGATATGGTACTGTCATTAAACATATCAACATCAATGCTCAGGTCGTTGAAGAACTCACTTGCTCTGTTGAAGAACGCGTTACGTCTGTAATTGGTGTTGCAGCGAGGAACATGTAAGAGTGGACGCTGCCTAAGCTTAAGTGAGGGTATTTTTAAGGATATCAAATTTATTAACTCAGGCGAATCCACAATTCCACGCGCAACGCCAACCAGGTAAGTTATGTCTGCAATATAGCGACGCGTCTCTAGTGGCAGCAAATGATGTCTTTTGCATCGCTGATCATAGCTTAAATCATAAGTTTTAGTTTTATATTGTAGGTATCTCAAAAATCTTCTTTGTATTGATTCGATGCGTGCAATATATACAGCATACTTGGGATTCCATAATTGAGATGCATACTCGAGGATGCTACGCACGTAAGAGCAATACAGAATTTTAATCGATTTAATATTCGTAAAGTCACTGCAGGACCTAATAATAAATCCGAGCGCTTTAGAGGCTCTATTGACAATGTCGTCAATATGCACAGAAAACAACAATTTCGTATCTAAGATCACACCCAAGTCCTTCACCTTATCAACAATAGCCAGAGTTTGGCCTTTAATAATATAGTTTGATGATATTATATTTGTTTTTCTAGTGAATGGGATACAAAAGCATTTAGACACATTAAGATCCAAATGATTTAACGCACAATACCGTTCAAATCTTATTAAGTCATCTTGTAATAAGTTGGCGTCTTCATCAGAGCATATACATTTGAAAATTTTCATATCATCGGCGAATAGTAGAAAGCGGGAATGAAAAAAACATAAGCTTATATCATTGATAAATAGTATAAACAGCAATGGGCCCAGAATAGATCCTTGCGGAACACCTGAGGGAACAATCATTGACCTAGATGTAAAGCCGTTTATAGCTACAACCTGTGATCTGTTATTGATATATGATGAGAACCATCTAAGTAAGTTGCCGTGAATTCCAGCTGCCTGTAATTTGTGTAACAAAATGACATGGTCTATGCGATCAAATGCTTTACTGTAGTCAGTAAAAATTACATCAACTTGAATTCCGGAATCCATGTTCCGTGTTATATAATCATTTGACAATAACATGTTAGATACCGTGGAACGCCCCTTGATGAAGCCATGTTGTTCAGATATAATGGTACTGGTCAACGCTGAGTAAACCTGCAGATACACTAATTTCTCAAACACTTTCGCGAATATACATAATTTGGAGATCGGCCTATAGTTATCGATTGAAATTTTGTTACCTTTTTTAACAATTATACACGGAGAGCACCGATATCCTGCACTATAGAGCAACCTCGTGCAGGTATCACAAACACATCACCCTATATTGTTCGTCTCTTTTACATCTGTATACTTTTTGTGAAAACTATTTTTTATTATTTCAATTGTATAACAGATCTCACGGTAGATCAAGAACTGCTCAGTGATCCTAAATGGTCTAGCAACACGGCCAATGTAGTAGACAACAGACACTACTCGTACATTGCCCGTGTACGAATGAAATTTTGTGTTTAACAACAGAGGTGAATGACATTGAATGACGATAAAAATGCCAGACAAGACTGAAAATCAATTTTCTTTTTTCATAAACCTATAATTTTTTGACCGGTCACATTCTTCAATTGTGACTATTGGGGCATTTAAGAGGATTTAACGTTTTTGCATACCTCTCGCTTTCACAATCAAATAAGAAATCCTTAAATCCTACATAGGTCGGTTCAAATGTACTAATGAGAAATACTCTTTTCTTACGTACATTTGTCATAGATTTACGACACCACCGTGCCGGAGAACACATTAAGCCGTAGGTTCCACTAATACCAACTTGTGTAGAATAGTTAATAAATTGTCATAAAAATTGACATCAGATCCTTGCCAAACCGTTTGGCCAGCCTGGCGAGTGTAGGCCAAATTCTCCAGATATATGTTTTGGAAGGCCCATCTCTAACAGTGAGTTCTAGGAGGTGTAATGAATGGACAAAAATTATAACTTTTGAGAAATCTAGTGTATCAACTTACTAATAAAATTACGGGTACCCGACTGCTAAGATCGACGCAAAGGCGCGACCACTCGAAGGTTAAATGGGGTCAAAGCAGAGACATCATCAAACGGTATAAGAATTAAAGCAGAATTGTCCTACAATGTCAAAGTCAAAATATCTTTATTCACGTAAACCTATTACAGGCATTTGTGACACGTCATTATTTAAATTATTTAGAATAATTCTACTCCTGTTAGTGGAAGACTAAGCAGCGAAGTGGTCCAAGGAGTAAGCTGTTAGCAGAAGACTAACAGTTTAGCAAATTCCAGTGACCTGTTAATGTTTAATCTGACTGAGAAAGGAATCTGCAAGGAAAACTCAGCTATAGCAGATTTACAAATGAAACAAATACAGAATTACACAACAACAATGATAGAGATTATAAAACCTGGTACAGTGGTACCCCACCAGGTATGTTAGAATTAGGACTTGCCTGTGTGCAGCCCGAAAGCTGACAAAACGCAAAACCTCTGCTAATTTAAGAACAATAAATTAAACGTGTTCGGCAGAGGTCCCAGGCCCCCACAGCAGCACCCCCCGCTCATCCAGGCCCTTAGAGTGCGGACTGGGACCCGACACACGTGCCGTCTCAGAATTATAACGTTTATAACCATACTTGCATATTTACATTAGTAACGTTGTAAGCAACATGAATGTTAGGTGGTATTCTCTCCCCTTTGTTGTTTTCATTGTTCATTGACGCCATCACTGCTCTACTTCATTGTGAGTATCACCTGTATGCAGACGATTTGCAGCTCTATGTGCAGTCAGATATCAACACGGTTAATAGTGCAATAGCTTGGCTTAATTCAGATCTCAGTAGTATACACTCATGGTCGAAACGATTTGGGGTCGTTGTCAATCCGAGCAAGTGTCAGTCAATCATAATAGGAAGCTCACGGCTGTTAAGCAAAATAGACGTAAACAGCATTGACCCTGTTCGGTTTGACAACGTCCCTATTGCGTATTCCGGCGAGGTGAAGAATCTAGGTGTATACCTAGATTCTAATCTGAGTTGGACAACGCACGTTACTAAAACTAGTAGTAAAGTTTTTGCTTCACTGCACTCTCTCAATAAACTTAAAAAAAATCTGCCGTTAAAAGCTAAAATAACCCTAGTTCAAAGCCTTCTCCTTCGTCTCCTCGACTATGGTGATGTGTGTAGCATCGATCTTTCAGAGATGTTGCTCAACAAGATGGACCGGTTACTTAACGCATGTATCCGGTTCATCTACTGGTTACGTAAATACGATCACATCTCTGAATATCGTGCTAAGTTGAAGTGGCTACCTATTCGATGTCGCAGAAATCTCAGAGTTCTTTGTATGCTTTTTTCAGTTTTAAACGAGCCTGCGACACCGCAATACCTCAAGGACGGTTTTGGCTATCTCTCATCTTTCCATGATAAAATTCTTCGCTCGTCTCACAACTCACTTCTTTCAGTCCCCTCTCATCATTCCGGATTTGTTTCAAATTCTTTTGTCGTTGTCGCCACAAATTTATGGAATGATCTTCCTGTAAACATAAGACAAGCAACTACCACATCTTCGTTTAAAAATCTCGTATATCTACACTACCTGAAAAGCTCCTCACAATATTAGTAAGTGTATATATGTATGTTTATGTACAGTATTATGTATGTATTAGTATATTGATATTATAGTATATATAACAATATAATATGTAAGTGTATAATTAAGCTGTTAATTTTTCTTAATATTTCTTTCATTGCACCTATAATAGTTCAAATTTGTCCCCAAGGTTTGGCTGTCAGAAAATGTCTACGGGCATTAAGTCCGCCTTTGTACTTCGTGCAATAAAGTTTTAAATAAATAAATGTTTTTATTATTTATATTAATTTATTTATTAGTTCAAAAAAGTACACTTATACACAAAATCACCTACTTGCGACCCAAACAAGACGAGGCTCCGTAAGAGTGACGGTGAGGCCGGTGCCAGGGTTAATTACATCAATATGTTGAACTAGTCGCCATTGTGGTTAAATGTATTTGTTATCTCCTACAATTATTTAAATTACCCAAATGCATCAAAACTAGAAAAGTGTTTGAATATTAAACAATAAGTAAAGTATTTAATATTACAGTGGATGGTATTTAAATATTGTCCAATATATTGATGTGATCTGGTAGTTACCTAGTGTTTTATATTTTTACACTGGCAACACTTTAACGTGACCATTGCATTGGCGAAGAGTAGGGTAACGGCCTCGTCCCCACGTTTAAGAATTATTCACGCGCTGACTTTTGGTTATCATTAAATGATTTTAAAATCTTAAAGTCGTCATTTGAGTTCATCCGTTACATACCTAATTAATTTGTATATTATTGGCATTGCCGCACCATCTTTTTCTCTTATTATTATATTATATTAAGAATTAGTATAAAAAGCCTGACTAAGGCCGAGTTTGACAATATTTGTACAATTAAAAAACAATGTTAAATAAATGTGGATTTAGACTCGGAGGTACCGGGTTCGATTCCTGGTCGGGACACAAAAATATTCATTAATGTAAATAAAAAAATCATTTAATTAATTTATTTGTGATATTTCTCGAGTTTGGTACGCTGGAGACATCGACGAGCTTGCCACTTCTCATGATTGGCCTATAGTAAAGTTGGCTAAATCTGTATCCGCTTATTTATAAGCGTGGTTTCTGACCACCCCGGAAGGGAAACGGTCGTGATGATACTTTACTTTACTTTTTTAAAAAAAACAAAACTAATCACGACGATGGTAAAAAAAAAACAAAAATGTATTAAATATAACAATTAAACTAAACGATACAAGAAATATTAATAATAGAAAAATACAGACAAAGCATGACCATGGTAATATAAAATAGAAATGAAAGTAATGCTGCAAAATTTGACAATATTTTTGACCACGGAAAATTTGCTTTGATTGCATGCACCACCCGAAAATAAAAAGCATTCGCAGTTAAAAAAAAAATAATAATAAATATTTCCAGACAGGTCACACAGCGCCATCTAGTTTCCGTGGTAAGCTACAAGGCTTGTGTTACGGGAACTCGATGGTTGATAAGCTACATATTAACTTTTTTTTTTTTGTAAATATATACATATTATACATATAAACACCCAGACCGAGACAAATTATACAATGTACAACTTGCCCCCGGTGGGAATCGAACCCACGACCTCCCGAGTTAAAGGCATCGTTTGTGTGTGACGTTATTCGCTTTGAAACTCGCGTCCTTGTCTTTGGTTATTCGACATCATCGAAAGCGCTTGGAAAAGCTATCCGAACCGAAGCGAAGTGGTGATAAAAGCGCTTGACAGTGACAAGTCAAGCACATGGTATATAGTCAATGGTCAGTATTTTATGGCACATGCAAGTTTTGCAAAAAAAAAACATTTTTGGATTCGCGCCAAATTGTGCATTCGACTCTGTGCTGTTTATTTCTATGTCACCAATAACAATTTAGGTTACTCCATTTTGCCATAACAATCATTTAACAACTCTAATACATTGTCGGTACCAATAAATATCAATTGAAAGTTTCCGCTTAGGTTCAATTTAATAAATAAATAAAAATCCATTTATTGTCACATAACAGTATCACATAGTTTTGCAATTTCTAACAATATGTGACAAAAGGAATCAGGTGTCAGCTGTTGTCGGGCAAGTACAAGTACTTAGATCTGCACGACGCTGTTATTCAACCTATTCCTGTTCTCACGCACTTTAAACTAGTAGTTGTGTTTTAGATATAAAATAGGATACACCTGGGATGTAGCGGCTGTGTTGAACGCGGCGGAACCGTGAGGGCAGCAGACCCTCCTCGGCAGGGCTCCTGACGCTTCCCTGGCTCAGGATGTGTGACGTGTGTCGTACCTCTAACGGAGCGGTCGACGAGGTCTAGTAGAAGTTCGCGGAGTACTTTTAGAAATTAGTAGCTTTGTGGAAGGTCACGCGCAACACGAGGTGTGGATGGTTCTTTCGCCAAACAGCGCATCCGCGTGTCAGCTCTTCAGTTTAAGTTTTCGGAAAGCTCCTAAAATTTTGCGTGTCACCTTTTATAGGCGACTTTCTATGTAGCTACATAAATGTAGCAAAGAATAAAAAAAAAAAACTACTTCCTTCCCGAATCAAAATCTTGCCTTGTTTTGTATTTAATTAGAAACTGAGGCGTTGGGGACGACGTCCCTAAGTCCTATGTAGCGCCATAGTTTTAAGGCGTTACAAATATACATATATATTTTTTATTACATGGTAGACACTTATAAATTAAAAGAAACATAGTTATACTAAAAAGCTAAGTATACTTGCATGGCTGAGTAGATGAAAGAGGCTCGCTTCGTCAGGAATATCAACATTGTTGCAGGCTCTTTAATTATATATTTTCTAGGGCTAATAATTAAAATAAAATAATAAAAACTAATAATCGTATAAAAATAACATTAACAAAACAATGAAACAAATATATTAATATTAATATTGACGTTTTTGTAGTCTCAGATAGGAAGAAGAGCGACCTTCATCAATCTGTTATTCGAATGAAATCCACTTTTTATATAATAAAATACGCGAACAATAACAATGGATTGCCTAACGAAATATATTTAAGGCATATTAATCTGTACAAATAAAACATTCTGTATAATTACACTAGCTGATGTTTTGCTTATAAGGCTGTCAAACTGTAACCGTTAATAATAATAATTTCAAAATCTTTATTGCACATCGTTTACAAAAGTATTGTACAAGGGCGGATTAAAGCGAAGGCTAATCTTACAGCTAATTTATTTACTTATTTAAATTCTTTAATGCACTTAAAAATAGTACAGAGGCGAGCTATAATGCCAGTAGGCATTCTTTACCAGCTAACCTTGGGGATCGAGTAAGGACAGCTAATCTTTGTAATAGCGATAAGAGAGATACAAATAAAAAGAAAAAAATATATATATAAATATAAACGAATACTTATAATAATATATAGAACTAATATACATACATATTTCCTGGTTTCTGTGCCTTGACAGAATTGTCTAGTGCATAAACCAGTGCACTTACTAACAGTTCTGTCAGCCTGTCCTAGCTTAATGTATACATATAATGAATAAATTACATAACTTCCTAGATTGAAATATGTATGTATATAGGATGTTAAAATTTGGTGTCAATTAAAGTTTTATTTTATATATGTATATAATTGAAAACCAAGTTTTTAAAGATGGAGATAGAAGTTTGTCTGACACCAGTAGAAGCTTACTGGAGAGCAGTCAACAGCCGACACAGTAAAAGAATCTGACAAAGATTGGAAACAAGATTTCAATTCTCACATGAGAGCTGCCATTATGTCGCACCTCATGGCGCTCTAATCCTATACTTCATGTTCTCGATTCGATAAGTGTTTGTGCGTGCTAGATCTTGTAAAAACAAACAGCGAGATCATTGTGCCAACTACGTGGGCTGCGGTCTATGACGTCATACAACCCTACGCCTACCCCTAGTTTCGGAGGCGAAGTAAAAAATCGAGGCCACAGCTGTTAATGTGACATGGGTTTAACATTGAATTATATCTAATGAACCGGTATTTGATAATTATTATTTATTTGAGGCATCTACATGACCTTATTCTAAAATACATATTTTATAAAACTTAATCTATTTTTTTTATAACACTATATGACTTGTGTCGTTATGGGTTTTTGAAATAACGTAAAAGTAATCCGTTTTGAAAGAACGTTGTGAAAACTACGAGTATCTACTTTTAATAACTATTATTATTTAGGTAGCTTTTAATTTGAATTTAATGTATATTAATTAATTTCGAATAAATTAATCATGCATACTACACAAAATAATGATTATTCTTTAACACTAAACGTCAAGGTCACTTGGATTCGGGCCTAACCAATACCTAATAAAATATTTTATTCGTACGCTGCACAAAGCTTCGCAAGCTCAGTAGATGGTTAAGTCTAGTTGAACGTACATTTGCATTCTGTCAAGTAGTGTTATGAAAAGTTTTGTTAGAAAACGAGCAATCGTTGTGTGAACCTCAGTAGATAGTTTAGTAACTTTACTTAAGCAAACTGGGGTTTGCTTCGGAGTTCATTGATAGTTCCATAAATTTGAACACTGCAATTGTATTATCCATTATACCTGGCCAAGGTATACATATGTAGTACTAACGTATCTAAAAATATAATTGGTGCACTATTGTCCACAGTGGGAAATATTTTGGTGGCGGGTATAATTCTAATGGCTCCTACTGTATCGTTTCTTAATTGTTCTTATACTGCCTGTCTCTGTTCTTTCTCTTCGAATAAATAAATAAATAAACTACCTATAGACAAATTTCTTAGCATCACACACGTACCGATCATCGTTGAATGATTGAATCAGTGGATGATATAACCTTTTTGGGTCTAAAATTGGATAGAGGCTTAGGATGGAAAGCACATACTGAATAAGTATGTCTAAAAATCAATAGATTTACGTACGCTTTGAGATCCCTTTCAAAAATATCTAACATAAACACTGTAAAATCCGCCTATCATGCTTACATATCTTCTACTTTGCGGTTTGGGGTACTGTTTTGGGGTAACTCAACAAATAGAGATATTGTATTTCGGGCACAGAAGAGGTGCATAAGGGCTATGAGTGCAATACCATCTACTGAAAGCTGTTTACCAAAATTTTAATCGTTAAAAATCTTGACATTGCCTTCTTTATATTTATACGAAGTGCTAATTTTTGTAAAAAGCCACATAAACCTGTTTGCTGAGGTAAAAGTCCACCCGATAAATAAACGTCTGCGACCACGTCCACGTAATCAAATACGTAGGATTAAAAGTAATACAGCATTATTGCATAAAAGTTTTTTTGGTTGGGCTCCAAGAATATATAATAAACTGCCAGATACACTTAAGGATTTGCCATTACATAGGTTTAAAATACATTTAAAAAAGATATTATTGGATAAATGTTACTACACGATCGAAGAATTCCTAAATGACAAGGCAATTATATAAAAATTTGGTTGGACATTAATTTTTTTATGTATATTATGTAGGTATTTTGTTTTTTTGTCTGTTTATTAATAAAATGTATTGACCTATATTCAATTATATAATGATGACTAGACTTATTAGATAAGAATATATTTTAAATAAAAACAAATTTTGCATGCCACAACAATGGCTAAATGTGCAGAGCCAACTTACTAACCATATTACCGTATGTACCACATTTAAAGCAAATAAACGATTTTGAATTTGAATTTGAAATCGTGTGTGAGGAAGAGAAGAGACTGCAGGAGCTTGCGACTTTCCATATATATAAAAGTACTATTTGCTTGCGACCGACTATGGGTTGGTTTTCACAATAAACGCTTATTATCCACTATTCTGCTCCTTTCACTACCCAACGTCTAATAGCTAGCTTGAAAGCTCGTTCCATAAATGTATTGAGAGCAGATCTGCTTGGGCCAAATTCTTTCAATATTATGTAGCCATCACTTGCCGACAAATTATTGTATTTAAACCCCGGTCCATACACATAGTCAATGAATATTTTTTTAACTACATATTATATACGAACCTTGTTTGGTTTGACGACACAATAAAAATTGTCTTTTAATTAATATTTGCATTTATTATTGTGTATTGATATTATAATATATATATAAAGGTATATAAGTAGTTATATAATATTCTATAATTATATTATTGTAAGTGACAGTCACTTTATTGCACCTATAATTATTCAAATTTGTCCGTAAGGTTTGGCTGCCAGAGAATGTCTACGGGCATTAAGACTGCATTTGTACTTAGTGCAATATTTTTTTTAAACAAATAAATAACATTTACTCAAAAAGGCATGTAATGTGGTCATTATTTTGACAACTAATTAAAAAAGTAAATGCAAACAGATTTATTAAAAACACAGCTGTTTGTATTTATAGAGATAAGTACAAAAGATTTTATTGCATATATAGCTGTATAGTTCCATTGCGAAAAAAAAACAAAGAAGTAACAAATACGCGGTTCCGATTTTTTTATATTTTTTTATTTAGTGACTTTTTTTAGATTAGGTACTTGCATTTTTGAGTAAAGCACTATACAAGCCTTGGCCCACTATGACTGCTTCGCTGGTCACGCTATGATTGACTTGAGCTAGCCTAGCTACGCTCTAGGCCTTCCAGCTTGGCCATCATTGCAGCCCTTCATGTCCTCGCTGTAAAGGCCTTGACCTACGGTCTCAGTCTTTATCTCAGCTCGTCCATCAAGTGCTGCACGCTGACCGCGCTGTGTCGGCCTGGAGCTGCGCTGTCGGCCATCATCAGCGCGACCAGCAAAGTAGTCATTATAGACCGCGGCAGTATTGTACTATAAACACATATGCAGGCGCAGTACGAATTGACCAATCAGGTAGAGACATCCTACAAATTGCTCAATCAAGTGGAGGCGCGGTACGAATCGACGAACTTATAGACTTTTGCGATAGATTTCCAATGCCTGCATCAAATCGGTTTATAAAAATCATGACTTTGAAGCACAGATCTTATTAGCTTGAATAAATAGCGCGCACATACAGGACTTATCATTATAACGGGGTTTGTGTTATTATTTCAGGGTTCTGCGGATTCGAACTACTCGCAGCCGTCTTCAGATCTGTCCCTCGACGAGGACAAGGAGTCTCAGCGCCGGCAGAAGGAGGCCGCAGCCATTAGTCAGCTCGACAAAGCACGGGTAAATTATTTAAGTAATTATTTCAGTACAAATCGAGAACCAAGAATCGCAGGAACTGGTTTGACTGGTTTTTTTTTCTCATTGGTAATTTTAGTCTTTTATCGGGCACGGAAAAGCTAACACTAATACAGAAAACAATGTTATATAAAGCTGAGTATTTATAATTTATATTTGGCGTAAATTAATCTTCCTATTCACTTATGGTTTCATAAATTCTGGTCCAAAATGTTTTATTTGGCCCATAACCCATAATTCTGTTATTAATAGATGTACACGCACTGACAATAATAATAGTTTAATAAGGGACGTGGACATGTTTTTTACACAAAAAAACATAAAAAAAATCATTAAAGATTGTCTGTGCACGGATGCGGCAGCTGATTAGCCGGTTAGCTGCAGCATTCGTTCACTTCAACTTCTAAGCACGCCCCACACACACACCTACACTTATATTCACACGAGCACAATAATAAGATTCCATACTTGTATTCACTGGATCAATATTTTAGTATATTATTATTTTCTTTTCTTAATATCTGTTTTGAATTCAACACACTCGTACATAACTTTTAAATAGTGGAACCTATGTTGGCTGAGGCAATTTTTATCTGTTTTTTTTTTAATGATCTAAATCAAATCAATCAATTTAAGAAGCATGAAAATATTCATATTTTTTTTCTGTTTAACATTGTTGAAAAGCGAAATTAAACATGTCGGATTATAGGGGGTGCCGGATTAGACAAGGGCCGGATTACCGGGGGTCCACTGTACATTAAACTAATAAAACCATTTAAAAAAAATAGATATCATCATTAAAGATGGGAAAGCACTGGGTCTCTAGCACAGATATTATTAGTTAAAGCACTAGCCTGCCCCTACATTACTTCTTTTTTATTTAAAAGTAGTGTTGTATTCTTTTTTATCTACTCTCATATCGTAAAATGCGAATTACAAACTTCAAATCGAATTTATATTGACATACTTTATAAAAATACTGCTGAAATATAAAAATAGAATCACATTATAATACCCTTTCTCTAAGAAAATAATGATATAATTAATTTTAAAAATAGAATCATACATATTAGATAACACTTATTTTTTTTAAGGCAAAGGTTCCATTACAAAAAAGTTTTGATTCCTATTTTACGTCTATGGCAGCGCCCGCCATAGCGCGTGCGCGGTCATAAGCTAGGTTTTGGCGCCATTTCATTGTTTAGGACTTATGTATTCTGTACCATGTTCATTTTAAAAAAAAAAAAAATTGGCGCCATTCAATACGTTTTGTTGTATAGCATTTCGTGTGATTTTTCTTACTCTTTTAACTTTTATTTAGTAGGTTCAATCCTACGGCTCGGTTTTTAAACACACACTCGTGTATAATACCCCTTATTATGCAACAGTTTCATAAACTACTATTATGTAACTAGTACTATTTTTAAGCTATTTTGTATTAGTCTTTTGTTGATTAATAAAATTTTTGAAATATGTTTTTTTTTTTAATCGTACCTTTAATGTTTTCAGACGAAGCCGGTGGCGTTTGCCGTGCGCACCAATGTGTCGTACGACGCTGCACTGGACGACGACTCGCCCGTGCACGGCAGCGCCATCTCCTTCGAGGTGCGGGACTACCTGCACATCAAGGTAGGTCACACCACATCAGCCTGTGTCTCTCCACTGCCTTCCCCAAGACTCGACACTACACACGATCTTGACACTTGCTATTCCTCTTCACTCCTCTGCACTTTCTTTCAAAAAATATATTTACTCCTATTTTCTATCCATTCAGAATAACTAATGTTATACTCGTATTTATTTGTGTTAAACTGATCTTTCACTCTTTTCTCTATTTTTAATTCTATATTATACTGTGTATTTATTTATTTCTGTATATATGTAATTATATTATAAATATACTCTTATATATTATAATATGTATGATATGTAGTATTAGTATAAATTATTATTTTTGTTAGTAAATATTCAAATTCAAAACTGTTTATTGCACAGAATACAGGTAGATATAGGATAATACAATTTTACAGTCCAGCTGTATCCTACCATAATGGTATGCAAATAGTACATGTCAAATTACAACTAAAATTATATTTGTCAACACTTATAATGTAAAAATTCCTGGATACTATAAAAACATTGTTCTTTCAGCCATTTAATTAACAGCTTCTTAAATTTAATTATTGATGCCAATTGTTTTAATTCTATAGGCAAACCGTTAAATATTTTAGTACACATTTGGTTACTACTTGGCTCTCTGCCTGTAATCCGTTAAAACTCCCAAAAGTTAGCTTGTGGAAAATGCCTTACGGCATAAAGCTCGCTTGTGCACATTAATTTTAAGTTAATTTAGTTTTTGTGCAATATTTTTTATTATTATCTTTTTCTCATCCAACCTCCACTAGCGACGTTTTTAGATCAGCCTTCCATTTAGCCCGTGCCTTACCATACGTGATCTCCACTCTAGAGCATTTCGGATCGATCGTGAATGTGATCTTATAGTATTTTCGGATACCAGATTCACCATCTTAATAAATTTCCCAAAGTCAAGCGAACTTGCGTAGACTAAATTTTAAATATAATAAAAATAAATAAAAACCCTAATTAGTCCGTAGGTCAAAGTGCTAAGTTCTTTAAGGAATTTTATCGCGCAGCAAATCAGCTTCAATGGCATGTCGTGCCGAGATCAATCTACGTGGATAATCTCACTCTCAAAATTGTGCAAAAATACGTCTACCTTGGACAGACGTAGCCAATTTTTGGGCAAGGAGCCGACAGACGAATTCCGCTGGATGGACGACATTCGGGAAGCTGTGTCTTTATTTATTTATTATCTTATTAAATATACCCCAGTGTTTGAAGACAAAAGTTTTTAATCAATGCGTTCCTGGAGTACTGTCGTACGGAGGAGAAAAGCGTTGTCGTCTTGTTTCTTTTTTAATTCAGTGACTAGAAATTGAATTCGAATTTAAACTAATTGCAGGAGAAATTCGACAACTACTGGTGGATAGGTCGGCTGGTTAAGGAGGGCAGCGACGTGGGTTTCATTCCTTCCCCTGTGAAGTTGGACTCCATCCGCGCTGGGCTGGCGGCTCGAGGCAGGTACCCTCGGCCCGCCTCCTCTGCCAACCTCACCGGACCTGACGCCAGCAGAGGTAGCACCCCACCCACACCTGGTACGTCATTTATTTCATTTACGAGTCCACGATCAGGGAGGAGGGAGATTTTACACGAAGGCGGGTGTACAAGTTGGAAATTTATGATAAAACATTAATATTTTCCTCAGTGACTGTATTTTGTATAATGTGTTCTTTCTAACCCCGGATCCTTACAAAATAAATAAGCTCAACTAAGTGACAAGCAAACTACTATACACACAAACATTTGTTATTTTATTAATCTATTTAGATACCAGGGGCTTAGTTTTTTAAAATAATATATATATATAATAAACTGTCAATTGGCGGAGCATAGTCGAGTGTTAAGCTCGTCAAGCGTACGCACCTTTATATATATACAATTGACAGTTTTTTGAACGATCATAGGGGAATATACTTCACGCTCGCTGTGCCCTCGTTTTTATTGACAGACGTTTAGCCAATCGTTTAATAATTATAGAAATGTGTACAAAATATATTTGTAATTGCGGACATACTACGGAAAACAAGTGCGAGAATAGTGATTGAAGGTTCCTTGTAAGTCCACACTTGACGCCGCGAACGATGACACGACGATACGCCCAGAGCGGCTCTGCTCGTACTCGGCTCGTCTAGTGTAGACGAACCTTTATGTTCGTAATAATATTGTTTATTGATGTATAACAAACTGTCACAACTTTAAACCCGCCTTCGTGAAATAAAACTGTACCAGCTTATCATATTATGACATATAAGGATTATTTTAACAATACTATTTTTATTCATGTTTTTTAAAAATTAAATTGCTTTTTGTTTTCCACACTAAATTATTCCTAATTTTTCTGACCACTAATGGAATCTATTTTGCCAACTTTGGTGATTGCATAAAGATACATCGCACATATGTACATTTCAGTCGCGATTCGTCGATACAATTGTTACAATCCTTGAAGGTCAATTTATTACTCTTTTATGTGCAAGACAATTATTATTTAAATCTTTAAGCTGGGAAAGGTGAAAAAAACTCTTGAACTGATTTTTTTGCATTTTGTGGGTAGGTTTTTTTTTGCATTTTGAGGGTAGGAGAATAAATTGTATTGTTTTACTAATACTAATATGTTTTGCAGTTTTTTTCTTTATAATGCTGCAGTCCAGCGAATACGTGTGCTCACCCATGCACACGCACTAAAGTTATACATCCGAGCTGTCAATTTGTAGTTCCATTACGTCGCACTAGATGGCGTTGTCAAAAATCTTGTACTTAATTTTCTCTATTCGATAACGGGGTTTGTGCGTCCTTGAGCAACTGTTTTTAAAATTGTTAAGTTTTATATGCATCGTTAACACTCGTATTCGCATTTTGGACTAATAACATAAATCGTTGCCTTTTAGTAAACACTTGCTAACTCTAATTTTATTAAATTTAAAAAATATTATTATTTAAATATTTGTTTCTCTTCTACTGATAGATGATGAATTAGATGAGCGCCATTTTGAATGGACATGTCAAGTCCATGTTTTTTGTTTCGTAAATTAGTTTATTGTGGATCATTACAGCCCCTAGACCTCCACTACTGAAGATGGGCCTTCCAGAACATATATCTGGAGAATTGGGCCTACACTCGCCACGCTTGGCGAGGATTACTGTGGATATTGTTAGTTAAAAGTGGTGTTATTTTGTTTAATAATTTACTACAATGTGAATAATATATTATTATTATAGTAGTATTTCTGTACAATGTCCTTTAAATAAACATAAAAGTAAATAACTATGATATTATAGCGAAGACAAAGGGTATAGCCCATACAGCCAAGTCTGACGTAATATATCTTTATTTTTTAATGGGTTAATCATCAAATTCTTAATGTTGCAAAATTCATACTTTCATTGGAGTTGCTCGCCGTATTATTAACCAAACACGGGAAAGCGCGGAAAATCCGCAAATAATAATAATAATAAAATTCTTTATTGCACACAAACTATAAAAACATATACATAGGCGAGCATAATACCATAAAGGTATTCTCTATCAGCTAACCTTTGGGAGAGTGAGAGGAGAATATTATGGGTGCAGAGTAAGAAAAAATAACACAATAAGATCAAAATATTATAATAAGTAAAATCAATAAATATATAACTGAAACTTATGTCAATTTATCGTTTGTCATAATTATTCGGATTGTAACACATTATTACACCACTTTTGATATCTGATGGCTAATGTTACATAGTAAGTAATTTACAAAACAAAAACTTGCACTTGACATGTCGGTACAAAATGGCGCGAAGAACTCTGTATATGTTTTGTTTTTTTTATTTATTTAAGGTAATGGTACATAATACATAAGTCCTAAACAATATACAAAATTAAATTAAGTTATATAAAATATTTTAAATTACCTAAACTGCCTTCGTGGTCTACCGGTTAAGTCCGTGGATTTAGACTCGGAGGTACCGGATTCGAGACAAAAATATTTATTAATAAATACATTTAATTTATTTGTGACATTTCTTGACGAGCTTGCCACTTGTCATGATTGGCCTATAGTAAAGTTGGCTAAATGTGAATCCGCTTATTTATAAGCGTGGTTTCTGACCACCCCGAAAGGGAAACGGTCGTGATGACTACTTTAAATTAAATAATAAAATTAAAATGAGAATATACAATTCACGCTATAGAGTCATATATGTTACATCTGGTCATGCGTTGAGAAACTGAGGGTGAATCTACTATTTGTTGTGTTGTGTCTACTATTTAATTTAATATTAAATTTTATGTTTTGTCATCCCAAGGGTTTATGAAAAGAAGTTAATTATGAAATGAGATTAGCTAGTTTTTGTTATAAGACGATGAAATATGTGCTTTCTTTTGTCAATTAGCCAACAACTCCTCCCTGGGAATAAATCGCTGGACTAATTCTGTACAACGCAGTTGCATCTAAACCAAGCATCGCTTGTTCTATCGAAAATGCTATTAAAAAAACGTGCTATTGTCAAATAAAGTACTTTGGTTGGATACCATTGTAGCTAATAATAAAATAGCATTTTCGTTATTATACTTTGTTCTTTTAAACGGATTTTTACTGTCACACTGACAAGACCTGTGTTGCCATTAACGAGGTCAAATATAAGATTTCCATACAAAATATTTGTTTCATTGTTTACGCCAATAACGTCCACTAGCAAAACTTTTAACAGTTTTTTTTTAAACATATCTACTGAGGCATGGAGCTAATCTCAACTTTATGACTAGTGTTGTTAAGATTATCACAGACAGACAGTGGGGTCGTCCAAGCCCGAATGACTATAGGGGACATTCCCCCGTTTTTCCCGGCAGGATCTCAGCGTGTAACCACCCGCCGGTAATTCATGCACTTTTAGTGCTGGGCAATGTTACTAGTATAACAGAGCCCATGTGGCTCACGAACTCAGGGAGCTAGATTTGACTGCTTCAGCTCTCCTCCAGCACTTCTCTAGGAATTGGTCTCCCGTTGCGGCGCCGTGCACAAGACAGAGCGATATTCTGGAGATTCTTGAAGTGCCCGTTGTCGGCCCGATAGAACATAGTTCTTCTTAGTCGCTACACTCTTGGCAGAGTGGTCGTGGGAGCCATTGGAGTGCTAGTGGCACGCTTAACAAGCTGTCGCCACTCCTCCCGGATCGCAGCTTTCCTAGTGTATTCATGTAGGGGATGATCCATTGCAACCTTCACCTGGTCGGTCCATCTCATCGGAGACCTACCACGCATCCTCTTGCCATTGACTTTACCCTGGACTACCAAGCGCTTGATGGATGTTTCTCCACGCCGTGACACGTGTCCGAAGAAAGTGAGAATGCGTAATGGCGTTGTCTGATCCCCAGTTCCTCCAGTATGGATTTGTTTGTTCAGAACTCCGTCCATGATATGCCCAGCATTCTCCGTATCCTCAATAGTAGGCATCTCCAAATCTCGAGCTACGACGGAATTATGCACGAACCACGGCGCTCGGGAAACCACTCGTGAGCGATATGTTCTGCTGACTTTGGAACTTGTCCCTGTTGGTCTTGGCCAAAAGGTGATGCCAGGCTGGCGCAGCATAAATGAGACGAGAACGAATCTTGTAGATCCGGACCTTCAACCTGAGCGGCAAGCTGGAATTCATAACAGGACTTAACATGGCTCGGGCCGCCTTCGCCTGATTGACGGCGTAGCAGGCGATTGCACCATTAAGATTATAACTGAGTGCAACTATAATAGCGCCATCTATGATCGACTAGAGGTACTTCTCTGTCTAATGGTAAACTGTGCAATAATTAAAGCCAATGTCACCTTATGATTGTGTTTTAAGGCTATAATTGAGTGCATCAGCTATGATCGAGTAGCGAAACTGCCTCCGTGGTTAAGTCCGTGGATTTAGACTCGGAGGTACGGGGTTTGATTCCTGGTCGGGACACAAAACTATGTATTAATGTAAATAAATACATTTAATTATTATTTATTTTATTTGTGATATTTCTCTCCTTTGGTACGCTGGAGACATCGACGAGCTTGCCACTTGTCATGATTGGCCTATAGTAAAGTTGGCTAAATGTGAATCCGCTTATTTATAAGCGTGGTTTCTGAAAGGAAAACGGTCGTGATGATACTTCACTTTATTTTTAACCATCTATGATCGAGTAGCAAAACTATTTCATAATGACAACTTCTAGATAGAAAATATTATTTTAATAATAATATTCGAAATTAAACTAAAACAAGGTTCTTTTGTCGAAGAAGAACGTGTTTTGTTTTGTTGCACGCAGGTCGGCATATTGTACGCAATAATACATATACTACACACTATACACACATATATATAAATACTACATACAATATATCTGACACACACTGTTGAGAGCTGTTTAAGTAATGTAAATACACCATTTTCTTAAAGAGAGATTGGGTGCAATTTTCTATCAGCAAATTGTTCTAAAGATTCGCTTTCTAAAGATTACCCTTACTACTAAATATCATGGCAACACTGTGCTTGTCAATGTGACAGTAAAAACCCCATTATAAAACAAAGACAATAGAAGAAGTGAATGCGTTTTGATTCTAACCCTGAATGTGTAGATGTATATTCCACATTTCCACACCAATTGGTCTTTTAATTTATCGGCAATTTAACCCTTTAACCCTATTTGTATTGTTTTAATCGTAAGTGGCAGTTTTTAATCTTATTATTATAAACGTTTAACATTTTGTTATCAAGTCAATTTATTTATTCTGAAATTATCTGCATACAATATTTTACTTTTTTACATTACAAAAAAAAATAAAGCTTATTTTCTGGGTAATAGCTGTATTTGGAGCAGTAAGTACATTACAAATAAAATAAACATAAATAATACAATATTAAAATTATAGCTTCCGTAAATAGGATAAGATATAATTTAAAAAAAACACTTATTAATATAGCTGCTGTAATGTGGCATATTACTATAAGCTAAAACAACTATTAAGGTGTCACTTAAAATTATAGCTGCTGTAATGTGGCATATTACTATAAGCTAAAACAATTATTAAGATGTAACATAAAATTATAGCTGCTGTAATGTGGCATATTACTATAAGCTAAAACAACTATTAAGATGTCACTAAAAATTATAGCTGCTGTAATGTGGCATATTACTATAAGCTAAAACAACTATTAAGATGTCACTAAAAATTATAGCTGCTGTAATGTGGCATATTACTATAAGCTAAAACAACTATTAAGATGTCACTAAAAATTATAGCTGCTGTAATGTGGCATATTACTATAAGCTAAAACAACTATTAAGCTGTCACTTAAAATTATAGCTGCTGTAATGTGGCATATTACTATAAGCTAAAACAACTATTAAGATGTCACTTAAAATTATAGCTTCTGTAATGTGGCATATTACTATAAGCTAAAACAACTATTAAGATGTCACTTAAAATTATAGCTGCTGTAATGTGGCATATTACTATAAGCTAAAACAACTATTAAGCTGTCACTTAAAATTATAGCTGCTGTAATGTGGCATATTACTATAAGCTAAAACAACTATTAAGATGTCACTTAAAATTATAGCTTCTGTAATGTGGCATATTACTATAAGCTAAAACAACTATTAAGATGTCACTTAAAATTATAGCTTCTGTAATGTGGCATATTACATTAAGCATATTATTATTAAGCTAAATTACGTTATTATTAATGGCGTAGGTATATAAAAAAAAGGTTTAAAATTTACGAATGAGTTCGACGTCAGCATTTGGAAAACGTGCCAATATTTGTCTTTAAAAAAATTGCATGAAATTTTATTAACTAACTTATTTTTTTATGTGAGAAAAATGATAAAAATAAACTTGTCACTTGCGAGCCAAATGGTTATAAATAAGGTTACAACCCGTATTTTCTAAATTTACCCCCTTATTTTGTAAATTTGTATTGAACTATGAAGCAATAGTTAACTGCTTTGTACATCCATAATGCATATCCATGACCATATCTCATCCGTGACCACGTGCGTTATCCTGGTTGAGTAGATTTTTTTTATAACTTCGCCTTTTTATACGATTCGAAAAACAACAAATAAAAACTTACCATTACTAGAAGTAGTTATCCTGATTTGTTTTCTTATTCAGATATATTTTAGGATCTACTCCAAAATCCAAGGTAAGCTTTCTATAGGCTTAGAATAATAACGCCTAGAACAATAGTTTATTAATAATTAACTGTCAACTTTGCAGCAAAATCATAGCTTATGTGTACCTACTAATATATTTTTTTGTAGCATCCTTTAATTGCACAAATAGACACGATGATTTGACGTAAAGACTGACGCGGGTCGTTCAATAACAAAGCCGATTTATTGGTTTTACTTGCCTCACTTATTGTGGGCATGCTGGATTTCTAGGCGTATTTTTCTAAGATTATATGTAGACTAGCTTTTACTGTATCATTTAGAACCAGGATATATATCACAAATTAATAAAAATATCAGTTGTTCGTCACTTTTATCTCCAGTTTCTGAAACATTTTCTTATTTCGACCAATCACGAGCGTTATAAGCTAAATTTAAAGAAGACAAATACCCAATATTTACCGTTCCGGGTCAATAAAAAAAAAGAACAGAAGAGGAGAAGAATGGTGTCTCTCGTTTGCGACCGACTATGTGATTAAAAAAAGGGGGCCTTCTATTTTTATTGCGCAATAAGACGCTTAACATCCACCATTCTGCCCCTCTTCCTATCCAACTAAATACTGTACGAGTATAATTAACCTTGAAAGCTCGTTCCAATAATTTACTTTGGCAACTATATCGCTAAATGTAATTTCATCCAAAGATCAAAGTAGATATTTTGTATAGCTGATAATTTTTATTAATTCTAAATCGTTCTTTAATAAAACTAATATTAAATTATAATTATTATTAATAACAAACAATGTGCAACCCACATATATTTCAAAAGGAAGGTCACATACAGAACATAAATAAGGTGTAAAGCTCCCTTGTGCGCTGGACGCCTAGAGGGGGGCGGTAAGGGGCCCAGAAAGAAATGAGAGTTGGCATGGCATAGGGGGGCGGCTTTATATTATCGGTCAAAGTGGGCGGTAGACTAAATAAGTTTGTTTGAGAATCTCTGGTGTAAAGGAACAGGTTAAAATTAATAAGAAAACTACGGGTCTGATCTTTCTGGTTATGTAAATTTTATTGGCTCAAATTTATAGAATAAATATATTGTAGAAGATGTTATTGCTAAAAATCCTACTCATATTAAATTAAAAGTCAGATTTAATCTTCTAGCAGCAATATTTAAGAGTATAAGTGATAAATTACCTATAAATGCACAATTCTGTGTAGATTTTGATGTCGACTCAATAATTATAAGAAGAAGATAAAAATATGTTATATAGTTACAATATAATGCATCCAAATATTTATCACTGAAACAATAAAGAACCACTTTTATTTTTTTAAAGAACCTTTGAATTTTCATTAACACTTCAAAGTAAACTAAAAGTAGCAATCTTTTGATGTTATACAGCCTACAATAATGTTTAAATTGCAATCAACTTATGTGATTTAAACAAAAAAAAATGTAAAAAAAACTAAGTACCTACGCATTAAACAACTTAATATGCATTAAACAACTAACTGAGTACGCATTAAACAACTTAATACATATTAAACAACTAACTCAGTATGCATTAAACAACTTAATACATATTAAACAACTAACTGAGTACGCATTAAACAACTTAATACATATTAAACAACTAACTGAGTACGCATTAAACAACTTAATACATATTAAACAACTAACTCAGTATGCATTAAACAACTTAATATGTATTAAACAACTAAGTACGCATTAAACAACTTTATATGCCTTTTTTAAAAATACGTATTGAACAACTAACCCAGTACGCATTAAATAACATTAAACAAACAACTAACATAGTAGGCAATAAACAACTCTAGGCAACTTTTAAAGAACGATTTATCATTATTTTTGTAGTTTTATTATTTGAGTTATATTTTGTAGTTTCACCATTGTCCATTGCATTTGACATTTCAAACGATTCCTCTTACACCCTTGTCTTGAGGTCTGGTATGGGGTATGTTGTATATTTTTTTTACTACTTATTGGACCGCTTTGCGGTTCAGTCTCCTACTAGTAGTGTGTAGAATCAATTTAAATATAATAACTGTATATAATAGTAGTATATTTCGATTTGGACTTAGATGGTGCCTGAATCAGGCATCACATACGACAGAAAAGTAATTTTACTAACATTATCAAAGTATTTAATAGTATATACATAGGTGTATATGTAATATAGTAGACGACTTCGAATCGAACGATATAATCCCCTTATAATAAACTAGCAAACAATAAACTTATTAAAAAAATACAATAAATAAATTTGTAGAATATTGTCCGTGGGAGATTTACGGCCAAATATTATCTATTCTCAGGGTTCACTTCCTGGGGTACGCCAATTGTGACATTTCAAACAAACAAATTCTTACACCAGTGTGCAATGCCAAAGACAGATTGTTTTGAGATATTTGGGTACCTAGGAAGTAATTGTTATGTT
Source organism: Tinea semifulvella (assembly GCA_910589645.1). Lineage (NCBI taxonomy): Eukaryota > Metazoa > Arthropoda > Insecta > Lepidoptera > Tineidae > Tinea > Tinea semifulvella. The sequence goes on from OU342610.1 coordinate 10,532,724, forward strand.
GATGCTTGTGTGTGTCTCGAAGGTCATTGTTAGTATTCAGGTTCTCATGGTGTGGCGTGTTCGGTGGTCGTCCTTACCTTAGAAGGCCATTGCAGGGGTGGCAAGTGTGTCGGGTCCCGGTCCGCACCCTAAGGGCCTGGTTGAGCGGGGGGATGGCTGGCTGCTGTGGGGGCCTGGGACCGAGGCCGAACACGTTCAATTTAATGTTTTCAAATTAGCAGAGGTTTTTGCATTTTGTCTACTTTCGGGTTGCACATGTAGTGTATCTCAATGCTGACGTGCCTGGTAGGTTACTGCTGTACCAGGTATTGTAATCTCATAGGTACTCATAGTCAAATTTAAAAGGTTATTAACTGATCGTGGTGGTGTAGTCCTGTATACCTATGTTTTATTTTGTAAATATGATATAGCTGAGTTTGCCTTGCAGATTCCTTTCTCAGTCAGATTAAACATTAACAGGTCACTGGAATATTCTAAGCTGCTGGTCTTCTGCTAACAGCTTACTTATTACCACTTTGCTGTTTAGTCTTCCACTAGCAGGAGTAGAAGTAATGACGTTTCATAAATACGGGTAATAGGTTTACGTGAATAAAGATGTTTTGGCTTTTTAGACGTAAGAGTTACTTAAAAATCTCCTGAAATTATACAAATTTGTATCACCCAAAACCGCCAACTTTTAGGAGATGAAAGCGACAACCGTGGTGCAGCAGCCACCCTTAACAGCAAGCAGGAGAAACGCAAGCCATTCTTCAAGAAACAGGAAACTTGCAACCCCTATGATGTGGTCCCTTCCATGCGGCCTGTGGTTCTCGTGGGACCTTCCCTTAAAGGATATGAAGTCACAGATATGATGCAAAAAGCACTCTTCGACTACTTGAAGAAGAGATTCGAGGGACGGTATGTGTATTTTTGGTTGACTAAATACTCAATTAACAAAATTGCAAAGATCAAAGTACTTACTTTTTATTTTGAATGCTATCTTTGGTTTTTTGACGAATATCAACGTTTCAAATTCGATCTATCAGAATTCACCAATTTGAATTTGTGGACCAGACCCACTATCAATCTCTGCTCCGTCTATGTCCGTCTTTAAACATTGTGGTATGGACGATGAAAGGATGTGCCAGAGTTTCCCAAATGCCGCTCATCATAACTAAATGCGTCTGTCGGCTTCTTTCCAGAAGTTTGCAACGCCTAACTGAATAGTCCGTCCAAGCCCCAAGGTAGACGTATTCTTGCACAACTTCGAGAGTGGCATTTCCCACACTTATAATTACAAAAGCGCGGTGGTGGCTCGGTTGTAAGAACGCGTTCCTTAAATCCTACAAAGGTCGGTTCAAACCCACCCCAGATGAACCAATGAGAAATACGTACATTTGTCATAAATTTACAAAACCACCGTTCCCGTGACTCGGAGAGCAAGTTAAGCCGTCGGTCTCGTTTCCACTAATACGAACTTGTGGAATCGTTAATAAATTGTCATTATATCCTCGCCATGCCGTCTGGCCAGCGTGGCGAGTGTAGGCCAAATTCTCCAGATATATGTTCTGGAAGGCCCATCTCCAGCAGTGGAGGTCTAGGACGCTGTGTTCTCAAAGTACAACTCAGACTTGAAAAATCTTTGAAAATATTATTGGATTGTGCGAGCGAGATGGATGCAAAAACTAAACTAAAAATATTAATATTTTTTCTGTTAGTGTGCTTGCATATGGTGTGTAAGTCTGTATGAGTTTGGGCGTGTATGTGTGCGTGTTTGGGTGTATGTTTTTCGTATGGGAAAGTATGCGATATACCTATACTAACAATACTAACAAGTGTATCAATTTATACTAATTTCCAGAATTATAATAACGCGGGTGATGGCGGACATATCTCTGGCAAAGCGATCTCTGCTCAACAATCCTTCGAAGCGAGCCATCATGGAGCGATCCAACTCTCGCTCCACATGCATGGCCGAAGTCCAGGTACCAACAGAACCAGCAATGTACTGTGTATTTTTTCCAGGATCATCATTACACGAGTCGCGGCAGATATCTCGATAGCAAAGCGGTCCTTATTAAACACTCAGCCGACCAAAAGGCCAATCATAGATAGGGCTAATTCAAGAAATAATTGCCTAGCGGATGTGCAGGTTTCCTTACCAATTTTACCTTTAACAAAATGTACTAAATGGTGTTTGGACAAATGCTAGTTAATTAATTAATATTAGGCTAACAACAAAGAGATCAAATAAAATAGAGCGGGCATTGATTGTTATTTTCATACAAAATATTTGTCACATTATTTTTTACTCCATCTAGAAGAACTCTTGTCAAAGAAGAACGTGTTCTATACTTCCGTAGCATGCAGATTGGCATATTGTCAGTGAAACAACACAATCGAACTTTTTATACTTTCGCGCACTTCAACGGGTCTTTACATAAGTTACCTTTGAGACGTATTTCTCCCGACGTTTTAGCCAAGTTTTATTGGCCGTGGTCACGGGTCGACTGGACCAGGGGGGTGGAAACTTAAAACAAGCAATTGACAAATTTCGTTGCTAAATTTAATGTCTGTGGTTTTGAACATAATAGAGTTGCCATTCATTCATTCGTTCAATCATTTGGTTCAATTCATTCAAGATTTCGGCCATTGCTGTCAAACTATACAACCTAACTATATTTTTTTTTGTTTAATGTATTGTGTAACTTTTAATACCTGCCTGTGTATCGTATGGTTTTTGGTATTAGTTAATAATAATAATAAAATCATTTATTGTCACTAAAAGTATACAGATGTAAAATAGAAGTAAAGTATCATCACGACCGTTTCCCTTTCGGGGTGATCAGAAACCACGCTTATAAATAATCGGATTCACATTTAGCCAACTTTACTATAGGCCAATCATGATAAGTGGGAAGCTCATCGATGTCTCCAGCGTACTAATCTCGAGAAATATCACAAATAAATAAATATTATTTAAATGAATAAATATTATTGTGTCTCGACCAGGAATCGAACCCGGTAACTCCGAGTCTAAATCCACGGACTTAACCGCTAGACCACGGAGGCAGAAATATGTCTCTAAAGTAAATCGCGTTAAAGACCCGTTAAAATTATAACTACCACATAATTTAAAAGTGCAAGTTTAAGACGACCATAACCGCCAAAGCACTGTCATAGACTAACTCTAAGACGATTGTCCTAGCTTCAATTCTCGTACCGTTTCGCTTTTTGCCCCATCTTGTTATATATTTAATGTCTTTGGCTAATTACAATAACTAACAATACTAACTAGAGATGACATTATTACGATTTTTTTTGAGAGATCAATGGGGTATATATAAAACGTTGGACTAATTCAAGTTCCAACTTCAACGACCTTTAACTCAAAATTAACTTAATGTGGATTGGATCCCTTTTGCGTAACTACGTCCAATTATAATCAAATATATATTAATATAAAATCGATATCAAAAGATATAATACTGAAAATAAAATATGAATAATCAGTATTATATTATATATTAAAAAAATAAAAAAAATACGAGTAGGTATGTTGTTTATTATTATTAATTAAATATAATAAAATTATGTGTCATCTCTAGTTTAACTAATTAATTACGCTACTTAAATATAGTTATTTTAGGCAAATGAATGCTCTGGAGCTGCTAGCATGTGAACTTAAGGGGGGTTTATACAAAAGCCGCACGTTGTTTTCGTAGTTGTAAAACTTTGTATAACTTAACTTTAAAGATCATGGATTATATTTTATCTGTCAATGTTTGAGGTATGTTTGACCGCCTCCGTGGTCTAGTGGTAACAAACGTTGCCGTAAACTCGGGAGGTCGTGGGTTGGATTCCCACTGGGGGCAAGTTGTACATTGTATAATTTGTCTCGGTCTGGGTGTTTATATGTATAATATGTATATATTTACAAAAAAATAAATATAATATGTAGTTTATCAACCATCTAGTTTCCGTAACACAAGCCTCTTAGCTTACCACGGAAACTAGATGGCGCTGTGTGACCTGTCTGGAAATATTAATTTATTTATTATGTTGCTACAAATTAACATAATTAAAAAATGTACTCGACCGATTTGGTCAAAACAAAATTCATCTTTGATTAGATAGCAAGTTTTTGTTTGATGCCTCGATTGTTGACAGAAATAAATACGGTTCATGGCTGGCAAATTATACAAGCTACTAAATGTCTTGCGGCTAACATTTGAGTTCATATTGCATGATGTTTTGTGTAGATTTCAATGCTAAGGAGTTTTTTTCAATATTTTTTTAGAAATCTGTAATTTTAATGGGTTTCTTAATTTCTCAGGAATCGAATAAGTTAAATATGCTTACAAAAGCAGCGGTAATGGGTTGCCTAAATTAATAAAGGGTATTTTTTTAAAATACAAATTAAAAATAAAAGAAAACAATAAACCTAATTTAAATATAAATCGTGGCAAGAACGCTGGCCGCATTTCCTCGCTGAAACGCTGTGATCATTCTCTGGGCGAGGAAAGAACCAGCCCTCTTGTCACCAAAGCAGACAATTAGACAAGGGGTGATGTTTTTTAAAAATGTTTTAGCGAGACCCCACGGGCCTAAAGTCTGCAAACGGCACAATCACGTTGTCTTTGATTATATTCGTAGATACGTATTTGCGCCGCTTGCCAGCTCTGCGCTTTCGGCTGCGGCTTCCTTTAGCGCTGTTCCCCTACCTGAAAGCCAAAATGGCTACACAAGTGGCCCACTAAGGCACGTCCATTTAAAAAAAATATATATAACATCCTATAAAACACTAGCTGATGACACTATAGGGATCAAATTTTGGCAAGTGAGGCACTTCTTTTTGGCATTATCATGGCATAGCATAAGAATTTTTAAACATCACATGAACACGAATATTATAATCACCACAATACCATTCCACACATACAAATTTACACACTTCTACGCACCGCCATACACCCTCATTAACATACTCTCGTACATACTCACACACACAAACTGTTATGAATATAAACAAAACAGAAGCAGCACACCCCCGGGCGCTGCGACACATCACTTTGGTGCAGTGGCTGGGACGTTAACTAAAGTTCAATCCTTAGTAGGTACACTGGGTGTTTAACTTTGAAATCAACAGAGACGATCAAAAGACCATGTAGTAAGCGGAGTCTTACTGATATATGTTGAATGGTGCAACTTACCTTAATCCTCTATAGACTAACCTATTCTGTATCAATATTTGTAAGTATATTATTTGTATTACCGGTGTACTTCTCAAATAAATGTATTTATTATTATTATAAGTAATGTCACTTAAGGAGTCGGACGCTTTTGTCAACATTTGATTGCCGGCTAGAATATTAATTTCCTCCTAGTTTAGACAGTAATCCATTTGATAAATTCATTCTGTACGTGTTCTATAATTTAACCAAAATTAACTTTCAAATTCGCAACAGAATGAAATAGAACGGATATTCGAGTTGGCACGAACGCTCCAGCTGGTAGTCCTGGACTGCGACACCATAAATCATCCCTCGCAGTTGTCAAAGACTTCTTTAGCACCAACCCTGGTCTACTTGAAGATATCCAGCCCAAAAGTCCTGCAAAGATTGATCAAGTCCAGGGGAAAAGGCCAATCCAAGAACATGTCGGTCCAAATGGTTGCAGCCGAGAAATTAGCTCAATGCCCGCCAGAAATGTTTGATGTGATCCTGGATGAAAACCAGCTTGAAGACGCGTGTGAACACATTGCTGAGTATTTAGAGGTTAGTTATCTTATTTAATTGAACTTTTTTTAAAATAATAATAATATTTCGCCAAACCATTAAGAGGGTATAACGCTTGTGCTTCCCTTCTGTTCGCAGACTTTTAAGAAATTACGAACATTTTAGACATATTTCCACTTATATCAAATTTTTTTTGAATCGAGGGCGAGCATCTAAACACTAGACGTGCTGACGGGATGGGAGTGAGAGAACCACTACTGAGTGCCACATGTGAAAATATTGATTTCTTTTAAATTAGTACCAAATTATATCACTAGATGGCGCTTGCCATCACCAAACTACATTTCTCAAAGTACAGTCAGACTTGAATAATCTTTAAAAATGTTGTATCGTGCGAATGCGAGGGTTGAAAAATGTTTAGTGTTATGGAGTTTAACAACTTTTTTTTTTAACGACGATGAATCACATAATCGCCTGACGATACGACCCCAGCCTGAAGGGCCATCTCGGGAGGTCGCATGCCCGACTCACCGTGAGGCCTCCTAAGGAGACCCCAAGGCGCTAAGTTGATATTTGGTAGACCTAACGAGTTTTGACAGCTTGTACGCCTTTACGTTACTTTTTAAAACGCCTGCGCAGACGCATGTCATTGAAAAATTTAGCAGACTTTATGAAATTATGTTTAGATTCATTCATTCATCTTCATTATAACCCCTAGAACACAGCGTTCTAGACCTCCACTGAGATGGGCCTTCCAGAACATATATCTGGAGAATTTGGCCTACACTCGCCACGCTGGCCAGACGGCTTGGCGAGGATATGATGTCAATTTTTATTGACAATTTATTAATGATTCCACAAGTTGGTATTAGTGGAACCGGGACCGACGGCTTAACGTGCTTACCGAGGCACGGGAACGGTGATGTTGTAAATCTATGACAAACAAATGTACGTAAGAAAAGTGCATTTCTCATTGGTACATGCCGGGTGGGTTTGAACCGACCTTTGTAGGATTCAAGGAACGCGTTCTTACAACCGAGCCACCACCGCGACTATTCAGATTAGTAAGTAGGTATTGTATGATTTATATAATTTTTTTTCCATTAGCAACACGATTTCCAAGTCGTAGCGTTACGTTAAGTGGGTAATGATTTGAGTGTTTTTGACTAGACATACTGGCGAGCGACGCATCCTCCGATGGTCCCGGAGCCGGACCCTGCCGAGGCACACCTCCCCCCACGACACGCTCCACATCCTCACACTCACCAGCCCCAACCTGGTGAGTATCTTGGAGACATACTACAAAAACAATGTTTAAAGTTTAATTTTATTAATTTTACAGGTATTAAAACATTCGTGTGATACTATTAAATATATGCAACAGTTTCATAAACTACTATTATTTATAACAGTAAAGTATGAACGCGACCGTATTCCTTGCAGAGTATAAACCCACGCTTTTGTAAGGATTCGAGCGAATTGACATTTAGTCAACTTTACTATATGAATTACGGAGAATGTTGGGCATATCGTGGACGGAGTTCCGAACCAACAAATCCATCCTGGAGGAACTAGAGATAGGACAGCGCCTTTCCTCAATCGTGCAATCACGCATTCTCACTTTCTTTGGCGTGGCGATACATCCATTGAGCGCCTTGTAGTTCAGGGAAAAGTCGATGGCAAGAGAATGCGTGGTAGGTCTCCGATGAGATGGACTGACCAGGTTAAAGCAGCAATGGATCACCCCCTACGTGAGTGCTCCAGGAAGGCTGCAGTTCGAGACGAGTGGCGACGGCTTGTTAGGCGTGCCACTGACACTCAAGTGAGGACCACGACCACTCTGCCAAGAGTGTAGCGACTAAGAAGAGAGACTATATAGGCCCATCATGAGAAGGGCAGCTCGTCGATGTCTCTAGGATACTACACTTGAGAAACATCACATTTTTTCATTTTTCTCTAGCAGGAATCGAAACCAGCACCCCCGTTTAAATCCTAATCTAAGCTTTATTTAAAACAATTAAAAAAAAAACTAAATAATTAATAAAACTAAAAAAATATATTTTAAAACATTTTTTTTTTTGCTATCCAAATTTTTTTAAAATATGTTATTAGTTTTATTTGAAACAAAACCTAAATTACTATTAATAAAAAATAAAGCTACTTAATAAATAAAAAAAGAACTCCCTCCACCTTGCGTCGTGTTTTCTCATTGATGAGGGTCGTGACCTCCCGATGGATTGGTGTGCGTCTTGATGATAGCACGCCACCCGTTCCTGTCTTCGGCGGCATGCACAGTATCATGGACGCTAGTGTTGGTGGTGGAGCGGATTTGGTCTCTTTCCTTCCACCTTGCCAGTAACAAAAAGTTTCTCCAGGTTATCCCCTCCTTTTCTGGCAATGTGTCCGAAGTACCGGAGTATCCGACGAAGGCATATGGTGGATAGCCTAGTCGATATGGCTAGTTGGTTTAAAATCGATATGTTAGTACGATGCTCAGTCCACGAGATCCTCAGCATTACCACGTTGAATGGCAATGCTGATCCTTTGGCCCAAATATTGCCCAGCCCTCTTGTCTCCCGAGGTGTTGACGAGCTGTTTTGACAACGCCTTGACAATTTTATGTGCACTTGGTCCCCACGGACCTTCTTTTTTTTATTTTTTAATCTTTGTACTTACCTACTTTTGTACTATTATTTTATAAAATGTAGTTAGTATATTCTAGTTTTAAGTTTCCGTACAAATAAAATAAGTAATGGCCGACTTCACATAAAATAAAACATCATTCTTACTCACTGTTTGGTTACCCATGTTTGTACCGATTAAATATGTTGTAAATATTTTTCCTCATGTATTCCCGAAATAATCTATCTAATGGACAAATATTATCCAACTCAAACTGCATGTAGACTGGCCAGTCAGGCCGGCATAGTGTTAGGGTCTGATGTCAGTCATAAGTGTCTGATTCAATTGCAAACATTCATGGACCTTGCACGCCTTTTATATCGAAAATTAAACATACGATTATATTACGAAATAGTAGAAAAAAAATTACGTATCATCACGACCGCATCCCTTTTCGGGGTAGTTAGAAACCACATTTTATTTATTTTATTTTTTGTTTATTTTAATGAAGCGGATTCACATTTAGCTTACTTTACTATCTATCCTATCATGACAACTGGCAAGCTCGTCGATGTCTCGCGTACTAAACTCGACAATATCACAAATAAATTAAATAATTTATTGTGTTCCGACCAGGAATCGAACCCCGTAACTCCGAGTCTAAATCCACTAAATTAACCGCTAGACCACGGAGGCAGTTTAACAGAAATTAAGGATATTTAAAGCATTATTATATACCTACCTAAATTTTAACAAAAAAAAAAAGTCATCTACGTGGTCTAGTGGTAACAAACGTTGCCGTGCACTCGGGAGGTCGTGGGTCCGATTCCCACCGGGGGCAAGTTGTACATTGTATAATTTGTCTCGGTCTGGGTGTTTATATGTATAATATGTACATATTTACAAAAAAAAAGTATATATGTAGTTTATCAACCATCTAGTTTCCGTAACATGTAACATTTAACACATGAAATAACTTGAACTGCCTCCGTGGTCTAGCGGTTAAGTCCGTGCATTTAGACTCGGAGGTAACGGGTTCGATTCCTGGTCGGGACACAATAATATTTATTAATTTAAATAAATAAATTTGATTAATATTTTATTTGTGATATTACTCGAGTTTGGTACGCTGGAGACATCGACGAGCTTGATTGGCCTATAGTGGGTACAGTTGGCTAAATGGGAATCCGTTTCTTTATAAACGTGGTTTCTGACCACCCCGCAAGGGATACGGTCGTGATGATGATACTGAAATAACTTGAACGAACCCCTATATATACATATATAAGTGACTTTGTATTATTTGTAAAACATACAACTTTTTCTAAGCAAATTCAAAATATACATGGACTATGGAGAAGCCAATTATTTTTTGTCATTTTCGCCATATAGTATATAAGGAAAAGTTGATTCTTTCTATCAATAGAATCACAAATTAGTCCAATATAATCCCATACAAAGTCACCTTGTATATCTAAATATGTCATTGTACTTTCAAATAAAACAATATCCAGCCAATTGGTATACTATATAATTGATATTTTTTTTATATTTAAATCTATATTGTTGTATGTATCCAAGTATTATTATTAGTACATATTGATAATGTTATTTGCGTATTTTGGTCCCCTTGCCCCCCCTGGAGGACAACCTCGCGAAAGGACCGACTCCTACACATATGAACGAGAACGCGGAGGTAACATAGGCAAGGCGCCAAGAAATATTCACAAACTGCAATGCCACAGAATTGTGAAAATCTAGCACAAATACTGATAGCCCCCGCCCCGAACGTGGGGCTAATTCTGGCGCTATCGAGGTAATACGAACTAATCGAATCGACATGCATGTCGAAAGTTCGAGAATCGGGGCCCAGTTCGTGCGAGGAAAGTTGACCATGACACACTAGTGTTTTTTATTATTATTATTTTACTGTTATAGGACAACTTACAGCTAGATAGATGAAATATATATACAGTACATATCGCATCGTTAGTAATGGGGTGTATCAGGCAACGCTTTTTGTAGATGTCGCTAGCGGCAATGGCGCATCATTTTTTTGTAGTTTTTCATTTTTTTAACAGAAAAATGTATTTAAATTAACGTTACCTACCTTAAAAGACGAAGTAAGAAAGCGAACATCGTCTTTAAAAAATTAAAAAAGGTTGAATAATAATTTTTTTTTTTTGAAAATGCGTTTAAAGATGATACGCGAAAGTGTGTGTGATTCACAAATACAGTTACCGAGTCATTATTGTGTTTTTTCTCTCTCTGTCAGAGCTAACTGGTAGATTTTTTACGTTAGTCTTGTGCCTTCAAGTGGTGTTATTTAAATATCACCATGGCAAGCTTACAATATTAGTTCTCCTTGATCTTGCCCAGTCAACCCGGCATAGTGTTAGGGACTGATGTCAGTCACAAGTCTGACTCCAGTTGCTAATATTCATGGACCTCACGCGTCAATTACCATCAGAAAGACGCATGGTCACATGTCGCATTAGTATTAAGAAAAAAAAAAAAAAAACAGTTTTGTGCCCTTAGTATTTAAAATCACACTATACAAAAATTTTGACTTAAGCCCTTTTATTATTAAGGGTGCGATATGGGTAGTTTATGGCCAACTAACTAAAACGATTCCTTAAGAAAGAATTAATCTAAACTATAAACAATAAACTACATAACATAAAACAAAATAACTAAAAACAAATTATCATAGTGATATGATTATGTAATTGATCAAATTCTAATAAATAATCTGGCCTTCTCGGGCTCTTTTGTATGGTCACACTACATTGTTATATTTTTGTATTGGACGTCACTTAATAGTAAATATTGTAAACTGCCACACAAACAAATCTGCTTAATTAAGTTATTTATTTCCAATATATTAAAACAATGAAAAAAAAATTGTACCTACTTTTCTAAAGCAAATAATTATGTTAATCTCGTAAATTAGTTGTTGATTTACTATTATTGTGCATAATCCGGCAGTTATTTGCAACTGCAGCGATTTCCAAGCAAAATTTCAAACGTAATTTTAAATTAGGTAGATTTTAAGTCTATTTGGACCCCATAAAAAATCTAAAGTATTTTTCCAGGAAGTAAAAATAAACAATTTATAACACATTTAAGTATTAAAATTAGGCATAGTTACGCAATAAGGATTCAATCTACTTTTTTAAAAAATTGAATTATTAATTTTAATCCGGTCCTTAGGATAATATACCTTATATCGAAACGATCCATATAAAAATATTGTTTTTGACATATTATAAATGTGGATGACGATGTATCTATGAACTAATCTAAATTATAACTTTAACGGCCTATAACTTAATGTGGAATGGTTCCTTTTTGCGTAACCTTGTCCAATTATTATTATTTTATACAATAAAATATGAATTGACCTAAATATTAATATATACTATCAATAAAAGGTGTTCAAAATATAATAAAATCATCACCTTGCTCATAAGTCGTCGTTTAACATGATTTTTTTGTTTATATTACATAAGCTAGTTAGTTAATTTGGCAGTGTGTTATAAAAATACACACCTAAATAAGAAAAAAAAGAAAGAAATTTGTCGGTATTTTCTGTGTGCATTCGCTTGTTTGATTAGTATTTCTCTGGCGTCCTGAAACCTTAAATATTAGATACATGTTTAGTTATTGTTGTAGATTGTCACGTGTCTAGTAATTGATGTTGTCACCCCTCCTCCCCCCACCCCCACCCCTCCGCATCTCTCACACCTTGGTCCATATTCATTGCAGTACCAGCCTCAGGACAAGCATATTAACCCGGAGACCAGAAGACATTGACATTTCACTCATACACGCCGCGCGAGGCCACACTAAGGTTTATCTTGGAATTACTCGGAATCTAACGTGTTAAGGTGTGGCTTGTTACTAACGGCGGGGTTCTCTCTCGCGCTTGTTCCAGCCACCCCCACTCCCCCGGCGGACCTGGCCGTGCTGCCCAGTCCCGGACACGTCTGTCTCGTGCAGAGGTAGTAAGTACGGGCGCAGGGTCCAGTGTGTAAGTACGTGTGGCCCCTTCCCCAGCCCGGCACTGACCCCGGAGCAGAGTGCGTGCGAACGGCTCGCGACCTACGCTCACTGTTATATAACGTTACAGGTGGCAGACCGCGAGCCTCGCGCTCCGAGCGACTCGATGAAGAGGACTACTACCCGCGCTCGCGATACCCGCGGTACCCCCGCGAGCGAGACCACCACGCGCGGGAACACGAACACTACGCTCGCGAACACGACCAACATCCACGGGAACACGACCAGCATCCTCGAGAACACGATCACCATCCTCGAGAACACGATCAGCATCCTCGAGAACACGATCACCACCCTCGGGAACACGATCTTCACCCTCGAGAACACGATCACCATCCTCGAGAGCTCGAACACCATCGTGATCACGATCATCATCCTCGTGATCACGATCATCATCCTCGCGATCACGATCATCATCCTCGCGACCACGATCACCATCCTCGAGATCACGACAACCGTCGAGAGCTCGAGCACCACGATCACTACCCTCGCGAGCACTCTCCGCACGGTCGCGAGCAGTACGGTCGCGAGCCGCAGTACGGTCGAGCGGCGTACGGTCACGACTACACGCGGTCGGCGTACGCGCGGGAGTACGCTCGCGAGTTCCCCGGGCCGGACTACTCCCGCGCGGAGTCGGGCCGCCAGGAGCGCGCGGGCCGTTCGCGAGCGGAGCGCGAGACAGAGGAGTTCCTTCCCCCGCGGCGTGCGCTCAATGCCGTGTAGGCTGCTTGTAGTTTGTGTTGCAGTGTGCCTTCGGAAGTATTATGTTGCGTTTTGTCCGGCGTTTGTTGCGTGTGCGGTGTGCGTTGCGCTTCGGTTCGCTTGCGCGTGCGTCCAGACGACGACTGAATTTATTGTATAAAGATTATCTTTGTATTTGAGAGCGACGCGGGCGCTCGGTGGTAAAATGACTGCGGAGAGAGATATATATGTTAGGCGTACTGAGTTATCGGGAGTACAGAGCTCGCGTCGAATTGTGTAAATTTTAACTTTAGTACCGATAGATATTATCCATTTTTCCATTTGTCGCCGTACTCTGTAATTACTGCATCGTCTGTACTTCATTGTTGCATCATTGTAAATAAAATACTTTATATCGATAACTGTTGGAGTTTTATTTCCTTAATCTTTCTTAAATTTACTTCTACTCCTAGACTAGGTTACTGGTGCTCGTCAAGGACACTTGTCCTTCCTCCAATGGTGTGGCTTCTTGGTCGCACTGTCAATCTCCTGCCTGGCAGAGACAACGTCATCCGAGTGGCAGAGAACAAGACCAGGAAGGGAATCAAACGCCGTGCCTACAACACAATATATGCCGTCTGTCCAAACTATTGAAGACAACTCTTCAACGCCGGGAGTATAGGGGCGATCACAGCCTCATTATTGCCGCTCCGTTAGGTGGTTGGCCAGCGCTCCGAGCGGTCACATGATATTTTTCTTAGTTAATTTACTCAAATATTTTATTAGAAAATTCTACTTCTGCAATAAACCAATACAGTCCACTAAACACTCTTTAATTGAGCCATCGAAGACCCGCAGCAGTATCCCTACGTGGTTAGCAGCACAGAATAGGGACTGACTATTTTACACTACCAACAAAGAGTCTGCGAAAGTTTAAGATTTGCTCTTAAAGCACGTGATTACAGTTTGACAGGCTATTTGATAAGTTATATATATTGTGATTACATTACAAGTACATTAAATATAAATTAAAAGCTACCTAAATAATAAAAATAAACTAACCTATAGCTGTCGGAATCTTACAATAGGGCTGGCATGGACATTACTATGTCCAAAGCCCTGATACAAATAAGAAAAGAAAAAGAAATGTACTCTAGAGACGTCCCATCCGTGATAGTCCCAAGGAGACTGGCAACATTTCCCCTCTGTATAGCGAGGCTAATACGTTGGCAGAAATAATTGCCAGCCTTCCTGTCAGCCACTTTGACAACTCCTTGGCCAAGCGCCTCGCTGACGGTCCCCATGAGCCCATCGTCTCGACCCCAAACGGCGCAAATTCGTAACCGATACCAAGGTTGGCGTATTTGCATAATTTGAGGTTCTCCGCAGAAAACGCCGCGCCTGACGAGGTCGCCTGGATCAAATAAGTAATTGAAATTATAATTATTAATATATAATCGTGAGTATAAGAAAATCAAGCTAGCAATCATCAGCACAGCCCCTAGAACACAGAGTTCCAGAACTCTTCTGTTGAAGATTAATGCCTTCCAACTTCTGGAGAATTTGCCTACAGTCATTCGCTACGCTGCCAGACCGGTTTGTGAGGGTCTGTTTGGATATATTTTTTTTTCAATTAAAGTATCACGAAGATTTTCCTTCCGGGGTGGTCAGAAACCACGCTTATAAGCAGATTTACATTTAGCCAACTTTACTATATATAGGCCAATCATGACAAGTGGCAAGCTCGTCGATGTCTCTAGGTAAGCTAATAAAACTCGAGAAGTATCACAAATAAATTAATAAATATTATTGTGTCCCTACCAGGAATCGAACCCGGTACCTCCGAGTCCCAAATCCATGAACGTAACTCCTAGACGACTGAGGCAGTCAATTTTTAATGAAAATTTATAGCTATGAATCATGTGGAGTATGACAGAATGTTATACAAGTAGATGGATTCTTTGAATCACCTTTTCGAAAACTTGGTTAGTATACTGCGTGGAATTTGTTAAAAGAGTAAATATTTTTATATTACAATCTAGAATAAAAATTAAGAAGTACGTATTTTTTTTTATTTTTACTATTCAGTAATAAAATTTTAAGTTACGGTGCAGAGAAGTTATCCTAAAAATATCGCCACTCATGGAGAGCCTAATCAAGTAGGTAGGGAGAGGTCGACGATCGCGCGAACGTTGACTTACATAATTATTTCTCTCTCAGCTGTGGGCAACATCAATTAATAATAACACTCCCCAGTCTTCACATATTTATCACGATGGATATCGCGATTTCCAGACGCGGCCTTATTCACCATCAGTAGTGTTTTGTTTTTCGGATAATGATTTTTATCTTTTAAAAAAAGTGGCCCATTTTATTTCAAATAGAGATTCTACTAACCTTAGCCCTTATTATGTTTCGTATTTGTGGATTTCGTAATTTACGTCAGAGATTGCGTCATTACAAAATATTCAATTCTCAACTCTATAAGCGCTCGACCTTGACAGCGGCCGTGCAAATATCAACTTTAAAATCGTGATATATATATAGTTAACGGATTCCATTATAAAACGTTTGCGCTTAAGTAACAGAATAGGGATGTAACAGAACCTAAAATAAATATTTGCTCTCTTGACAATATTACACGCAGTTTGTATATTAAAAAAAAAAATGAATAGGAATAAATAAAAAACAAAAGTATAAAACATAATTTGCGTTTATTACATGCAAAATGATGAATAAATTCGATGACGGATAGTAACAAGATCTCATATAAATAATTTAAACATATAACACATTATATTATTTTATTTTTTCGCTCGTTTCCCTCTTTGGTGTCTACTAGCTACTTTACAATATATTTACAATTAATATCTCTAATTCATAAAAAAAAAATCCAAAATTTTATTCTTGTATATTAATATTTTTTAGGTTGGCAATACTTATCTACGAGTAATTTAACAAAGTATGCTTTAAAAATAGTTCTCCCAATGGGATGTATCAGGCAAAGCTTTTTGTAGATGTCGCTAACGGCAATGGTACCTTATTTTACAGCTATATCGCATCATTTTAAAAATGTTTTTGGAGTTTTATTTTTTATAACAGAATAGTGAATTTTAAATTAACGTTACCTACCTTAAAAGACGAATTAGGAAAGCGAACACCGTCTTTAAAAAGAAAAACGGTTTAATTAATAGAACGGCAATTTTGAGATCACCATATATTTGATTTCGTTTGGAAATCTCGATTTGTACACTTAAAAGCTGCTGACTTCGGTAATATATCCAGAAAATAATAAAAATACAAGTTTTCTATGCAACTGACAGTTCTATTAGGTACCATTTATCATGCGCCATCTATAATGATAAAAAGTTAGTGATACACCCCATTTGGCTAAATCTCCTGATTGAAAATAGGTGTAGATACTATTGTTCGACGACAATATGATTTAGCTAAACCTGGTTTATCCACACGTAAGTACCACTTTTTTATTATTTCCTGTAAAATTTGTTAGTATTCGTATAGCTATACACAATAATTAATAAATTTCTACACAAATGTATGAAAAAGTTAGTGTTGCCCAAAGCGAGACCAAGACTGGCTAACAGCCGGTTTCTCGAAACTACTTAATTATTTCCTAGCTAATGAATCATAATACTTAAGTTTTTCTTTAATCAAATCGGGTTTCACGAACAAATTTTACAATACTTAAGTTTAATTAGTAAAAAATACACATTGTATTGTTTAAAATTATAGACTCCATATATATTTACTATAAGGATTCGATATTTTAATCTCTGAACCCTAAAAAAGACAGACAAGAAATATATTCAATAAAAAAAAAAATGACAGCAAGAGTCTTGCGCAGGACCAAGACTAACCCTAGTCTAAGATATCTGTGGTCTTGCAGTCATGGCCTTGCTTTTTAAGACCAAGATTGGGCAACATTAAAAAAATTAGAACCTAATCGATCCTTTTTTTTTGGGTTAAAAGTTGTACCTCGATAGTAAGCATGAATTATAGGAAAATCCTAATCTACGGACCGCTAGGTGGCAGTTATATATGTCTGTTGTAATCACTTCAACATTTGAGTATGCCTAAAATATATATTTATATGTAGTTATAAAATATAACTCATAATTTCTATTTTAATATATGTTCAACTACTTTTCATAAAATAAATAAAAAAATATTTTCAGACAGGTCACACAGCGCCATCTAATTTCCGTGGTAAGCTACGAGGCTTGTGTTACGGAAACTAGATGGTTGATAAACTACATATTATACTTTTTTTTTTGTAAATATATACATATTATACATATAAACACCCAGACCGAGACAAATTATACAATGTACAACTTGCCCCCGGTGGGAATGGAACCCACGACCTCCCGAGTTCACGGCAACGTTTGTTACCACTAGACCACGGAGGCGGTCACTTAAGTGTTCATTTAAGTGTGTTTTCATTTAAAGTTGTCCCAATGGTTGGCTATGATAGAATGTCTCGCGGCATTAAAGCCCGCCTTTGTCTTCGTACATTGAAGTGTTAAATAAATAAATAATAAAGGTTAAAAAAATATTATTTACAATGCTCAAGTGCGGCAACAGCTCAAGGTGATTTTATTTAATATTTTTTGGTGTTACAAATGTAAAAAAACACTTTTTTAATTAATTTTTCCTTCATTAATCACTAACAATATCTGAGGTACAACTTTTGGCCCGTGTTGTATGGACAAAATATTGATCCTATTACATAAAAACTAAATTGCAAAATCTCTTTGGTTTTACACTAGTTTTTAAGGTAGTTGTCACACCACACGATGCTTTATTGCCGGTAGTCTGATAAATCCCTTAAGAGGGTTTAGCGCTTTGTCATCTATCTCGCTCTTTTTAAAGATTTTTAATGCTTGTGCTTCCGTCTCGCTCGCACAAAAAGCATTTTTAAAGATTATTCAAGTCTGAGTGTACTTTTAATAAATGTAGTTTCTTTTTTTCCACTATACCTCGTTTTAGACAGAGTAAAGTAGCAAATATAACGTATCATCACCACGAGCGTATCCCTTGCGGGGTGGTCAGAAACCACGCTTATAAAGAAGCGGATTCACATTTAACAAACTTTACTATAGGCCAATCATGACAAGTGGCAAGCTCGAGAAATATCACAAATAATTTAAATATTAAATAAATGTATTTA
This sequence comes from Tinea semifulvella, assembly GCA_910589645.1. Taxonomy (NCBI): domain Eukaryota; kingdom Metazoa; phylum Arthropoda; class Insecta; order Lepidoptera; family Tineidae; genus Tinea; species Tinea semifulvella. The sequence continues at coordinate 10,550,997 of OU342610.1, forward strand.
TATACATTAATAAATATTTTTGTGTCCCGACCAGGAATCGAACCCGGTACCTCCGAGTCTAAATCCACGGACTTAACCGCTAGACCACGGAGGCAGTTAGATATAATTTTATTTCCGAGAAAGGTAATTAAAAGTACAGTGACTTGAATAATCTTTAAAAATGATATATTGTGCGAGCGAGAGGGAAGTACTTTAAAGAAATGTAGTAATGTAGTAGTATTAATTTTCTAGGAAATAAAATTACAGACATATTTTCAATTTCATATATCCAATTTTAGACAGAAAAATATCAAAAACATTTATTCCTTATTTATTCTATGTAAGGTAATGGACTACATTTATCAATACACTTAAGACTTGAAAAATCTTATGGGAATGTGCTAGCGAGAGGCGCTAAACTGTCTTAACGGTTCTCTGCAGCCATTTAATTTGTTCATGTTTCGAACTGGATTTAAGATAGACTATGGCCGCGTTCGTTTTAAGAAATGTTAGCATGAAAATACCACTTTTTTAGCACAACTCGTTCGTTTAATGAAAATTCTAACATTTCATGCTAATTTCGTATGTCAGTAGGTGCCGTGTTAAAAGAAGTGATGTTACTTTTTGACAGATGTCATTTAACATAAGAAATGGTTTGTTTACATTGTTGTATACTTTATAGTTTCTATTTGTTTAAAATGTATTTTAAACGATTTTATGTAATTAATTCAAAGACCATAATACATTGTCAATTGATTTGTCATACTTATCAAAAAGTAGCATCACCGCTCGTTTTTTTAAGAAATGTTAGCATTGTAAAAAAGTGGTATTTCTTAACAAAAACGACATTTCACGCTGGTTTATGAAGTTGCTACGAAATGTTGAAAATGCTGTAAAACGAACGCGTCCTATAAGTATATTGTTGATATATTTAAGAAAAAAAACAAAATGGCTGCGAAGAATATGCTTAACAAAGAATTACATATCTTATACAATATCTCATAACAAGTTTGTGAAATATTAAGAAAAAAGAAACACTAACGGCCAGTTGCAGAAAGGATAATAAAAATAATCTCTGATCAATATTTTGATACATTGACACGTGATTGGTAGTTAGCTGTTAAATATGTTACAAGATAATCTGCCTTTCTGCAACTGGCCTTAAAAACGCACGTTTAATATTTGGTTTAAACTCAAATTACAAAACGACAAGCTAACCAATCACATGGCGAATACCAAAATAATAAACATGGATTATTTTAACGATTGTTTGGGTAATTGGGGAAACTATCATAGGTGCTTAATATTAGAATGCCCCTTAATAATAAAATTATAGCATAAGGTCGAAGGTATAGTCTGAGAAGGAACCACCGTTCACAAAACTGTCACGCATCTAAACTTGATTAAGGGAATAATATGACAAAGCAGATCATAACCATGCTGTTATTAAAAATGCTGGCACTATGCACATTGTTAGCGATACAGAACAAGGATGTAAATTACCTATATTTACATATATCAACACCGCGACCGTCTAGAGATATTTTGTATACAGTTCTTAAGCACAATAAATACTGGGCGGTTTTAAAATCTTTTAAATATATTTTTTAAATTTTTTTAGTTTGATTAATAATTACTTTTTTTTAAATTCATTGTTCCTTACTTCCTTCGAATAGACATACAATACAGAAGAAAACTTATTATGCTTTTAAGAAAAGAAATGGAGTCTATTTACTTACTAGGAAATAAAATTACAGACATTTTGGTGACATATGAACATGAAGTCGAACAAATATTATGATCTCACAAAAGAAATGACCAGAAACTGGTTCAAGACTCAGCTTTACGCAGTGGAGAGGAGTTGAAAGAATTGGGCCTGAAGCAGGTCTGGCCCAAGACACCATTCTTCGCAGCTCTTATCCAAACATGATGGACCTGTCAGTGAATCCATGGAATGATTAGAATTCTTTTTTTGTATGTGCGAATAATACTTTTTTTTAAATGTTTTTACCATTTTTCTCTGTCTTAAATTAGATAGGTATATAAATACGTATATACATATATATATGTTTAAGAGTTTTAAAATAAATATAAATATATTTTACTTTTATCAAAAAAGAGGGATGAAAAAGCGTTAAACAGGGGTAAATGAGCCTCGATCTGTACCATCCACTCCGTTGAAAGCCAACGTTCGGGGTCTATGATACTATTTTTTCCATTTGACTCGTTGACGTTTAACAAGCTAATAGGCACTAATTTTATTACTAAGGGGGTATATTTACAATATACACATTTTTACAATTCTTAACACTAAAATACTCCACAAAACAATTTAAAAAACAAATTCTGTTAAATTTGTCACGTAGGAAAGGATAAATAAATTAACTCTCGTTTAACATGTGCCTATAAATAAGGCACGTGATTGGCTGAAATAATAGCAAACTACCAATTACGTAGCGTATAGGAAAATGTTAAACATTGTTTATTTTAATCATCCTTTTGATAACTGGGGTGAATAACTATACAAGTAACTAATGAACTCAACCCTAAAATATTAAATTCTATGGCTGGGTTTTACCAAAACAAAGTCTCTGATTTTGTAACGGTTAAAGTTAAAAATGTCCTAACTTCAATAGTCACAGTTACAGATATTGCATTTTGGTTCTACCCAGCTTAAAATAATGCTATCTTAACGAAATCGCAAATAGTTTTACGAGTATGTCATACTGCCATCCTAAAGCTATATCCATTATCTACAAAAAACACAGTTTATAAAAAAAGGCGAAATATACTAAAAAAAAAAACAAAATTTGGTAACGAAATTTAAATCGAATCGGAAGCATTAAACTAAATCTTTAATACACAATTCTAATAATTTCAAGTAGGCATAGAACTCTTATTTTATTTATTATTTTATTATAAACTTTATTGCACAAAGTTCAAAGACGGACCTAATGCCGCTAGACATTCGATACTGGTCAAACCTTTGGGACAACTGAAGCAGTTACGACGAGATAAGGCAGGTGCTATCAAAACTAATAGAAAATATTAGACTTCAATATATACTAGTGAATAAATACTTATTTACGTAGTAATAAAACTACATACATACATTCTATGAATATACATACATATAATATACCTACTTTATGATGACTTAGATAGATAAATAGATAAATCTTATTGCAAAATAAACAAAAACACATTTAAAAGTACATCGGTGAGCTTTATGTCTATTATCTATATTTTCTAACAGCTAACTTCTTCTCGCTCGCACAATCCTACAATTATAAAGTCTGAGTGTACTATGATAAATAGTCTATCAACTTACTAGGGAATAATATTTGACATTTTGAAGATATAAAAATCATATTGGAGATATTTTAACTGCTTCCGTGGTCTACCTTTTTGACATTTGACACTAAATAATAAAGTTCCATATTAATGGATATGAAAATGTCACTCATTTAATACAATAATTGATTGAGACTGGGTGCCGTCGTATTTCGATAGAGACCCGAGTTTTCCCGATGGAAATATATTATGCACTATATCTGTAATATTTTTTTTAAAATTCTGAGTGTACATTTCTAGTCCGTAGATTTAGACTCAAAGATGCCGGGTTCGATCTCAAAAAGTGCTGAACCAAATACGATAAATATAAAAAAATATTTTTGTGTCCCGACCAGGAATCGAAGACGGTACCTCTGAGTCTAAATCCACAGACTTAACCGCAGTTATGTAAATACTTGAACTAAAAAGTAAAAAATAAAATTTTAATTCCTTACTTCAAAATTACAGGGCAAGCAACAAAATTATTCATACTTATTTATCTATTTAGAATTTATAAACAGTTATTTTTGCAGTCAGTGCCAAACAAATGTCAGATGAAGAAAAATTTAATTGGACTCGATTGGACTCATACACACTATGAGGCGCCTGAACAATATATGTATATATTTTTGTTAAAGTTTATTTTCTCAAAAACTGCTGAACCAATTTCGATAAAATTTGTATAGGACCACCTCTAAAGTATGACCTACCAAACAAAAAAAGAACTATCAAAATAAATTCGTAATTGGCGGAGAAATCGCGTAACAAATATCCAAAAAATTTTTGAAGTCGGTTAAAAATACGATGGAAAACTATTAAAAAATAAAATATTAGATTGTGCGAGCGAGAATCGTTAAACCCTCTTATGTAGGATAATGTATATATAGCTTATGAACGACAGCATAAAATAACTCAATTAATACAGAACAGAGCTACCAAAATCTTGTCCAGCTAGTTTCTTTGGTGAAATCCATAAAGACTTAAAAATACACTTCCAAGCACTATTGCTTAAGCTAAGTACACTCATATATAAAGGTAATCATTCTTTTGTTCTTTACAATAACCGATGCTGGGAAATTTGTAGACTGGGCTGTACCTTTGGGTGTCGTCTGAATCTATGGAAAGGGCTGAAAGGGCCCTGCAAGGGTCTTCCTCGACCCTGGGAGGAAGGGGAGGAGCTCTGGGGTTCCTCCTGACCCTGAAGTGGCAGTCGGTGTCGGAAGGCCAGGACCTCTGCACCAGAAGAGGCAAGTCGTCAGGGTGTAACTTACGCTCATACTCCTGAGATGCGCACACCTGGAATTTTAATTTCAATGTTAGTTTAATTTAAAATAAACATCAGTGTTGGCTTGGATTTAAGAATGCTTGAAACATTGCGGTTCGAACGGTTAATTTGTCATAGATTTATAACACAGTGAGCAGGATAGGGCAGTAAGCCGTCGGTCCAGGTTCCACTAATATATATATAGCCAGAAACCGTGTGAAATGTAGGCCAAACTCTCCAGAAATAAGTTCTGCTGGATTTGAGGTCTAAGAGTTGAAACGACACCAAGCCTTAAATGAGTTTATAAAGAGAAGTTTATGACCGCCTCCGTGGTCTAGTGGTAACAAACGTTGCCGTGAGCTCGCCTCTGGAGGTCGTGGGTTCGATTCCCACCGGGGGCAAGTTGTACATTGTATAATTTGTCTCGGTCTGGGTGTTTATATGTATAATATGTATATATTTACAAAAAAAAAGTATAATATGTAGTTTATCAACCATCTAGTTTTCGTAACACAAGCCTCGTAGCTTACCACAGAAACTAGATGGCGCTGTCTGACCTGTCTGGAAATATTTATTTATGGTCTGCTAAAATCCCGTCCGTCCTTGAACCATCAGGACTTTCACGTAGTGATGGTAAAAGGCCGGATGGTATGTCTCTTGTACAATGGAGTGAGGGAAGATGTCTTGTTTGGGATGCCACCTGCGGCTTGCCACATTTCCTCTACATCAATTGTTTTGTCTAAATAATATAAAATCTCTTTGGCTTGTGTTCCACTATTGCTACTTTGTTTATATGTTTAGTATAATAAGCTGTGATTTTTTTTTAAATAAATAAATAAAAAAAAAGGCCGGTTCGGCTGAGCCTTGTACACAGCCGAATTTAGAAAGCACATCAAATATAATAGCATTAAACAAAATTATAACTTTGTGGCATTTGGGGTTGAAACAATTTCTGTTGAAACAAAATTCTCTTGATACCCACAAATTCATAAAAGAGCTGGGTAAACGAATTTGTCAAGAGTGTGGCGATCCCAAATGCCATAACTACCTAAAACAGAATATTTCGATTATAATTCAACGAGGAAATGCGGCGAGCGTTTTAGGTACCCTCCCTGGTGGTAAGCCCTTAGTTTATTTTGTAGAATAGTTTCATTTCATAGATATTTTTAGTTTAGTTTTATTTATATTTAGTTTTTTAACCTATTTTATTATTATTATTAATAAGGCTCTATAGCGTATATTTTGGTCCAAAATCAATAACTTTGATGGTTTAATCGTGGCAAATAATCAAAGAGGTGAATCTGTTTCTGAGTCACCTGAACTTTTTTGTAATTATTTGAGAGATGTGCGAATCCGCGCATGGTCCGTATACTGTTGAGTGTGTCGTGACAAGATCTTCTCACAGCTCCCGGTTCTCGCTTCAGTTAACCTATCTCGCTATTACATTTCGATTTATGCTATGGATACGCTAGATGTAATGGGTCAAACTAAGGAGCGAGAGATCTGGCAAAGTTGGAACTAGTTTCAGTAGTTTCTTAGTAGCAGCTATAGAACTAGTTCGTTTACGAACTACACAAGCGCTAATGATACCCTACTTAAGGAATGAACTTACCTCATAAAGGGAGAACCTCTCAACTCCTTCCCTGGAGTCGTAGCAGTTAAGGATGATTGCAAGCAGCTCGTCTGCAGTGGTGCGCTCGCTGATGAGCAGCGACTTGTACTGAGACGAGGACATGAGCGCCGAGTCGTAGATCTTCACCAGACCTCCTGGACGCATTTGGAGGGCGAATCTGAAAATAAATTAAAGTAAACATTTATATTGTGTCGATACTTTGACTGCAGCACATATTGGACTCTACGAGAATTTTTCCAGGGTAGCTGGATGTATTCAGGACTGATTTTTTAAAGAGACGAAGCGTCAGCTATCAAAATTTTGATAAACGAAAAAATACATTTGATACGCTTGAAAATCCCAAATTCTTCAGAAATATATTCTGAAAATCACATCTTCTGCAGTGCAGGCGGTCTAGGAATAAGAGATTGTAATAACTAGGCCAGTGCAGGGTGATAGATTATCCTGTGGTACTGTGTAATTGGAGATAAATATAGCTATACAAATAGTTGTTCTTTCCTTATTTTCAATAGCTCAAAACCACAATATACGTCCGTAGGTTATTATTTATATTTTACATTCCAGTTTTAAGTGATCATCACTTAGGCCCGTATACATAGATTACAAGATCAATGTCAAACTTGAGATCAAGTTATGTTACGCTGTTTAAGGGAGTTTAATGTGCAACCCTGTGTCGTGCACAATGCAATATTTTCAAATATATTTCAAGTCTGAGTGAGCGTTTGAGAAATGTAGTCTATCAACTTACTAGGAAATAAAATTACGGCCGTTTTATTAATGATCAGGAACGAGTTCAAGACTCAGCTTTACGCAGTGGAAGTTGGTGCGGGAGAAGTTCCAGAAAAATCTTTGCACCACTTACTGAAAGAATTGGGCCTAAGCAGGTCTCCCGTCAATACATTTATGGAAAGAGCTTCCAAGACGGCATTAACGGAATCATACAGTGTTTGGTTGGGTATGGAGAGGAGTAGAATGGTGGATGGTAAAATAAATAAACTAAAATAACGTTTATTGGATCATAATCAAATAATTTCAGTTAGTGAGCACTGCCTTCTGGAAGAGAAATTCTGGGCTCCAGAAGGGGTTTTCCCTATTTTTGACACAATAAAACGATACGAGTACTTACATAAATTAATAATACAGTGCATTCCCATCCTCATTAAACATTGTTTTACTGTAACCAGCCTCTCGGCAACTGTGTGCTGCAGTAACAGCAGCAATAGTTGCGTAATAAAATAAAAAGGAAGCCTTCTTTTCGAACCAGCCTATTGTCGGTCGCAAGCACGAGATATCATTCTTCTCATCTTTTACCCACACACGATGGACCCGGCACCCGCACGGGGTATTCATGAAATGCCTTAGTGTTTAATTGCGTGCAAATGAAACTCGACTTGCTCTCAATCGTATAATCTATTCACAAGTGTCAACAAAAGTCTTAATTATAATATTGGTATTACTACAAAGTTCACGCCAAACCAGGTTACGTTATGTTTACGACGGTGGCGCCATCTAGTGGTATATGTATCGAACTACATACAAATAAAATTAAACACTTAGAAATTTGTCTTCTCTCTTATAAATGATCAAATATTTTTATATTACAATCTACGTAGAATACAGAATTACGTATTTTTATTTTTATTATTTAGTAATAAAGTTTTAACTTACGGCGCAGAATAGTTATCCTAAAAATATCGCCACTCATGGAGAGCCTAATCAAGTAGGTAGCGAAAGGTCGATGATCGCGCGAACGTTGACTTACGTAATTATTTTTGTCTCTATCTCGTCTGTCAACCTGTGAGCGAGACCAATAATAACACTTACAGCCAGTTGTAGAAAGCGTGATTAAAATAATCCATAGTAAACATTTTGATATAATCCACGTGATTGGTAGTTAGTTTGTCACTTTGTGTATTTAAGGCTTCACGTGCTTCATAGGCATACGTTAAACATGTTAAAAGATCATTGTTTCTGCAACCGGCCGTATAACTCCCCAGCCTTTAGCTATTTATCACAATGGATATATGTGTCTAAAATTTATTTATTTATGTATTCGAAGTAAGGTACAGTACTCCCAAATTAATAATGCGCATGCAGATCTTCGCTAATTGTCGTATTCCCGGAAACACCCGAATCATTGAATCGTAAGAGCACTAAACAATGCACTTGCATTTTGCACCTTGTTCCAAAGAAATAAAAGTCAATATCATGAGTACACAATCGAAAACAATTCGGGCAGTGTTTTTTTGTTTTTGTTTTTTTGGCGGTGACTGCACGTGTTCTCTCTGTGTGGAATTATATAGAGCTGCTATTACACAACCTTCTTGGTTTTGTTTTCAAAGGTGAATTTAATTTCAACTTTAATTATCTTATTTTTATTTGACAATTGCTTGTCTGTCTGACACAGGCAGAGATTTTATATTTAAAGGAGGTCACTACAGTACTATAAAATTTTCGAAGTAAATCAATCCAACAAAGATTGTAGTATATTCTCAATCGTGTTTTATCGGTTTTCCTCGCTATTTACTTCGAATCAAATTTCGTTACTGATAAATCAATATTTATCTCTTTTAGCACAAAACACATAATTCTACTAAATTATGCATGAAGAAAATGCACTTAACCACTCTATATACATATCGTCTTCCGACGCTCGGGAAATACGACGGTTGCCGAACAGTGACGAAGATTTCTATGCGCATTATCACTTTGGGAGAGCTGTACAGCTAACAAACAAAACAATTATTGAATACATAGACAAATAATCCTGTCGGGTTTGCCAGCCTAAAAAAAATGTACACAACATTGAATAATACAAAAAATGGTAATAATATAAAATAAAAGTTAATAGTAAAAATATATAAAAAATGCAATTAAAAGTAAAACCTATAATAACTAAAAGTAATAACTAATATGATTATAAAAGTAAACATAATAATAACAAAATGAGATAATAACATGAAACAAAATCACTTTTTCCTTCCTAACCCGTTCCACAATTTATTATGCATACCTACCGACAAACAATTTAGTGAGGTTAATTTTAAATGAGTGTTTTCTCATATTAAATATATCCATCTCAGGATCTGACACATAAAGTTCGTTGCAACTTCGACACATACGCGAGATTGGAGAGTTAAAGGCGACATTGTTTCTGGCATTAGGGACACAGAAAGGGCGAGGGATTCGAACTATTGGGGACACTTAGATAGACCGTGCTGGTCAGGCCCTTTTTTGGTATATAAAAGTGAAATAATGTCCAAAATGTTCGTAATTTTATTTGTTTAGGCAACAAACAGTCATTATTCATACAAACAATATTACAGAGAAACAAAATTGGCACTGTCAGGAATTGAAAATACATTGTAAATATTGGAAAAAAAAATAAAAAATAACAAAGCTACTTTCACATTTAATTAATATCATATTATAATAAATACAATCTTACGATATAACCAAATTACCCTTTAGTTTTTTTTATTTATCCCACAGAGTTTTTTTCACATCCTTCGAAATAAATCGTCCCTCTCTCGAGAGTTTTTAGAGAACTTCCCTTATGTAACAACAGATGGTATCAGATTCGACAAAAAATGTATTGAACGGAAAAAAATACTATTATTGCCATAGACTTGTATTGGTTAATATAGGACCGGTCACAATATACAATATAATTTTAGGGCCTCTAAATGCCTTCCAGTTTTATTCAAAAATAAGAATATGATTATCACACATCTGAGCACGTACTATAGATAGATGCGTTGACACGAATGACGCATCAAAACACACATTACAAACCATTTAAAAATTTGAACTGCCGCTGCTTCTGTTGTCTAGCGGTTAAGTCCGTGGATATTTGTTAATTTAAACAAATATTTAATTGAACTGTAATAATGACTGGAAGGGAAACGGTCGTGATGATACTTTATTTTATAAGTTTAATTAACAGTTGATAGTGGCAATTTTAGTGGAATTTTTAACCTACAAAAGACTTGTCCTAAATCCAAACCGCCATTACAGACAAACGTGCGTTTTTCGCGGAGACAACGGATGTCATGCGTCATGCATCCACCAACGACAAAGTGCCGCAAATCCATTTACACACATACTTTGGAACGCGCGACGGAGTGGAAACACCAATGTTTCCCTTATTCCAAACCGCCCTTCGTTTAGATAGTAAATTTGTATTCTCCCATTATCATTAAATTAATTTCGCCAAATTAATAAATAAATATTTTTTGGAGGCATGTTAGTAGTCCAAAATTTATACACACTTCATAGAACCCAGTGAACAGGAAACTAATAGGCGCTGGTGAAAATACTTCGAAATATTGGCTAAAAAAAATTATTGGCAGCAACTAACCTACACTAAACCTACTAACAATAAACTAATTTGGGGAGCAACGATATGCTTCGACCGGCAATTTACTCTGACCGTCCATAGATGTATGTCGATGACTGTTTTGTTTTCGTAAAGATTCCCGGATATCAAGAGATTTTACAGCTGCCTTCCTTCCCAGACGGATGGGTCATACGGGATTTTTTAATAGTACAGTGTTTTTTTTTCCAAACAAGGGCAACCAGGACGCGAAATAAGAGTGGGAACAAAAGAGATTGCCCAAAACCAGGCCCCAACCTTATTACAGTAATAAATTAAATATAAAAAAAAACTCGTAGATAAAACATAGGATTTTAAAGTGCAAATAATTCTATGATTATATCGGCGGGATCGAAGCTACAAGTTTTTGTCAATTGTCTTTATGCTAAATTAAAATAATTCTTCCACATTACACCTTCACACACCTACACTGTCAATACACATTCACATACACACTTGACACAATGATACGTGGATATGTTGTTTTGTTATTGTCTCTTTATTTTTAAGTAGTAAGTAGGTTTTCTTTGAAGTTTATTTATTTATAATCCATTCGTGCGTATTGTTTAGTTATGATAATTTTATTCCGTAATTAGCTAGGTGTTATTAAGTTTGAATGTAAATATTAATAAAAAAAAATATAAAAAAAAAATTTTGGGCCATTTATCTAAGAAATTTTTCGTTACAGTCGAAAAATGCACTATTTATTTAGAGCACAAACCAGCTAACGCTTTAAGCATCGTTTTATAGATATTTATATGTTAATGGTCGGCTTAAACTGACGCTTACTGGGCAGTTAGTAAAACAAAATTTAAACTGTCAACAGCTGATATAATATGATCTATACTAGAGTGTTAAGTTGGTCGTACACTAAAAATAGATAGCTAGGTTTTATTATATACTAACACGATGGTAAGTGGTGCGCAGGTCCATTAATGTTAGCAACTGGAATCTGACACTCATGACATCAGTCCCTAACACTATGCCAGCTTGACTGGCCATGGCGGCAATTCGAGCCTCTATCGGCACATACGGTGGATACTTCCCCGCCCCGGCAGATTGGGTAATTTACCACCATCAATCCGCCTACCACATCTTTGTTGGTCTCGTTGAAAGAATATGCTATTTGCAATGATGTCAAATGCCAGTTTTAACTTTCAAGAAGAAGTAATATTGTGAGCTTGCCATGGTAATATATCTATATTAAAAATAACACCGTTTGAAGCAATTACTTACACTAAAATTGCCGCTTGCCAATTGTTATGATTTTTTTTAAAGCGTGGATTCTGACCACCCAGCAAGAGATACGGTCGTGATTATACTTTAGTTTTACACAATAAAAACAGCTTTATCCAAAGTTATACGCGAACCTACAATATTTATTTAATTTAAAAAAATATTGCACAAAGTACAAATGCGGACTTAATGCCCGTAGACATTCTCTGACAGCCAAACCTTAGGAATAAATTTGAACAAATATACTCATAGGTGCAATCAAAGTAATAATATACAATTATAGTATAACTTAACAAAATTATATACCCACTTGGATACCTTTATATATAATGTATACATAAATACAACTTACTATGGTGGTTTAGAGCTATTCATAAGGTGTGAATAGACGAATTATTTAAATAACAATCTGTTAGTTGCCTGCCTTATGCTCACCGGAAGATCATTCCATAAATTTGTGGCAGCGACTACAATAATAATAATAAATATTATTTTTACGACAAGATGTTTCTGAATTTCCTGGGATTATTACGTATCTGAAACCTTATCAGCAGTTAGCTATCTAATTATTTTGACAGTTTCAACAATACATTGTGTTATGCGAATATATTTTGAAAATGCGTTAAAAATTTAATACTGAATTTTAGTCACATAATTAATTGATGTATTACAATTTTTTTACAGTAATTTACGGAAATTTTAAAGATTTTTTTTATTAGAATATTAGGTTTATAATTAAAATGAACCCAATCTGTAGCTGGCCTTAGAAAAAGAGTTTTTATCACGCTCTGTTCCCTGTGTTTACGTGTATAAGAATAGATCGGTCGCCGGAAGAGTAGAAAAAGACAGTTTTTTTGGGCACGGACGTGGTGGTCGTCTGATGTCGCGTGTGCCCAGACACGTGCTAACTGCAGGTGGCATTTATTATGTGTCAAAAAGTCGACATAGTGAAGTATAGTCGCTATACTACAGAAGTCGATCATTTATTTATTTATATATATAGTCACACAGCAGTACAAATATTATCACACACATAACATAGTATAATTATAACTTATCTAATATATGTACCAATTAGGTGTCACAGCATTCACCAATATAAAAAGAAGAAGAAATTAGAAACTTATTTCTTTTAAAACAAAAATATAAATATAACAAAAACTAACAAATTTACAAAATATAAAATAAAAATATGACTTCTAAAATATAATTATACATTATAGACATCATAGAAGAAAACATAAAAATTGAACAAAAATGATCATAACTCGTAAATTAAACTGCTAGAATTAAAAAAAAATATAATAAGTAAAAAAAATAGTTTTAATTGATTAGGCATCGATGATCAATTTGAATGAATATGACACATCACTATTCAAGCTGTCAAATCCGACCTATTAGAATGGATTTCGCTTCGAATTCGCTGTTTTGTTTAAAGAGCACTTACTTGGAATATCCTTTAGGATGACAGGCCTGTAGGGCTGCAGGTCTGGCTTCGTCATCGAGTACCAACGTGGTCCTGATCCCAGCAGCCCTGACGCGAACCTCCATGCTGAGGTAGAAGAGTCGAGGGTCCCGATGTCTCATCCTGAACTTCCCAAGGAGTGTGGAGACCACCTCTCGGGCTCGCGTACCCCAGGTTACGGAAAGGGTCTTGTATTCGATGTCCGGTCGAAGACATCGCGCGTATACCTTTATTGTCGTCTGTGAACAAGAAAAAAAATATAGTTAGTTTTTTTGTTTTAAGTCAAAATACACATGGTGGGTACCTATTTAATACTTAGGTACATTAGGTACGTGTCTCCGTCCCGAATAGAAGAATAACTATAAATAAAATTGGCAAATTAAAGAAAATAAAATAAAATAAAAAACATTTTCCCATACAATAAGTTCGTGGGACGCGGTGGTGGCTCGGTTGTAAGAACGCGTTCCTTAAATCCTACAAAGGTCCGTTCAAACCCCCCCGGCATGTACCAATGAGAAATACACTTTTCTTAAGTACATTTGTCATAGATTTACAACACCACCGTTCCCGTGCCTCAGAGAGCACGTTAAGCCGTCGGTCCCGGTTCCACTAATACCAACTTGTGGAATCGTTAATAAATTGTCATCATATCCTCGCCAAGCCGTCTGGCCAGCGTGGCTAGTGTAGGCTAAATTCTCCAGATATATGTTCTGGAAGGCCCATCTCCAGCAGTGGAGGTCTAGAACATTGTGTTCTAGGGGCTGAAATGATGAAGTTCGTGGGTTTCGTAACTGACAAACAATGTTGGTTGTCAAATATACGAGTATATTGGGTGCGTTCAGAAATTTCTATCAAGCTTGACCATTCAATGACTGTACCGCCTAGGTACGAAGTTCGCCGGGTCAGCTAGTGTCTATTAAAATAAAATGTGCTACAGACAGATTGTCCCGTCGTCGACTGTACACAGATTTTACAATGTATTTCGCACAATTACTCCCTCAAGATTACTCGCTAATTGTTGCAGTACTTAAAAATAATTGAAGGAATTGCTTACACTTACTTAATTGTCGCAATTACTTAAATTACGTACAATTTATTCGGTAATATTTAAGTCAAACAAATATGATCGCACAGAAGAAATTATCAGGTACTTAAGACTCGGCTTTACGCAGTGAAAGCTGGTGCGAGAAGAATTCCAGCAAAATATTTATTACGAACAATCATTACATAAATTTTTAGTTGTCCAAACGACTGACGGAGAAATCTGGAGTCAGGAAGACTGGACATTGTATTAGCCTTGCAATAATGTATAATGGGGAATTGTTGCCAGTCTTCTTGGGACTATCTCTGATGGGACTCTTGAGGACATTTTTACATATTTATTAGCATATGTATATAAAAACAATTCACATACATACATAAACATACACTATAGATAAATAGATATCCAACATGCCAAACAACTTTTTTACGTCGAGTGATATACATACATTCTGTTTCTCAAAAAAATAATGTAGTTAGAAGGATTTTGACAAAGACAAAGACAAAAAAATATTAATTATTTAATTTATTTAACGTTGACGGACGGTGCGCGCCTTATAGCCAGGGGTGTTCCACTGACGAGCGGCAGCAACGGTAAAGGAATCTGAATATCTGCTTGAGGAATGGGAAGCTTTAGCTGATTGTTGTGGGTATCAGAGAGAAATTCAAAGCGTGATTTAAGTTACAAAGGTGTTTTAGGGTGATTGCGAACGATATACCGTGTATGTACATTAGAGATCTTTTGGTACATTCTCACCCAGACCACGTTAGTAAGCGTTGTGAAGTCATCAGTCATTCATGATCATGATGAAATGATGAAGAAAAATGTATTTAATATGTGTATAATAATGGCTACTGGGTCATAGATTTTATATTGTAAAAGAGTATTGAGTTCAAAACAGGTTAATTAATATTGTTTTTGTTTGTTAATGTAGTCGTGATTATGATGTAAGTAAAGATTTTCACGCCTGCTTGCATGTAGAATACATGTAAAGTTTTGTGACCACACACACACACACACACACAAACATCTTCACGCCAGATCCCTTGCGGGGTAGGCAGAGACAATTGAGCGCCACTTGACACGATCACGACATACCTCTTTCGCTTCGTCGACGTTCATTAACCTCTTCATACATGTCCTTTGGTTACGAAGGCTTTTTAAGGCACCTTCAGTCAGTGTTTTATTTATTTGATCGTGATATGTGAGTCTTGGTCTGCCAAGGCCTCTTTCACCCACAACTTTCGCATTATATATCTGGTTCGTCAATCTTTCTTTGCTCATTCTTTCAACATGCCCGAACCATCGTAGCATGCTTTTCTTTGTGACCACTGTACTGTATTTATTGCAAATAAACGATATTTCATTTCATATAAAGAAAACAGAGACGATGGACAGACCGTACATTATGTTAAAAAAAAACTAAAGCACCCTAGTTCATATTAATTTCACGTTTATAAATAACTAACGACTTGCACTCAAGCATCAATAAAAAACTTCCAGTTTGTAATACAATATTACGAGCGACATACAATACTTTCAAAGCATTTTTTGAACACTACAAAAGAAAAACTAAAACTATAATAAGTCTAAAAGAAAAATAATTAATTTGTTTTTTTTTTTAAGTGTCTTTACAGAATACATTAGCCCTAAACACGTAATTTATTTACATAATATATGTTCATAACAGAGTTCATAACCGACTTGGGGATCATCAAACGTTGCAGAATTTGATGCTTTTCATGGAGTAATTCACATCAATATCGCCCTAACACGAAGGGTATACGGGAGTTCACTGCGCGGGAAAACCGCAAAAAATAAAGTGTAACTTTTGCCCCCATATACTTGTATAGAGTCAAATTTATCGTTTTCTATAATTATTCACAACGTAGCACATTATTAAACAAAATAACACCACTTTTGACTAATAATATCCACAGTAAACTAATTTACAAAACGAAAAACTTTGACTTGACATGTCCGTGCAAAATTGCGCGAAGAACTCCATAATTAATTTGTTACAAAAACAAAAATGGTAGGTTTAGAAGTCAAAATATCTTTCTACTCCTTTTAGTAAATGAGTAAACAGCAAAGCGGTCTAAAAAGTAAGCTGTTAGCAGAAGACTAGCCGCTTATTAGATTCTAATGACCTGTTAATGTTAATATGACTGAGAAAGGAATCTGCATGCAAAACTCAGCTATATCAGATTTACAATTTATTTACACGTCCTCTTGAGATATATTTCTAGAAAAGGGCTATGACACGACAACATGACAAAGTCGTTGGTGTTAACCGTTAGGCAGGACTGACTACCAATAAAATTTTGACCACATTTGTAAAGGAAGGGCAAAGTATGAGCATCATCATCGGACTGGAAAATTCTCATGGATACATTTGAACATCGTAGCGTTTTCTCGGAACTTAAAAAAACGTTATCCTTATTGAACTTACCGTTCCGAGAGAATCAAATATTTCAGAAGACCACAACGTGAAGTCGAATAAATATTACGATCTCACAGAAGAAATCATGAGGAACGGGTTTAGGCCTCAGCTTTACGCAGTGGAATTTGATGCGAGAGGAGTTCCAGCTAAATCTTTGCACCACTTACTGAAAGAATTAGGCCTAAGCAGGTCTGTTGTCAATACATTTATGTAAAGAGCTTCCAAGACGGCATTAACGGAATCATACAGTATTTGGTTAGGTAGGGAGAGAATTAGAATGGTGGATGGTGAGCAATTAAAAAAGGAAGGCATTATATACACCCACCCGCACGGTGAATTTATGGATTGCTTAGAAATTAATCTTCTTCTTTCTTTCAATCTATAAAAGAGAGAAGAAGTAGTAAAATATAGTAAAATCTTTATAAATGTTTTATCTATTTTTCTCTTTCTTAAATTAGGTTACCTAATTACTAAAAACCTGGATATAAAAGTAAAAAGGTACATTTCTCAAAAGTACACTCACGACTTGAAAATTCCCTGAATATGTTGAATTGTGAGAGCGAGAGATAAAAAACAACATTATTATCAAAAAAACTAAGGCACAACACTGTTGAAATAAAAAAAACTACATATTTCAAAAATGAGTAAGAAAACGTTTAAATCAACACTGAACTCACGTGTATATTATCCGGGTGTAAAGCTAAATTAAGTCTTGGGAATAACACAGGCGTATCCATGGTACATCCGCTCCGTGCGCGCGCTCGACACCGACTGAACTGAATAAGCGTTGCGTTGCGGAACTTAGGATATCGGTTCACCCCCTAGGGCGACATTAAAGACGTAATTTAATAGACAAGTCAGTTTTTTTAGCCTTTTTTGGTAAGTATAGTGGAAAAGAATAAATATATAAAATTATTTGTTTTGTTAATTATTTTACTGTGGATATTGTTAGTCAAAAGTGGTGTTATTTTGTTAAGGAAAACGATAAATTTGACCATATGTGGCAGAAGTTGCAGTTATTTTTTTGCGGTTTTCTTACTCTGAAATGTTTGAGCGATATTGACGCGAATTACGTCATAAAAAGCAATAAATTCTGCAACACTACACAACAAATAATCCCGAACTCAGTTACCTATATTCACTGTTATGAACAATAATTATAAATAAATTTATTAAATCTTTAAAGAAACATATATATCATATCCCCTAGAACACAGAGGCAGGTCTAGACCTGCACTGTTGGAGATAATAGTAATATGGTGGATAAGTTAATGGTAATCTACATATACAAAATTTATATTAAATATTTATGGATTAATACACTCTACCTATTAATATTAATAATTAATATTAACAGCCCCTAGAACACAGCGTCCTAGACCTTCACTGCTGGAGATGGGCCTTCCAGAACATATATCTGGAGAATTTGGCCTACACTCGCCACGCTGACTGGCCAGACGGCTTGGTGAGGATATGATGTCAATTTTTTATGACTATTTATTAACGATTCCACAAGTTGGTATTAGTGGAACCGGGAACGACGGCTTAGCGTGCTCTCCGATGAACGGCAACGATGGTGTTGTAAATCTATGACAAATGTTCCTAAGAAAAGTTAACCTAAACCCACCCGGCAACCAATGTTGACGTTTGAACCCACCTTTGTAGGATTAAACGCGTTCTTACAACCGAGCCACCATCGCTCTTGCGATCATATGAACTTTATTACATCTTTATTATAGGTAAGTAGATGTAGGGTAGAACCTACAATGGAAATTTAAATGAGAATGGTTGCTAACCAACTTTAAATCGTTATATATTCTAAATGGTAATTGAAAAAAAGAGAAACCTTAATATTTTTTAAATACCTATTTGATGATATCCCACTTAATATAGTTCGTTTATTTTATATTTTTTCTTTTCCATAATATAGCGTTTGGTTGTCGCCTTCCGATTTTTTTTTATTATCATGTCTTCATGATTAAGACGAAATCGAATGACACGTGAGAATCATCAAAATCAGCCGACGTATTTGATCTCCAATGTACCACAAAGGAACGACATGCATAGGCAGATATACACATAACCCTTCTTTGCGTCGTGCTGTCGACTAAAAAATACACGTATCTACATGATTAATGTAAATGCTGAAGCTTTGGCCTGTCCATACAGTTTATGTCCATGTTCCAAAGTAATTGATAGGGCGTACCTTACACCTGCCGCATGTGAAGCCATGCAAATTATACTTTTGTGGTTACCACAATGGAACTGCATCCGTTTTTGTAAGGTGTGTGCTTTGTTGACCTTATGGTCATTAAAGCTAATGAACAAATTTTTATTTAAAAAAAAGCGCAAAACAATACTATAAATAAAAACTAAAAGGAAAAGATATATATCAAGGGTTACGTCGCAAAAAAGTTTGAGAATAGCTGAACTAATTTTATGATTGATACACACATAAAACAAATAATAAATTCTAATGCGAAACATAGCAACTTTTAACATTGTTGGAAAGTTTTGAGTCGGTCCTGGTTTTTAATGGATGGACTGAGTTCTAGATCTTCAATGCTAAAGACACTCCAAAACATTATTCTGGAGAATTTAGCCTATACTTATACCACCCTGACTCATAGTGGAACCAAGCCTGACGCCTTCACGAGATCCCCAGACAGTCAAAGGCTTGCGCAAGGAATTTTTACAGTAAGATGGGTTCATCCTATTAAAAAGTTAAATTAAAAAAAACATAGGTCGCTCAAGCTCACAAATCAATTTTGTTCAATCCCTAAGTAGATAGTTAGCCAGGCCCGATATTGATAGCCACGTGGAAAAATAAAACAAACACAATTCTCCATTGACTTCTATGTAAGGTCCGGCCAATCAATTACTTTTTCAACCTGAGTCATCCATCACCCACCAGCGACCTTCTTCATTCGTACATCTGGCGTGGGTCTCGTCCCAGTCTGCGTCTTCCAGTACGTGGTCTCCACTTCAAAACCCGTCTACTCAATCGTTTATCCGTTTTGCGACAGCCGTGTCCCCTCCATTTTCACTTGAACTTGCTATTTTTTAAAGCTATGTCAGCAACTTTGATTCTCAACGGATGTCAACGTTTTGAATTTTAACCATTAGACCTACTATCAGTCTCCACGTTTCCGCTACTGAC
The DNA here is from genome assembly GCA_910589645.1 of Tinea semifulvella. NCBI lineage: Eukaryota > Metazoa > Arthropoda > Insecta > Lepidoptera > Tineidae > Tinea > Tinea semifulvella. The sequence goes on from OU342610.1 coordinate 10,570,927, forward strand.
GACATTACTGGAAGAACACTTCTTCAAACATTTTGGTATGTTCGATTAGTTAGAGGATGTGGCGTATCTTTCAGAATGCTTTCCATCCTAGCTGTATGCGACTATCTGTCCAAGGTATATGTGATTTTGCACAATTTTGAGTGGCGTTCCCAAGCAGATTGGTCAAAGTGACATGATCGTTAAATATGACTTAGGTCTTGTCCAAGTTTATTCCGTGACCAACACACTGGGATGCCACATTTAAGCTTAAACGGCTTCGCAAATTTATTTATTATTATTTATACCTGACGAGACGCAGTAGGTGTCTGTAGAACTAATGTGACAACAAGTAACTATGTAATTTGTTATTAATCTTGTGTATAGTTAACTTTTTAAAGTTAACTATGCATAATATATTTTTTATAATTTTAACGGGTCTTCACGCGATTTACCTGAGAGAGATACTTCACCCGACGCTTCGATCAAGACAAATCAGCAATAGCAGAACACTTAATACATAGTTACATAAACCATTGGATTGAGCTGCGCGACCGAAGATACTCTCTACCAATCGTCACTATTACCCTAGCGCAAAAAATCAATCGAGAGGAGGGTTATACTCGTAAGTTATCTTCATCGTGGAATCCAGTAATTAATATGTTTCGCCGACCACCGCCAATGCAACTTAACCGAAACCGTAACGACCCGTGAAATTGTGTATAGTTATTTCATCGTCATCATCAGCCTGTATCTCTTCACTGCCGGATATAGGCCTCCCCCAAGGCTCGCCACTGCACGCGGTCTTTTACAACCCCCATCCAACCCCCACCAGCGACCCTCCTTAGGTCATCCGTCAATCTGGCGGGGGGTCGTCCCACTCTGCGACGTCCCGTAGCTACCTACCTACCTACCTACCTCGACTCCAGAACCCGTTTGCCCCATCAAATACCAAGCATAGCTCTCTCCATAGCTCGCTGAGCGACCTTGAATTTGTGAACCAGACCCACTGTCAGTGTCCACGTCTCTGCTCCGTACGACATTACGTATAGTTATTTACTGTAAAATATTTAAACTAATTAAAAATATCTAGGGAAAAGTGTTTGCCCGGGAACATATCTAAGTCAAAGATGATCCTCAAATAGATACACCTCGTTAAGAAAACAGTTTTTGTGAGGAAAGTGGACAAGAAGTGACCAGACGAGTGGTCCGGAGACGGCACGGAAGCGAAAAAACTCGCTCCGGATGAGCGAGGAATGTCGCTAGTAACGCTCGAGCGGAAAATATCACAATTTCATGATAAAAAGTTTATTGTTAAGAGAAATTACAGATACTCGTATTTCTTCTTTAGGGATAAACATTATTACATGGATTCACTGTTCTGTGGAGGCGAAAAATAGGGTCTCGGGATTGTGACCGACATGGCCTGTAAAGTATCATCACGATCGTATTGTAGCTGCCACCACAGAATTTATCTAGCATCAGTCCAGTTTCGTCTTCGTTGAACCCGATGACATCGTGTGGCAGAGGAGCAGTCACAACGTCTTCACTCGCCGGGCGCACCGCCGTACTGATAGACGCAGCCGGCAGACTGACTAATATAAGTAGTCGCTGCGCATTCACAGAGCGCCGCGCCTAACCAGTCGTTACCACCCTGCGCGGTGCGAGGGACGAGGAAAGTTGTAGTAGGGTATCGTAGTAGCGGGTTACAACCACAACTAGTTTTAAGAATTTAATTGTATATAGATAGTGTAGTTTTAACAAATAAACATTCTGGATTGGCTTCCTTCGGCCAACAAGCAACATCGAGCACGGAGCACCAACAATGAATCCCGCCGACGAGGGTGGTGCGGAGACCCGCCCGCCCGATCGCCGACGTTTGGCTCGCTCGACGGAGGACCTGGGGGCAGAGACGCCAGCCCCCCAACGACCAACCCCAGCCCCGCGCCGCCTGCACACTGTGCCGGGGCTGGTCTCACTGGTGGAGAGGACTCCCCTGCCGCCCGACAGGGGAGTAGCGACCATGTCGCCACGCTGCGCCTTCCAGGCTGAGCTGGCGATCTACGGCCGCCTGCGCCGGGAAGGCGCACTAGTTCCGTCGCTCGCAGACGCGATGGCGGCGGAACTCGAGAGGATGCAGGCGGCACTAGTCGCCGAAGAAGATTCCGCCTCCTCCGGGGAGGAAGAAGAGGCCCGCGCAGCTGCAGCTGACGCGACGGTGAAGGCCTACATCGAGGAGGTCTTTACGCCAGCTGCAGCCAGAACCACGCTGCGGAGGAAGCACTCCCCGGAAGAAGAAGAGGAGAGGAAGCGGGCGTGCATCTCCCCCCCGCCTCCACCCCCCGCGGGGGAGGACCCCCCACCCGTACCAGCTGAACCGCAGCGGAAACCGGGTAAAGCTGCCCCGACGCCGGACTACGCGCGGCTCGCCGCGCTAGCCCAACCGCGAGTTCCGGCGTCGAAGTCAAAGCCGAAGACCCCGGCCCCGAGACCGCCTCCGCTGCGGGTCACCACGCACGCAGCCGCCAAAAAGTCCGCCGCCGCCACACCGGAAGAAGCCAGGACCTCGCCGCCGACCCCGGCGTTTGGGACACCCCTGTCCGAACCCATCTCCCCGGCTCTCCCCCCTTGGATGCTGGGCCAGGGCAGGGGAGACGCGAAGGCCCGTCGCCAGGCCCAGCAGGACCTGGCAAGAAGACCGGAGGAAGCCCCCCTGACGGTGACGCCTCTGGCGAGACCGGCAGAAGACCGCAGACGGGGTGAGCAGCATAGCTCCCCCGTCCCAGCCCCACGCCAGGGATCGCCCATGGAGGTCGTCCCCGGGCAGGCACCGAGCGCTATCCCGCTTCCACACGCAGTAAGTGACGCTGAGCGGCTCCCGCAGCACTACGCCGACGTAGCTGCTGCACCCCCATCGCCCCGGCTCAATGACGATGGGGGGAACCAGATTACTACGGTCACCTCAGACCCTCCCCCAGCGTCCAAGAAAGCACGCTTTCCGCCACTTGTGGTGGAAAGTATGCAGAACTGGGCGCACCACTTCCGGGCCCTAAAGCAGAAGCTGGGCCACAACCCCAACGCGCGTCCCTTCGGAAAGGGGGTACGCTTCTCTCCCGGCAGCGAGCACGAGCACCGGATTGTCCAACGATACCTAGTATCGTTGGAAGAATCCGAGAAGCTGGCGTGGTTCTCGTACTCGTTGCCGGCGGAAAAGAACCTCAAGGTGGCCGTCAGAGGCCTACCTTTCGGCACTCCCCCGGAGGAGATCACCGCCGAATTTATACGGCTCGGCTTTCAGGCCGAGTACGTGCGCCCAATCAAGGCCCGCGCGGGCAGGCCTGGCTGCATCTTTTATGCGCAGATAAAGAGAGTGCCCGGCGTCGCTCCTTCCGTCTACAACATCGTGGAGATGTTGGGGATGGAAGGAGTGAAGGTCGAAGCGTGGAGGGGGCGTCCTGGCGTGGCACAGTGCCACAGGTGCCAGCAATTTCGGCACTCCTCCCACAACTGTCATAGGCGCAAGGCTTGCGTCATCTGCGCAGCCGAGCACGCTGCCGGGGAATGTCCCCGCACAAGGGAGGAGCCGCCGACTTGCGCAAACTGTGGCGCTGCGCACACGGCCAATAATCCATCGTGCCCGGTGATCAGGAGGGAGATGAGGAATCGGAATGCGGGGACGGTAGCACGCACGCATGATGCGGTCGCTCGCCCGCCCTCCGATCCCTCAACCCGCCCGGTCGCTGACACGGGGGTGACCAGCGCCCCCACGACGCTTATGCCAGAGGCCAACGACCCGCATTGTGGGCCGTCAGGCCGATGGCAGGGCAAGGGCAAAAGTGGGCGGAAGGCGGCCAATAAACTTAATAAGCCTTCCCAACCCGCCCCAGCTTCTGCTAAGGTGCAAACAACCGCACCCCCGCCCCCACAGATACCGACGACCGCGCCGGCGGTGACCGCACCCGCGAGTGCGGTCACGGCCGACTCGATCGTCGCGTTACTCGCCCAACTCCTCCAAGCTTACACTGGAGGGCATGCCGCGGTCCAAGCGACCCAAAGAGGGGCAGAGGGATCTGCCGTGTCACAGCCCTTCCCCCTCTAAGGGTCGTGCACTGGAATGCCAACGGTTTGCGTCGCAAAAACCGAATGCTCCGTGCGTTCCTGGCCGAGCAGCGCGTCGACGTGGCGCTGATCAGTGAGACTCAATTTTCTAAAGGGGAAAATTTCAAAATCCCCAACTACCACATCTACCGCCAGGACGAGATCTCCCCAACAGGCAGAGCCTACAGGGGCCTGGCGGTATTAGTCCGCAAAAGAGTAGTGCACCAACCGCTTCCAATAGCACAATGGCAGTCTGTCTATGCGCTGGGTGTTTTGGTTCAGGTCGACGGAACGGAGTTGCAGCTCTACGCGGTCTACAGGCCGCCTGGAGATGCAACCCCCCTAGTGTTGTCGGATATCCGGAGTCTATTGACGAACGAGACTCCGACAATGCTGGCCGGAGACATGAACTGTAAGCACGCAGCTTGGAACTCAACAGTCGCCAATATTCAGGGCGAGAGGCTCCTGGCGGACTCTGAGGCCCACGGATATGAGGTGGCCGGGCCGGACAGCCCCACGCGGGTCCCACCAGGGAACGCGTCGGGCGTGCCCGATGTCCTGGACATACTCATTACCCGTGGGCTTCCGAAGACGCCGACTCAGGAAGTCTTATACGACCTAGAGTCGGACCACTATCCTGTCCTCGTGTTATTGGAAGGACACCCCACCAGAGTCTCGTTGAGAGCGCCGCAGCGGCGAACTGATTGGTCCAAGTTCGCAGCCCTTATGGCCGAGTATTCTCCACCTCTCCCTGCATCCACACCCGAGGAAGTGGACAGGTTAGCGTCCGAAATCGTCGGACAGATCCGCAGCGCACAAGAGCGAGCCTCTACCGCCGTGGTGGGTAGGGCGGGGACTCTCCTCCCTCCCCAACACGTGCGAGAACTTATTACGCAAAAGAGGCGGCTGCGGAAAGAGTGGCAGTTCACTCGCTGTCCGACGCAGAAGACGCGCCTGAACGCTCTCTCGGCCAGGATAAGGAGAGAGTTGGATCTTTGTGACGAAAGCCGTTGGCAGGCTCACATTGACTCCATAGGCGATAACGTTCCGAACGTACATCGCCTATGCTCTCAATTAGCCAAAGAGCGGCCTCCCGTGAGACCGCTGCTCTCCAGTGATGGCACATTGAGGTTTCGTGCAGGGGACCGTGCCGAGATCTTTGCCGAAAGTCTAGAGCTCCAGTTCGCCCCAAACCCGATCAAGAATCCAGAACACACAGCAATGGTGGACCAACATGTCGAGGACTACCTGACGGCACCGTTGGCGGCAGGAGACGACCCGGTTTTCTTCGCGCCTAGCACGGTGGGGCGTGTCTGCTCCCGCGCCAAGTTGCGAAAGGCCCCGGGCGCCGATGGCGTTACAAACATGGCATTAAGGTGTCTGCCACGACGCTCAGTCGTGGCTCTCACCAGCCTTTGTAACGCCATCATGCGCTGCGGACATTTCCCAACCGCGTGGAAGGAGGGACGCGTCATCATGCTGCCCAAGCCGGGCAAAGACGTGAGAAAGCCGGAGAGCTACCGGCCGATAACGTTGCTCTCAGCTGTCTCCAAGGCATTTGAGAAACTATTGCTGCAGGTTCTGAGCACTAACATCTGTCCTAGAGACGAACAATTCGGGTTTAGGGCAGAACACAGTACCACCTTACAATTGACCAGGCTGCTGCACCACGTGACGGCTTCTTCACTGAAGAAGCATGTCACGGCTGCAGTATTCCTGGACATGGAGAAGGCTTTCGACAGGGTCTGGCACAACGGGCTCCTGTACAAGATCTCTACATCCCCCACCCCTGTTAGGGTAACAAAAGTGTTGGCTTCCTTTCTAGAAGGCAGAAGTTTTCACGTGGCAGTGGAGGGCGTGTTCTCTTCCCCACGTCCCATACGAGCCGGCGTCCCGCAAGGGAGCTGCCTCTCGCCTCTATGTTACGCCAGATTCACCGACGACATACCGTTGGCGGAGGGGGTCGAGCTAGCGCTGTTTGCTGACGACGCCGCGTACTATACTTCTTCTACGAATAAGAAGTACGCGGTGAAGAAGATGCAGCGCTGTCTCGATCTGCTCCCCGAATGGCTAGACAAGTGGAGATTGTCGGTGAATGTGGCGAAAACGCAAGCTATCATGCTCCAAGTAGAGAGGCAAGCGGCAACTCTCTCAGTTTCCCCTCTTCAGCTGTATGGTGAAAATCTGTCATGGGCCCCGAAGGTCAAGTACCTAGGGCTCACGATAGACAGACGCCTCAGCATGAGCGACCACGTGAATGTCACCGTGAACACGACACGTTTGGCCCGAGCCAAACTACGTCCAGTGTTTGCATCCACATTGGCTCTGCACACCAAGCTGCTTATTTACAAAGCCTATATTCGCTCTCGTCTCACATACGCCGCTCCGGCATGGTACGCCTTAACATCTAAGGCCCAGCGAGGCCGGCTGCAGGCTCAACAGAACCTCACGCTGCGTACCATTGTCGGCGCCACGCGCTATGTGAGAAATGACGTCATTCTCCGCGATCTGCGGATGGAAACACTGGATGAGTTCGTGCGCCGTCTAGCCAAGGGAATGTTCGCACGGGCAGAGAGGTCAAATTTCCCACTCGTGAGAGATCTGGCCCCTCTGCACGCTAGACCTCCCGAGGTTCCACGGCGCATGGCGCGCGACTTGATAGCCTGATCACGGTGACATTCCGCGGCCTCCGCCGCGCCCGCTCGTATTAAATTTAACCTATAATAAAGGTTCCCACGCCCTGTCCGTAGTTACGTGCAGCGAATGCTATTTTTGTTAGGAGGCCAACACCTCGTTACAAATTCCCGTCTTCCCCCGGAAAGGGGGGGGTCTGAGATGACTTAGTGACTTGAAATAAACATTCTGAAAACTCCAGTCTCCTTTTAATAAACACTCAACAAGTAACAGTGCTCCTACCTCAACATTGGTGACCCCGAGAAGAAAACAAAAGGAAGAATTATGGACAAAGCAAGCTCGTCACTAGCAACAATGGACAACCAAGTGTCCGGCATGTCCACGGCTCTCCGAATACCGAGCATATGGAGAGACAGGATCACCACGTGGTTCGCCCAGTTTGAGACCATAACACTCTCTCAGAAGAAGGGCGACAGAGCCATGTTTGAAGCTCTCGTCGGACAACTCGAACGCCAAGATGCTGACGAAGTTAGTGACATCATCCTCAGTCCACCGGAGCAAGATAAATACGGCGCATTAAAGACACGTCTCCTGCAAGTCTACGGCGAAACTGAGCAACGGCAGATACAGCGACTACTCTCCGAAATGGAACTGGGCGACATGAAGCCATCACAGCTACTCCGTCGGATGAAGACCCTAGCAAGGAGCGATTTTCCGGACGCCATGCTGCGCGTTATGTGGACTAACCATCTACCCCAGTCAGTTCGCGCCGTGCTCACTGTTAGTGAGACCATCATGAAGAGCTCGGAGCTCGACGAGCTCGCACGTGTCGCCGACAAGATTTACGAACAATCTCGACCAGAGATTAATGCTGTGCAACGCAGTATAGCACCCAGTGTTCCAACATCAAGCCAATGTGACGTCCTCGAGAAGATCGAAGCACTTGGCAGAGAGATCGCCGAGTTGAAGACCACCCAAACACATGCGGCGTGCTACCGGTGCCGAGCCCGATCACGACAGCGCGAGAATTATCGAAGCCGCGCGAATTCTTACTCCCGCACACGCTCAGCATCACGCAGCAGCGATGCATACTGCTACTACCATCGTAGATTCGGAAAGGACGCCAGAAGATGCACCAAACCATGCAGCTTCGACACGAATAACGCGGCGGAAAACTAACACCAACGCTGGCCGCGACGGGATCCGGCGATTGGGAACCCCCACACCGTCTATTTGTGACCGATAAGCAAACGCAACTATCGTTTCTCATCGACACTGGAGCAAACATCTCAGTCATCCCGAGACGAAAAGGATCAAACGCCGTGCCAACAACATTCAACTTGTACGCCGCCAACAACACTATTATATCAACGTATGGCGAGAAAACACTAGAACTAGACCTCAACATGCGAAGACCGTACAGATGGAAATTTCTAATTGCTGCAGTCAACAAGCCAATTATTGGCGCCGATTTCCTTAAATACCATCAGCTGCTAGTCGACATTAGCGGACGTTGCCTAGTAGACAAGCGCACCCAGTTAAGTACGAAAGCTTCACTATGCAAGTCGCCTGAGCCAACTGTACGCACAATTGACATCGAGCAGAAGTACCATCGCATCCTTGCTGAGTTTCCTGACATTACAAGACCGTCGTCAATGAAAACATGTCCCAAGCACAACGTAGAACACCACATAGAGACATCAGGACAACCTCTTCACGCTAAAGCAAGACCACTACCACCTCATCGGTACCCCACCGTGAAGAAGGAGTTCGAGTTGATGATGGAACAAGGACTGTGCCGGCCTAGCAAAAGTCCTTGGGCCAGTCCTCTTCACGTCGTACCGAAGAAAAACGGCGACATTCGTGTATGTGGCGATTATAGAAGGCTCAACTCCATAACCAAACCCGATCGCTACCCAGTACCGCGACTACGTGACTTTACCTACCAACTACATGGAATGAAAATCTTCTCGACACTAGATCTCAACCGGGCCTACCAACAGTTACCAGTTTACGACAGCCACATCGAGAAGACCGCCATCATAACACCATTTGGTCTATTCGAGTTTCCAAGGATGTGCCCAGGACTGAAAAACGCAGGTCAAACGTTCCAGCGATTTATACACCAAGTACTCGCTGGCCTCGACAACGTTTTTCCATTTATTGACGACCTAATTATCGCGTCTCGAAACGAAGACCAACACGACGAAGACTTGCGGACAGTCTTACAAAGACTAAATGAATTTGGCATTACCATCAACCCATCCAAATGTGTCCTAGGTCAGGACCAGGTCAAGTTTCTCGGTTATACCGTATCCCAATACGGCATTACACCTCCGCCAGAGAAGATCGCCGCGATTGAGAATTTTCCGAAACCCGACAACATTGAAGGGCTAAGAAGATTCCTGGGGATGCTGAACTTCTACCGAGACAGTCTGCCAAACTCAGCATCATTACAGTCACCGCTCAATGCTTACCTGCACAACTGTAAGAAAAAGGATAAGACGAAGATCCAATGGACGGAGATCGCTTCGAGTGCATATGAAGCGTGCAAAACCAGCATATCAAACGCCGCCTTGCTCGCTCATCCTCACCACTCCGCGCCGATATCACTCATGTGCGACGCATCGGACAAGAGCGCTGGAGCTGTATTGCAACAACATTTCGAAGGAAAATGGCAACCACTAGGCTACTTTTCGAAGAAATTTTCAAGTGCGCAAGAGAAGTACAGCACATACGATAGAGAGTTGCTAGCAATTTATATGGCAGTAAAACACTTTAGAAAAATGTTCGAAGGACGCGATATTACCATTTTTACGGACCATAAACCGCTCACCTTTGCACTACAGAAGTCACCGTCGAACAGCGAAACTCCGCGAAGAGCAAGGCAGTTGCTATTCATTAGCGAGTTCACTACGGACATACGTCACATCAGCGGCCGTGACAATGTAGTAGCCGACGCACTGTCACGTATCGAAACGATAACCTGTCCCACTTATCTCGACTTTCATCAAGTTGCACAAGCGCAGGAAAAAGACCCGGCCATATCAACACTACTTCGTAATAAAAAACTACAGATGAAAAAGCTAGCCGTACCTAACTCTAGTCGCAAGCTATACTGCGAATCATCGAACGCAAGAATACGTCCATACATACCAGTAGGATATCGCCGCATTGCATTCAACGCTGTGCATAATATCAGCCACCCTGGAATTCGCTCATCACGACGACTAATGCAAGCAAAGTACTTTTGGCCCGGTATGAACACCGACACCGGCATGTGGGCAAAAACATGTATGCAGTGTCAAGCTTCCAAAGTACAACGGCACACTGTCAGCAACATCGCAAACTTCCCACAACGCGAACGCTTTGAGCATCTGCACGTCGACATAGTAGGACCACTAGTCTCGTCCAAGGAAGGGTTTCGCTATCTCGTAACAATGATAGATCGTCGAACAAGATGGCCTGAGGCAATTCCTGTGCATGATATCACCGCCGAAGTTGTTGCGAAGACCATCTACGAAACATGGATAACACGATTCGGATGCCCCGCCACCTTGACTTCCGACCAAGGCCGGCAGTTTGAGAGTCATCTTTTTTATAATCTCACCAAATTACTAGGAATTGAGAAGATACGGACAACAGCCTACCACCCACAAAGTAATGGCATCATCGAAAGGTGGCACCGATCATTGAAGACATCCCTCATGACACGACTCACGAACAGTACATGGACCGACGAATTACCTACAGTACTCATGGGACTTCGTGCAGCCGTCAGAAGCGACACGAATACAAGTCCTGCTGAACTCACCTACGGAACCACATTACGCCTGCCAGGAGATTTTTTCGTTCCAAGTACAGCAGCAACACCAATGGATCATAATTACGTCGAACAATTACGCAACATTATAAACAGCTGCAAACCGGTACAACGAACACAAAAAAACATCAATACTTTCGTCCATGAAGACCTACAAAGTTGCGAGAGCGTATTTATGCGAGTCGATGCCGTACGAAAACCACTCCAACACCCCTACGTCGGACCGTACCCCGTGCTACAACGTAACGGCAAGGTGTACCTACTTCAGCTGCCTGGAAAGACAGTGAACGTCTCCATTGACCGTCTTAAACCAGCCTATCTACTCAACGAAGACGACAACTACGAAGTCGCACCAACTATCAAGACCTCAAGATCTGGAAGGGTGATCAAACCACCCGTACGCTTCGCTTGAGGGGGAGCACTGTAGCTGCCACCACAGAATTTATCTAGCATCAGTCCAGTTTCGTCTTCGTTGAACCCGATGACATCGTGTGGCAGAGGAGCAGTCACAACGTCTTCACTCGCCGGGCGCACCGCCGTACTGATAGACGCAGCCGGCAGACTGACTAATATAAGTAGTCGCTGCGCATTCACAGAGCGCCGCGCCTAACCAGTCGTTACCACCCTGCGCGGTGCGAGGGACGAGGAAAGTTGTAGTAGGGTATCGTAGTAGCGGGTTACAACCACAACTAGTTTTAAGAATTTAATTGTATATAGATAGTGTAGTTTTAACAAATAAACATTCTGAAAACTCCAGTCTCCTTTTAATAAACACTCAACAAGTAACAGTGCTCCTACCTCAACAGTATCATGGTCAAAAACCACGCACATGGATACTGGCAAGTGGCAAGCTCGACGATGTCTCTAGCGTACTAAACTCAAGAAATATCACAAATAAATTAAATAAATTACTGTCTCCACCAGGAATCGAACTAGGTACCTCCGAGTCTAAATCCACGGACTTTACCGCTAGACTACGGAGGCAATTACATACTACATAGCCACTCTGGGACTAAATTATCTTTATGAACATATTTTCGTTTTTTTTTTAATATGCGTAAGTGCGTAAGTCTGAATCAAATGCGTGTTGGCAGACAAACTAAAGTTGGCTAAAAGAAAAACCAAAAACACATTATTGCATCTCATCGATGTATATTTTTTAATGCAATAACTGCTGAAACCCGCAAGATTACAATATTTTTGTATTATTTACTAATTTATTACAGACAAATCAGCTCAAAGACGTTTTTGTATTTGTAGTAATGTAGACAGTCACTAAAACCGGAATAAACCTATTTTCGCTAACTATCAAGTGTCATGATAATTTTCTTTATGATTTTCGTAGGTGCTAATTAAATAGTAATATCAGAACCAATTATAATGAACCTACGAGAAATTTAGATACGTTTAATATGCAAAATAAAAACAATCTATGTAAAAAAAATACACTGTAAGTATTTTATCATACATATGCTATCCAAGATACAGCATAATTATTTTGGGAGCAGAGTTCTGTATCTCTTGCTTGATTTGTTTCTTTACTGTAACCAATTTTTGTAACTCACAAGTAATATGTTTTATGATTTAAAAGCATATTTTGACAATTGTAATACCTAAAGTTTAAGCTGATAATATTGTAAGAATATGTAAGTTTTTGGTCATATTTTCTCGCCAATTTACTTGGCAAATGTTGTTACGTTAAGTTAGTTTACTATAAGACCTATAAATTAGACTAACATTTATGCAAATAAATATTTTTTTATCTTATCTTATTTAACTCAATTTACTTTTGCTTAAATAAACTGCTTTTGTTTGAATTTTTTTTTTAAATATTGGATTGTGCGAGCGAGAGGGATACAAAAGCATTAAACCCTTTTAAGCTGTTGTTCCTGGTTAATATTAACTTTTGGAATCGTTAATATTGTCATAAAAAATAAAATACATGGACAAAATAATTCGACTTCCTAATATCTATCCGTCTCTTTATTTGTGGTGTATTCTTACATAAATATAGTTGAATGTAAATGTTAAATATGTATATTATTAATAATAATAAATACAATAGTGAAATATTTATATAATAAATTACATGATGTGAACAAAATTGACTATTAAGTATGTTTAAGTATTTGTTTTTATTTCTAATGCACCCGCAATCGTCAACCACACTCCAAAAGGTTAGCTAGCTTAAAATGCCAGGATACCTCCTTAAGTTCGCCCTTGTACTCAACTGTTAAGTTTTAAAGTAAAATAATATATGGAATGGCCAAAATATGGAATGATCTTCCACCGCCCGTTCGGGACGCGATAGTTACAACGTTACCCACTTTTCGTAAAATGCTCCCGTCTAGGTTTCTGTTTTTTTTGTTTATTTATGTTCTTGGTTTTCTTTTATATGTTTTTTTTTTTGTTTTATTTTTAATGAATTTTGTTTCATTATTATTTTATAACTTTTATTTATATTACTGTTCCACTAAATTTAAATGTCGGCTATGGTATAATAACAGAGGTTGTTGGAACCTGCTTCCAACACTACTTTCTGAACCATAGACCCTTTTGTCATAATATCTTTGTTTTATTTTTTAACTATATTTTACATTTTTATTAACTCTTATTTTTGTGACAAATAAAAACTAATTTTGTTTTTTTTATTTATTTACAATAAGCATTTATAAATAAATAAATAAACCCGTCGGGCTGGCGTGGTGAGTGAAGGCCAAATTCTCCAAAAACTTCTGGAACTACAAAAATGAAGGTCTCTGTGTTCTAGGAATTGCGATGATGAATTTGTTTATTTATCTGTCTGCTGACCGTACGCAACTTAAATCGTCTCGAAGCTATTTTGTCTGTACAATGACAGTTTTCTATTATGTAAATTTAAACCTCTGTCACATCGCTGTTATGATTCATATCTAGAGCTACATTGCGCAGTGTGTCAATGTTTATGGGTCAGCGATCAAAGTAACATCTGTAACGCTTATTATTCGCTATTGTAACATCACTCTTGCGCAATCAACATCCTAGTTTGTCTGGCCGCGGATAGATGGCACTACGAGTACTTTTTTTCACTCCAAGCCTATATGAGGCTGCTGACAAAATGCAGGACCTCAAAGTGAAAATATCTATATTCACGTAAACCTATTACAGGCATTTATGAAACGTCATTAATTTAATTATTTTGAATGATTCTACTCCTGCTAGTGGAAGACTAAGCAGCAAAGTGGTCCAATAGCAATAGGTTAGCAGAAGACCAGCAGCTTAGCAGACCTCCTGGATCTGCTCTCTGCGGGGTTGGACAAGTGGCTTATGTCCATCAATGTCGGCAAAACTGCATCATTGATGACATCCAGATACCGACTACCTCCACCAGTTCAGACCCTACCTACGTATTTTTATTCTTTTACAGCCCCTATAACACAGAGTTCTCGACCTCCACTGTTGGGCCTTCCAGAACATATATCTGGAGAATTTTGCCTACACTCACCACGCTGGTCAGACGGGTTGGCGAGGATGTTGTGTCAATTTTTAATTATAATTTATTAACGATTCCACCAATTGGTAATAACCAATAAATGGAACCGGCTTAACGTGCTCTCCGAGGCACTGAAGTGGTGTTGTAAATCAATGACAAATGTACGTAAGGAAAGTGTATTTCTCATTGGTACATGCCGGGATATATTAAGGTAAGTGTTCTTACAACCGAGCCACTGTATTTTATTACGAATCATATATTTTTGTTTTATTTTACGCCGTGGTAACTCAATATACTCGTATAATACCTATTTGTTTAAAATAATAGTTAATTGATTATTTTAAATATTATTTGTTGTCGCAAATTTATTATTCTACCTATTTATAAGTGTAATTTGTTGACTATAATATATAATTATTATGACAAACGATTTTGCTTTAACGCATAACAATATCGTCACCTTAGTGCGTAATAAATATTTGTTTAAAGGAACGCAGGAAAAATATGCTATTAGTTCAGTGACACGGAGTCCAGTGCATATATATGGAGATTTATAAATATAAACTAAACTATAAATAAAAAATGTCCTCTAGAGACGTCCCAGCAAGAGATTCGGTCGTGATGATACTTTACTTTTTTTTTGACATTACATTTTATCAAAACGGAAGTAAGCAAGCGCGTGCGACGTCCGCATCAGTGGGGCAATTAGGAGAATTAGGGGAACGAGTTGGCCCAAAGGAAATTAGGAAAGAGGGAAACACGGTCGATTATACATTATGACAATATCAAACGCCGGATGAGCTCATTTATTATGATTAGCTAACATTTTACGATTGTGTCAGTAATTATTTTAAAACCAATGTGGCCTAGCGGTTTCCTGGCGTAGTTCTTTCCTTCATAACCTAGGCTTATGAGCGATAGTGGTCTATTTATTAGATTGCCTGTTTAATCTTCAAACGGCGGCACGAACCAATTCAAATTCAAAATCGTTTATTTGCTTTAAATGTGGTACATACGGTAATATGGTTAGTAAGTTTGGCTCTGCACATTTAGCCATTGTTGTGGCATGCAAAATTTGTTTTTATTTAAAATATATTCTTATCTAGTAAGTCTAGTCATCATTATATAATTAACTTTAGGTCAATACGTTTTATTAATAAACAGACAAAAAAACAAAAAATTAAAATATGTCAAACAAATTCTTGTTCAAACGAATTTAAAAGATTTTCTCTTTCAAAATGACTCCCATGCACTGCCCGAGCCCTTCACATCTTATTTGTTATAAACATAATAATAAAACTTAAAAGATTCTTAAAACTCTAAATAGTCTAACTTATTTCTAACTAAAATACCTACATAATATACATTCAAAAATTATTGTCCAACCAAATTTTTATATAATTGTCTAAATCTTCGATCGTGTATTTATTTATTTATTTATTCGGAGAAAAAAACAGAAATGATACATACAAATAGGCAAAGGATACAAACAATGTGTAGTAGCATTTATCCAATAATATCTTTTTTAAATGTATTTTAAACCTATGTAATGTAATAATTAGAAATACACTTATAGTCTGTTCGACAGAAAGACAGCTAAGTCTGGATGTTCAATAGGCTTGGGGATGGGATAGTCTTCCGTTTTCCCCGGCGATTTTGGCGGATAACTAGCCGCTGGGACTTCAACGCACCTTTTGGTGTTAGGCGCTGCTCCGAGTATAACACCGCCAGTGTGACTCACGAATCTAGGACTCTAGTCAAGAATAGCAGAAGATTCATCTACTTTATTTTTCTCCAAAACTCCTTCCTCTGGGGCCGTGCGAAAGTAGAAGCGAGATCCTGAAGATGTTTGTAGAATCCGTTGTCAGCATAAACATAAACATACGTTTAGCCAGGCCGACAACAAATGCCTTGATAGTAGGCATCTCCAGATCTCCTGCAATTACGGAATTTAGCACGAATCACTGCTCTCCAGATACCACCCTGAGCGATATGTTCTGCCAACACTGAATCTTATTTCTGGCCAAACCGGAAGGTGATGGCGCAGCATAAGTAAGTCGGGAACGGATGAACATCTTGAAGACCTTTAACCTGAGCGGTAAACTGGAGTTCATTACAGGACGTAACATGGCTCGGCCGCCTTTGCATGGTAGGCTATCTCCCTTCGCCAAAAAAACATATATTGGAAAATATGCATCCACATACCATACCCACTATCCCTACGCGTACTCATAAATTTGGAGACTTACATCTGTCGCACGCTGAAGATGTGGAATGCTCTCCCAGCCAGTGTGTTTGCGAAGTGTAGAGACTGATGCCGGTCGTTAGTGACTGGCGTCAGTTGCTCCCATTATTGGACCTCGCGTACCGCTTATGGGCGCAATGTGACATGTCGTGTTAAGTATAAAAAAAACCCTCTTAAATTACAAACAAACAAATCTTTTTTCTTTATAAATCAAATATTAGCGGTCATGCACCTTACAATCCCTGCTCACATCTCCCAAAGGTTAGCTGTTAGAAAATGTTTTTAGACATTAAGCTCGCCTATGTACTGTAAAATGTATTATTTTCTGTGCAATAAAGAATTTATCTATCTATCTATCTATCTATAAATGTAAATAAAAAATGAAGACTAAACTGAGTTCTGTAGCCTGTTGAACACTTCAAGGACAACAACCACAGCACATGAAAGACATAAAACCGCCAGAATTAGATTGCAGGCAGGTTTATGATGTTTTTGTACGAAAACGTACGCTTCCGTCGCACCTGGCTGTAGCACGTGGCTTCACTTTTTGTCCCAACTCTTTTCTGTATTATTTTTACTGTCGGATAAAATGACATATGGTTTCTGGATTGCGTAGGCAACAGAAAACACCCTTGCCTTTTGTTGACCATTGATTGATAGGTACTTCACACTACTAAGTTGATATTATGTTGACTTGTTGTTTTCAAGTATTATAAAATCATAGATTAAGTGGTTAAGTCCGTGGATTTAAACTCGAAGGTACCGGGTTCGATTCCTGCTCGGGACACAATAATATTTATTAATTTAAATATAATTGTGATATTTCTCGTGTTTGGTACGCTAGAAACAATAAAATCGGATTTTATTTGTCACAAATATAAAAGTTAAAAATAATAAAATAAACATTTTTTTTTTTTTTAATAAGTTAAATAATAAATAAAATAATAATCAGAATCGTACATGGAAGGTAGCTGCCACGGTCAGCTTCACATAGTTTACGGAAAGTGGGTAAAGATGTAACTATCACAACGAGAATGGGAAATTTCGCATACCTTCTGTATTTAAGTGAACAAATGTCACTAAGAAAGGAATTAGTTACCGCCTATAATAGAATTTATACCTACTACTTAAGAAATCCACTTTTAAGGAGGAAATAAGTGTGCAAGAATTGCAATCGGCAATTAGAAGCCTGAAATGTGGCAAAGCAGCGGGAAAAGATCGAGTGCTCGCTGAAATGATCAAATACGGAGGTATACCGGTCTGGAACGCTTTCCACCTACTGTGCAACCTTTGCTGGCAGGAGGGAAGAGTACCAGAGGACTGGCGGCAATCAGTCATCGTTCCTTTATACAAAGGTAAGGGATCTAGATTGGACTGTGCCAACTACCGAGCGATTAGTTTGATCAGTTTGGCGAGCAAGATGTATGGCAAGATTCTCACGAAACGCTTGCAAGAGAAGACTGAAGGTCTTTTATGGGAGGCACAAGGAGGCTTTAGACCTGGAAGAGGATGCACTGACCAAGTCTTTTCGCTCCGCAATATCACAGAGAAGTTTTTGGCCTTAAACCAGAAGGTTTTCTGTGCTTTTGTGGATTTGGAAAAGGCTTTTGATAGAGTTGTAAGAAAGAAGCTTTGGGACAAATTGCCGGAGTATGGAGTGAATGACAAACTGCTACAAGCTATACAGTCCCTGTACAAGGGCTGCAAAGCTTGTGTGCGGGTGGAGGGGGGTATGTCGCCTTGCTTTGAATCCCAAATGGGCGTCAAACAGGGTTGTGTGCTTTCTCCTAGATTATTCACTCTATATCTCGACAAATGCCTAAAAAGAGTGAGAGAGAGTGACTGTGGGATAAAGATGAGTGATCTAGTGGTGAACTGCCTGCTTTATGCAGATGATGCTGTTCTTATGGCATCGTCCGAACAACAACTGCAATCACTAGTCACAAGAATGAAGGAGGGATGTGCAGAAAAAGGACTCCGTTTGAATGCGAGAAAAACCAAGGTACTAGTGTTTGAAAGAAGAAGGATGACAACCGTGACGATAAAGATTGATAATGAAACTCTAGAACAAGTAAATGAAATTATATATCTGGGCAGTGTTTTCACTGCGGATGGGAAGTACGATAGGGACGTTGAAAGAAGAGTGAACGCGGGAAATAGTGTTAACGGTGCCCTGGGGTCACTGATCGGCAGTCGAAATGTCAGTGACAAAGCTCGACTCGCCATACACAATGCCATGTTGGTACCAACACTGATGTATGGAAGCGAAACGTGGATATGTCAGAATACGCATGAGAGTAGGGTTAATGCAGTAGAAATGCGGTCGTTGCGGCGGATATGTGGCGTCACTTTGGCGGACCGCATACGTAACGTCGAAATACGGAAAAGGGTTGGTATGAAGGAAAGCATAGGGACAAAAATAAGGAAAAGCATGCTACGATGGTTCGGGCATGTTGAAAGGATGAGCGATGAAAGATTGACGAACCAGATATATAATGCGAAAGTTGTGGGTAAAAGAGGCCCTGGCAGACCGAGACTCACATATCACGATCAAATAAATAAAACACTGACTGAAGGTGCATTAAAAAGTCTTCGTAACCAAAGGGCATGTATGAAGAGGTTAATGAATGTCGACGAAGCGAAAGAGGTATGTCGTGATCGTGTCAAATGGCGCTCAATTGTCTCTGCCTACCCCGCAAGGGATCTGGCGTGAAGATATGTATGTACTTAAGAAATCATTTTATCCTAGTATCAAAATTTAACCAAGATTTTTCTGAACACAAAAATGACTCCTACGGAACCTCTGATCGTGGCAGTAAAATGAATCTTGTCCAATTCCAGACTTAATGAGAGCAAGTACACAGTCTCCGCCCCCGCAGGTGAAGGATGGCAGATGGATGGTTAATAGACAAATAATCCACTTCAACTTTATTCTTAGACACAAAATCTATAGACTACTAAATGATTCGGTGATGCTTAAGTCATAAATCGCGGTTCAGTAAAATATACGTAAAGGCATTAAAAACAAATAGAGATAAAATATGGGACGCCGAAGCCTTTATCATTTTGTTTTAGATTACTCTCCTCGCGGTGACGTCACGTGCCTGTGATTTTTGCGCGCTGAAAATTGTTACACGCGCAGGCCCAGTTTGCTGCGCCACAGGCGGACCAGAAAAAGTTTCGTGCTGTAGACAGCTTCACTGAGCGGGGAGCCGCGTGGCGTCTGCATACAATGCTTCGCAAGTGGTGTAGAGTCATGCGCCCTCCAAAAAAAGCGGGTTGCAAATCTCCCTACTAAAAACACTGCGGCTGTATATATTTTAGTTTTATCGACAACAAATTCATCAATCCATACTTAGAGTTTCATTGATTTAAACACTCCCAAACTTATATGTGAATGTCTGTGTGTGTGTTCCCTATGCATTGCAAAACTACTTGACCGATCGGGATGAAACTTTGGGAATATGTTGTGTGAACATCTGGGAAGGTTTCTGACATATTAGAACGCATAATAAGTAAATACTAATATATAAAACAAAGTCGGATTTGTTAGACATAGAATTAGAAATTCGAGAACGGCTAGACAGATTTTCACGGTTTTTGATTTGTTGGATGTGTGTCCGTCCCGAATAGCAGAATAACTATAAATAAAATTGGAAAATAGAAGAAAAAATAAAAGAAAAAACATTTTTCCATACAAAAAGTTCGTAGGTTTCGTACCTGTCAAACAATGTTGGTTGTCAAATATATACGAGTATAGGTGCGTTCAGAAATTTATATCAAGCTTGACCATTCAATGAATGTTATGCGGTACGAAATTCGCAGGGTCAGCTAGTCATATATAAAATAAATACACCATGTATATGGTAATATAACTGACTAATATTTAATTAAAACGTTGTACTTACTCTATAGATTCGAGTACGTTTAGTTAATAGTTCGGCTATTGGGAAAGGTCTGATCCATCATGTGGGTTATTGGCCCATTAATAAATAGAACACGAAGCACACAAGTACAAATAGATTTGGTTTCACATTTTATATTAAAAAAAAATACATAAAAACTAACTATTTGCCTGTGTTCAATTTCAATAGGTGGTAGGCGGAAGTATCCACCGTTCGTGCCGATAAGCCCAGTAAAGTATATCCACACGTTTCGGGATCAGGCTCGAATTGCCGTCATGCCCAGTCAAGCCGGCATAGTGTTAGGGACTGATGTCAGTCATGAGTGTCTAATTCCAGTTGCTAATATTAATGGATGACCTTGCGCGCCACTTACCATCAGGTGGGAGCAAGGTCACAATGTTTTTATGACTTATGACGCGTCAGGGCATCATGGTCGTAATGATCGCTTTTGTTTTAAATATAAACATTTTTACGGTGAAAATGGAAAGCGTTACTAATAACATTATCAATTAATCGAGATATTAAGTAATTTGAACTTAACGGATTGGTCACAGATGTTCGGACAATATTATGAAATCATTAGACACCATGACTTGGTCTACTTTTTGTGACATCACCATCAGAGTCCAAGAAGATTGAGACCTAGATCTTCACCCTTATTTACCTATATACAGACAAAGACATTAAATATACAAGACGGGGATTGAAGCCAAATGGTATTAGAATCAAAGCTAGTCCAATCGTCACAAAAATGAATTAGTCTATAACAGTGCATGGTCGCTTTCGACTTACAAACATTAATAATTTTGTTGTTTTCCAGACAATATATTTCAAGTGGCAAGCTCGTCGATGTCTTCAGCGTACCAAACTCGAGAAATATCACAAATAAATTAAATATTATTTAAATACGCGACATAAGCGTTGCCATCCGAGCGTCAACAGGTGATCCTTTGAGTAGGGAATATCTTATTCAAAGGATCAGTGTTGCCATCCAACGAGGTAACGTCGCCGGAGTCCTCGGAACATTGGGTTCATCTTCTCCTGGATTCGATGACATGTAGAGATTATAATCAAGATATTTGTAAGTATTTAGTTTTTTAATTAATACAGGTTTATCTTTTAGTTTATTTAATTTAAGGTTTTTTTTTAGTTTTTTTTAAATTTTATTATTTAGGTATATTTTAATTTATATTTATTGTTTGTAATTACAGATTATGAAAACATATTAATAATAAATAAATTAGGTATTTAAATGTATGTATTTAGATTTAAAAATATTTTTGTGTCCCGACCAGGAATCGAACCCGGTATCTCCGAGTCTAAATCCACGGACTTAACCGCTAGACCACGGAGGCAGTGTATAGGCAGATGCTACTCCATAGAATTGGTTGCTAAATGGTCTAAAAAATAATAACTTAACATAATTATAACTGCTCGTGACAAGCAGGTACTCCAGAAAAACCTGTTTAATTTAAAACCACGTGCAAGTACATTCTTCTTATCATGCCATTCATTGCGTGCTATCACTTTAAATACGGGCTTTATTGATTTATATTAATAGTCATCACAACCTCCACTGTTGAAGATGGGCCTTCCAGAACATGTATATGGACAATTTGGCCTACACTCGTCACGCCAGCAAGACTTGAAAAATTATATACTAAATCCTAAAATCTTCCTTGAGAACCACTCTACCCATTGGTGAAAACAGCATGAAATCGGTGCAGTAGTTTTTGAGTTTATCGCGAACAGACAGTCAAACGCGGCGGAGGACTTTGTTTTATAATGTGTTGATTTAATGCTTAATTATTAATAAATTAAATAATTATTAAATATTATGTAAATAAATATTCTAATAAATATTTTTTAAAGTAAAAAGAAAAGTATCATCACGACCGTATTTCTTTCGGCGTGGGCAGAAACCACGTTTATAAAGAAGAGGGTTCACATTTAGCCAACTTTACTATGACAAATGGCGCAAGCTCGTCGATGTCTCTAGCGTACCAAACTCGAGGAATACACAAATAAATTATTGTGTTCCGAGCAGAGATCGAACCCGGTACCTACGAATCTATATCCACGGACTAAACCGCTAGACCACGGGGTAACAACAATAAATAGTTTAAATTTTATTTGATCTCTGTCGTGCTTCATTCAGACAGACAGACAGATCTTCTTTAACATTTATAATATTAGTATTGATAACACGCAATGTATGAAGAAGTTTCAAGTGGTAGGCCTATACGACAATAAATTAAAAAGACTACATAAAGTGGGTCGGGCGTGCACCTGGGATCACGAATTACTTGACAGGTGGCTGATAATTTGTCTGCACCACGACGTGGAACAATCAATTTTTAATACACACGGGGTGAATGTCTTTGAATACCTAATTACACAAGTCAACACCACTTTTTTTCTTCGTATTTTTTTTACTGTTTACTGTTTACTGTTAAGTATCTTAAGGACTGATTAATAATAATATATAATACATAAAAAAATAATTAGATAATATAATATAAATATAATAGACCCGACGGAATGACTGTTGGGCCGTGGAAACTTGGCACGTCTCTGAAGTGGGATGCGACGTGTGTAGACATATCAGGCGCGGGGAGAATGCCAACCTTGGTGCCGCTTGGGCCCATGGAGACCGTCAGCGACGCACTTGGCCAAGGAGTTGTCAACGCGGCTGACAGAAAGGTCTGGAGACAGGAAGGCTGGCAATTATTTCTGCCAACGTATTAGCCTCGCTATACAGAGGGGAAATGTTGCCAGTCTCCTTGGGACTATCTCGGATGGGACGTCTCTAGAGGACATTTTTCATTTATAGTTTAGTTTCTTTTTAATTTTATTATTTAGGTAGCTTTTAATTTATATTAATTAACTTCGAATAAATACTATTGATAATATAATATTTAATAAATATTAATAATACCTACATATGATCCGATTTTAATTGAACATCATTTTCTAATCTTGTCGAATTTATAAGTCAAAGTCTAAATATCTTTATTCACTTAAACATATTACAGTAATTTATGAAACGTCATTAATTATTTTGAATGATTCTACTCCTGCTGGTGTAAGACAAACTGGCAAAGTGGTCCAAAGAGTAATCTGTTAGCAGAAGACCAGCAGCTTAGCAGATGCCAGTGACCTGTTAATGTTTAATCTGACTGAGAATATGCAAGAAAAACTCAACTATATCAGATTTACAATCAAATACAAAACTCATACAGAACTACACCACAACGATCAATTAATATAATTAATCTACTGGGAGTACATTCTTCAGGTCATCCACATCCAACCGAAACACATGCACCTGCCAAAATATGCATCCACATACCGTAGTCACTATCCCTACGTGAACATATAAACTTGGAGATTTATAGGAGATTCATTCGCGTGCAGTCGGTGCGTACGTTTGTGTCTCGCTGTTCATTACCCAAGATGTTACAAAGCTTGTGTTCGGCCCGTCCTCACCTACGCCAGTCCGGCGTTTGCCCACACTAATCCGTGTCTTCAGGTGATCCAGAACAAGTTCCTGCGCCAGGTGGCGGACGCCCCCTGGTTCGTGCTGAACGTTAACCTACATCACGACCTCAGCATCGAGCCCATCTCCAAGTGGCTGCGGAAAGGGTCCCTACGCTACTTCTCCAAGGCGAGTACCCACTCAAACCCTCCTATAGTAGAGGCTTACGACCTCAAATCCTTCTGGAAGAGGCGTCGCCCCAGAAGTGTCCTGCACGACACCGATGACCCGCTCACGGCGGAGCTCGACCAGGAATGGAACCCGGTACATCCGAGTCTAAATCCACAGACTTAACCGCTAGGCCACGGAGGCAGTTACATTACATAATACGGATAAATTATTGGTTCCAGCCGGCGCTGAATTTATATTAACTTTTTAGTTAAAATAACACCCACACACATGTAACTACAGTTAAAAAACTATTTACATGTATTGTGGGAAATTAAAGTTAATTTTACACTGGTCAAAACAGTTACCAAGATACTTTAGAACAAAGACCCCATTAGAGCATGGCTGAAAGTGTAACACCAAAGCCACAAAATATTAAAAAGCAAATACGCAGTCCTTTCTTCTCACGCTTCTTCGTAATGATAAAAAAACGACCACCGTTGTTTGATGATAAAACACTCCGAAGTCATTGATTTTGCCTTTCATAAACAAACAAATTGACTTTAAAAGTAGCTTTCGAAAAAAAGTCTAATAATAAATACTTTTTTGTTTAGAATTTAGACTAGTAGTTC
Source organism: Tinea semifulvella (assembly GCA_910589645.1). Classification (NCBI taxonomy): domain Eukaryota; kingdom Metazoa; phylum Arthropoda; class Insecta; order Lepidoptera; family Tineidae; genus Tinea; species Tinea semifulvella. Next base: position 10,595,358 of record OU342610.1, read on the forward strand.
TATAACACGTAAAAACTCTATTACGTGTATTACAATTTCTTCTAAGCTGCCAAACTTTATTAGTCTAACGTTGATATTCTCGTAGCTATGTATTTTTATGTTTTTTTTTTTTAAATTGTTATTTTATATCTATTACTGCACCATGAAAACTGTCCTAATAGTTTGGCTGTCAGAGAATGCCTAGCGGCATTAAGTCCGCCTTTGTACATAGTGCAATTAAGTTTTTAAATAAATAAAAAATATTAAAGTTGAGAAAAAGTTAATGATCTTCGACTACTTAAGAAAACAGTTGTCAAAACTCTACTTATTGAAGAGTCTTCCTTATTGCTTTGTGAAACGCAAAATTAATAACTTTTTATACATTTCTGTAAATGACAGTTCCTTTCTTAATTATTTCTTTAGTATTTCCTAAGATATGTTTGTAAAACACATTTCTTGCAAAACCTACTTAATTTTCACTTCAGAAATAATTAAGTTCCAAAATACGTTTCAGAAACTGGTTGTAAGATAAGTTTAAGAGCGACCTTCATCGATCGGTTATACGAGTGAAATTCACTTTTTGTAAAATAAAATACGCTAACAAAACGGTGTTGTCAAAACAAAACGGTTGTCTAACAAAATATGGGTGTGGTTTATGATCCCATAATATGTAATAATTCCTGGAATGGAAAGTACCAAAGTTCGTAGACAGCTACTAAGCCAAGCTGTCAATTTCTTGCTGCAGCGCGGGCACTTGTAGTAAGTAAAAATAATCTATTAGTGCGGAGGGCATTGCAATGTTAAATTACATGAGCTAATTTAATGTGTCATTAAAACATAACTTGTTTCTGTGGCGACGTCAATAAATGTGTTTGCTTAATGTGTATATATATTATTTGGCTTAAGTATTTTAGACATTAAACCTATCATTTCGCGAGGGTATTTTTGTCTATATCATGATGAATAATTACGTTTTGGTGTAAATAATAAATATTTTTCCGGTAAAACAACGTATTCATTCATTAGCATTGGATTTACCTGTACCCTATCTACCCGTACGGCAGCGGGACTATTGTGTCTGGGAGAAATTCAGACTAGTGTTTTGGGCTTGTAACCAAAACAGCCATGGTTTCTTTACCGCTGGTAGACTAAAATAAATAAAACAAAAATAAAGATACCCCTTTTTACCATTGCGGCGCCGGTAGCATGCGTGGTAAACCGCAACTATATCAAAGCTTACTCAGTTTAAAATGTTTCCTCACGCAATTGCAATTTGTTAACAGTCTGAGATCTATACAACGTACTTACGGCCGGTTGCAGAAAGGATGAATAAAATAATACATAATTAATAACACAAATTATTTAATTGTTAAACAAAGTACAATTTACTCTTATAAATTCATTATAACACTGACTCCTAAACTAAGTTTAAGATTTAGACCTGTCATTTTGGATCTCAGTTATTTCCAATAAAAACACGATAAATACAATTTAGTAAATCAAACGGTTCTAAATAAATAATTTACTAACTATTTAAGTAAATATTTAAATATAGTTATTTAAAGAACTATCTAAGCCAACAACACACACACACAAGAGGGTTGGCAGTTTTCCGCGCAGCAAATCAGCATCGCTGTGCAGCGGGGGAATGCTGCAATTGGCACACTGTCACATATGGCTGAATATTTTTATTTACGACTATAGTTAAGTTATAGTCATATTTTAAATTTAGTTTATATATTTTTATTAGCTTTATTTTTATTTTATTTTAAATCTTTGTAGTTTGCACATTTGTCATAGATTTACAACACCACCGTGTGTCTCGGAGAGCACGTTATGCCGTCTGTCCCGGTTCCACTAATACTACCTTGTGGAATCGTCATTAAATCGACTTCAGACCCTCGCCAACCTGTCTAGCCAGCGTGGCGAGTGAAAGCCACATTCTCCAGAAAATGTTCTAGGGGCTGTAGAAAGCGGTCTTGCTCTGTAAAATATTAATTACTAACTACTCAAATAAAAAAAAATATGGAATTGAATCCAAGATGTCCGAGTAGCGTATCTGTTTGCAATACAAGTGTTTCTTTGTAAGTTGTAACTTGAAACCGCAAAGAACAGTTCGCGTAATGAAAAGGCAGGCCTTGTTTGGGGATATGTTAAGGATATACGACTATACACTGTGTTCCCTTCTGAGTATATAAAAACTAATTGGGAATTATGCGCGGTGGTGACTCGGTTGAAAGAACGCGTTCCTTAAATCCTACAAAGGTCGGTTCAAACCCACCCGGCATGTACCAATGAGAAATACACTATCTTAAGTACATTTGTCATAGATTTACAATACCACCGTTCCCGTGCCTCGGAGAGCACGTTAAGCCGTCGGTCTCTATTCCACTAATACCAACTTGTGGAATCGTTAATAAATTGTCATAAAAATTGACATCAAATCCTCGCCAAGCGTGGCGAGTGTAGGCCAAATTCTCCACAGATATATGTTCTGGAAGGCCCATCTCCAGCAGTGGAGGTCTAGGACGCTGTGTTTTAGGGGCTGTAATGATGAATTGGGAATTGAGTGAACTTTCGCAAAAGAGTCATCCGCACACTAGTACCGCCAGGTAGATGGTAGGACCCTAAAAGTGTAAGGTATACCTCGTGTCTTACTTAACGCTCTATGTGCTTTTTTTAATGAATTTCGCTTGGAAGGCATTCAGGCAAGCGCTTTGAGTTTTTGATGGAGTCGAATAATCAAAGACGAGGACGCGGTTTCATGACGTTACTGATTTTACAGCGAATGCTTTTTATTGTCGGGTGGTACATTCAAAGCAAATTGTCCATGGTCAAAAATGAGTAAATTTTTTCAGTAAATGGTGCATAAATTTTGCTGGAACTCCTCTTGCACTAACTTCCAAGCTGAGTCTTGAACCCTTACAGGCATTTGTGACACGACATAATTATATTTATTTTAAATGACTCTACTCCTGTTAGTGGAAGACTAAGCAGCGAAGTGGCCAAAGAGCAAGCTGTTAGCAAAAGCCTTAGCAAATTTCAGTGACCTGTTAATGTTTAATTAGATTGAAAAGGAATCTGCGAGGAAAACTCAGCTATAACAGATTTACAAATAAAACAAATACAGAATTACATAACAACAATAAATAAATATCTTTCAAATTCACCTATGAGTACCCATGAGATTACAATACCTGGTACAGTGGTAACCTACCAGGTATGTCTTTCCCGTGTGCAACCCGAAAGCCGACAAAACGCAAAACCTCTCCCAGGCCCCCGCAGCATCACCCGATCACGGGCATAACGCATGTGCCAGCCATCCCCCCGCTCAACCAGGCCATTAGGGTGCGGACCGGGACCCGACACACGTGCCACCACTAAATACCAACTTGTGAAATCGTTAATTGTCATAAAAAAATTACATCTGATCCTCGTCAACTCGTCTGGCCAGTGTGGCGAGTCTCGAATTTGATCCAGATATATGTTCTGGAAGGCTCATCTCCAACGGTGAAGGTCTAGGACGCTGTGTTCTAGGGGCTGTAATGATAATTATTAAAAATAAACGCATGCGAAACGTTGCCTGTATTTGAAACATTTTTTTTTTTGTTTTTCAGCTATTTAAGAGATTTCATTATATAACGTTTACGCTTAAGTTACAGAATTTGCAGGGCTCCAAAACATGGGAGCGGTGAAAACATGAATTAAGCTATAAAAACCCAGGGCTTTCCAAACTTTAATGGTATTATCTAAAATTATTTTATTGCCTATACTTTTCCAGCTTATCTCCTGATAAGCATGTATGGAAGAGGATGCGCCAATCGCTGACCTTCCGACTGCGATACACAATGCCCGCGTCTGTCTACACTTGTCAGAACTGACATGACACACATTCAACAACCGACCATTGTTACTTTACAATCGATGTTTTAAATTTAAGATAGTAAACGCGCCGTTGTAGGGCTTTGTTATAACAGTTCTTGAACTCATGCTCCGACATCGATGTCCGTGTGGAAAGGAGGTCGACCGTCTTGGAGTCGTCATACTATAAAAACGGCTCCAGCTCTTCTGGAAACTGCTGGAGTTATCTGATGTGGGACACTACATGCGTCAACTAATTAAATAAGTCATTAATACTAATGTCTTGAAAAGATAAATCTAGTCACAGACAAACCTGTCTGTTGATTAGCATACTGTACTGTGTGGAAATACCTTCGAGTATAAATACATCCAGTTATCTGCCGCAGGAAGGAAGCGACGAATTATTGATATTAACGATTACAAGATAAACCTTAGCCTCATTGGAGAAGGTTTAAGGTGACGCTTTTGGAAGATTTTTTAACTTTAACCATTTTAAAAAATCCTAATCTGTTTTAGTTCATGTTTTATTAAATTCTATTTTTTATTTTATCATTATTATTTTTAATAAAACAAATGCAAAATTTCATCACAACAATCAATTAATAACCTTTTAAATTTAGCTATGAGATTATAGACTAATTGCCAATGTGCAACACTAAAGATAACACGGAAAAACCTCTGCTAATTTAAGAACAATAAATTGAACGTGATCACGGCCGTAACCAGACATCCCCCCGCTCAACCAGGCTCTTAGGATGCGAACAGGGACCCGACACACGTGCCACCACTGCAATGACCTTCTAAGGAACGAACGACCACCAGACTCGCCACACCATGAGAATCTGAACACTAACAACGATCTTCGAGACACATTACAAACATAGACGCATAACGTAAATCCCGTTTCTGAATACAAGTGCGATACTCACAACATCCTACTTAGATCTTCTTACCACCTTAAAATTCCAAACAAATACTTTACCATTGGCTTTGCAGAAACAGACGAGTGCAGATTCTGTCGCGAGGTGTCTGAGACACCAATCCATCTCCTTTGAGACTGCTATGCCCTACATCACAAGCGAAGCACCATATTGGGCGTTCACAGACTAAGCCTATACTAAGATTCCTTGAAGCCGGAGGAATAGCGAGCGAACTATAGTCTAGGGAGGTCACAATAGATTATTACTGGTCGCAGTGCTTTCGTGACGAGTGTCCCACCCTATTCACATATAATAAAATAATACTATATCTACTGCGGCTTGAATCGATGTTGACTTAAAAATTAGCAGCAAGTCGAGCCGGGTAAGCACCCGAGCTGTGTGGATGCACGATAATAAAACACAGCAAACCCGCCTTAAGTAACCAAAGGAAATTGCTACGCATTTTATTGGAATATATCTATTTTGTATCCAAAAGTAGTTAGTTGTTTTACACGTTTTGAAGGCAGTTCACTTTATTTGTTTTCTTCATGTTTGGAAATTAAATTGATGGTGAAAGCGTAAATGAGTTAAATGGTCCTGATTAGATATTTTAATAGAGAAATAACACAGATTTTTTCTAACTAGTTTTTCAACATTCCAATAACTATTAAAATATTTTGTAATGAGACATTATCGAAACCGATTAATCTCTGTTAATTGGAAAATATGTAGAGTCGATAAGTAGGGGTTAGCAACGAAGAAACATTATGTTATACAAGAATCAGATGCTTTTAATAGGTGGTAGGCGGACGGTGGTAATTTGCCCAGTCTGCCGGGGCGGGGAAGTATCCACCGTTCCTGCTGATAAACCCAGTAAAGTTTCGGGATCAGGCTCGAATTGCCGGCATGCCTAGTCCAGCCGGCAGTGTTAAGACTGATTTCAGTCATGAGTGTCTGATTTCATCGTGGTCTAGCGGTTAAGTCCATGGATATATAAATAAATTTAGTTAATATTTAATTTATTTGTAATATTTCGCTAAGCTTTCCACTTGTTATGATTGACCTATAGTAAAGTAAACCCGCTTCTTAAAAAAAAAGGGACGAGTCTACCACCCCGAAAGGTATACGGTCGTGAAGATACTGATTTTGCACAACTAAACTATATAAAATAAAGGGTTTATTATACTTAAATTGTAATCTTGTTATAAAAATGATTTTTAATGAAAATTTATCTAATAATGCTTATATGACTGTGAATACAATTAAGTCCAAATTCCCATACAAGATAAATGCTGTTCTTTCATCAAAATCGGACTAGTTAATAAAGAGCAAATAATTTTATATTATAATCTAGAATAAAAATAAAGAATCACGTATTTTTTATATTTTAATTATTCAGTAATAAAATATTAAGTTACGGCACAGAGAAGTTGTCCTAAAAATATCGCCACTCATGGAGAGCCTAATCAAGTAGAGAGAGTAATCAAGACGATCGCGCGACGACTTATGTATTTTTTTCACTTTATTTCGTCTCTCGGCTGTGAGCGAGATCAATTAATACTCGTAATAACACGTGTTTTAGGAAATTAATTTTAGTTAAACACGAAAGACCCGGCACCCGCACGGTGAATCCATGGAATGCTTAGAAATTTGTCTCCTCTTATTCTGTAACGATTGTTCTAGCTTTGATTCTGTTTGGTTTCTTGCCCTGTCTATGTATAATATCTGTGTTTTTTAGTAGTAGAGGGTTATTTTAATATTTTTTAAAGTGCATATTGCAGTTCCTTTTTTATTTCAAAAAGGGGTTTTACCAATGACACCTGAAGCCTAAAAAAATATTTGCTCTTTTGACACGCGGTATAATGAGCATGAAGGACGGACAAACAAATCTTCTTTCACATTTATAATATTAGTATATATCAAGTACGTCACAATTTTAAATGTCATTATACGATTACGAACGGCGAAGGTCGATGTGACATTTTGCCCGTGAGAGGTGTTTCAAATACCTACAAGTTCTTGGAATTATGTCATTTGACATTTCCTTAAATATGCCGCAATGTATGAGTGGTATTTTTAAAGTAGGTTACTATCTAATATCGTCAATAATTTCCTTAATAAAAACGTAAAAATAAGTAAATAAATAATATATAATAAATAAATATTTCCAGACAGGTCACACAGCGCCATCTAGTTTCCGTGGTAAGCTACGAGGCTTGTGTTACGGAAACTAGATGGTTGATAAACTACATATTATACTTTTTTTTTGTAAATATATACATATTATACATATAAACACCCAGACCGAGACAAATTATACAATGTACAACTTGCCCCCGGTGGGAATCGAACCCTAGTACCTACGTAACCTCTTGTGGAACGCGGATTTAGTTGTATACACGACAGACACGCATGGTATACTCCAAACGTACAAATAATTAACAATCCATTCACCACAGTGAATTACCGAGGCGCGAATTCTACTGAATCGAAGGAATTCTCTATTGTACCATGAAGTACAATTTTTTAAATTAAAATTACTTAATAATTATATTATTATTATTTTTATTAATTTTTTGTTTTGTATTTACTTTAATTTTTACTTCTTGTGGTTTGGAGAAAGCGCAATCGAGTGTCTCGGAGTTTAGGGTAAAGTCGAGGGCAAGATGGGTTATCTTCTGGAATGGACTAGGTCAGTGTCAAAGTGCCTAAAAGACCAGCAGTCGGCTGTTGTTCTTCCTGAGACTATCTACGAAGAATATTTTAATTTTATTATTTAATTAATGATATTAGCCTCGCTATGATATTAGTCTCCTTGGGATTATCTCGGATGGGACGTCTCAAGAGGACATTTTTTATTTATAGTTTTAGTTTATTTTTAATTTTATTAATTAGGTAGCTTTTAATTTATATTTAATGTATATTAACTTACTACGATTAATAAAATAATAAGCTCATACAACCGCTCAATATAGTACATCTTATAGAATTTCAGAGTAGACCTCAAGGTTGTATGTCGGAAAGCCCGCTCAGTAATATGGTAATCAATTCGTACTTATAATTCGTCACGAACAAGCAAGGTCGTACTTTTTATATACTTCTTAAAACAGCGTCAGCCAATAAAATTAGGGATATCCTATATAGAAGTGGATCAGTGGACGATCCAATCGGTCATGATTGGATCCGAAGGAAATAATTAATTAAAGTTTATTTATTTATTAAGGAAAACTATTGACGTTTAATTCACAAGTATAGATACAAAAATAGAAACAGAAAGTCATTTACACGTTTTCAATATTTGTTAGTTAGTAGTGTTAGAATAATACATATTTTAAACGATGAAAGCATCTACAAACTATCACTTCATGCAATAAACTAATAACTGTACAATAACAAAACTATTATCGTTTATAGAACCTTAAGTTAAACGCATTTCTCACCACTATCACCTTGTCATGAAACATATCAACATCAGTTGCATCAATGAATGTATTAAGAGTGTATTAGTTGCGAGGAATGCGCATAGACACGCTACGCACGTTGACTAACACCCGTCTTGTAAGTTCCTTCTTACGGCTCACTCAACCATTCATCAAACGGGTTCCCTCAAGAGATCCTCGCAATCAAGAGATACTGAAATCAATACTCATTGCTTCTCAGCGAGCATGCTGGCTGCATGCCTGAATCCACCTTGCTCCCCTTACTATGCAAGGCTGGGATGTTATTATTATTATTATGTGTGTGTATGTGTGTGTGTATTCATGCAATATGTGTGTGTGTTAAATAGGTTGTATTTAGTACATCTGTGTCCGTGACGTGCTTTCCATCCGTAAGGCGGCGGCTGAAAATCGGAGCTATGGCCTATCTTATAGGTTGTAGCGGACTCCGGGCTGATCGCATTTTTGTCGCTATACATGTAATAATAATAATTTTTATGTATAGTTTTTTTTTAAATTTGTATTATGCTATATGTATGGTTTGGCGACAAATGAATATATTTATTTCTTTCTTTAAATATTTTATTAATCAAAAGAAGCCTAATACAAAATAGCTTAAATCATCATTCATTCATTAATTTCAATCAATTCGTTCAATTTATTCAACATGTCGGCTATTGTTGTCAACAAGCGAACTATACGAGTACAGAACACCCTTAGTAAAAAAAAAAATCTCTTGTGTAACTTTTAGTACCTGCCTATGTATCATATTTAAACTAGTCACAAAATACACAATATCTATAAATTAGTTGCGGGCTCAAAAAACATAATTCGGATATGATACTATTCCTACATAGCAATCGTTTTTTTACTGAAAATGATTTTGATTAATTCTCAACTACTTATTATTGTTTAATTGTATTTGTTTGTGGATGCAAGTATTCATTAGTAGTACGTTGTGTAGTGTTTATGTATTACTTTGTATGTTTCAGTATGTTTTTTTTAATCTTTGTCATCTCATAGGCTTTTTTGTTGTTTGTGTTTTTTACATTGTTAATATGTATCTATTTGTGAAAACTTATAAATGACACTCTGTTGCTAACGTTTAGTTCTATTTGTTGTTGGATATTGTCAATAGTTTTCCTTAAATAAATAAATAGAGGCTATACCTATAATAGGTATGTATGGCTAATGATCCTACCATCCACCTGGCTACGCTAGTGTTCCGGTGGAGGAGGAGTTTTTTGCGTGAGTTGCCACTCTTTCCCAATTAGTTACTCTTTGGCCTTGTCGCTCAAATAACGATCATGACCAGGTCTGCCAAGAAGAAGAAGCATATATCAAACATGACCACCACCACTTTTAAGAATACCTAAGAAATCGAAGCCTCGAAGGACTCATCAAAATGACCAATATAAATGTTAAGGAAGGTTTCGTATTAATTTATTTACGTCACGCGTGAGTCATTCACAGCAGGTTTTGTGTACGGTCCATGACACATTTGGTCATAAACATTCCTTATGACGTCAGTCTACGTCAGATCCTAAATCTAAAACTGTAAAACAACTCATTGCGAATAATTAAGAAATCGTTCGTAAAAAAAAATCGGTCTAAACTAAACCTGTTCCATTTATTTTTTATTTATTTATTTAAAACTTTATTGCACGAAGTACAAAGGCGGACTTAATGCCCGTAGACATTTCCTGACAGCCAAACCTTGGGGACAAATTTGAACTATTATAGGTGCAATGAAAGAAATATTAAAAAATTAGGAAGAAAAATTAACTGCTTAATTATACACTTACATATTATATTGTTATATATACTATGATATCAATATACTAAATACTAATACATACATAATACTATACATAAACATACATACTCGTATATACACTTACTAATATTGTGAGGAGAACATATGATTAGACCTCCATTGTTGGAGATGGGCCGTTCAGAAGTTCCTGGAGAATCTGGCCTACCCCTGGTTAAACGGATTGGCGAGGAACTGATGTCAAATTTTATTGCCAATTCATTAACGATTCCATAAGTGTTGGTATTAGTAGAACTGGGACTGACGCGGACAGCTTAACGTGCTCTCCGAGTCACAGGTGTGTTGTAAATCTATGACAAATGTACGTAAGAAAAGTATATTTCTCATTATATGCTGGGGCCTATGTACACTAATTTAGTTTTGTGCAAAAAAATAAAGTATTTTATTAAATTAATATTTAAAAAAATTTTATTTATAGTTTAGTTTATTTAAAATTTTATTATTTAGGTAGCTTTTAATAAATAAATATTTCCAGACAGGTCACACAGCGCCATCTAATTTCCGTGGTAAGCTACGAGGCTTGTGTTACGGAAACTAGATGGTTGATAAACTACATGTTATACTTATTTTTTTGTAAATATATACATATTATACATATAAACACCCAGACCGAGACAAATTATACAATGTACAACTTGCCCCCGGTGGGAATCGAACCCACGACCTCCCGAGTTCACGGCAACGTTTGTTACCACTAGACCACGGAGGCGTCAATAAATAAATATGCTCATTTATTTTGAGCTTTACACTAATAGTTGTTTTTATTCAGTTTTCTATTTTTTTATTATTTGAGTATTTCGTGGTTGTATTATTTTATTTTAGTTTAGTTTTATTAATAAATTATTTATAATATTAATAATTTTCTTTAATTTTAAGGATATTTTTATTTATACTTATTTGTTTATTAGGTTTAGTTTATAGTAAATATTATTTTTCGAATACATTATAATGTGCTAAAAATTAATTAAATTAAAATTGTTCATTTCATAGTAGAACTATAGGATAAATTATTGTAAAATATATACATACATTTATTGTGGTTAACCGAACTCAGTGCGATTGGCAAGTCATTGCAAAGCATTACATACAATGTCGCGGGAAGCATTGAGTAACTTTACGTTTGTTGGTATATTCTTGCTATCAAATCGAAAACTTATTCGGACACTGAGAAAAATAGATATATATAAAAAAAAATACATACGATTAAATAAGAATGCCCATTTTCGTGTCATAATGATTTCTTTTTTATTTTATAGTTAATATATTGTGTTTTCATAAACTGTAATTTATTTTATTTATATAAAAAAAATACGTTAATAATTACATATGTAGTTTCGATCCCGCCGATTTGAAATCCAGCGTTTTATCTATAATAAAGTACCTAATCGTATAAATAGTGTTTTGTAACTATTCCATACATAAATCTTAACCAAGTGACTATTTAATTAAATAATATTTTAATGCTGAGGTAAAAGAGATGTTGTAATTAAATCTAAAAAAAAAACAATTAATGGAAAAAGTTGGGGCCTGGTTTTGGGCAATTTAAACTAACTCATGTTATTACCATTACGATACTACAAAGTGCTGGCTATATAATATCACAACTCTTCATTACCAAGAAAGGAATATGGATGAATTATTGCTTCGAACCAGTGACATTAAACATAACAAGACGGCGCAAGAAACCAAACGGTATGATTGTTAAAGCTGGGTCTAATTAGTCTATGATTGCTGGTGGTTGTGATCGACGTAAACTTTAATTAATATTTTTTATAAAACCCTATGAGCTTTTTATAAAAACTAATGTCCAAACTATTTTTGAAGTCAAAATATCATTATTCACGTAAACCTATTACAGACGGTAGGTCTGGTCCACAAGTTCAAGGTCGATCAGCGAGCTATGGAGAGAGCTATGCTCGGGATTTCTATAAAAGATAAAGTCAGAAACGTTGACATCCGTCAAAGAACTAAAGTTACCGATATATCTTTTAAAATTAGCAAGTGGCAATGGGCTGGACACATATGCCGCAGAACCGATGAACGATGGAGTAGACGGGTTATGGAGTGGAGACCACGTACTGAAAGACGCAGAATGGGACGACCCCCCGCCAGATGGACAGATGACCTGAGGAAGGTCGCTGGTGAGGGATGGATGAAGGTGGCAGAGGATCGTGTGAAGTGGCGAGCCTAGGCCTACATCCAGCAGTGGAGAGACACAGGATGATGATGATGATGACGTAAACCTATTACGGGCATTTGTGACACGTCATAATTAAAATTATTTAAAATGATTCTACTCCTGTTAGTGGAAGACTAAGCAGCGAAGTGGTCCAAGGAGTAAGCTGTTAGCAGAAGACTAACAGCCTAGCTTACACTCGTAAATGATCTCTTTGGTTCAGACGCGATATTTTTGCATACGTGGGTATTATGTTCAAATTAAAATCAATATGAAAGAGAATAAGTGTGTAAATTCCAAGAAAACCCAAGTCAACCGGTACCGGGTACATGCGTTGCACATACCAGGGCATTTCTTTAGCATTCAGTGTCAAACATTCCTTAGACACTAGTACATGTTTTTTGTACAAAATTATTATTATTATTTCTTTTTTAATTGAGCACCACGTGATGCCAGCCACAGAGAGCATTCCACATCTTCAGGATGCGATAAATGTATGAGCCTCCAATCCAATACTAATTGTATAAATAAAAATAAAAATGCTTTATTGCACAAACACTAAAATAACTTAAAATTAATGTGCACAGGCGAGCTTTATGCTTTATTTATTTTTTAAATAAGAAAGCTTTGTCTGTTTTTCCGTCCCTTTACTACTGGAGTGATTTAAATGAAATTTGGCCGAAAATTTTCTTGGAACCATTGACGGCCATAGGTATACAACGTTATAATATATATAACACGACATGAGATCCCACAGCCATATATCTGTATGTCTGTTAGCAGAAATGATCCTAGAAATTCAGGAATGGATAAGGGGTATTAGACGTCAAAATCTAAATATGGCAGGGTGTTTTTTCTCTGCCCACTAAATTACTTGGGCAAAGCCGGCTAAAACTTTTAGTATAGTATAGTATACATTGGTGTTCGCACCGATCGCGGTAATTCGACCAATTTTGGATGGTTAGGCGTTATTGTGATTCGTCGTTGCATAAACAGACGTCCTAATTTGTTATCCCTATACCATGTCCTGTCTTTTTCTCGCCGCTTACTTTCTATATTACCCATCCCGCTCACCAAAGGCCAGCGCACTAAAGAGAAGCAGCGCCCATATAACCGGCTGCGGAGCGTGCTAGGAGCAGTCGTCTAATTGAAAAATAGTCGTCATCCTACAGTCGTGATAGAAGACGCTAAAGAAATCACCGCGATCATTGTTATCACCCGCATTCGCAAAACACGCAAAATTAGTGTTAATAACAATTTATAAGTGCTGGTGCCGAGGACATCAGGTGAGTTCCTTTACCAGTTTCCTTTCTTTTTTGTTGATTGCACCGATTATCATAGTATCGTCTATGTATCAAATTTGAAGATCACCACATCCCCGTGCCTATATACAGTCCACTAAACCCGCGCCACCAGACACCAGACAAATTTATGTCCGCCTATTATTTTATCAAAATACAAAGTGTGATAGTTTTCTTCTAGAACACGCTGTAAATTCAGTTGTCTTAAAACGATATTTAAAATTATATTATATTTTCTTCACTGTAAACTACAATCCACCGCACAAAAAAGTAACAATGTATTACAAAATAGCAATCATTGTTGTTTCCCCTATATGTACGAGGGGCGTTCAAAATATTCTCGGTATTGATACGTTACAACCTCTTTTATATATATATTTGTTACTGGCCGCTAAGATTCATCCATTGACATTAAAAAAAAGTAAAATTGGAACCGAGATGTTCTTTTGTTTTTCTGCAATTGCCGAACAAACATGAACACCATGAGCGAATTAACAATTTTAACGAAATTAGAGCACCGATCCGTCATAAAATTCTTGACAAAACAGGGTAAAAATCAAAAAACCATAAAAGAGGAAATGGATTGTGTTTACCGTGAGTCTGCTCCTTCTTTATCTACTATTCAAAAATGGTCAAGCGAATTTAAGCGTGGAAGGGAGAGTATTGAAGATGACCCTAGACCTGGCCGGCCTGTAGTGGCTACCTCACAAGAAAATATTGATAAAGTGGAAAAACTTATATTGGAAGACGGCCGAGTGAAGGTAAAATCTATAGCTCAAGTAACCAATCTCTCTATTGGTACCGTACATGACATTATACATGACCATCTTAATATGTCAAAAGTAAGTGCAAGATGGGTTCCGCGAATGCTGACGCTTCTTCAAAAGGATATGCGTGTGGCTTGCTGTTCAGATTTTATCGACCTGTGTGGTGAAAATCCCGATGAGGTGCTGCAAAAAATAGTTACTGGAGATGAAACCTGGGTTCATCATTATGACCCAGAGAGCAAACAGGAGTCCATGCAGTGGCACATTAAGGGTTCAGCTCATCCCAAGAAGTTCAAGGTAATCCCGTCAGCTGGCAAGGTCATGGCCACAATATTTTGGGATTGTGAAGGAGTTTTGCTTATCGATTATAAAGAAAAAGGTGTAAATATCACAGGGCAGTACTACGCTAACGTTATACGTCAATTAAGAGATGCGATCAAAGAAAAGAGGCGAGGAAAGTTAACCAAAGGTGTTCTGCTTCTGCATGACAACGCCCCTGTCCATACTGCTCATATTGCCAAGGCAGCTATTGTTGAATGTGGGTTTGAAACTGTTACTCATCCACCCTATAGTCCGGACTTAGCCCCAAGCGACTTCTTTTTGTTTCCCAATCTTAAAAAGGATCTGCGTGGAAATAAATTTTCTGACGATGAAGCGTTGAAGACGGCCGTGGAGGAGCATTTTTACACCAAAGATAAAAAATATTTTTATGAGGGATTAAAAAAAATAATTGATCGATCTTATAAGTGTATGAACATAGGGGGGGAGTATATTGAAAAATAAAAATATCAAACTTTTCGTACTTGTTTGTTTTTATCCACATACCGAGAATATTTTGAACGCCCCTCGTAGATGTAAAGATTTGTGTGCGTTACAAGAGATCGACCCACGCCGCTAGTTTTATACGAATATTATGATAATCAGTAAATAGCGTCAGCGGACATACTGCTACAAAACTCGCTTGGGGTTGCCACTACTTCAACTCGAAGATAGAAATAAATTGTAATTAAAACTTAGTTTATTAGAGAAAAAAAAAACTGTCAACTGTCAAAGACGAAACACACATTTTTATATTTTACCAATATTTATTAAATTTATAATTAATTAATAGATAATTTAAAGTCCTGTTACAGTATAAAGAAACTGTACTGTATGTGAAACCCAGAGAAAAAGGCGAAATCAGAAAGGAAAAAAAAAACATTACAATCCAAAACGAAATCTATAAATTTTATTGGTCATGTGGATGGATCAAGTAAGAAGAATAACATCCATGGCTTACAACCGGCATAGGCGCAATGACTCTGTGGCCAGCAGCCAGATTTTGTTTTACGATGCGCAAATTTTATTTAAAGGAATCTTTTAACGAACGGACGGTTGACAAAAGTTATTTTTATTTTTTAATAGTATAAGTTTTATTTTATTAACTAAGTAGTTTTTTATGTCCTTAGATGCCGTATCCGCATCGAGTGACGTCCCCGACCAGTTTAGCGACACATTGTACGTAAAATGTGAGCAATGTTCTCAGCCCCGTTTTTTTCGAGGAAGCAGAGGTTTAAAAATACATATTGGCAAAACACATAAACAAAATTCTATTCAAGCTTCCTCGAATACCTGCCCAGACCAATTAGATTTTAGCAAAATTTTAGGCCATTATAAAAATTCGTTACCATTGATAAAAAGAATTCCGCGTGGCGCACGCATTACTGTTGCAAAGGCGCTAACAAAATTAATAAATAAAGTAGTAGCTGAAAATTCAAAAATAAGCTGGGAATATCTGCTTACTTTTGCGTACCGGACTCTATATGTCAAGAGAGGAGAGGGTCACAGCGTTTCCTTAACGCAAAAAATCAAAGATAATTGTGACCAAATTTCAGACGGACTAAATATCATCACCCCACCCCCTTTCAAAAACCACACCAAAAACTACAGCGTTAAAAAAATTGAGGACAAAATTAATGACGGTGACCTGAAGGGAGCTGCTGACCTTCTCTTCTCTCATGATGTTGTCGCTCCTGACTCTCCAGAAACTTTGGCTGCCCTCCAAAACAAACACCCCCCACCAGCAACAACACTTCTGCTCCCCGATCCTCCAGGACAAAATGAGCCTTGCCTCCAAGTAACATCATCGGAAGTGCAAAATGCCATTTTGTCCTTTAAAAATGGATCGGCAGGTGGCCTTGATGGTCTTACTCCACAGCACTACAAGGACCTGATCAGCGGTACAGCAGGCGACGCTGCTGAACCCCTCCTTGTCGCCTTAACCTCACTTGTGAATGTTATGTTATCCGGCCAAGTACCTATTAGCATCACTGACATACTACACGGCGCAAACATATGCGCACTTAAAAAAAAAGACGGTGGTATCAGACCGATTGCCGTCGGCTGCACTTTGCGCCGTATACGAGTATATGTGATCCGGAACGTAACTTTCTTTGTTACGTAACAAATCGGAACTATAAATTAACACATACTGTTGACGTCCAAATGCAGTGCACTCCACCTGCACTGACCGACCGTGACCATCATGACAGGAAGTTTTTAAACTATAAAAATTTGCACACATTCTTGCACCTCGAGTTCCGCTTACATCATAATTTAAAGTATCACCCTTCCGGGGTGATCAGAAACCACGCTTATAAAGAAGCGGATTCACATTTAGCCAATTTTACTATAGGCCAATCATGACAAGTGGCAAGCCTATGTACATTATTTTATTTGACCGCCTCCATGGTCTAGTGGTAACAAACGTTGCCGTGAACTCGGGAGGTCGTGGGATTGATTCCCACCGGGGGCAAGTTGTACATTGTATAATTTGTCTCGGCCTGGGTGTTTATATGTATAATATGTGTATATTTACAAAAAAAGTATAATATAAAGTTTATCAACCATCTAGTTCCCGTAACACAAGCCTCGTAGCTTACCACGGAAACTAGATGGCGCTGTGTGACCTGTCTGGAAATATTTATTATTATTATTATATTTTATATTTTGTGTGCAATAAAGAATTATATTATTATTATTATTTCTGTACCGTACCAAACTCGAGAAATATCACAATTAAGTAAAATATTTAACCCGGTGCCTCCGAGTCCTAAAGTCCATAGACTTGCGCTTGACCACGGAGGCAGATAAAAATTATTTAAAAAAATCAAACAATAAAAGAGAAATGTGAACAAGCGCGTGCGCAAAATGTGTACTTCCGGAAGAGCAGAGCCCTCCCAAAGCGATCAATTGACAGGATAGCGGAGGGCCCTTTATGGAGTATCCGGGCCTTAATAATAAGGGGTTAATGTACTAGAAACGTTTACAATAAAACAATTACAAAATAACTCCTGTTGCGTATGACCGAACTCGCTTATACGATCACGTATATATTTAGCTTAGGTCTAAGGTATTTAGATATCCAGCAATGAAACAAGAAACAAAGACATGAGCGTAAGGCATGGGCCTTAATGAGTGGTCATCGCTGCAGGATTAATGGACAGACAGACGTAGGGTTGGGGATGGGGACATTTTCGTTATCCCCGGCAGAATATCAGCGGGTAAACGCACAGGGGAAACTTTAGCTCTTCTTCAGGAGTAATTATCTAGGGAGTGGTCTCCGTTAAGGGGCCGAGCGCAAGACGGATATCCAGGAGATGCTAGAAGTGTCCGTTGTCGGCCCGACAAACTCTTTACTAGTTAGTAGGCATCTCCAGTTCTCCAGGTATGACGGAATTCATCTCAGGAGACCACTCCTTTGGATCTTGTCCATGTTGGTCTTAGAAGGTGGTGGCAGGCTGGCGCCAGCATAGGTGACCAACCCTAGCCTAGCTTCAATTGTAAATGCAGAACAATAGACGCTCGATAAACAATAGGGCACAGGGTTATCGCAAGACAATAAAAATGTACATATTTCGTAACTCTTTGATAACGCCGCCGATGATGAAATTAGGGCTCGTTAAGATGTTTTGCTTGTATTTACTTGTTATAGATAACATACACTAATTGTTATTAAGTGGAGACCACATACTCCCCGACAGATGTACGTATGATCTGAGGAAAGTGGGGGATTGATGAGGGTGGCAGAAGATCGTGTAAAGTAGCAAGGTCTATATCCAGCAGTGAAGAGACACAACCTGATGAGGATGATGAGAATATGTCGAGCTAGTATATAAAACATAAAAATAGTGCCATCTAAAGAACTGTCAACACACTAAAAACAAACATAATTAGATATAGAATAACTGTCAAAGGTCATACAAATTGCGGCTAATTGTATGACAATGGAAAGTGAGCGGAATAATGACCGGAAACGGCAAGTTCCGGTATCGTGGCGTACCGGGATTGCGGTGGGAAACGAAAGTCTGAAGCTTTTACTTTGCCGCGACAATTGAAATAATTAGGCTATAAAAAGTCAACATTATGCTAGATTAGACTCAAAATTAAAAGAGAATGAATAAAAATAATTAATTTTTAAACGGGTTTAACGGTTTGCAACCCTCTCGCTCGCACAATCCAATATTTTCAAAGATTATTAAGGTCTGAGTGTACTTATTAACTTTTTAGGAAATAATATTACGGACATTTCAGACATATATCCACTTATATAGAAAAAAAGTAAAGTATCATCACGACCGTTTCCCTTTCGGGGTGGTCAGAAACAACGCTATTAAATAAGCGTAATCACATTTAGCCAACTTTGCTATAGGCCAATCATGACAAGTGGCAAGCTCGTCGATGTCTCCAGCGTACCAAACTCGACAAATATCACAAATAAAATAAAAAAATTAAATGAATTTATTTACATTAATAAATATTTTTGTGTCCCGAGCAGGAATCGAACCCGGTACCTCCGACTCTAAATCCACGGATTTAACCGCTAGACCACGTATGTGATAGTGTTATGTGATAAACAATGGATTTATATTTATATTTTTTTATTCTTAAGCGTGGAAATCGTGATGATACTTTACTTCTAGAACAAGACCAAGATTAGGAGTGCAAGAACAAGATCAAGACCAGCTGTTCTCATGCAAGACCAAGACCAGAACTTGGCCAATCTTGGTCTTGGTCTTACTTTGGGAAAAACTATTTATAACGACTGCTTCCGTGCCTTCACTCCGTAGCCACGACTCAGACTTAGCTGTAAAGGCACACAGGGCAACAGTGAGATAGAGACGGTTTATAGGATTTTAGTCCGTAGGCGCCCTGGGGCTTCACTATGAAGCTTCACGGATGAGTCGGGCATGCGACCCCCACCCTCATTGGCCCTTCAGGCAGGGGGCGTAATATTGATGATTTATCGATTCACCGTCTTAAAAAAAAAAAACAAAAAAAATGGCTGTCACAAAATATGTAAATAATCACACATCATCTATGACCTATTTAGTATTTATTTATTTGAGATAAGTTATTAGAAAACTGAAGAATAAATAAATAAAGTGCATAACAAGTATAGAGCCGGCACACATGGTGTCCGTGGGAACTATTTTCTACGCACAACTTGGATATTATTAATATCGTGTCTGTTAGTCTTTATAACGGATGACGTATGTGAAACAGTTGGGAGATAAAATTATTTTGTAATACTTACTAGATAGTTGCAGAAAGGATATACGAGTGTATATAAAAATCATCATCACGACCGTATCCCTTCCGGGGTAGTCAGAAACCACACTTTTTAATAAAGCGGATTCACATTTAGCCAACTTTACTATAGGCCAATCATGACAAGTGTCAAGCTCGTCGACGTCTCTAGCGTACCAAACTCGAGAAAACTCACAGATAAATTAAATAAGGAACCGAACTCCGAATCCAAATCTACGGACTTAACTGCTAGACCACGGAGGCAGTCTAATATATATATATATATTAGTATATAAAATAATTATATATATACTTTGTATGGTCTTACGTTAGACTAATGTGTTATTCTGTTGATAGAAACAAAAAACTTCTATTAAAAAATAAAAATAATCAATTAATTAATTAAATTAAATTAATTAAATATTTCCAGACAGGTCACACAGCGCCCTCTAGTTTTCGTGTTAAGCTACGAGGCTTGTGTTACGGAAACTAGATGTTTGATAAACTACATATTATATATATTTTTTTTGTAAATATGTACATATTATACATATAAACACCCAGACCGAGACAAATTATACAATGTACAACTTGCCCCCGGTGGGAATCGAACCCACGACCTCCCGAGTTCACGGCAACGTTTGTTACCACTAGACCACGGAGGCAGTCAATTATTTATTTACTTTCCAATACATATAACTTATTAAATAGCCCGCCAAACTGTTACCACAGTTTAACCACAAAAGAAACCATATGTCGCAAATGACAAAAAAAAATGGCATTGTCATACAAACTAAGTAAAAGTCACCTAGTATTTTTTATATACATATAAACGATTATACAAGTTGGTATCAGTACTGACGGTTTAAAGTGCTCTCCGAGGCACAGGAACGGTGTTGTTGTAAATCTATGACAAATATACATATGTAAGAAAAGTGTATTTCTCATTGATACATGCCGGGGTTTGAACTAACATTGTAGGATTTAAGAACAGCATTCTTACATCCGAGGCACCACCGCTCTGTATCATTATTTATTAAAGCATATCACATGCATTTTACAGTAGTACATTGTCCTTTATAAGTTTTTAAGTGCTTATGCCTGAGAAAGTGCCCTGAGATTGGGGGCGTGATGGTACCCATTGTGTCGCCCACAAAAAGCGCCATCTATCTGCAATTAACCACAACTTTCTCACGTTGAGCGCGCCGTGGGATCTGTCTTCCAATTTTTTCCCTAATCTGATATTGAACCGTTCGATTCGATTACAGTTAATTATAATTATTTGCATTTTGTTATTGAGCGAGCTTAGTAAAGTTGGCTAAATGTGAATCCGCTTCTTTGAAAGCGTGGGTCTAGCCATCCTGCAGATAGTGTCGTATAGTAGGTAGATCGTGATGATACTTTATTTGACTATAGTACCCCCCGCTCAACCAGGCACTTAGGGTGCTTACCGGTGGGGACACGTTAATGTTATTTGACATTGTTATTTAGGTTGAGATATAAGTAATTGTTTGTGGCAACAATGTATCATACCTTCACGGTCCACCCACAGCTTATGCTACAAATCTAGTTTATTCGTTAACTGAAAAATGTATCTGACAATATCCAAAAGTTCCGACACTCCATGAGAACCTGAATCAGAGATTTCTGATTCGAGACACACACAAGCATCAACATAACAATTACTTCCAAGGCATATGTTGTCGAGCAATTCGGTAAACAAACTCCGTGGATTTAGACTCGGAGGTACCGGGTTCGATTCCTGGTCGGGACACAAAATTTTTTATTAATGTAAATAAATACATTTAATTAATATTTAATTTATTTGTGATATTTCTCGAGTTTGGTACGCTGGTGATATCGACGAGGTTGCCACTTGTCATGATTGGCCCACAGTAAAGTTGGCTAAATGTGAATCCGCTTATTTATAAGCGTGGTTTCTGACCACCCCGAAAGGTGATGATGATCGTGATGATCGTGATGATGATGTTGTTACATAAAAAAAAATATACTCGTAAACTAGGCTCCGAATATATTTCAATAAATAACGACTATGGTGTTGTTTTACAGACAATTATTCTTCCAGTGACTAGTTTATTAATCGTTTTAAGGTAAATATTTGAATTTGACTGTTTTATTAAGTGAAATGTTAAAACAAAAGACACTCAAATGAAACAGTTCATTAAAGAATTAGAAAGAAAGTTGTCTTTTCTCAAAGAATTTAATTATCACAAACATTATGGCAACTGCTGTCCACATGTCTGCTGTTCAATGGCAAACAACTGTAGTAGACGAATCAAAAAACAACATAGTGACGATTGCAAGAGTTGGGCGGATAACAATGAAGTGTATCACTGCCTTTTTATATACATAGATGGTATATAACTGTCAGTTGAATAGAAAACTTGTATTTTATCATGGTTTTTTTTCTTGATATTATGCCGGAGTGTTCAGGTTTTAAGTTAATCGAAATTTACAAGCGATACCAAAATTATGGTAATAATTAAACTTACCGTTCTGTTAATTTAACCTTTTTTAATTAAAAGAAAATAAACTACAAAAACATTAAAAAATAATAATGAGCATATATGTAGGTGTAAACAAGGTACCATTGCCGGTAGCGACATCTACATAAAGCTTTGCCTGATACACCCCATTATGGCGATGCTACTTTTAGTTAGCCAGCACTTGTGGGAGACTTGATGCTTCACGGACTATAAAATCCAGCGAGGAAAGCGTTTAAAGATGTAATTTGGTGCCCAATGCGCTTTTCTCACAATAAACCATTATGACAAGTTGCGGGCTTGCTAAAAACTACAATAAGTGCAATAAGTTTAACGATTACAACGAGACAGCGAGTGAGATGAATAGGATGTGAGGATGGAGCAGCTATGTTTGAAAGACTAAATGACTAAATATGAATTTAAAAAAAATATTATTTTATATACTTAGTTTATATAATATTATTTAATTTATTTAAGTAGTTTGTAATTATTGTATTTAGCTTATATAATATCTTAACATTATAAGAAACAGCGTACAATATTTCAGGCAGATCATAAATAGACGAAAAAATTAAGCCACTTGTTGCATCTACCGTAATTATTTATTGATTTTAAATTTAACTGATAATGATTTGATATTATTTAATTTCTGTAAATAGCACCTGTAATAAGTTTTTTTTTATTAATAAAATATTTGTATTTGAATTTGCGTTCTGGACCAGAAGTTCTCAAACTTTTTTAGACACCTAGGGCTCCGTTAATCACAGACCCAAACATAAGCATTTTGCCATTCAATTGCAATTTCGTTCCCGCCAAAACAAACAAGCCTCACGACATTTCACTGAACTCGGCTGAATAACAATAGCTTCTACATAGACATGATATAAACGCATAGTCTAACAAATCATTATATATTCTTTCCATGTTTAGAATCTAAACTTTTCAAGTTGTATTTGAGAAACAAGGAAAAATAATGTTAGAAGTTTCTGGAGATAGTCGGTCTAAATATTATGGGAATGCAACCAGTGTTCTTCGTACTTTAAATAAAAAAAAATTGATGGTAGAGATTTTAAAGTTTTTTTAACTCTTATAAATATTTTTGTTTTTTTATTATTTAATGTATTATTTAACAAATACGTTATTTTTTAATACAGTGTAAACTCCTGTAACGTCACTCGATTTAACAACAAACTCCCTAAAGCGTCGATATCGAAGGCTTTGGTTGGTTTAGCTTGTCTTCCAATTCTGATTTTTCTTCTCTCCATTTAACGAAAACTCTCTATAACGCCATAAAATGCACAGTCCCTTCAGTGTCGTTATATAGAGTTTACAGATGAAAAATATATTATTAATTAAAATATTGCCGACAGAAGTCAACAATCAATGAATGAAATGAAGTGGCAATGGACCGGACACAACCGATGGGGCAAACGGGTTCTAAAGTGAAGTAAAATATTCTGTATTTATAATTTTGTTATTTTATTGTTTCTCTTTTCAAATGATGGTTATCATGTACTGCTCCAGATTCACCAATATGTACTATAAAATTATATCGTTTTATATCAATATTGTAAAAATTAACGTGTAAAAGTGCAGAATACATATCTTTTAGTCCTATGCCTACTTGCAAAAATAAATGAATTGAATTGAATAGAATTGAATTAGGTGGAGACCATGTACGGGACTACGCCGATGGGCGGATGACCAGTTGGATTGGGTTTCAAAAGAGCAGGTGCAGTGGCGAGACTTGAGGGGGGCCTACATCCAGCAGAGGAAAGACACTCGGCCACAACTGCGTTTGATTACCCGACTGCGAATTGCAAAGAATGATCATGTGTTTATCAGCCTATGTATGTATGTATGCATGTTTGTTCCTTTGTGCCACACTGGAGACCAAACGCGTGATCAGATTTTGAAAATTCTCATGTCATTCGATTAATTTTAATCAAGTGTCACTGAAGATATGACATTAATCAAATTTCAGTAAGGCGACAACCAGATGCCATATTGTGGAAAAGAAAAAATGAAAGTCGAGGTTTCTCTTATCATGTTTAATTTCGAGTGACTATTTATCATCTACAACGATTTAATGTTGGTTAGCAACCATTATTTTATGGACTGGCTCTAATCAATGTCTATGGGCCTGTTGAAATCTCGAGCCATACTCGTCCGCAATGGGTCATTCTCAGCTTTGTGCAGTCAAGTTTAATCTCACTCGGCCATCAAATGTCAGTGGCGGCAGATAATTTTTGTTAATATAATTATGAATTATACTGATTAATAGTCAAATTAGGGACTAGTTAAACAACTCCAAGCTATATTTTGAGCCATACGAATAATTTAAGACCTCCAACTCGCCACGAAGAACATTACGGGAAAGCAAGGGTCAAAAATAAGTAGAATAATGTAAGAACGCGTACCTCAAATCCTACAAAGGTCGGTTCAAACCCCCCCGGCATGTACCAATAAGAAATACACTTTTCTTAAGTACATTTGTCATAGATTTACAACACCACCGTTCCGGTGCGTCGCCAATGCCAACTTATGGAATCGTTAAATTGTCATAAAAAAATGACATCATATCCTCGCCAAGCCGTCTGGTCAGCGTGGCGAGTGTAGGCCAAATTCTCCAGTTCTGGAAGGCCCATCTATATATATCTAGGACTCTGTGTTCTAGGGGCTGTAATGAATGAGGGTCAAATGTAAATTTTATTGTCAATTCATTAATGAGTCCACAAGTTGTAAATAGTGAAACCGGGACCGATGGCTTATTGTGCTCCTCACAACAAAATAAAGTTGTTTAGGAAAGTGTATTCCTCATTGGTACCTGCTGGGGTAAAGAAGTACTTCCCCTAAAAAATCTATAACGTTCTATGTTCACGATAATTGTGTACTTAGCACTGATAAATGCCGTATTATTATCGAAAAGTCAACAAAACCGATGGCTAATATTTACACAGATATACACTATTGTAATTTAAATAAAATTTACGATAATATTTTACATATCGTCTCCTAAATGCAAACATCAAACTTCCTGTTCGTTTCAAATACATTGTGATAAATCAATTTTCCTTCTGGAATAATTTATTTACTGATAGTTCTATTAAGGGGCGTTTCTGCTGAGAACAAGCTGCGCAAATACGCCAACCTCGTTACAGGTTATGAATTTGCGCCGTTTGGGGTTGAGACGGTGGGCCAAAGATTGTCCAAACGGCTAACGGAAAAGTCTGGAGATAGGAAAGGTGGCAATTATTTCTGCCGACGTATTAGCCTCGCTATACAGAGGGGAAATGTTGCCAGCCTCCT
Source organism: Tinea semifulvella (assembly GCA_910589645.1). NCBI lineage: Eukaryota > Metazoa > Arthropoda > Insecta > Lepidoptera > Tineidae > Tinea > Tinea semifulvella. The sequence continues at coordinate 10,621,014 of OU342610.1, forward strand.
TGGGACTATCCCTGGTCTAGAAGACATTTTTTAAATTCAAGTTTATTTTTTATTAGGTTATATTTAATTTTTACTCTTTAAGTAGTTTTAATTATAGATATTCTTTCCAATAAAAAAAAAATAAGTGACGTTTAATTTACTGACAAATAAAACTGGTTTATGAATGTAATAAAGTGGATTTACTTAACAAAATACTTCGCAACATAAATCAAAGCGCAAAACGGATCCGTACAGAAAACAGTACCGTTATAGTCTCCGATCAATTAAATTACCATTATCGATGGGAATGGAACCCGGTACCTCCGAGCCTAAATCAACGTACTTTACGAAATCTTTACTTTTTTAAATATTTTTGTAATTTATTTTATTTTATTACCAGAAAAAAATATTTTAAAATGTATGTAAAAGACGGATTAATAAAAAAACGAACAAGAGTCTTTAAAAAAAATCTTTGTAATCGATTGGAAATGTTGATTTCTACACTTAAAAGCTACACACTCCAGTATATTATCAAGAAAAAAAAAATCGTAATAAAAATACTTTTCTATGCAATTGACAGTTATATTAGGTACCATCTATCGTGATAAAAAGGTATTACACCCCATTGAGGAAATATCATGCTGAGACAACTATATAGTTACGTGACGAAACCTATTTCCAAGATTTACAACTCTGTATCGCGTAAAATATTTATGTGTGTGAAAAACTATAGATGATTAACGATGTAATAATTAAACACATCTTCGTTATTCATGATTAACCATTAAACGGGGATAGAATGGGTGTTTTTGAATCGTTATTATTATTATTATAAATTATTTATTGTACTTAAAAACATAACAGTTGAGTACAAGGGCGAACTTAATGCCTCTCGGCATTTTATACTAGCTAACCTTTGGGAGTGTGGTAGACGATTGCGGGTGCATTGGAAATAAAAACAAATACTTAAACATACATAATAATAATTTACAATAACATACTAATACACAAATACCTATAACAATATATAATAATAATATATACATTTAACTAAATTTATGTAAGAATTTATTTATTTATTATTTATATATTTATCGCCATAGGATCCTATCGGAACACTCGGTTAAGTCAATTTTTCTTAATAACAACGCTAAACAAAATACCTGGCCAGATATGGTGATACAGTATGGCAAGGAACAGCCCCAATTTCCATTATTATTATTTTATTATTATTATCTCTATCTCTTCCACTTCTAAGCCTAATAATTATTATAATATATAATAATTTAGGTCTAGTTTGTGGCTGTAAAGGTGCCTCGTCGGGTATTTTAATAAATAGTACTTAAAATACTATATTCTAATTTAGATATGTCAATAAACTATAACTAAATATATATATATATATATGTGTGTGTGTGTAATAATGTCAATATAATTAATATATAATATGTCACAAATTCCTAAAAAAGCTATAATTAAATCCGCTGTAAAAGCTTCGTCAATCACATAATTTAAACTTAAAAACTAAAAAATACATAACAAAATGAAGGAAAAAATACGTATAATTTACACAGCAAATAAAAAGAGACAAAAATAGATATCAGATAGTCGGATTATTGTGTTTATTTAAGAAATCGGCAATGAGGAGATTTAAAATATATTTATTGATCGTTAAATTTAATTAAGAAATGCCGCAAACTTTAAAAACCTAACAACTAAGAAATTGCTGTTTTAAGAACTCTTAAGTATCTACTTTTCAGATTTATATTACCACTTTCAGCATTTTTATAGGAATACTAATGAGATTTATTTATAGGAATATAAATTAAAAATACTTTCCATGGCTACTGGGAGGTCTTTGGCTATTCACAAGAAGCTGCTGACAAAAGAACTTAACTGATTTGTTATCCGAATACACCACATTACACCACACTGTTATGAATTCCAGCTTGCCGCTCAGGTTGAAGGTCCGGATCTACAAGATGTTCATTCGTTCCCGTCTTACTAACGCTGCGCCAGCCTGGCATCACCTTCGGGCCAAGACCAATAGGGACAAGATCCAAAGTCAGCAGAACATATCGCTCAGAGTGGTCTCCCGAGCGCCATGGTTCGTACATAATTCCGTCATAGCTCAAGATCTGGAAATGCCTACTATTGAGGAGTTTGTCATAGACGTATGTTCTATCGGGCCGACAACGGACACTTCAAGCATCTCCAGAATATCACTCCATCTTGCGCTCGGCCCCCCAACTTTAGTTTTGTTCTATCACGGCGAAATCTATGATAAATAAATCTTTAAACTCAACAAAATAAAAATATAAATGCTTTTTTAGCATTAGTATACTGACCGTGCGGTCTGCAAGGTCTCCTACAGAGTCGTGTCGGTGGTCAAGACTGCCGAGACTGCAGCAGGAGGTGGAAGAAGACAGGCTGACCGAGTCCGCCCGCGCGCGGTGAGGCGACACCGCCACGTGCTTCAACATCACATCTGTAACAAAGACAATTTTTTATTAGGATTTGGCAAGGAATCTGGCAAGATATTGTCTGCGATAACATTTGTTTGTTCTCTTCTCCCGATGGATGATGAATGAGGTGATAGGGAAGGCAAAGGGTCTAGCCCATACAGCTAAGTCTGACGTAATATATCTTCATTTTTAATGAGTTAATGAGGTCATCATCACATTCCAGATGCTGCAGAATTTGATGCTTTTCTTGGGGTCACTCGCGACATCATAGCTCAAACACGTCGGGTAAAATATGGGAGTTGACGGCGCGGGAAAACTGCAATAAATAAACTGCAACTTGTGCCCCATATTTAAAGTCCAATTTATCGTTTTCTATAATTATTAACATTGTAGCACATTATAAAACAAAACAACACTACTTTTGACCAATAATATCCACAGTAAATTAATTTACAAAACAAAAACTTGCACTTGACATGTCCACGCAAAATGGCGCGAAGGACTCTCTCTCTGCGATAACATTTAAAATAGGCTAATTCTAATTTGTCATAATTTGTTTTAAATTGTTTATGGATTCATGGAAAAATACTTTAGGTTTTTTATGGAGCAGGAGGAGCGGTAGTGGCTCGGCTGTAAAAACGATTCCTTAAAATCCTACAAAGGTCGGTTCAAACCCTCGACATGTACCAATGAGAAATACACTTTTCTTACGTACCTACATTCGTCATAGATTTACATCACTACCGTTCCCGTGCCGTGGAATCGTTAATGGATTGTCATGAGAGCCTCGCCAACACGAGTTTAGGGCAAATTCTCCTGATATATGTTCCAAATTATATTAATGTATATTAATAAGCTGTTAAATTTAAATAGTTATTTAATACTCGTATTATTACTATCTTTATGATTGCACCTATATTTGGTTAAATTTGTCCCAAGGTTTGGGTATCAGAGAATGTCTTCGGGCATTAAGTGCGCCTTTGTACTTAAAAGTTTTTAAATAAATAAATAATAATAGTCTATGAAAACTAATAAATTTTGTCCATTGAAATCTTACGTAATTTAAATAACTATTAATAAAATACCAGCGTGTCAAAAGATATAAATATCCGACTAAATATCCGGCCATTTATGTTCCTATTATAATCGGCAAAGCATTAACTTAACATAAAATCAATAAATTATTTTATCAAAAGACTAGCTCTAATATATTTGAGGATGTTCGGTCAATAGATTAATGACAATAGCTACTTGCCCACTTCCGTGTCAAATTGTCACATATTGTAAGTTTGTCACACAAGGGCTGTCAAGTGCATAGTTGACAACACAGACGTATATACACAAAATAATATAAACACTGGCACAAACAAATTAAATAGTAATATTAGTAAAATTATAATGCCCTCGCAAACCTTTCTGGCCAGCGTTGGGAATGTAGGCCAAATTCTCCAGATATATTCTAGCTAGATAGCCCATCTACAACAATAGAGGACTAGAACGCTATGATAGATAGATAAGGTAAAATAAATATTTTTAATTTGCATAAATGTTAGTCTAATTTAGAGATTAATTTATTTATTTAAAACTTTTTGCACTATGTACAAAGGCGGTCCGCTAATGCTAATGCTGCTAGACATTCTTACTCGGCCAACCTTAGGGACATTACGGACATTGTATGTGGAAGGTTCGCGCAAATTATAGAACATAATATAAAGGAGACATTAAAATACTACTAAAACTAAACTACTTACTAGTAAATAATATTAATATACTAAACACTAATATACTTTATACATACATAAATACAATATATACATACTTACAGTTGTTGGGATCTATTTAAGAAGTGTGTCAAAACCATCTTTTTAATGTTCTATTTGGCGCCTGTCGGATATCTAAGAGTAGGTTGTTCCACAGATTTGCGGCAACAACTGCAAAGGAGTCGGACATAAAACTAGTGTGATGAGAGGGACAGATCTTATAGTAAACTAACTTAACGTAACAATATTTGCCAAGTAAATTGGCGAGAAAATATATAAAATAAAAATAATATAAGTCCAAAAATATACATGTAGGTATCCATACAATATGTTCTAGTCTATGGACTATAATGATTATTTTAACAATGTTTAATAGTTCTTTATTTTATTTTATTACCCTTTCAAGTAAATAAACCCGCTAGTCAGTATTTATTTCTTTATTTGGAACTCCAACAGCATAACAAGAAGATGGGTTCCCAATTCCTACAAAAGAATATATATCCAACAGTGAAAACAATTCATTAAAAAATGCATAAAGTCATGACAAAACTAATAGGATAATCCAACAAACATAATAAAGGAGGTACGCTTACTATAATTGAGCAGTAAAAAGTCGTGTATTAATCTACGTGATTTGGGAACTGTTATTTTGAAATAAAAAAAGTTGAAACTGTTTTGATCTAGGGGTTCAAATAATATTGATTTGCTCATTGACATAAATATATTAAGTATTTGACCAGACCACAAATATACGTCCGTGGTAGTTAATGATCCCCTAAAGTGCACCATGGGGGCTACCCATTCTCAGTGCACTCGTGGTCCGGCCGGAAGCTGTGGTTCTCAGAATCCACTACCTGATACATTTATTAGAATAGAATTACAGTCGATTTTTTACATTTCATATGACTTACCAACAATGCCGTAATTAAAAGTAGTTAAGTATGTCAAATATCGGTGGTGATGACTCGGTTGTAAGAACGCTTTTCTTAACATCCTAGAAGAATCGAACTGCGTTTAAATCCACTTGATACTTAACCGCTAGATCACGGAGGCAGTCTAATATTATATAATACTAGCTGTTTTACCCGGCTTTGTCTGTGTCAACACGAAATTAATTTCTTTTGATTTTGCTATTTTTCCTATGGTATTCATTTAATTTGCATGGTGTAATGGGAAAAAATAATCTTCATGAAATGCAAATTCAAATTTCAAAATTATTTATTTATATTTGAGTAATTAACAAATGTGCACCACTGTGCTCTGCTTGTAAAGGGTACAAATATTATAATATAATATAATCTTAAGTTATATAAAGATTTCAATACTTATCAAAACAAAATTAAAATATATAAGGGAATAGACATGTTACAAGTTTTATAAGATGTCATTTAAGTATTCATTTGTACTATAATATGACTTGTCAATGAGAAAGTTTTTCAATTTAGATTTAAAGTCATTCATATGCTCAAGCCAACTAAAGTATGTAAAAATATAAGAATTAATACAGTATTTGTGTAAATGGCCTTTCAATTACAGCTTGATAATTTTTAAAGTAATCAAATGGATATAATATGTTATCCTTTTAAGAGATAGATGCCATCGCGGACTATTCTGTAGACCTATATGAGATACACAATTTCACCATACATTATTTTGTTATATCTCAAAAGGTTTAGGCAGCGTTTTCGTTAAAATCTAGACGGCTTATTTTTTTCCGACACCTCCAACAAATATCGTTAATGTATACAAAAACGTAACAAATTATATATCTACTAAAACCTTCCTCGGGAACCACTCTATCCATTGGTGAAAACAGCATGAAAATTGGTGTAGTAGTATTTTAGTTTATCGCAAACAAACAGACATACATACAGACGCAGACACTTTGTTTTATAATATGTAGTGATTTTTTTTTAATGCGAAAATTAAAATAAGTTATTTTAAACACTGGACGGATTTTTCGGTCGAATTGGTCTTTTGACTTATTATTAAGTAATTATAGATATTGGTAAACAGTAATTTAGTGACGTTTATGAAGTAACTGCATCTGGTGCGGATGTGGTGGCGCACATGTGACCACGCCTCTGCATGACGACGGGAGCAAATACATTGACCTCGGCAATTGTGATGGAACGATAAATAATGAATGCAGCCCATGGAATTATATTTAATGATAGTAACATTTTGGGCAAAAATGGCCCTCTTATTCATTCTACATACATACATATCTTCACGCGAAATCCCTTGCGGGGTAGGCAGAGACAATTGAAAGCCACTTGTCACGATCACCACATAGCTCTTTCGCTTCCTCTTCATGCATGCCCGTTTGGATAAATCCTTGGTCAGACGCTTGGCTAAGGGTCCCAGTGATCCCATCGTCTAGACCCCAAACGGCGCAAACTACTACTTTTTTTTATAATAGCACGACATTTGACCTTGGGCCCACCCGATGGTAAGTGGCGCGCAAGGTCAATGAATGTTAGCAACTAAAGTCAGACACTCATAACTGCCATTAGTCCCCAACACTATGCCGGCTTGACTAGATGCTTTTTCACACTTCGCTTGAAGGACTCCAAGTTATAGGAAAGTGGAAACACAGAGGCTGGAAGAGCATTCCACATCTTTATCGTACGACAGATGTATCAGTCCCTAAATTTATACGTACGCGAAGGGATAGTGACTACGGTATGTGCATATTCTGACCTGTGCGTGTGGTTCGGTTGCGGAATGGAGAGGGAGGGATTAGGTTATAGAGTTCTTCGGAGCACTCACCATAGTATAGCCGGTAGAACACGCTCCGAGAGTTCCAGATATAGTGGCATCGTCCACAATTCGAACAGCTCGCCTCTGTAGGACATTGAGAGCATCTGTGAGGTACTTGGCGGAACCATCCTAAATACTATACCGAGGTTGGCGTATTTGCGCAGCTTGAGGTTCTCAGAAGAAACCGCCGCAAAAAAAGAGTAATAACAATATGATTAAACGTAAAATTGTAATAAAAAAAAAAAGATACAACAATTTTTAGTCGTGCTAAAGTTTTTGGCCAATCTTTACATAATGTTTAACACAGCAGAGTAACAATTCGCCGTGGGTGGTAAAGGTTGCTAACTCCATATACGGAAGGTCTTATGTCCTGAACACCAGAAGGTGGTTCACCTCGTCCTATACGTTAAATATGACCCATATGGTATATTTATAGCCAACTTATTAAATAACAAACAAAAACATGCACTGAGAATATTTTTTTTAATTTTATACTCAACTAAGTAACTAGACCAAAGTGCTTATACACAAAACCATTTCATTTCATCATTACAGCCCCTAGAACAAGCGTCCTAGACCTCCACTGCTGGAGATGGGCCTTCCAGAACATTTATCTGGAGAATTTGGCCTACACTCGCCACGCTGGCCAGACGGCTTGGCGAGGATATGATGTCAATTTATAATGACAATTTATTAACGATTCCACAAGTTGGTATTAGTGGAACCGGGACCGACGGCTTAACGTGCTCTCCGAGGCACGGGAACGGTGGTGTTGTAAATCTATGACAAATGTACGTAAGAAAAGTGAATTTCTCATTGGTACATGCCGGGTGGGTTTGAACCGACCTTTGTAGGATTTAAGGTACGCGTTCTTACAACCGAGCCACCACCGCGCCTAAACCTATTTGGACATATGGTATTCAGCTGGCTATAGCAACATTGAAGTCCTAGAGATATTTCAGAACAAAGCCTTATCGTAAACATTGTTTTTTATATTAAAAACAAATATATTCACGATGACCTTCGGATGAAAAATATAAGAGAGGAAATAAATATAATTATATATAAATATACAGACGCGGGTATCTACTGAGACTTGCATCACACCCAAACATACTCGCCTCAGACCTGGGAGGATCTGGCAGCGTCTTACACCGCAAGTTGAAACGAAAGAGTTTCCCTGGCCTTGGCGTCAGGTTCAGCAGAGAATGCGACGTTCACTTTCAAATTCATTATATCTGATCTGATATGATAAAGTCCCAATGAGAAGTACTTTTCTTACGTACATTTGTCATAGATTTAGAACACCACCCTTGCCGTGAGTAAAAGACTTGCTGCCATCGTCGGTTCCGTTTGTTTAATTATTATTAAATAAATTGAAATGAAATAATTTATTTGTCAGAAGCATGGTAGGTACAGGGATGTAAATTATTATATGTAATTATATCACATGCTTCGCTATTTCTAGCATTCAAATATTTATTTAGTCACATGACATTGTCGAGCTTAGTGTCTAGGTATTCTTTTGACGAATAAAAACATTTGTTTGACTCTTAATTTGAACAGTTTTAGTGGCAGCTCCCTTATAGTAACTGGAAGCTTCTTAAATATCTTATTAAATACATTGTTATTAAAAAGATAAATTGTTATTAAAAAAATACATCAGACCCTCGCCAACCCATGTGGCCAGCGTGGCGAGTTTAGGCCAAATTCTGGAAAGCCTATGTCCAACAGTGGAAGTCTAGAACTCTGTGCTGCGGAAGGTATAACACTGGTCATAATCGGATTAGTCAAGTTGGTAAAACCCGCTTCTTAAAAGGTCGTGATGATTCTTTACTTTACGAAAGTATTGCAATGAACGATCGAAAACTTTAAAAACATTTCAAGTAATTTATTTATTGATCATTATTTATTTAAATCTTAATGCACTAAGTACAAAGGCAAACTTAATGCCGCTAGGAATTTTCTGACAGTTTTTTATATAGCTAATGGAATGCTACATACACAAAATAAGACGTGGTTAGTACCTACTTGCATGTGCATTTGAGTAAATTCCAATGTTTGATCAATCAGAAGCCAATGTCAAAGATAATGTACGTTACGGCTCGAATTAGAAATGCATGGAGTTGTGAAGAAAAAGCTCAGGTATTTTTTTGGATGCGGTATTTTTTATTAATTTATTTTTAACCCGAAACTTTACTAAATCCACTGAAATCAAAACAGAAAAATATAAAGTTAATGCTCTATGTGACGAGCATACGGGAAGTTGCACCACATCTTATCAGACATCCCACAGTGTATGAAGACGAATGTTTTCAACGAATGCGTTCTTGTTCGCGTTCTCAGTATTGTCGTAAGGAGCAGAGACGTGGACGCTGACAGTGGGTCTGGTCCACAAGTTTAAGGTTGCTTAGCGAGTTATGGAGAGAGCTATGCTCGGTATGTCTTTAATGGATAAAGTCCGAAACGTGGACATCCGTCAGAATACCAAAGTTACCGACATAGCCTTTAAAACCAATGATCATTGGAATAGACGGATTCTGGAGTGAAGACCACGTCCATCCCACGCAGAGTTGAACGACCACTCGCCAGATGGACGGACGACCTGAAAAAGGTTGCTGGTGGAGGATGGATGAGGGTGGCGGAAGATCGTGTGAAATGGCGAGCCTTAGGGGAGGCCTATATCCAGCAGTGGAGAGATACAGGGTGAAGATGATGATGTCACGAAGTGCCGCATCTCATCTCTAGTATTGGACTTTTGGTGATCGTTGTAAAAAGTCCGGCTTAGGCTAAACCCGCTAATTAATCTCAACGTGGTCCATAAAGGAAATCATAAAACGGACGTCACGAGCGACGGGATGTGGCGGGAAATCGTTTCACAAACATACCAAATTCAAAAATTTCAAATTATTTACGTAATACGACTGTTTGTTCGAGCTGGAATTTAATAAGGAATTTCAAAACTTGATAGATGTACTTTGTGAAAATAAACTTTTTAAACATTCTCGCATATACTGTCGGATTCGTTACCATGGTCGATACAAGTCGCGTCATCGTCGTCACGGAGAAACCATGTCTCCACTTCATACGAATACTACTATAATTGTACACTTTATCCTGCCTCTCATTTCTTTTATTTTCATGTAAACAATCATTAACCTATTGGTTTAAACTATGTTAATGTACCGCCTATTGTACATAGTGCAATAAAGTTTTTAAATAAATTGATGACAATATTGATATCAATATTTTTGCTATGAAGCCTTCAACAGTAAAGTGTTTACTTTCTTCTCAATTCTTTAACTTGCCGGCTTATATTTTTGGGATTTGTTCTATTTGTATCTTTTTTTATTTTTTTATTTTTGTCAGTGTATTATTGTATTTAATTGCTATAGGCGAAAACTTTTGATTGGCTCATTTTTTTAAATATCTATATTGTTATCTAGCTTTAAGTTTACCTGTAATTAATAAATAGTCCCGAACACTATGCGGCTTGACTGGGCATGACGGCAATCCGAGCCTGATCCCGAAACGTGTGGATACACTTTACTGGGTTTATATTTATCGGCATAAATGGTGGGTATCTCCCCGCCCCAGCAGATTCGGAAATTAACCACCATCAGTCCGCATGCCACCTATTTGTTGTTCTCGTTATAAGTACCTATGTACGCGGCGAACGAGTGCCTTCACTCCGTAGCCACGACTCAGACTTAGCTGTAAAGGCACACAGGGCCAGCAGCGAGATAGAGACGGTTTATGGGATTTTAGTCCGTAGGCGCCCTGGGGCTTCACTAGGAAGCTTCACGGATGAGTCGGGCATGCGACCCCCACCCGCGTTGGCCCTTCAGGCAGGGGGCGTATCATTGATGATTTATTGATTCAACGTCTATAAAAAAAAAAAAAAAGTACCTATGTGCCATTTGCATTTTTTTACTTTCAATGCCTTGGTGATATTTATATCAAAATAACACTATTATATTATATAAATAATTAAATTGTATCACAAAAGAGTTTATCAACATACAGTTAGATAAATTCTTTTTTGCATAATACTCGGTAATTCTATAAAAAAAAATGCTCACATAGCCAAGTACACTTCTCGGAATAATAAGCCTGTGTTAAAAGACAAACAATGATTTAAATTACAAGAACCGTTTGCTTGGCCATAACATGTCAATGTACCTACTAATGCAATATCATATTATGAAGATTATACTCGACACTCCATGCGTTAACAAAAATGGGGGACAAAAGTAAAGTTAAGTATCATCACGACCGTTTGCCTTCCAGGGTGGACAGAAACCACGCTTATAAAGAACCGGATACACATTTAGCCACGTCTATGTCTCCAGCATACCAAACTCGGGAAATATCACAAATAAATTAAATATAAATTAAATTTACTAATTTAAATCAATAAATATTATTGTGTCCCGACCAGGATTCGAACCAGGTACCTCCGAGTCCAAATCCACGCACTTAACCGCTAGACCACGAAGGCAGGACAAGTAAAAATGTATGTGTCTGTTCTGTCAAATTGGGATAAGTACACAAGATACGTAGAAAAGCGACCTTCACCGATCTGTTATCCGAACGAAATCCACCGTTTATATAATAAAATACTCTAGCAAAACCAACCGTGATGGATGAACGGTAAATGGTGTTGTAATTTTACGAAAAATGTACGTAAGAAGAGTGTATTTCTCATTGGTACGTGCCGGGGGTTTGAACCGACCTTTCCCGGGTCTCGGAGAGCAAGTTAAGCCGTCGGTCCCGGTTCCACTAAAAACAACTTGTGGAATCGTATAAAATTGTCATTAAAAAAAAATACATCAGACACTCGATAACCCGTTTGGCCAGCAGCGTGGCGAATGTAGGTCAAATTTTCCAACCCATCTCCAACAGTGGAAGTCTCCCTCTGATCTAGGGGCTGTGTAGAACACGAATAGTGTCGTAAGTAAGGTTGTCGTTCTACTAAAATTAGATCGATAAAATAAAATAAATAAATAAATGATTAATACTATGAAAAAATACTACTATTTCTAAATTTAAAGATATATTTAATAATACGGAGTAGCTGTGAAGTACAGTTCGAAAGGTGTTTAATTTGATATATGATAAAATAATACACAATTTATTTAATAATATTTAAGTATATCATACTTACATCACCATACACACACTAACACAACACATAGGTACACTAACATAACACACATGCACTCGCGCATCCATAATTATTTACTTTATTTTGTCCTCTTACGAGTGTTCTTATATTCTTTGCGACTTGCTTAGTTTAGTTAGATTTCTAGTTTTAGTTTAGTTTAGTTTCATTTCCACCAATAAGTACTATTTATATAAAGTAAAGCCATGTATGGCCAAAGTGTTACTTATAAGATATACCTATGTATTTATTTCTGTAATGAGCTGTGGTTTTTGTAATAAATAAATAAATCATATCTTTAGTCTCACTGGCATGATTAAGACGAATTGATTGACGTGAGAATCATCAAAATCTGATCACGCGATTGGTCTCCAATGTGCCACAAAGGAACAAACATACATTCATAGGCTGATAACGCATATACACACATATACGCACATAACCCTTCCTTGCGTCGCGCAGTCGGCTATTATTAGCACGAATGCCCGCTCTATTTTATATTTAATCTTGTTGGTATTAAACAATATGGCTCGTGCCGCAACTTCTTAATAAATATCCCACGTCTTTTATCAAACTTATGGTATCCTAATGTTGGCTAATTCAGGCCAGCCCCGACGGAAGTTAGTGGCTAGTTTGAAGTCTAATAAAAAATGTTACACCTTTCTCGTATTTATCACTCCCAAATATAGACTTAGGAATTACCAAATTATTATACTAATTATCTTTGTGTAGTTTTCTTTGTCACATTTAAGAAATAAGAGGATCTTTTATCACTTCTGATATATAGGCTTAAGAAAAGTTGTTACTATACTGTTTTATTCGAAGGAAGTAAGGTACAATGATTTAAAAAAAATATATAAATTATTAATTAAACTAAAAACTTCCATTTTAAAACATAAATTACTATTAATAAATTTAAACCTAATTATAAATAAAAATACAACTAAAAACTAAAATAAAGAAAAAACAAAAAAAAAAAATTAAAAAATGCCCCAAATCGCTGCGAATGGGCAAAGTGCTAAGGATACGTTGAATGGCAATGCTGATCCTTTGGCCCAAATATTGCCCAGCCCTTTTCCAAGGTGTTCAGAAACCACTATTTTTTAAAGAAGCGGGATTAACATTTAGCTCATAATAACAAATGGCAAGCTTGCCAGCGTTTGCTAGCGTACCTAATTCGAGAAACATAACAAATAAATTATTGTGTTCCGACCGGGATTCGAACCCGGTACATCCACGTCTAAATCCACAACGGATTTAACCGCTAGACTACACTGCTACTACCCTGCCTGAGTATTGAATGCCCAGTACAATATTAACTCAAAAAATCGTTCAGTCTAGTAGAAGTGAGCTGTCGCATACCTTTAGCTAGAAATGCAGGGGCACACTGGTGGCGGAAACTTAGAACAGGCAACTGACAAATTTCGGTTCTTCTGTTTTCTTAATATTTGTTTGTAAAAAACAGACTCGTTTCAGACTCGTTTCATATACCTATCCACAAACTCGACAAATCAAGATCGAGAACATGAAGTATGGGATTCAGACAGCGACACAACGGAACTACAAATTGGCAGCTCGAATCAAAGTCAAAATATCTTTTAAATATTCAGATAAATGACATTTATATTACAGGCATTTATGACATGACAGACTTCACACATTTGACGTTTGAGACGTCTCATATAGTTGCCAGTAGTGTGCCCTAAACATATCCAGGTAACATTCTTGGCACACAACCGTCATTGAGTTATGTGGGAAAATCTATTTATATTTATGTTAAATAAAATATTATTGTAAATAATAACGTGGTATATTATTATTATCATTTTATCGCAGACTCGACTGCAATTTAATGTAAATAATATTTTTTAAGCCGTCTGGCCAGCGTGGCGAGTGTAGGCCAAATTCTCCAGATATATGTTCTGGAAGGCCCATCTCCAACAGTGGAGGTCTGTGACCTAGGGGCTGTAATGATGAATGGATATTTTTTATAGGTACATTTATTTATTAATTTATTTTATTTTATACAATAAAATAACTTACAGCTAAACAATACCTAAATATATAGAAAACCGTAACCTTTTAGGGTATGCAGAAACCACGCTTTTAAAAAACCAGATTTACATTAGTCAAGTTTATTATAGGCCCATCATGACAATTGGCAAGCTCGTAGATATCTTTAGCGTACTAAATTCGAGAAATATCACAAATAAGTGATATGTTAAATCATTTCAAAACTAATTAGTCTATGACAGTGCATTGCCGGTTATTTTATGATTTTTATTTTGTTGTTTCACTGACAATATCTGTATGCTATGAAAGTGTAAAACACATTCCTTTTCAGCAAGAGAAAAGGACAAAGTAGATGGCGTAAAAATTGTAACAAATATTGTGTATGAAATAGAAAACCAATGACCACTCTATCGTATATATCTCTTTGGTCAACCCGCACTCGTGAGATAAAACTACTATAGGTTGTAAGACATTTCATAAGAAATTACGAAAGACTTTTTCGTGTAACAAATTAAATGATACAAGATTATTTAATTGATTATTTTGCAATGTCGTATCCTGTAAAGTAGATAGACCAATCAATAGGTATTATCTACTATAATTTAATTATTGACTTTTTAGTTCTTTCATTGCACCTATAAATGTTCTAATTTGTCCTCAAGTTTTGTCTGTCAGAAAATGTATACTTTCGTAAAAAAAAAAAATGTATATTCCATTATTTATTATATTAATTATTATTTTTTGTACGTTTATTTATACATTTGTAATATTATTTTAATAAGGACTATACTAGTATATGGTGGTTGCTAAACACGTCACATTTCCTGTTGTACAAGTCTGAGACACCCACTACTGGAGATGGATCTTATTTATTCAAATACTTTATTGCACAAATACTTAAAATTAGTGTACATAGGCGAGTTTAATGCCAGTTAGGCATTTTCTAACAACTGACCTTTGGGAAGGTGAGAAATCATGGCATCATCAATATAATACACGATACTTACTTAACTTAGTACATATACTACATTTAATCCAACTACATATACAACACACTTTAGATATATAACTCATTATATACTACATTATTGCATATTGTCAGTTTTCCTGTATGCTGCAGAGACGTGGACCCTGCGCGAAACTGAAATAAAACGGATTAATGCTTTAGAAATGTGGTGTTGGCGGATAACGTTGGGCATATCGTGGACGGAGTTCCGAACCAACAAATCCATCCTGGAGGAACTAGAGATAGGACACCGCCTTTCCTCAATCGTGCAATCACGCATTCTCACTTTCTTTGGACACGTGTCGCGGCGTGGAGATACATCCATTGAGCGCCTTGTAGTTCAGGGAAAAGTCGATGGCAAGAGAATGCGTGGTAGGTCTCCGATGAGATGGACTGACCAGGTTAAAGCAGCAATGGATCACCCCCTACATGAGTGCTCCAGGAAGGCTGCAGTTTGAGACGAGTGGCGACGGCTTGTTAAGCGTGCAACTGACACTCAAGTGACGACCACGACCACTCTGCCAAGAGTGTAGCGACTAAGAAGAAGAAAAATATACTACCTTCCAAACTGTCTGGAGAGTTCGGCATTGTTGTTTGGCCAAGCTGGCCAGAGGGGTTTGAAATCGTTACTGATGTACATTGTTTTATTGTTATTAAAATAAAATCATTGCAATTTGAGAAAATACACAGATGTACAAATAATTGCACGCATTATGAAATGTATAAAACGTAAGTTTAGAAAGTTAATCGTTGAGCATTATTATTTTAAACAAGGAGGCAAAGGTTGTTCACTTTAATCACAATAAATGGTTACACATCATTATAATTTATGTAATCTGTTATTTCGTAGGACCAAAGACGTTATACCTATAGGCTTGGGTAGGTTTGCGATAAATCTCATTATTTGCTTATAAGGCATGATCATGATCCATATAAAGTTTCAACTTCGTTCTCCCTACTGCTGAGGATCGTGACCCCCTCAAAAGCAATATTAAGTCCGTGTTCCTGATAAAACGCATTACTTAACAAAATTTAGCGCGAATGAAACCAAGTGCTAGTAGTCTATCGGTTAAGATCGTGGATTTAGACTCGGTGGTACCGGGTTCCAAATCTGGAACACGATAATATTTATCCATTTATTTAATATATAATTTATTTGTGATATTTCTCAAGTATGGTATAGCTAGGCATTCATGACACATTATTATTTCAATTATTGTTAAATAAATAATTTGTAATTGAAGAAATTAAAGCTAAAAACTAAATTATTACCACATTAAAGAAATAAAATCTATTTACAAAACCCATTTTAAATATAAGTCGTGTCCGCGCGACATGATGGCAAGAACCCTGGCCGCATTTCCTCGCTGAATCGCTATGCTAATTCTCTAAGCCAGGAAAGAACCAGCTGTCACTAGAGCAGACAATTAGACGAGGGGTGATGTTTTTAAAACATGTTTTAGCGCTTGGACCTACGGGCCTAGTTTTTAAATGATTCTAGTTATTTCTGATTCTTGCTAGGAGACTAAAAAAATTGTCCAATAACTTTTTTTTTTTTATAAAATAAAATTGCGTCTAAATAAAGAGAACCCA
This sequence comes from Tinea semifulvella, assembly GCA_910589645.1. NCBI lineage: Eukaryota > Metazoa > Arthropoda > Insecta > Lepidoptera > Tineidae > Tinea > Tinea semifulvella. The sequence continues at coordinate 10,637,757 of OU342610.1, forward strand.
CAATCAGCAGCTTCACGTTGAGCCAACTGTGACAAGCTCGTCAAGAAAGTCGGTAAAAATAATACAATACTTTTTGTATAAAAATTTGAAGTTATAAATTCTTATCGGAATAATAGAGAGAAATACTTGAATAAAAACACATAAAAAAACAATTATCAACGGTTACGCATTCTTTGGTGTAAAAAATTCAATTAAATGAAAGTGCTAGTAAAACCTTTTATTCGGAGGTATTGGATTCATTGCACGGGAGTACCTACTTCTGTTCTCAATCAGAAAACTTGCAATCCACTTGGATATAAGAACGGGGCCTTTATTAAAAAAACTGATTACCAATGAACGTGGAAATCTCGGCTTTGCAGTCTAAATCCACGGACTTAACCATTTGCAGCCATGAAGGCAGTTTATAGGATATAGGCCTTCCCCAAGGCTCGTCATTTCACATGATCACCGGACGCCCTCATCCAGCCCCCACAAGCGATCTACCTCAGGGCATCTGTCTAATTGGCACGGGCCCGTCCTACTCTGCATCTTTTAGTACACGGTATCCACTCCAGATCCCGTCTACTCCATCGTTTACCGGTTCTATGACAGTCCGACCCATTCCCACTTTAGCTTGCTAATTATGAAAGCTATGTCAGTAAATTTCGTTCTCTGACGGATGTCCACGTTTCGGATCTTATCCTGTATGCATAGCTCTCCTCACCTTGAACTTGTGTACCAGACCTATTATCCACGTTTCCGCACCATTCGACATTACTGGAAGAACGTTGTAGTTGAAAATTTTTGTGTTCAATCACTGTGGTATATTCTATAGGAAGATGTGACGTATCCGCTCATTCTAGCTGAATAAACATAAACTAATAGGCGCTGGTGAATTCCTTGTGCACCAAGCACAGTCACTACTCATGCCAGAGGGCGTCGAGACGATGGAACGTCTAGAGGCGTTACCGCGAATATTCAAATCAAGCGACTCAAATGACGAAATATCCATCAACATTACTCTTGTCGTGTCCAAGTTCATACCAAGACATGATGCCACATTTAAGCCGTTCAAAATTCCGCTAAGATCCTTCAGCGAGCTAGCCATTATAACTATGTCATCTGTGAATCCTAGATGCGAGATGTATTCTCCATTGACTTTCATAGGTGAGGTGAATTAAAATAAACTTTCATCACGACCGTATCCCTTCCGGGGTAGTCAGAAACCACATTTATTTTTAATTAAGCGGGCTCACATTTACTTAACTTCACTATACTCTCATCATGACAAGTGGCAAGCTCGTCAATGTCTCTAACGTTTAAATTAAAAATATGTAAATACAGGGCATTTAAATATAAGTCAATCTGCACAAAGATCACATTACACACTTTGATTATTGTTAGAATTGGTTTCAAACAAAAATGTATAGCTAGCAATGTGGTAGATGCACCGGCGCTTGCCATTCGACATACTTCATACAATGTAACATTCCTGATGGCCAATGCCCTTTGGAGTGATAATAAAAAACTGAAGGCCCTGATAAACGTGATCTACACAAATTTTGATTATTTTCAATACTATTGAACTATTGCCTCCGTGGTCTAGCGGTTAAGGCCGTACATTTAAACTATAAACGTACTGGGTTCGATTCCTGGCCGAGAGCACAAAAATACATATACTTGTATATTTAATTTAAGTATCATCATCTCATCACGACCGTTTCCCTTTCGGGGTGGTCAGAAACCACGCTTATAAAGAAGCGGATTTACTTTTAGCCAACTTTACTATAGGCCAATCATGACAAGTGGCAAGCTCGTAGATGTTTAATTAGCGTATTTAATTTATTTGTAACATTTCTCGAGTTTGGTACGCTAGAGACACTGACGAGCTTGCCACTTGCCATGATGGGCCTGTAGTAATGTTAGCTAAATGTAAATTCGCTCCTTACAAAAGCGTGGTTCCACCACCAACCCGGGTCGCGATAATGAACTTAAAAATAGATGTAATGTACTTTTAGATGTTACCTAATATTGTTTAGTAATTTATTCTTTCATCCTTTCTCTAAATCAGAATTTAAACCTCGAAGTTTTTATTTTTAATTGTGGTCTCTTCAGTGCGTGGTTTGTGCGTAATTCCAACATAGATCGAAACCTGGAGAAGATGGCTATTATTGAAGTTTGTCGTAATAGACGTATGTTCTATTGGGCTGACAACGAATACTACAAGCATTTCCAGAACATCGCTCAACGTGTTAGCGAACACTATAGATGTAGCAGAGTGTTAAAAGAACAGCACAGGGCAGATCGACCAAACTGCTTCTCTCTATAGGATCGGACCTATAAGTCGAACTATCTGTCTCCTCAACAAGTGCATGACTTATCGGCGGATTACCCTTGAGATCCTGCCGGGAAAAACGGGGGAACATTTCTATTCCCATACGATCGACGCCTATTAGCTTCCGGGCCTCGACGATCTTCTGTCAGAATTTAGACCGCTACGTAAATTGTAGTTTTATAAAATATTTATGAATACAAATATATTTATTAATTAATTTATTTATTTAATACTTTATTGTACAAAGACAAAGGCGGGCTTTAATGCCGCAAGACATTTTATCATAGCCAACCATTGGGAAAACTTTAAACCATTTACTGGAAAGTAGGTGCTGAAATATAAAATATAAATATCAAAAGTATTATTAAAGAACTAGCCACACATATACAAATATACATATAATAAACTAAATACTAATACATTAACTTACACATACATACATACATAATAATATACTTACAAATTTTGTTGGGAAATGAAATGCGAATAGACTATTTTTTTAAATAGCGATCTGGTGGTTACTTGCCTGATGTTAGGAGGCAAATTGTTCCACAAATTTGTTCCTACAACGACAAATGAGTTTGAAATGAAACTAGAGTTATGCATGTGTCTATATAAGTGTCTTGTCTGTCTATGGTCATGTCTATCTATACTTTATTAAAGTTATTGAACTCTCTCGTAATACGTGTAAGAGCGTTACATAATCTTGGAACACAATATAACGTGACAGTTGATCAGATGGGTTGGAGAAATTCTTTGCCAACCTTGACCGGCATACGTTATCTGTCATCACGCCATCTCTCATCTCACGCCAACTCGCGTGAGATGATTTACATTGACCAACATTTTGCACTTAGCTTCTCAATGAACCAAATTATTGGATTTGTTTTTTTTATTTTTTTGGTTCTCTTCTCCCGGTGGATGATGAATGAGATGATAGGGAAGGCAAAGGGTCTAGCCCAGGGTTGCACAGACTTATTAATACTAGGGGCCACTCGGCCAAATCATGAACTGATAGCGGGCCGGCCGCCAGAAGTAGGTATAGGTAGTTAAAGACAATAAAGAATTGATAAAAATTTATTAAAATTAAAAAAGAAATTATTAATTTGAAGCGTGGCACTGCATAGTGCTTACAATCTTTTTTATATTTGGCTCAAATTTACTTGTAGCAACACGTAAAACTGCTTCCAAACTTTCATTTGCAAGGCGGTTTCGATTTTTTGTTTTATTATTATTTAGTATTGAAAAAGTTTGTTCACATATATAGGTAGAACCAAATAAGCTGGCACATTTCAGAGCGTTTATGCGCAACTCTTCGTACATATTTTTATCAATGCAGCGGTAAAAGTTCAGCAAGTCTCCTTCGTTGAATTTGTTGCGTAAATCTTGGTCATTTTGAATGTCGATAATTTCTAACTGCATTGACTCTGGCGCATTTTCAACTGAAATAGTGAAAGGATTGCTGAATATGTCCAACAGAGGTTTCACTTTTTTAAACTCCGAAAATCTGTCTTCAAAAGATTGAATCAAAATATCTAGCTTTTCTACATAACTGAAATTAATCGCAGTTTTGTTGAATTTTTCAGCCATTTTCTTATAATTCGGAAAATGATTATAATTTCCAGAATTCAATTGTGATCTGAAAAGTGTCAGCTTGCATTGAAAGGATGTTACATGAGCATAGAGCTGGGATATCAGTTGATTTTTGCCTTGAAGCCGTGTGTTCAAGACATTCAAATGATTTGTAATGTCAACTAAATAAGCTAAATCACACAACCAATCAGGATTTTTAAGTTCCGGGACATCCCTTTGCTTTTCCGCCAGAAATATTCCAATTTCTTCCATTAAATTTAGAAATCGTTCCAGTGTCAATCCACGACTTAGCCACCTTACTTCTGTATAATACAGTAAATCTCCGTATTCGCTTTCGATGTCATCAAGGAATTGTTTGAATTGTCTGTGATTGAGTCCTCGTGATTTTATGAAATTTACAGTCGAAACTACTACTTTCATTACATTTTGAAATTCATTTTTTTTAGAACAGAGGGCTTCCTGGTGTATAATGCAGTGAAACTGCATGAGATCTTCAGTGTTTATGTTTTTTTCTTGCAGGTGCTTTTTCAGCAAAGTAACTAGCCCGGAATTGATACCAATCATGGAAGGAGCACCGTCAGTCGCAACTCCCGATAACTTAGATAAGTCCAAATCAGTTTTTGAACACTCGTCCAAAAGTCCATTGAGTATATCAACTCCTTTGGTTTGACCTTTCAATGAACACATTCCTAATAACTCTTCGAAGACTTCAAAATCTTGAGTAACACCTTGTATGAATATGAGAAGTTGAGCTGTGGAACTAATATCAGTCGATTCGTCGAGTGCTAATGAAAAAAAATTCCATGATCTTAGTTTTTTCAATTAATTGTTCCGCAATATTACCTGACAAGGACATAATTCGTCTTTGGATAGTCATACGATTCAGTTGAATTTTCTCAAACTTTTTTGCTGCTTCTGGACACATTTTCTTAGCGGCAATTTCCATGCATTCTTTTACAAAATCGCCATCATTGAAGGGGCGACTTCGCTTTGCTATCATTCGAGAAATTTCATAACTAACTTCTGTAGCCGTTTCTGAATCTTGAATGTGTTTTGTAAACATAGCTTGCTGACCAATAAGCTCCCGTTTTAAAGACAACATTTTTTGCTTTCTTAATTCGCCTGTAAACTTGGTAAAAGAAGGATGCTGCGTTTCATAGTGCCTTTTTACATTATAATCCTTTGCAATCGCAACAGAATTCTTGCAAATTAAACAAACGACTTTGTTATGCGACCATACAAAAAAGTATTTCTCAGTCCAAATTTCTTGAAACTGCCGATTTTCATCTTTAACCTTACGTTTTTTACTAGGTCCTGGCTTCTCCATGTTGCGTTCTAATCCTGGCTAGGATTAACACAGCACCTAAAAACAATTACAGTACCCACTTAAATTACCTATCCTTTTTTAAATTATCAAAAATAATTGATTAAATATTATTTCTCAGAAATTTTAAGTGTGGACACCCTGGCGCCTTCCCACTTGTCCTTGACTTCTAAGGACCCAGGCGCTGCTGCATTAAAAGCAGAGAACCTCAAGCGGCGGAAATACACTCAGCTTATTGGGAGATGTGTTTTTGCGCCGTTTGGAGTTGAAACTCTCGGGCCGTGGGGACCAAGTGCACACGAAATTTTCAAGGCGTTGTCAAAACAGCTCGTCAACACCTCGGGAGACAAAAGGGCTGGGCAATATTTGGGCCAAAGGATCAGTATTGCCATTCAACGTGGCAATGCTGCCAGTATCCTTGGCACCTTGCCCATTGGCAGCGATTTGGAGCAAATGTATTATTTATAATATTTTTTATTTAGTTTTTTCTTCATTTTAGTTTATATTTTTATTTATTAATTAGGTTTATTTTTATTAATAGTAATTTATGTTTTAAGATGTAAGTTTTTAGTTTAATTAATATGTTATTATTTTTTTAAATCATTGTACCTTATTTTCTTCGAATAAAAGAATTGTTTTAGATTTTTATACAGATTTTATCTGAAATAATGACGTAATTACTACAGTTAGAGAAATTCTTATAAAAATAGTAATTTCTTTGTTTATTTTAATATTTAGCCAACATTAAAGCTAAATTTGATTAAAATTGATTAAATAGGTAGGGAAACACTTATTAATAACAGAGTTTTACTTACGTTTTCACAACACAATTATACACGGCACTTGACGGGTTAACACTGCAACAGGAAATCTACGTTGAATGTGGATCAAAATATATGACACCGGCTAGTCGAGTTAAAATCTACACTAGAACTATTGCCTCCCAAAAACACTAATAAACTGCACTTATTCTCAATCACTTATTACTTCGCTTTGTATTTTCGCGCTTATTTCTTTCTGTTGTTGACACTTCACTCAAATGAAAAGCGAACTGTTCGGCCGCTGCGGTTAACGTGATTTTTATACCGCGCAAACGACTCTGGAAGCTTCGTGTAGATACGCGAGCAATCGGGAATACGGGACTATATCTATCTCGCTTGCTCACCGCGCTAGAAAATTCTTGATTTCTATAGCGAGCGATGTTACTTGACTTAGCAATTTTGGGCGCTAGATTCAAATTGCGCGCGCGCGAGTTTCACATTACTTTTCGAACATATTTTTTTTTTGTTTTATTCTGGAATAGAATTCAATATTTTTCGAATGCACGAGAGTATTATTTTTGCTGTCGGCGGGCCACCAGTATTCGACCCACGGGCCGCATGCGGCCCGCGGGCCGCGGTCTGTGCATCCATGGTCTAGCCCATACAGCCAAGTCTGACGTAATATATCTTTAATTTTTAGTTATTTGTTTTCTTTAGTTATTTGTTAATTGTCTTGGTTGTTGATTTTATTGATGACACCTATAAAATTTTGCTCGAAATATGATTTAAGATAGAATTGAAAGATTAAAAATATTTAATTTATTTGTGATATTTCTCGAGTTTGGTCCAGTGCTATTTGTCAAGATGGGCATATAGTAAAGTATAGTAAAGACCGCCAGGTCTTTTAAAAAGGGAGCTGATATGTTAAAAATCTATTTTAAAAAAATGTGTTCTCTTCTTCCGATGGATGATGAATGAGGTGATAGGGAAGGCAAAGGGTCTAGCCCATACAGCCAAGTCTGACGTAATATATTATTTTTCATGAGTTAACGAGGTCATCATCAAATTCCAGATGCTGCAGAATTTGATGCTTTTCTTGGAGTCACTCGCGGCACCATAGCTCAAACACGTCGGGTAAAATATGGGAGTTGACAGCGCGGGAAAACCGCAAAAAATAAACTGCAACTTGTGCCCCATATTAAAGTCCAATTTATCGTTTTCCATAATTATTCACATTGTAGCACATTATTAAACAAAACAACACCATTTTTGACCAATAATATCCACAGCAAATAAAAGAACTCCTCGTTTTTTTTATTATTATTTGCATTTAGTTTTTTTTAATAGGATACCTCGCCAACCTGAATAGCCTGGCAAGTAAAATAATAAAAATACTTTTATTTTCATTACAGCCCCGCAGCGTCCTAGACCTCCACTGTTGGAGATGGGCCTGCCGGAACATATATCTCTGGAGAAATTGGCCTACACTCGCCACGCTGGCCAAACGGGTAGGCGAGGGTCTGATATAATTTAAATTTATTAACAATTCCACAAGTTGGTATTAGTTGAACCGAACGTTGACGGCACGGGAACAGTGGTGTTGTAAATCTATGACAAATGTACGTAAAAAAATGTATTTGGCATGTTTATTGTTTTTTAAGGAAAGCGTCATTACAACTAAGCTACCTCCCAGCCAGTTTGTTTCCCCATTTCTATAACCTGGAGTGCACCTGTTCTAAGGGCTGTAAATTTATTTAATGATCGGTACATACATGTAAGTCAACGTAACCGCTAAGTATGGATTATTGATTATACTTTCGCTAAGCAGACGCTAAGTTATGCTAAGTGCAGTAGAAGTGCTGCTGATGTGGGAATGTGCAATAATTTTCTCTTATCATGCGGCTTATAAACAGAAATGTCTGGAGACATTATTTTTGCCAAGCGCTATACAGAGGTTGCCAAACTCCTTGAAATAGATTATTGGCCAGTTGCACAGCAGAAAAGATGATTATTTTTTTTTTGTCTTTTATTGTCATACATTGTGTAACTTTAACGAAGAGCACTTGTCTTCTGAAACACACTCTGTTTTATCAGATTAGTCTAGAAGACAGAGCACATTTATATATAGGTAAAATAAAAAAATAGGTCAATAAAGTTTTTTTTTCTTATTTTTATTCTATGATAAATATTTTGGTTGTTTCAGGCAATAATGTGCCTTATATCACCTACTGTGCACAAAGGTATTTAAAACGATTTTTTTTTAGCAAGAATGGTATAAGTATGGTGACACAAATTTACAATAAAGTTCCCAAATCCATCCGTGAAGTTGAAAACATGTGAGTTTTTAAGTCAAAGGTTCAAAGCTTTCTGTCTGAAAGATGCTACTACAGCGTAGCAGACTATCTTTCCGAAACATGAGAGGAACAGTTAGTATGCCCTCTCACTCTCACCCATCAACAACATTATAAAATTTATTTGTAATGTTATATAATTATTGTATGCCCACATAGCTACCATTATAGCATGTACCTTATGTAAACATCTATGATCCACAATAAAATATTTTTACTTTAATTTTATTACTTTTATTTTAAAAAAATATAACTGCAGCGCTCTGTATCATGTCTCAATTTTTTCGATTTTTAAGAAGTTCTTCGCGCCATTTTGCGTGGACATGTCAAGTGCAAGTTTATGTTTTGTAAATTAATTTGCTGTGGATATTATTGGTCAAAAGTGGTGTTGTTTTGTTTAATAATGTGCTACAATGTGAATAAATATGGAAAACGATAAATTGGACTTTAAATATGGGGCACAAGTTGCAGTTTATTTTTTGCGGTTTTCCCGCGCTGTCAACTCCCATATTTTACCCGACGTGTTTGAGCTATGGTGCCGCGAGTGACTCCAAGAAAAACATCAAATTCTGCAGCATCTGGAATTTGATGATGACCTCGTTAACTCATGAAAAATTATATATTACGTCAGACTTGGCTGTATGGGCTAGACCCCTTTGCCTTCCCTATCACCTCATTCATCATCCATTGGAAGAAGAGAACACATTTTTAAAAAATAGATTTTTAACATATCAGCTCCCTTTTTAAAAGACCTGGCGGTCTTTACTATACTTTACTATATGCCCATCTTGACAAATAGCACTGGACCAAACTCGAGAAATATCACAAATAAATTAAATATTTTTAATCTTTCAATTCTATCTTAAATCATATTTCGAGCAAAATTTTATAGGTGACAACAATGAAATCAACAACCAAGACAATTAACAAATAACTAAAGTGTACAACCAGACCAGAAAAAGTTTCCACGACGCGACTGTACTTTTAAGGGGGCGGAGTGACAGATTAAAAACCAAGAATCGGTATCTGCGCAATTCCTGGCCAGCGTTCTTTTTATCTGCCGGTAACTATAGTAAATCGTGACTGTAGTGACTCCTATATGACCGTCGTGAACTATGGTTGATTCATCAGATCTTAAGTGATGATGACGTCATTATTCTAAGAAATTCCCCGCTCACTCACTCACTAAACAAAAGTGTCAATTTGTTAAAAGGGGTGACCAAGTGCATTAATTGCTTGTCGAGTCAAACTTGTAGTTTAAAGGAAATTTTATATACATTAATTAACAAGACTCACAGCCAGTTTCTCGAACGTATTAGTACTTAATTATTTCTTAAGCAAAAATTTATTAGGTTTTGCAAGAAATACGTTTCACATACATATACTAGTATATATATATAAATACTTAAGAAATAATGGGGCGTTTCACAAAGCAATAAGAACTTATTAAGTAAAGTTTTAAAAACTGTTTTCTGTACCTTAAAAACATTCTTACCATTTATATATTTAATAGTAGAATTACAATATCAATTAAAACTACTTAAAAGTAAAAATTAAAATAATATAAACTAAACCTAATAAAAAATAAACTATAAGTAAAAAATGTCCTCTAGAGACGACCTTTCAGTGATAGTCCCAAGAAGACTGGCAACATTTTCCCTTTGTATAGCTAAGCTAATACGTTGGCATAAATAATTCAGCCACGTTTCCTGTCTCCAGACTTTTCCGTTAGCCGTTTGGACAACTCCTTGGCTGAGTGTCCCCATGGTCCCATCGTCTCGACCCCAAACAGCGCAAAATCGTAACCTGTACTGAGGTTGGCGTATTTGCGCAGCTTTACCATTTTAAGTAATATATCCGGTAGGATAAGGTTTTCTTCTGGCAACATTGAGGATTGCGAATTCTATTTTTTTTATTTTCATTTTGTCAGAATTACTGGCACTTTTAACATCCATAAGTCTGTCTGTAATATTATGAAGATTCTATGATATTATATGAAATACATGTTTAAATAATATATATATATATATATATAAATAAGTATTAGCCGAAAACCTGTTCCCTTGAGTTTGACATTTCTATTCCTCGATGGTAGTGACGCGCCGAGGCGTCGTCCCTCCGTTTGACAGCTGGAAGGAATAGTTGAGTGGACGAGCCGTTGAGGATTACGGGGATTACGCCTATACGGCTTCACTCAACCATTCTTTCCAGCTGTCAAACGGGTTTCCTTAAGGGATCCTCGAAATATGCGTACATACACGTATAGATTTTCGAGGTTTTAAAATGGAATCATGAATTGACCGCATGAGGCGTCCTTACAGTGTAATGTTCAAAATTATACCACGTGGAACTAGTAGGTATACCTAATTTTGTTGATAAGTAAATTATATAAATAACTACAATACCTTTTTAGGGTCACCAAATGGGGCAATGTAAATATTGTTATCAATTCAAGTCAAAGACACAATATATTAGTGCCGGTCATATACTACTATAATAAAATAAATATAAAAGTTCTATTTTATTTGTGATTTAGTTGACTGTTATTGAGACAATATAGTGGACTATAGGAGGAATAATCAAATTATTTTTGGTTGAATTCAGCTTCTTTTTCTTGGACTTTGGACATCATGTAAAACAATATCTTTCGGACTTCACTTTTAATAGTTTTATTGATATTATTATTATTTTTAATACAGAACGAATAGATGTGTTTCGCAATTTAGGGCCAATTTGAGCGAGTCTTTTAGTATATGTCTATAATCCGAGGACAATTTTTTACATAAAGTTTAAACTTATTAAAGTTCCAGATAAGAGAGCTTTTTTGCCGGTTTTTTTAACAAACTCTTGGAAAAGATTATTTGTATTAAAAACATCAGTTTATGATATTTTATGATATTAGGACATTTTTGACACCTCATTTTATGATTGTTGTTTTTTTTTTTACCGTTTTTAGAGTATATCATTCCAAATGGAATCTTTAATCATCACAGTTTTGTTACTGTTTTTTATTTATGTTTTTATACTAGCACGACATGTGACCTTGCGCCAACCAGATGGTAAGTGGCGCGCAACTGGAATCAGACACTCATGACTGACATCAGTCCATAACACTATGCCGGCTGGGCATAACGGCAATTCGAGCCGAATCCCGAAACAATGGACTATACACTTTACTAGGTTTATCGGCACGAACGCCCCGGCAGACTGGGGAAATTACCACCATCAGTTCGCCTACCACCTAATAATTATTATTTACTGTCAGTTTAGCGAAATATTATACAAAGGACATCATACATCTTGTATAAGGATTTGGTCTAAATTATATTTAAATTTAAATTTTAGATACGCGCTTAAAGAAATCTAAAATAATATTAATATACTTCTGCAAAACATACATAGTTATAAGAGACACTACCAGTTGGTGCAATAATACAAATGAGATTGCCCAAAACCAGGCCCCAACTTTTTTGCAGCGTGCCTCAACTAAATACAATTCAATAATCATAACAATTGTGTTTTTTTTTAATTGAATTACAACATCGCTTTTACCCCAGCATTAAAATATAATTTAATTAAATAGTCAATTGGTTAAAATTTATGTATGAAATAGTTACAAAGCACTATTTATACGATTAGGTTCTTTATTATGATCTAATACTTTAAGGTACTTTATTATAAATAAAACATTGGATTTAAAAGTGTACATAATTCTCCAATTATATCGGCGGAATCGATACTATATATGTGAAAAAAGTTTTTGTCAATTGTCGTTATGTTAGGGTAAAATAAATAAAATTAATTACAGATTATGAAAACACAATATATTAACTATCAAATTGAAAAGAAATCTGGCACGAGAACATTTAATTAGGCCCATTTATCTAAGAAAAATGGGCATTCTATTTTTTTTTTTTTTTTTTTCAAAAACAACCGGATATATTTCTAGCTAAGAGAGGAACACAGTTTAATCTAATGCTTGTCATTAGGTTGGAGCGAGGTCAAATGTCATTCTAGTACATTTTTATTGTATGTTGGTAGATAAGTGTGCTATTACGATCAAAGTGTCGCAAGGAGTTAGACGTGGCGCCGTGATAATTTGTCTCAATTGGTCCAGACGTGGGACAGCTGCTACGGATGACCATGAAAATAATAGCTAGGTACATGTTAAAGGGACTTTGTTTCTTTAATTGACAATGACATTTATTCTATGTAAGTACGAAATTCAATCTTAAACTCGAATTTCAAACCCCGACATGAGAAATTTAATTGACTTTTTTTTTAATAGATTTAGTTTTTTTTTTATACTAGCACAAAATGGTAAGTGGCGCGTGAGGTCTATTTTTTATTTATTTTATTTAAAAACTTTATTGCACTATGTACAAAGGCGGACTTAATGCCGCTAGGCATTCTTTGACAGCCAAACCTTTAGGACATTTAGACAGTATGCAATCATTAATTAAGTTATTCTTAACAGTATTAATACATACATAACAATATTACATACTAATACTTACATATACAAATACATAAATACGTAATATATAAATATATATATATAAACATAAAATACATCATAAATAAACAATAATATAAAAATAAAACTACTTACATGATGAGATCTATGAATGTTAGCTATTGGAATCAGACACTCATGACTGATATCAATCCCTACCACTATGCCGGCTTGATTGAACTGAGCCTGAAACGTGTAGATACACTTTATTGGGTTTATCGGCACGAACGGTGGATACCTCCCGCCCTTATTTGTTGTTCTCGTTGAAAGTACATATGTGCCATATGCAATGATGTCAAATGCCAATTTTTACTTTTAGTGAGAACTAATATTGTAAGATTGCCATGGTGATACTTATTATTAAAGTCGCTACTCGCGATGTACCTTGTATAACAGCTGGAAGAAATAATTTAGTGACCCGTGAGGAAATAAAGAATGAGACTACGAGTGTCAATTTCCAATAGAGCTCAGCTAGCTGGTTGGTGGTTGCACAAATCGTCTGACGGTTGTCGACATCTGAACAATGGAGTCCCACGCTCCAATCTGAAGGCGGAGTTTGCGACATCTGTCTTCTTCATCATTCACCAGCATTTTCTAATATCTTACATTTTATAAGTATTTTCTATTTCCATGTATTTATTCTATTCCTATGGTGCTGGCTTTTTTTCCAAGATATATTATTTTTATATTGTGTATAATTTAGTTTATAGAGCCGCTTTGTCGGCATTATCTCTCAACACAAATAATTGTATGTTTACGATATCTTATTATAGGGCCTATTCATCTACGGTTAGCCTGTTCAATGGGGCAATCACATATCCCATCAGGGCAACCCGATTTCCAACGCGCTGAAGGCTCGTGTTCTCCAACGACAGGCTTTGTATTTTTATTATACATTGCATATTTAAGACTTACCTATCACGATCAAATAAATAAAACAATAGCTGAAGGTGCATTAAAAAGCCATCGAAACAAACGGGCATGTATGAGAAGGTTGATGAATGTCGAAGAAGCGAAAGAGGTATGTCGTGATCGTGACAAGTGGCGCTCAATTGTCTCTGCCTACACCGCAAGGGATTTGGCGTGCAGATATGTATGTATGTATGTTGTCCTTCTACTATCTCGACTTGCTCATAACCAGTAATACAATTAGCGAAAAGTTACGCAATAGGGCATTGCATTCTGTGGGTGGGATACCTAAGTAAATAATGATCATACTTTATTATTTAGTTACAGAACGGAGACACAAAAGGATAAATGTGTAAACCAAGCACGTACCAAAACGATAAAAAACACTGGTAGATTTTTTATTTCTTAAAGTTTCCTATGTCTCAAAATAGACATCCAGTGGCGGTAACTAGTGGATTTTGTTATTTACTTTCGATTTTAAATCAATATTATACGAATAATAACTGCCTTTGTGGTCTAGCGGTTTAGTCCGTGGATTATTTCTAATTCAAGTTTATACAAAATATTGTTGATGGTTGGTTGTTTGTTGTAACCGTAATTAGTATTATTTTGCTTTTTTATAAATGAGATTTTAATCATATTTGCGGGGTAGGCAGAGACAATTGAGCGCCACTTGTCACGATCACGACATACCTATTTTGCTTCTTCGACACTCATCACCCTCTTCATACATGCCCTTTTGTTTAATAATTATTTCTATATTTATCATATATATATATTACGTGTTGCACCTACCTTACTTGAACCTTCTACATTACTCAAAGGTTGGCTGTCAGAGAATGCCTAGCGCCATTAAGCCCGCCCCTTGTACACTGTGCAATAAAGATTTAAATAAATAAATATATCAATTTTCTAGCAAATAAAATTACGGATCTTTTACGTAATTTTTAAAAGACCCTCTGGTCTCAGATATGGAACTGTGACTACTATTCTCAAGAAATTCATGACAGGTGCCCAGACTGACAAGAGAGGCATTAGCTGGAAGAAAAAAGAAAGTGACACTCTTTGTCACTATAAAATCCTTCCTCAAGAAAGATGAAGATCATGAATAACTCTGCACGTGATGACTCTAGAAGTTCAAAATGACTGGCTAACTTTGGGCGATTGCATCCCTCCAGTGGAATGCTTAAAAATTTGTCTTTTCTGTTTGTTAAAGTTATTCCACGTTTAAATTTATTTGAAAAATACTATAAATATTAAAACAACGTGGTTCCTGATTCATTACCTGATAGCAATTTAAATAGAGGATTAACTATTGTTAGACTGGTTGGGAATGAAATTACCAAGTTACAATAAAACTGATTTATTCAGCTATAAAACTCTTACAAGCACTGACAGAGAATCAAATTAACACACGTTTAATTACATTAAATTTAAATTCATTTCAATTAGGAATGACATAAAAACTTTAAATATATTCAGGTAAGTAATTTTATTAGTATTAGACGTGTGTTTTAACCAATATTGTAAAACTTAATATTATAAATGCGAAAGTAACTCTGTCTGTCTGTGTGTTACGTAATCACGCCTAAACTACTGGACCAATTTAAATAAAATTTGGTACAGAGTTAGTCCAGAGCCTGAAAAAGGAAATAGGCTACTTTTTAGGTTAGGCTGTACAGGGTTGAAATAAGAGATGAAAGTTGGTATGAAAATTACGTCATGTTTAAGGCTAGAAGCTTGATATGATTTCCCATTTTAGTTTAAAAGGCAATTTCCCCTGAAAGTAGCAATTGCAATTACAATAAATAAATCTCAAGGACAGACGCTAAAAGTTATAGGTGTCATTTTGAAAAAAAAAACCTATAGGCAACTCTATGTGGAATGCTCACGTGTATCAAACCAGCGTTTTGGCAAAAGATGGAAAAACTAAAAACGTCATGAATAAAAATATACTTAAATAAGCTATTTGCAGTAAAATAATTAGCCCACAATATTGAAAATGCTGCGAAAGTTTCTATTTCACGAGGACGAAGTCGCGTGCACAGCTAGCGAAACCATAAAACGGGCTCTTGCCACCATTGAGGTTCCAGTCAATCTGGAACCCTAATGGTATAACATATCGCACACCTAGATCAAAACAGGATTAACTAAAAAAAACCTTTTTTTACAAATCAAGAAATACTAATGTTGTTGGCAATTCTGGCAAACTGACGTTGTACAACATCATGTGTAGTTAGTGAAAACACAGATACTATCGCTTACTTGCTGTATAGATGTTCGATTTAGTCCAATGTCTTAAAAAGCGCGATTTTAGAGTTGAAACATTTTTGATCTAGAGGTGCGATATATGGATCCACTTCGAATAAAGTTAACGAAAAATACTATTATTTTAGCTGATTGGGAATTTTATAGGTTGATGAATCCTTTAGTGATTCATCATAAAATAGTTACAACAGTGGGCTGTTATCGACCATTCAATTAAAGTTCCTTAATTAACTCAATGATCTCTTAATTGATTTAACTCGAGCAATTTCCATGATCATTACACAATCAAGAAGAATCTTAGCGAATCTACTGTATCATATAAGTTTTGTATTTGTTAACATCATACACGTGTTTTTTTTTTTAATTTAATTACATCTCTTTTACCCCAGCATTAAAATATTATTTAATTAAATAGTCAATTGGTTAAAATTTATGTATGAAATAGTTACAAAGCACTATTTATACGATTAGGTTCTTTATTATGATCAGGTACTTTATTATAGATAAAACATTGGATTTCAAATCGGCGGGATCGAAACAATAGCTGTAGGATTACATGTCATGATGGTGTCATATAGCTTTGTATTATTGTAATGTTTAATCAAAACCTGTTCAGTAGTTTTTGCGTGAAAGAGCAAAAAACGGCAAAAGCAGACAAACAGCATTTAATTTTTGGGGTGCAATCCGCGACTACATTTAAAGATTCTAAGACTTCGACCACTTTTTTTTCGTAGAATGTTATTATTTATATATATATATATATTACTGTACAATAAAGTGAATATTGTAATCAATAAATAATCTGGTTAAACATAAAAGTCATGTGGTGGCCAAATGTGTCCCGCATTCATTATTTGTCCAAATCATTGATCTAATTTATGCGCCGGGCCTCTGGGCTGTTTTGCCGTGTTCAGCAGTGCCTTCCTAGCAGAAAGAAAAACGCAAATATTGGTGCTACATTATTTAATAAACTTTCAAATGACCTTAAAGACCATAACGACATTTAAAAAAAATGTATAAATATTTGGATAAAGGCTAATTATAATATTTTTATTTATTAAATACTAG
Organism: Tinea semifulvella; assembly: GCA_910589645.1. Lineage (NCBI taxonomy): Eukaryota > Metazoa > Arthropoda > Insecta > Lepidoptera > Tineidae > Tinea > Tinea semifulvella. The sequence goes on from OU342610.1 coordinate 10,654,861, forward strand.
CTGACCCGGCGAACTTCTTACCGCCTGACAGTCAATGAATGTACCCTCAGTCGGTATGCCACACTAATCAGCGCTGATGCGCGCCACCTATCGGTCAACATTAGTACTATGTCAGAAACCTTCGCCGATGTTCACACAACATATTCCCAAAGTTTCATCCCGATCGGTCAAGTAGTTTTAAAATGCATAGGGAACATACACACAGACATTCATCTTTACATATATAGATAACTTTTCAATATATTTAATAAATCGTTGTAAGTTGTAGATGAGTATTTTCTTGTTAAATAATTTAATTAAAATTGTTTGTTAAAATAATATTTCTAAATTGCAAATTAATTCAAGTATTTATATACCTAGAAAGGGTCACCTTTTGTAGATCACAATCACCTATAACATCCCCTAAATAAATGTACCAAAAATTAATAAATATATTTTTTATTTAGATTTTTTAAATGTCCGGTCCTTAAAACCAAGTCAATGGTCCGAAATCTGAAACGAAAACCCAATTACGAAACTCACTCATTTAGAAACCTTAGAAAAAAACTGTACAAAACAACTCGCACAAAAAATTGGCATGGCGTGCGAGTTAATAAGAATTAATAATTTGAGAGCCGGCACGAATCTTGAGCGATAAACTTAAGCTTCACATAATCCGAAATAAGCCTTGTCTTTCTTGTCTTGCCTTCGATCCCCGCTCATTTATAGAAAAAGTAAAGTATCATTACGACCGTATCCCTTTCGGGGTGGTCAGAAACTATAATAGAATAGGCCCATCATGACATTAGCCTCATTTATACATCGTTTGAAACGAAGTTTTTTGCTGCAGATAACAATTGACACATTATTATAATGAAAAAAAAAATACACAGGATTATATTTGTAAAACTTGGTAAAACTGACTATAAACTTTACTGTGGCTATGCTATTTGTATTTATTATAATTTATAAATCGTTTTTTTTTGCTTCTATTAAGACAGGCAGACCAATAGATCTCGTCAGACAACGCAAAATAACAATCTCCTGCTACCCCATCCAACCTCCACCAGCGACCTTTTTATGTCGCTCTGGCAGACGGTCGTCTAGTTTATCGTTCATAGGTTCTGTGACAGACAGAAACGGTGGTGTTATTAATCTATGATGAATGTACGTAATAAACATATTTCTTATTAGTACACGCCGGGGTACGAACAGCGAACCTTTCTTTTCGAATTGGAAAGCGTTTTTACAACCCCTCTCATAGCCTTAACCATGATGACATTCATAATTATTGATTCTGCAGTTTTGTCTCTATTTATAACTTTTTGTAATGGCTACTAATATTAATTATGCTTCATTGTAGATATAATATGCCTACTCGTAATATATAGGACAACGTATCGATAGTAAATAGATAATGAATCATCGACCAGTCAAATCAGACCAAACTACCTATCCTAACCTCGTGTTACCAATCTAACAATATATGTTTTACTTGCTACTAGCTAATAAACTATACCTAATAGAAAATACATACACATATCTTCACGTCAGATCCCTTGCGGGGTAGGCAGAGACAACTGAGCGTCACTTGACACGAACACGACATACCTTCGTCGACATTCATTAACCTCTTCATACATGCCCTTTTGTTACGAAGGCACCTTCAGCCAGTGTTTTATTTATTTGATCGTGATATGTGAGTCTCGGTCGGCCAGGGCCTCTTTCACCCACAACTTTCGCATTATATATACTAATAGAAAATAGTATACATTTACGCTCTGTACAGCTAAGCTAATGCGTTGGCAAAAATAATTGCCAGCCTTCCTATCTCCACATTTCTCCGTCAGCCGTTTGGACAACTCCTCTCGACCCTAAACAAACTCGTAACCTGTGCCGGGGTTGGCGTATTAGCGCAGCTTGAGGTTCTCAGACGTGAGATCGGGCTAATGTGTCTACACATGTCGCATCACATACCAGGGACCTGCCAAGTTTTCCCGGCCCAACTCAAAGGGTTCTAGGACCGCGGGTATTCCAGCAGTGACAAGAGCCCTTCAATATATTGGATTATGATTTTAGTAAATAATAAAACATCGAAAGCTCAGTCATATTTTTCTGCTGTCACAATCACATTTATTACATTGTGTAGTTTTATTAGCATGTATTTATTATATAGTATGTGTATGTAGGTATATGTATGTTTATTATACTTATATAGGTATATTACGTAGGTCTATATTATTTCTTAGAATTAAGATAGTAAATAATGTACATTATTCAATCATTTTTATTTTTTTTATATTTTGTGCACCTACTCCTGTCACTTAAAACTCTCTTATTGTCCTTAATGTTAACATGCAGAGAATGTCTAACGACATTCAGACAGCGGAGTGAGATGTTCAATGGGCCTGGGTTGGGGATGGGATAAACTCCCGTTTTCCCCGGCAGGATCTCGGCGGCTAACTACCCACCGGTGATTCAACGCACCTTTGGTGCTGGGCGCTGTTCCTACTACAACACCGCCCTTGTGGCTCACGAATCTAGTCTCCTAGATTTGTCTACTTTAGTTCTTCTCCAAGAGCGCCTCCCTAGGTAGTGGCCTTCCCTCCGGGGGCCGTGCGAAAGTAGGAGCGATATCCTAAAGATGCTTGTAGGATCCGTTGTCAGCCCGGTAAAACATACGTCTAGCTAGGCCGACAACAAATGCCTTAACGACATTATGTTAGCCCTTTGTACTTATGTGTAATAAAGTTTTTAAATAAATCACATTGAAAGGGGATAAAGGTGACATAAACACTATTTACAGGGAAGGCTTATCACCAGCAGTGGAGGCCTAGGACTACGTGTTCTAGGGGCTGTAATATAATATACTGTTATACACTACTTATAAGAAAAGGAACCTGAGAAATTGAGCTTGTTTGTGGCAGTGGGCTTACACCTTTACAACCTATATACCTATAGGTAATAATATAAATTGTAAACTGTATAATACCATCTCTATTTATTAGGCAATATATAATGTACGAGTACACAGTACCTTTTAAATAATCAATTGACTACAAAAGGCATAATAAATAGGGTTTTAAATAGTGGGCGAACATCGTAGGTGTATTCCTACTTACCAGCGAAATAATCAACTTGATTGAAAATGATCAACCAAACTTGCTTTCAAATGTCATCCGACGGTTCAACAATCCACTTCAAAACCAAAGAATATCACAAAACAACACACGCACTGAGTAAATAAGGATAAACAGTAAACACACAGTTCACCACGCGATGTTATTTGATAGCCGAACGCACGTCCGCCCCGAGCGGAGGCCCAACGCGAAATGCCGCGCGCATCGCTGCAGGCTGCGCGTGCGACGCTACTGTATAAAGACACTAGTACACGAAACAAACCATTATTTGGTGTTTTTAACACTTTTATTAACATAATTCGGTTTCTACCGACCAACACGCTTTCGCTTATAATAATTATAAGTCCAATAATAACAGTAACTGACTAAATACTAAGACGAAATACTGAGTCGGCTTCATGAGACGCATTGTACACTTTTTTTGAAAGTCAACCTTCTAATTTAGCCAACTTTATTAAAGGCCCATCATGACATGGCAAGCACGTCGATATCACTGGCATACCAAACTCAAGAACAAATAATCACAAGTTTAATTTTATTTAATCGTCATGTACTTAGGATTCTGTGCACTTTAATTAGATAAGACCTATCAAGATTCAATTAGGTGCTTCAAAAAAGTAATTTGCTCCAGTCTTGTATATTAAACCCAGCACCAAATATAGGAAATTAACTTTTTAATAGCCGTTTACCCCAGAGCGTTGTCCTTGCAAAAAAGGTGGTCAGCGAAGTAACACCCTGAGATGGCGTAGCGTTACATATATTTTTTTAGATATTAACGTTATGTGATGACATTATATATCCTATGTCTGTATCAGGGTTCAAATCTGCTAAGTTTTATCAAAATCGGTTCTGTAGTTCGGTGAAGGCAAGACAAACATAAATACATGTATACTAAAAGCTTCTTTTACATTATTAATTAATTTATAAAGAATAATCTGACATTGATTTTCAAATTATTGCGTTGGTACGATAACGCGTACGATCGGTGGCCTCCGTGTTGTGAAGTCGCATGAACCAATCATAAAAACTCAACATTTGTTACTTAATATATGTTAATTTATATAACTGCTGTTTAATTCTCTATTTGTTTTATATTGTAAAATTGATATAGATGAGTTTTCCTTGCATTAACAGGTCATTGGAATCTGATAAGCAGCTGGTCTTCTGCTAACAGCTTACTCTTTGGACTACTTTGCTGTTTAGTCTTTCACTAGAAGCAGTAGAATCATTCAAAATAATGACGTGTCAGTCACATATGCCTGTAATAGGTTTACGTGAATAAAGATATTTTGACTTTGACTAAATGTAAAAGAAAAGTAAAGTATCATCACATTATAAATAAGCGGATTCACATTTAGCCAACTTTACTATAGGCCAATCATGACAAGTGGCAAGCTCCTCGATGTCTCCAGCGTACCAAACTCGAGAAATATCACTAATAAATTAAATAATAATTAAATGTATTTATTTACATTAATAAATATTATTGTGTCCCGACCAGGAATCGAACCCGGTACCTCCGAGTCTAAATCCACGGACTTTACCGCTAGACCACGGAGGCAGTATGACTAAATGTAAAGGCGTCATAACAATATCACATACCTCCACGTTTCATGTGTGGCAAAGCAAATTTCGTATCTACATCGTGTACAGGGTGCTTAAAGATTAAATGATTGGAGATGCGATATTTCGTATAACTTTACTTCTGTTCTTTGTTTACATTATTAATGCCTCTTTCTCTACAATTATTTCAGTTTTTAACATTGAAAAAAACTGGTTTTCTAGAAAGATTTATGTATAAAAATATCTTTACATTTGCACGAATTCTTTTAGACGAGAATGATAAATACAATTTGGAATTAAGCAAGCGAGGTGGTGGCTCGGTTGTAAGAACCCTATTCTTAAAATCAACAACTACAACATCATCGTTCCCGTACCTCAGAGAGCACACTAAACCATCCCGGTTCCATTAACCTATATATGCCCGTAATTATTTCGATTATAATAATAATTATATGTTTAATTACCAATATACCTACAAAATACAATCTACACTTATTCCAAACAAATATTTATCAAATAGTAAGTATACTGCAACAAATTATCAATGTTATTAGTAGTGGACCCACACAAGGCACTTTCATGCCTGACCAACTATGGGACCATGCAGTCGAATTACCAATAATAGTTTACAAAAAGGAAAATACAAATAAAAATTAAAAATTAAAATCTAAGTAAAAAAGCATAAGAAATATAAACAAATTGTTGTGTTCTTCAAATCAACGGATGGTTCTTAAAAAATGTTCTGTATCTTGATAGTCGTCCCATGTCAGCAACAGTCCCGAGAGTCTGGACCTAGCTTCGCGGACACTGGCGTCCTTGAGACTACACATACCAAAAAGCATGTTGTAGAGATTATGAAGAGACATAGAAAAGACAATGAAAACTTTAAAAAAAAAATCAAGGTAAGTAGGGTTTTTGGAAAATGTCGTCAACGACCCGCTGGGCAAATCCTAATATGGTGAATTAGAATTAAAACTTGCTTCTTACTTATTTATCGTTATTTTTTCGTTTTATTTATTCATATTCTTTACACGTTAAAAATAAAACCATAAATCCTAAATAGCGGAAAAAAACTTACATGATAATAAACTCAGGTCAGCAATTGTTTAGTTCAGTAGTTTTTCAACAAATTATCTAAAATGACGGTAAACCGCTTTTATAAAATAAAATTATAATTAAAGCTGTGTTCAACGGCTTCGATACTCGTAGATCGAACTAAGCTCTGTATAAAAGGTGTTTTTTTTTAAAATAATAATAATGAAGATAGTTGTGTTGGGTCGTTGGCGACCCTTTGGGCATTGTGGAATCGTTAATAAATTGTCATTAAAAAATTACATCAGACCCTTGCCAGCGTGGCGAGTCGACTGTAGGGCAAATGATTCAGAAATTTCTGGAAAGCCCATCTCTATCAGTGGGGTTATTTTTTTTTTTTTAATACTAGAACGACATGTGACCCTGCGCCCACCTGATGGTAAGTGGCGCGCAGGGTCCATGAATGTTAGCAACTGGAATCAGACCCTTATGTCTGACATCAGTCCCTAACACTATGCCGGCTTGACTAGATGCCTTTTCACACTTCGCTTGAAGGACTCCAGGTTAAAGGAAAGTGGAAACACAGAGGCTGGAAGAGCATTCCACATCTTTATTGTGCGACAGGTGTATGAGTCACCAAATGTATAGGTACGCGAAGGGAATAGGAGCCTGTGTTCTGTGGCTGTGAAGAATATTGATTTCTCGGCTTTAGTTTTGGAATCCAGATTTCATTGACGATCAACTGCGTTTAACTGATCCATTCGCAATCTATAGGATGAAAAAAAAAGAAAATTTCCTTGTTTTAACTATAAATGCGGTAGGTTAACTGTGGGAAGAAAAGAAAGGAGTGCTTTTGGATAACTAGTAATTAAGTTAGTTGTTTTCCAAATTAGGAACAATTGTGTTCCAGAACTACGTAGTGTAACGCGACTGTAATGAGTCATTACAGGTAATGAGACATAATGCACGTGAGTACTGTTTATGAGTCACTATGGTGCATTACGAGATCACGGATGCTGTATGAATCTACACTTCTACACCATTATTATGATGGATATCTTAAAAGTAGAAATAATAAGTGGGTCACCAAAGTCAAAATATATTTATTTGTGACATGTCATTATTGATAAACATGCAATTTAGTATTAAAAGTATCATCACGACCGTATCCCTTCGGGATGGTCTGAAAATACGTTTTTTTTTTAAACACTATAATTTTTTGCATTGACGCATTATATTATTTTGGCATGACGGCAATGGGGTGTATCACTAACTTTTTATCACGATAGATGGTGCATGATAGATGGTACCTAATATAACTGTCAGTTGCATAGAAATCTTGTATTTTTATTACGAAATTTATTATTTTCTGGATATTATGCCGAAGTGAGTAGCTTTTAGGTGAACAAATCGAGATTTCCAAGCGGAATCAAAGATATGGCGATCTCAAAATTGTAGTTCGATTAATTTAACCTTTTTTTCTTTTTAAAGACGGTGTTCGCTTTCTCAATTCGTCTTTTAAGGTAGGTAACGTTAAGTTAAAATACATTTATCTGTATAAAAAAAAAATCCAACAAAAACATTTAAAAATGATGCGTCATAGTTTAAAACAAGGTACCATTGACGCTAGCGACATCTACAAAAAGCTTTGCCTGATACACCCCATTTGAACCTGAACACTTTACTGGGTTTATAGGCACGAACGGTGGATAATTCCCCGCCCCGGCGGACTGGGCAAATTGCCACCATCAGTCCGCCTGCCACCTATTTGTTGTTCTCGTTGAAAGTATTTGCCAATTGCAATGATGTTAAATGTCAGTTTTCTCAATTTCAATGAGACCTAATAGTGTAAGCTTGCCGTGGTGATCCTTTTACACGTGCAGCCTATGGGTGGACTATACTCGAAGAGCGTACAGCAACCTGCGCGTCTAGTATAATAACGCGTTTAGGATCCTGATGGAGCTGTCGAGGGTATGTTTGCTGATTCGAGAACTGACAGTTTTCAAACAATTATGCGCAAAAGATCTGCGTCTATGCTATGCGCATGAGAACCAGTACCAACAGGCTCCTAAACGTATTGGCAGATCGGTGGGACTCTCCGCTGCTGGAGCACTGGATACAGCTGCATTCAATCAAGTAGACAGCCTCCAGTAGCGGATAGTTTAAAATAAATTATTAGTTATACTAAAGATTACGTAAAATTGTTACTAACAATTTATGGCTGTAAAGTCCGAAATAAAAGTTTATTATTATTATTATTGTTTATATAATAATAATAATAACACCACTGGAAACAAGACTTACCAAGAGTATCATATAACTAAACTGCATTTTTACAGTCAATAAACAACGTAAACAAAAGATTGATACATAAGTGCACAGTGTATAATCCGTTGTTATGCTGTTATGCATTCATTATGGTAAAAACCTTGATTAGTAGGTTCCTTTGTGCTAACTAGTGGTTTCTTCGGCTACATATACTAGTATGTACAGCTGTATTTTTATTTATTTATTTATAACATTTTTTTTATACTATTTATTTATTTAAATACTTTAATGCACTTAAAAACCTAGTACATAGGCGAGCTATAACGCCATAAGGCATTCTTCACCAGCTAACCTTGGGGATCATGTAAGGTGATGGGCAGGATAAAGAAAAATATTAAAATAGCTTAAATTAGTAAATAAACATAATTACGCATTTATTAAATATACACATACATACACAATATAAAAAAAACAACACACATACATACTATATAATACATACATACATAAACATACACTATAAATAAGTAGATATATATATAAATAAAAAGTCAAACAACTAATTCGAGAGACATACATTCTGTTTCTCAAGAAATAATGTGGTTAGTACGATATGTGACTGCTCCAACCTGATGGTAAATGGCGCGCAAGGTCCATGAATGTTAGCAACTGGAATCAGACACTCATGAATGACATCAGTCTCTAACACTATGCCGGCTTGACTGGGCATGACGGCAATTCAAACCTGATCCCGAGACGTGTGGATACACTTACTAGGTTTATCGGCACGAACGGTGGATACTTCCCTGCCCCAGAAGACTAGGCAAATTACCAACATCAGTCCGCCTACTACCTATCTACAAAGATCCACCTATCACTATGTTCAAAGACGAACCTAAAAGTCTTGTTTCAAGCAGTGTTATGTTTATATAAATATTTAAAAAACAGATTCACATTTAGCAAACTTTACTATAGTCCCATCATGACAAGTGACAAGATCGTTGATGTCTCTAACGTACCAGACTCGAGAAATGTCATATTTTTTTTCATATTTTTTTTTGTGTTCTTGGCCAGGAATCGAACTCAGCGCCTTCTCGTTTAAATCTACGGTCTGATGATGAAAAATAATTATTACTCTTTGCTTTGTTCTTAGTGTTTTTTTTTTGTAGCGAGTTTATTTCTTGTTAATATCTTTTGAATCAAACTGGTGATGTGTAGCTAAAGTATGGCCGATTATAGTGCCGTGTTGAATTGGATACCTTACGCGACCGAGATCTTTTGTAATGTTTTTAACCACAATTACATAGCTGTGCGTATTGTTCTACTAAATAATACGTTGGTAACACTGGGCGAACACTAACAACTTTCTAGTATACACTCGGACGTGTTCAATTTGTTTATAATAATGTATTTATTAAGACTCAAACAACAGTATATATACTTAACATTAGATTATTACACAGTTTGAAAACTTATCTAGTACATAAACTTTTTACAGTTGAGCACACCATTAGTCAACTTGTATAATGCGACTTAAAGTGCTAATAAGAAAGCAAATAATAAATTAAAAGAAGCGAACAAATTTAAGCTAATAAACTTATAACTATATATTTACAATTTAAATTAAATACCTAATAATATGACTATTAAAATATATATATATATATATACTCGTAAATATATACATTATTTTGCACTTTACAATGCTTACCTATTTAAGGTATTTACTCGCATCTTTAAGGTATTTATTTATATTATATATCTTTACCTAATAATAACACTGCCTCCGTGGTCTAGCGGTTAAGTTCGTGGACTTAGACTCGGAGGTACCGGGTTCGATTCCTGGTCGCGACACAAAAATATTTATTAATGTAAATAAATACATTTTAATTAATATTTAATTTATTTGTGATATTTCTCGAGTTTGGTACGCTGGAGACATCGACGAGCTTGACACTTGTCATGGTTGGCCTATAGTAAAGTTGGCTAAATGTGAATCCGCTTATTTATAAGCGTGGTTTCTGACCACCCCGAAAGGGAAACGGTCGTGATGTTACTTTACTTTACCTAATAATAATAATAATAAAAAAATAACGTTTATTGGATTATAGTCAAATAATTTAAGTTAGTTAGCTTCAACATTCTCGGGGTGGAAATACGCTCAGACCATAACCACCGGAACTACATTGAAAGCAGGTGAAGCGGTTTTCCCGTCTTCAACCAGACTGTTGCTGTACAAAGCACAGATCAGAATTATGCGTGGAATACTGTTCTCACCTTTGGGATGGTTCTGCCAAGTACCTCACAGATGCTCTTAATGTTCTACAGAGGCGAGCTGTTCGAATTGTAGACGATGCCACTACATCTGGAACTGTCGAAGATTATCTTCTGGAAGATTAGCCGAGATGTGGCTTCGCTGAGCGTGTTCTACCGGCTATACTATGGTGAGTGCTCTGAAGAGCTCTATAACCTAATTCCTGCCTCTCCATTCCGAAACCGAACTGTGGTAACCCTAAGGTCAGAATTTGCACATACATACCGTAGTCACCATCCTCATATATTTGCCGCACATAAAGATGTAGAATGCTCTTCCAGCCCCTGTGTTTCCACTTGCCTATAACCTGGAGTATTTCAAGCGAAGTGTGAAAAAGCATCTAGTGAAGCCGGCATAGTGTTAGGGCCTGATGTTAGTCATGAGTGTCTGATTCCAGTTGCTAACATTCATGGACCTTGCGCGCCACTTACCATCAGGTGGGCTTTTTAAAATGCCTTCTGGTAAAGAAGTTCTGGGCTCCAAAAGGCAGTTTCCCTATTTTTGACACATCAAAACTGTACCTTCATAAGTTAATAATACAGTCATTTCTATACTCATTTAACATTGTTTTAATGTAACCAGCCTCTCTCCAACTGTGTGCTTTACTCGTATATTACATTATAACTTCATTATGTTGTTAGAACGCTGTCCTTAAATTTAATCGCCGTAATCCTTACGTAGCTTACCAGCAAAATCTTTGCACATCTTACTGAAAGAATTGGGCCTTAGCAGTTAGCAGGTCAATACATTTATGAAACGAGCTTCCAAGACGGCATTAATTATACATTTAGTTAGCCCGAGACACCATTTTTCTCATCTCTCTTTCCCACACACGATGGACCCGGCTTGTATTATGCTTGGAAATATGTATTCTGCTAAACAGCTAGTTTAGCCGTTGCACCTACACAGATCTACCATCCGACGGACCTCTAGTCTAGACTTTCTCTGGCTCTTTAATTAGTTCGGGTTTTTAAAATCTAGTCTGGACTTTCTCCGGCTCCTTAATTTGTCGGGATTTTTAGACTCTAGTCTAGACTTTATCCGGCTTCTTAATTTGTCCGAGTTTTTAGACTCCAGTCTAGACTTTATCCGGCTCCTTAATTTGTCCGGGTTTTAAGACTCCAGTCTGGACTTTCTCCGGCTCTTTAATATGTCCGGATCTTTTTAATTAAATGAAATACAAATTCATCTTTTGACAGAATTACATCCTTGCGGTAGTTGAATTTATCCGAGACAAGTCCTTTGCTACCAGTGTTTTGGAATGGTTGGCGAGTAGTTAAGACAAAGACCGCCTCGTGACCACAAACCGTGACTCCTGATTCACTGCCAGCTGCCGCCTTGCGCAAACCTGCGCACGCGCTCAAATCTAAACATCTCAAACGGACAATCGTTTTAATAGAGGGGCCAATCATCATCGTTATTATAGTTTCATCATCACGACCGTTTCCATTTCGGGGTGGTCAGAAACCACGCTTATAAATAAGCGGATTCACATTTAGTCAAATTTACTATAGGCCAATCATGACAAGTGGCAAGCTCCTCGATGTCTCCAGCGTACCAAACTCGAGAAATATCACAAATAAATTAAATATTATTTAAATGTATTTATTTATATTAATAAATATTTTTGTGTCCCAACCAGGAATCGAACCCGGTACCTCCAAGTCTAAATCCACAGACGGGTTATTATGATTTATTTATTTTAAAGTTAAAGTCAAAATATCTTTATTTACGTAAACCAGTAATAGGCATTTGTGACACGTCATTATTTAAATTATTTTGAGTGATTCTGCTCTCGCTAGTGAAAGATTAGCCTCTTTGAGCGTGTTCTGCAAGCTATACCACGGTGAGTGTTCTGAGGACCTCCATCACCTTATCCCTTCTTCTCTATTCCGCAACAGAACCACACGCGAAGGCCAAAATATGCATCCACTATCTCTTCGCGTACTTATCCAATGACTTAACCGCTGGACCACGGAAACAGTTATTTGCTTCATATTGATCTAAGTGTTACGAAAAATTACCTTCTACATTATAATTCAATTTTTTATATCCCCTATAATTTATAATGTGTAGTTTTTATTCCATAAATAGAATATAGTCCCTCCATTATGATGCACACTGATAATAACGTCCGTGTGTTTGGTTTAACTAATAAGTTAACAAAATAATTAATCTCTATGGCATAAACTGATCCTTTAGAGTTTACCTGGCGCCAAAATTGGACAGTCTTGTGTAACATTATCAACCTAAATATCATAAAGTGTATGTATACATGTATTAAATTGAGTCATAAGAAAAGATATATTATATTAGGTATGTTGTGGTTTGATGATATCGAAATTTATAAAACTTCTGCTCTTTACCGTAGGAATCAAATATTCCAAAAGACAACAAACAACATTAAGTCGAACAAATATTACAGAACAAATAATCAGGAACGGATTTAACTATTTCATTTTAGTTAAATAGGCAAAAGGAAAATGATAATAATAGTTATAGTAATCATAAAAAAACAATGAATAATATAAATAATATTGTCTTTAATTTAAAAAAAAAATATAAAGAACAAATAAGTACTAAGAAACAAAAAAAAACAGCATTAACATACTTGTATATTAGATCAAGAAGGTAGATTATTTAATATATAATATAACACGTTGAAAAACCCTTTAAACTTGCCATAGATCACAGGGCGACATTTTGTGTATCCAAATAGATAATTATCTTAAATTATTACAGCTATATCCTGAGTCGATGTCCTCGGGATTTGGAAGGGAAATACCCGCCATCTTGTGGCACGTGACTCGCGTCCTGATTGACTGTCAGGCTTGTCATCGCCTATGTCATGACAATTTTGGAGACAATCATGTTTTGTGTGTAAGGTGTTTCTTGCTGTTCATTTACGCGGGAATAAATGTAAATTAGTTTACTATAAACCGATGCTGTGTTCATGTAGCTCGCTTTAAGCCTTTTAGTGTTCTGAGCGCTGTTAATGTAGGATTCGCAGCGTGCTTAGAATATTTTATTTTAGGGATAGTGCACACACGCACACTAACGCAGTAATATGTCAGTTCTATCGTTGAATAATCTTTAAAAATGCTGTATTGTCCCTCTCGCTTTTTTTTATTTACGCTGATGCGATAAGTTCTTACGAATATTTTGCTTTTAAACTAAATTACTTATGCATTATAAAATGTTTATTTTATAGTACATAATCCTTGGATATTCATAACATGCTGCTAAAGAAATAGGAAACATTGTTGTGTAGTTTAAATAGACATAATTATAAGGACCGACCAACAGTAAATTATTATCGCCGATTTTTAAGTGCTTCTGCCTCGTTCTTTGGACTTCACGGAGCTGGCTCGTCATTAAACCCCTCAACTATATGCAGTCCATTCATCTACCACCCCGTGAGGGAGTTGGAAGTTTACCCCACACACTTTTTTGGTCCTTCGAGTCGAGTCCACGTTCCAATTGGTAGTATACAATAATTAGTTTGTGACATTTCTCGAGTTTGGTACTCCAGAGACATTGACAAGCTTGCCACTTGGCATGATGGGCGAAACTGAGTTTAAAAAAGCAAAAGTTGAACATGGCATGCTCGTAGATTGAACTTGTCGTTTTTATATGTCATTGGTAGTTCGTATTTCAATAGTAAAATCGAGCGCGTATTTCCTGTTCCGCCGCTCCCTCAGTCAGAATCGCTTCACTGACGCCGCGCCTGACTATATTGTAGACCACCGTGAACTCATACGGCATCAATTATGAGCTATAGCAGTATGTCGTGGATGAAACGTATAAATGATTCCAATTAACGTAGAAAAACACTGTCGCGTTGGGATTGCATCAGAAAAGGGTTGGGTTCGATAAAAACAAGACTTTAGGGCTTATAATGTCATCATTCATCATTACAGTCCCTAGAACAAAGCGTCCTAGACCTCCACTGCTGGAGATGGGCCTTCCAGAAAATATATCTGGAGAATTTGGCCTACACTCGCCACGCTGGCCAGACGGTTTGGCGAGGATACTTATAATATAGTAACTGATTATTGCACATCCCGGAAGATGTTCTTAGGGAAACAACTAGTAGTCTTCGGCTTCTCACCATGCACCATTCCACGGCAGTTCCAGTGGAGTCTTGGATGGCCGCGATCGGTCCTTCCTTTTTCAGCGATTCTTAAACTTTTATTAAATTCAACATTCATTTAAATTTAAAAAATTGCACGAAAAAATGTACAAAGGCGAAGATTAATGCCTACAAGGCATTTTCTAACTCTAAGCTTTGGGTGAGTTTGAGAAGAAGGGCAGTACTATAAAATAACCAACAATATACTCCGTCAAAAAAGTTTTTAAAAGACATAACACCGCGTCTTGTCGTCTCTTCCGGTGACAAGAGTGCTGGCTCTTTCTTTGCCCAAAGAATCAGTATTGCAATTCAGCGGGGAAATGCAGCCAGCGTTCTTGCCATCATTCCACGCAAACGGGACTTATATCCCTATCCTTAGTAGAGATGAAACGGATAGTGGTTTGGCCGGATACAGGTTACCGAATATTCGGCAAGCTACGAGGCTGGAACGCCGGATATCCGGCAACCGAATATTCGGCCCGTTATCGCGTTACATGACGCGACCAGTTTGATTTGAAATTATTATTACCAACAAATGCAGAAATTTGGTATTCATTCACATAATTTGCCACTTGTTAATTTTGAGTATTAAGCTAATTAATAAAATTATCATTTTTGTCGAGTAATTATTAAAATAAACTGTGTCCATAACGTAGTGTGGTATCATTTTCCACGTATGAAATAATGAGAATGTTTTCAATATAAGTATCCGGCATCTGACCGGATACTGAGTTACTATCCGGTATCCGGCCGGATAGTAAAAATAATGCCGGATAGGCCGGATATCGGAGAATTACCGGATATCCGTTTCATCTCTAATCCTTTAGTATTCATAATTATTTTATAAATATTTTATATTTTGTAAATATTTTTTTCGTTTTTTTTTTGTATATTTGCAAACATTTATTGTCAGCCCGATGCAGATTCCTGTTTGTCTAAAAATATTGAAGTAATCAAGCGTTTGAAGACGTGGACTGACGGTGCGTGTCTAATAGCTAGTGGCAGTTTATAGGTAAGTAGTAAGTAGGTAGTAAGATAGGAATGGACAACATGGGTTTAGCTCAGCAAGACATGAAGGCCAGCTACACCGGCGAAGGTGCAGTAACCCAAAGAGCAGCTGAGTGTGATCTATACCCAGATGGATATGGAAGTATGGATGTAAAGCGTTCCAGCAGGACGAGCACTAACTAGGAGTTTTGGTAATTGTAAAGCAACTCAACTTTGAGTACAAAGACCTTATAGTGACATGTAATACTAAATCTAATTGCGGCCATTCCAACAACCTGGAGGCCGTAGACAAGGCTTATTTTACAAAAAGAAAAGATATAAAAGTTATTTGATTATACCAAACTAATCTTTTTAAAAATAACTGTCAAGTAAACACCAGTGCATCTCTTACAAGCTGCATATTCTAAGTACGAATGAAACGTAAAGACGACGAAAGTATGGACGACCAGATCTTTTGCTGTCACAAACAGAGGAGAGAGATACCAAGCGGATGGAGAGTTTTAAAAATTGCATTTGGCTTCGTTCTACTTTGTGTAATACTATCACAGCAATTCATCTTTATCACACTTATACGAAAATAAAAATAAATCCATATTTTTATATTTAACATATTAATATTATTTTACATTATATTAATTATTATATAATTATTATTATCTTCCTTACAATCTTTAAATAAACTTAACCTAACTTTCCACCAGTACTGCAGTCCAGTGTTGCGCAATAGGCCCCCCCACACTGCCCGCAACCACCCTCAGTATGCTATTGGGACTCCCGCATACCCGCGCCATCAGGTATTATACTTTCTTACGCATGGTGGCGGGAAAGCCATCCGTGCGCATCTCAGCAAACATCCCGGAGGCACTACAGAATCTCGGGAATCCCAACAGCATTCTAAAAGCGTTATTATATTGCACGCGCAGAGTGTTGTAGGCCTTCTGCGTGTAGCAAACCCATAGGCCGCTCGTGTAAAAAGCGTGATCTTTACTGGCACCGTACAGCGAGAAAACCTACGGGCCAGCATGTTGCTCCTGACCGCCAACGCCCTGCGCTCCCTTTCTATATCTGCACCGTCATCGTCAGTCAGACCCTCTGTCACGACATGACCCAGGTAACTAAACTGCTTTACTCTTTTCAGAGGAGAACCGCACAGTGCACTTTACTGGGTTTATCGGCACGAACAGTGGATACTTGGTTGGCTGCTAGAGAATGCCTAGCGGCATTAAGCCCGCCCCTTGTACATAGTGCAATAAAGTTTTAAATAAATAAATACTTCTATTTGTTGTTCTCGTTGAAAGTATGTGCCATTTGCAATGAATTATATTTTTTTACTTTCAAGGAGAAGTAATATTGTAAGCATTCCATGGTGATACCTATTTTTATAAAAATAACACCGCTTAAAACAAGACTTACTGTCTTGTCTACGGCCTGTGATGGTCGTGATGGTTTCCAGTCGGGTGGTCAGAGTCGGTCGTCACGGTTACTGCCCCATCTAATAAACAAAACAAACTAATTTTAGGTAGGTATTGTCTTTGGCTTGGTTCATTTTTAGCAACACTGATCCGTTTAAAGAAAGATAGCCACCATGGCGATAGGCGAAACATAAGAGATAGAAGAAAGATAACTAATAGTTTTTATAATTTTAACGGATCTTTACTCGATTTACCTTGGAGACATATTTCTCCCGACGTTTCAGCCAAGTTGCATTGGCCGTGGTAACGGGTCGACTCAAGCTATGTGGTGTAGTCTCGTACATACTGGGCGGTAGATGTAAACCTACCCACTTATCACTTTTAAAAGTTTTTAGAAATCACGACACTTACAATATCCTTGGCGACACCGGGCGATTTTTCTCGGTGTCGAAACCTATTGATTACTGGATTCCACGATGTAGATAGCTTACCTCCCTCTCGATTGAAATTTTTGTGTTTCTTTATTTCGATCGCTTCACGTACTATTCTAGGGTAATAGTGACGATCGGTGGAGAGTATCTTTGGGTCATGCAGCTCAATCCAATGGTTTGTGCCACTATCCATTAGGTGTTCTGCTATTGCTGACTTGTTTAATTGGCAGTTTTTTACAGCTGCTATATGTTCCTTGACCCTCTCGGCTATTGTGTGCTTAGTTTATGAACTCCAATATATGAACCTCCACAGCTGCAGTCCACTTTATATACGCCAGGCGTTTGGAAAGGAATGACATCTTTTGGGGTGCGTACGTGTTTTGCTACTTTGGAGAATGGGGTGTACACAGCAATATGTCTCTAAGGTAAATCGCGTAAAGACCCGTTAAAATTATAAAAACTATTATGAATGTGTGCGAAAGTTAAAAGTTTAGAAAGATAACTAGTCGTGGAGTCACATGATATGCTCAAATGATGACGCCATATAACCTATATCAAGGCCTGGGTTCCAGACTACATACCTACCAAGTTTTATGTAATTCGGTCCCGTAGTAGAGACGTAAGGCGAATTAAATAAACAGTCACTGGAATAATAATAATAATAATAATAAAAAGTGTTTATTCATTAAATCCTCGCCAACCCGTTTGGCCAGAGCGTGGCGAGTGTAGGCAAAATTCTTCAGATATATGTTCTCCGACAGTGGAGGTCTAGGGGCTGTAATAAAATTTATTAAAAAGTGGTACATCTTAGATAAAAAGAGCTCTTTTACATTCACGAATACCTATACCAGTTAACTGTCATACTGACGTGTCACAAATGCCTGTAATAGGTTTATGTGAATGAAGATATTTTGACTTTGACTGGAGTTTGACTTTGTACGAGAGAAGCTGATTACTTACCATCAACCTTCGGGACAAGGAATCGAAGTTTAGGCATGGCAAAATAAAAAAACAAAAAAAAATCAATAAAAATAATTAAATCACTTATTAGTACTAGTTAAATTAAATGTACGATAAACATCATAAAAAATAATAATACTTAAACTACATAATATATATATATATATATATATATATTCTTACATACACTACATAGACTAGATAACTAATTATATACTTACACTACGTAAACAGGAAATATATACTTATATACACAACAATATGAGAACTACAATACACTTACTACAACGAATAATTAAAAATATAACATTATACGAGTAATAAATAGTTCAAGTAATGCTTATTGCAATTTTAAAAAGTGGGCGTATACTTGTCTTTTAAATATGACTCTGTTTGGCGCTTGCCGAATATTTAAAGGTAGGTCGTTCCATAATGACACAGCTACCACTGAAAAAGAGTTGGAAACAGAATTAGTGCGGTGCGAAGGAATAGCCAGTAAAGAGTTATGTGCAGAGCGAAGAATCCTATCATGAAATGAACTTAGAAATGAAAAGTTATCTTTTAAATATTTAGGTGACAAAGGTTCATAAAGAACAGAGAAAAGAAGAGAGAGAATTCGGAGATTACGACGGAATCGTATAGGTAACCATTTTAATTTTGCACGAAACTCCGAAACGTGATCGTACTTCCGCAATCCAAAAATAAATCGAATGCAGGAATTAAGCAATCTGTCCAATTTATTAAGGTGTTCTTCCGTTAGATCCACACAACATACATCACCATAGTCAAGAATAGGTAGAAGAAGAGATTGAGCAAGAGTAATTTTAGCTTTTAAAGGTAAGAAGTGTTTTAATTTATTAAGGGAGTGAAGAGCGGCGAAGACCTTACGGTTTGTATTATTAATCTGAGAGGTCCAGCTAAGATTCGAGTCAATATAAACACCAAGATCCTTTACCTCATTAGAAAATAGAATTGGTACATTTCCATATCGAATGTTTTCCAGGGTACTTAAATCAATCCTTGATAACAGTCGCGAACTACCAATTACGATAGCCTGGCACTTAATTGTATTTACAAGTACACCAAATCGCTTAGACCACGAATTGATGTTACGGAGATCTTCATTAAGCCAAGCCACTGCACTATTAATGGTGCTAACATCGGTATGCACATAAAGCTGCAAGTCATCGGCATAAAGGTGGTAATAAGAATGAAGTGAAGTGGTTATTACATTGATAAACACAGAAAAGAGCAAAGGGGAAAGAATTCCTCCTTGCGGAACGCCTGTCACCAAATCACACCAGGCAGACATAGTCTGATCGATACGAATACGTTGACGCCGACCATGGAGATAATTTTTAAACCAAAGCAAAGCTTCTGATGATATACTGAGACGAGATAATATAGCGAGACAAATTACTTAATTTAAATCGAATATTAATGAACGCCATCAATCTATTTCATAAAGGGCTTTCTAACGCCCACCTTTACAACAACCATTGACGGTTTTATACTAGTTTCTTTTCCTAGATGCAGTTCTATAGCAGTAATGTACAAAATACTAGTTATCTTAAACCTACGCCATGAATTTAATTAAAATTTATGAACGCGCCTTATCTTTGTTATTCTTCAAAGATTTTTATATAAATATATTGTATTGTATAAAACAAATATGTATTGATAATATCTAATGTGGTGTACTAACCATACGAATGTGAACCAAATGAATGATTTAATTTAATTGGAAATGTAACAATAATAATAAAATACTTTATTGCACAAAATTACAAAAGTAGTGTACAAGGGCAATTTAAATAACAATAAATAGCTAAAATATATACATAAAAGCAAACAATACATATTAATAACATCAATGTACATACACATATAGACAAATAAATATATATATTATACTGAACACGACATGTGACATCGCGCCCACCTGATGGTGAGCAGTACGCGAGGTCCAAGAATGGGAGCAACTAAAGCCGGTCACCACGACCGACATCAGTCTTTACCACTATGCCGGCCTAACGAGATGCTTTTTTACACTTCGCTGGAAGGACTCGGTTATAAGAGTGGGCAAACACACACTCACAGTGGGAGAGCATTCCATATGTTCAGCGTGCGACAGATGTAAGAGTCTCCAAATTTATGAGTACGCGTAGGGATAGTGGGTATGGTATACACTAATATTAAAAAGAGGAAAGATATGTATTTTTGCGTGTATGTATGTTTGTAATGAATTAACTCGAAAACTACTGTGCCGATTTCAAAAATTCTTTCACCATTAGAAAGCTACATTCACCCTGAGTAACATAGGCTATATTTATTGCTAGAAAAGATTAGGCATCCTTACTTTTAATAACGTAGCCCAAGGTGTAAAAAAATGCCATAAAACGTCTTTCGTTGCATGCGCTGCGGAAACTATTGATGATAGAACAAAAGTACGTTCTACAATATTAAAGAACATATCAATATCTACAAAAAACTTTGCGATACCATATGTCTAACTATTATCGGTATGTCACAATAACCACTATTTACATTTTAAAAGTTGATAGAAATACCGACCAAAATAAGACCATGTTACTCATACTTCTGTTTAAATCCTTATCTAAATTATTCATATTGTTTTCAAGACTGTTTCAATTCATGTAGATCACTTTTTGAATTTTTCAAATCGGCTATTCAATTCAATAGATATTACGAATTTAATAAGTCATAGAAATAAAAATAATTAATTTAATAAAAAGAACGGATAGAAAGACGTTAAAATCTAAATATCATCTGAAGGTTTTTTTTGTCGACACAAGATTACACGGGCAACGCCGTGTCAAACAGCTAGTTTTAAATAAACCAGCAATGGATATTAAACATACGAATACCGTATGTGTTAAACCCCACGCATCCAATTAATTCAATAATAACCGGTGGTATAGATTTGATTTGTTTTTTTAAGTTAATAATTTGTTTATGCTTAAGGCAGTTATTCAACATTCAATAACTTTGTATAATGACGTCGTCGGCAATGGACACCCACAATATTTACACATACTTAGGTATATACATTTTTTTATATTCTCGATCAGCAGTCGTATTCATTTAGCGCAATAGTTAGATTACCAATGTGCATTCAGCACAAGTGTGCACGGACACTTAGGGAAGTACACCGCTTTGGAGTTCACGGGCTTTCTTGTATAAAAAGCGCTGGCAGATTTTCACGTCATGGCTCCCTAAATGAAACCATAAAACGGGCTCTTACCACCATTGAGGTTCCAGCTATTCTGGAACCCACCGCGATGATGGCAAGAGACCTAATGGTATGACGATTAATACGCACAAATGATTACACAAAGATAAAGATTGTTCAAAGACGTGTTTGTGTCTTTAGGTCCGTGGGGTCCAAGCGCTACAACATTTTTAAAAAACATCACCCTCGTCTAATTGTCTGCTCTAGTGACAAGAGGGCTGGTTCTTACCTCGCCCAGAGAATCAGCATAGCGATTCAGCGAGGAAATGCGGCCAGCGTTCTTTCCACCATGCTGCGCGGATACGATTTATATTTAAATTAGGTTTTGTAAGTAGGTTTTTTTTATAGTTAGATAGTCAAATAGTGGATTATGTTATTTTTTGTCACTATTCCGAGTTTTGCCTGTCATAGCCGAGCTCATATCAAAATAAAGTTTTCCACCACTTCAAGCTCAAGTCAGCCAGGGTGCAACTTCAAAGTTATCGGGAAAACGTAAAGTAAATGTCCGCGGCGTGTTTATAATAATTTTAAATTCAATAATTTAACACGAAACATAGTTTTATAACACACATTAATTAATAAGACATAATTAATCTATATTTATAAAAATTTATGTCTGTGTGTATGTATGTTCCCTTGCATTTCAAAACTACTTGGCCGATCGGGATGAAAATGAAAATTTGGGAATATGTTGTGTGAACATCGGCGAAGGTTTCTGATATAGTACTAATGTTGTCCGAAAGGAGGCGCGCATCAGCGCTGATTTGTGGGGCATACCGACCGAGGGTACAATTATTGACTGTCAGGCGGTACGAAGTTCGCCGAGTCACCTGGTGTTTATTTAAAAAAAAGTATTTTTCTATGGATATACATCTTCTTCTTAGTCGCTACACTCTTGGCAGAGTGGTCGTGGTCGTCACTTGAGTGTCAGTGGCACGCTTAACAAGTCGTCGCCACTCGTCTCGAACTGCAGCCTTCCTGGAGCACTCATGTAGGGGGTGATCCGTTGCTGCTTTAACCTGGTCAGTCCATCTCATCGGAGACCTACCACGCATTCTCTTGCCATCGACTTTTCCCTGAACTACAAGGCGCTCAATGGATGTATCTCCACGCCGCGACACGTGTCCAAAGAAAGTGAGAATGCGTGATTGCACGATTGAGGAAAGGCGTTGTCCTATCTCTAGTTTCTCCAGGATGGATTTGTTGGTTCGGAACTCCGTCCACGATATGCCCAACATTCTCCGCCAACACCACATTTCTAGAGCATTAATCAGTTTTATTTCAGTTTCGCGCAGGGTCCACGTCTCTGCAGCATACAGGAAAATGGGGGGAAACACAAGAGCTCTGACCAGCCGGATTTTAGTAGCTTTCGTAATGTTTCGGTTCCTCCATATTTTCTTAAGCTTCTCCATAGCAGACCTCGATACTGCCATACGACGCTTAATTTCCTCTTCGCATCCACCGCCATTCGATATCAATGCTCCCAGATAAATGTATGATTGGACAACATCGCATTTTGCTATCTGTTTAATTTCTGGCCAGTTATCGTTGGCACGGTCTACAATCATTACCTTTGTCTTGCTGCGGTTAATTTTAAGGCCGAACTTAAGACTGACGGTCTCCATTTTTCGCAACAGCTCTTCCATGTGACCAATACTTGTTGCAAATAATGTAGTGTCGTCCGCATATCGCAAATATGAGATGTTTAGTCCACCAATTGTGCATAGTGCATAATGTACAAAAAATTCTATCGGGAAAACTTGGGTCCCAATCGGAAAGCGATGTCACCCGAAATGTCATATCTTCATCTTGCGGGGTAGGCATTGGCACATGAGTGTCATTTTCATATCTATTAATTTGAAACTTTATTAAATGTGTGAAATAGTACTGAAGCTAATAAATACGAACTTTCATGCAGTCAATAGAACAAAAGTAAATAAATAAATAAATATTTCAAGACAGGTCACACAGCGCCATCTAGTTTCCGTGGTAAGCTACGAGGCTTGTGTTACGGAAACTAGATGGTTGATAAACTACATATTATACTTTTTTTTTGTAAATATATACATATTATACATATAAACACCCAGACCGAGACAAATTTATTTAAGTAACAAAAAATTCGAGTCAAAAATTAACAACTTTGTTTCAAAAATGTGTCAAAATAAATAACACGGCACTTATAGTAAGTACTGGAGCATGAAATGTTAATCATTAAACGTGACATCACCCGCAGGGGGTAACTTTTACGCATTAGGTGCACCATTTGAGTAAAACTGGGACAATCAATAAAAAGTTTTGAAAGCTTTAAAAAGCGTAAAAATGAGCCAAAATGTATTATAGTTATGTTTACAAAATGATAATGGATCTATCGGTTCTTTTCAAGCACGAACAAACGAAATGTAAGTAGAAAAACGAATGTAATTTGTGTCAAAATTTATACATTTAACAGGAAAATATGCAATTTTATTTTTATTCAAGTATTTAGGTAGACTTCACTTTTTAGTTTTAGTAGAATTGACATAGACTTTGCTCTAATTTCCGTTTTTTTTTTTGCTAATTACTCGGTATTGTATTATCTGGCCAAACGTATTTTTTTGCCTAGGTATGCGAAGCAAGAGTGCCGCCATAATTTATTTATTTATTTTATTTATTTAAGTTCACAGCATTATTGACTTTCTTATATAAACAGTTAAACTTATATATAGCCATTTATGAAATTACCTTTTCCTTACTAAACTTATAAAAAACATTATTAAAAACAAAAGGCTAACTCTAAATATATATATATATATATATATATATAATAGTCGGATATAATCATGAATATCACTTTGAACATTTAGACACTATAATATCTCTTTCCGTCGCTAATTCAAGCAAAAAACATAAAATTTTAGCAATAACAATATTAGCAAAAAAAAACGCACATAAACAAAATATTGGACGCTAACATTAGGTTTAACCTAAAAGTTATGGTTAATTTAACTCTGAGCATGACTAAAGTAAATACTATTTTAGGTATTTATTATACAACTGTAACAATATAGTATACATCGACTTGCCAGTTGAAATTCGCCAAGCTCCCAACAGAACACTATTTAAAAAGATGGTTTACTCTCATTTCTTAAAGAGCTCCTTATAGCGTTGTAATTAAATGTTGTATGTAGGGTATATAATAATAATAATAATAATAAATATTTCCAGACAGATCACACAGCGCCATCTAGTTTCCGTGGTAAGCTAAGAGGCTTGTGTAACGGAAACTAGATGATTGATAAACTACATATAATACTTTTTTTTTTAAATATATACATATTATACATATAAACACCCAGACCGAGACAAATTATACAATGTACAACTTGCCCCCGGTGGGAATCGAACCCACGACCTCCCGAGTTCACGGCAACGTTTGTTACCACTAGACTACGGATATGTATGTATATAGTGTGTAGTATATTATTATGTATTTATTTTTTATTTAATGTTTAAATGTATGTGTATGTGTAGTTGTACTCGTATGTATTGTTGTATATATAAGAATTTATTTTGTAAATGTTTTCATTTCAACTGGCAAATTGCACCTTTCAACTAAAATCCTCTGTATTGTCCCAAAGGTTGGTTGCTAGCGGCATTAAGCCCGCTGTATAGTGCAATAAAGTATTAAATAAATAAATAAGTATGTATATATTGTATTTATATATTCATATGTATATATTATAAGTACATTCGTGTTTAGTATATTAATATTATTTATTAGTAAGTAGTTTAGTTAGTAGTATTTTAATTTCTCCCTTATATGTTGTTTAATTTGCGCGAACCTTCCACATATATATATATGAATGATATGTTTTTGCTTTGCTTTGGCTATTACTATACAGTACATTAAATTCAATATGAAATAATTTTGTTTAAAAAAAATGATTCTAATATGCATAATTTCTATATGTTTATCCATATTGGCTTCAGTCTGGTGTGAACTATTTGCGCGGAGTTTCGTAATAGAAACTATTTATTATCTAAAAAGCTGGTAGTCTGTGGTTACCCGACTAGTCCAGGTGGTTTCGCGCGCATTTATCTGGGCATCTATTTTGGGACGCAATTAGGAATGCGCGAGCTTTACGTTCCAAGCCGGGTTCCAATTTCAAACACTCGCTACTCGTATTTCAAATATCGAATGCATTGAACTGTCAAATCAGGATGCTGCATTAGGTACGTTGTTGAGAGAATACAAAAGTAATATCATGACCTTACTGTCGGATTACTCTCTTGCACCCTGCAAGGTTAGACCACGCTTTTATAATTATTAGGAAGAATTTTGCAAACTTTACTATAGCCTCATCATGGCAAGTAAAATAATTAATTTGTGATGTCATTCAGGCAACAAGCGAGGCAATGCCTTTGTGAGAAAGACCCCTTTGCGCCCGCTAATAACACATCTACTGAATTACAAGATCATTGTATTAAATGCGTTAACTTTCATTGAGTTGTCTATGAATATTAATTTTGAAATTCTTAATTATTTTAAATATGATGTTTAAGCTTTAATGTTATTTAATTTGTATTAATAATATTAAAAAGTAAAGTATCATCACGACCGTTTTCCCTTTCGGGGTGGTCAGAAACCACGCTTATCAATAAGCGGATTCACATTTAGCCAACTTTACTATAGGCCAATCATGACAAGTGGCAAGCTCGTCGATGTCTCCAGCGTACCAAACTCGAGAAATATCACAAATAAATTAAATATTAATAAATTAAAAATAACTGCCTCCGTGGTCTAGCGGTTAAGTCCGTGGATTTAGACTCGGAGGTACCGGGTTCGATTCCTGGTCGGGACACAAAAATATTTATTAATGTAAATAAATACATTTAATTAATATTTAATTTATTTGTGATATTTCTCGAGTTTGGTACGCTGGAGACATCGACGAGCTTGCCACTTGTCATGATTGGCCTATAGTAAAGTTGGCTAAATGTGAATCCGCTTATTTATAAGCGTGGTTTCTGACCACCCCGAAAGGGAAACGGTCGTGATGATACTTTACTTTATTAATTAAATGTATCTATTTACATTAATAAATACTTTTGTGTCCCGACCAGGAATCGAACCCGGTACCTCCGAGTCTAAATCCACGGACTTAACCGCTAGACCACGGAGGCAGTTAATAATATTAATTGCTATTAATCTAATAGCACATTGTTATGTTTATTAAACGCTTAAAATACAAAATGGCGGATGATTGAAACAGTTTTCGCGCGAAAACGGAAAGCCCAAATTAAATATTTAGACAACCCATTTTGATTGACCTGTTTAGATATCTAAAATAGTGCTTTTTGGAATCGATGAACGATCTTAACATGAAACAAATTCCGTGAAATAATGCTTTTACGTTAAAAATAAATAATCATAAAACCTGGTGACTACAAATAGCAAGACAGAGCAAAATAGTAAATTTTATATTTTATTTTGATAGAAATAGCTGTTACTAAAGCGTGTAGGCTGTATGGTCCATTCGGACACCTACGTAGGGTACAATATGAAATGATGTCATGGCCCTTAGCCCTTTTCACCCACGTCTTAATACAAATTACTAAATTAAAAAACCTTTCCGCGTAGGCGACCAATCTTGATAATTATTGATGTGTAGAAATCTAAGAACAATAACTACAATTGAATTTTGTTCCGTTCTTTTTTTTTGTGTTTGTTACGCGATTATTCCTTCAATTATGAATAGCTTTTTTCTGTTGAGTTGGTACGTCATACTTTAGAGGTTAGGTTTGGGTCAGGTTAGGTTTGGATTAAGTTAGGTTTGGGTTAGGTTAGGTTTGGATTAAGTTAGGTTTGGGTTAGGTTAGGTTTGGGTTAGGTTAGGTTTGGGTTAGGTTAGGTTTGGGTTAGGTTTGGTTTGGGTTAGGTTAAGTTTGGGTTAGGTGAGGTTTGGGTTAGGGTAGGTTTGGGT
Source organism: Tinea semifulvella (assembly GCA_910589645.1). Classification (NCBI taxonomy): domain Eukaryota; kingdom Metazoa; phylum Arthropoda; class Insecta; order Lepidoptera; family Tineidae; genus Tinea; species Tinea semifulvella. The sequence continues at coordinate 10,682,319 of OU342610.1, forward strand.
TAGGTTAGGTTTGGGTTAGGTTAGGTTAGGTTAGGTTTGGGTTAGGTTAGGTTTTATTTAGGTTAGGTTTGGGATAGGTTAGGTTTGGGTTAGGTTTGGGATAGGTGAGGTTTGGGTTAAGTTATGTTTGGGTTAGGTTAGGTTAGGTTATGTTTGGGTTAGGTTAGGTTTGGGTTAGGATAGGTTTGGGTTAGGTTTGGTTTGAGTTAGGTTAGGTTTGGGTTAGGTTAGGTTTTTATATTACATTACATAAATCTTATCGAAATTGGTTGATTTTTGAGAAAAAAAAAACAAAAATAGACAGATAATGTTTTAATTTATGGTTCCAAAGTAGTAATAATCCATTAGCCAATTCCACAAATTAGTGGAACCGACGTACTCTCCGAGGGACGGGAACAGTGGTGTTGTAAATCTATGACAAATGTACGTACGAGTAAGAAAAGTGTATTTCTCATTGGTACATGCCGGGTTTGAACCGACCTTGGTAGGATATTAAGGAAAGCGTTCTTACAACTGAGCCACCACCGCCATCATCTTGTTACTATATATTTAATGTATTTGCCTCGCTCCCACTTGATGGTAACCGGGTCGCGAGTTTCTAGAGTGGCAGCAACGGACTTCAGTCACCAATAAATGGCATCAGCCCCTAGCTTATATATTATTGTCGGCTTGTAATACGAAAAACTAATATACCTAAGTGAATTAACGGAATCATATAAATACACACATCAAAAGTGTCTAGGGATCAACATATATTTTTGCAATAACTTTTCTCCTGATTGATATTCATTAAAATTTTCTTTAAGGATTGATCAAATAAAATGTTTTCGTTTGTCTACAGTAACGATAAACCAAGTCACCTTTGCATTAGTAAAAAAAATTGCCATTTTCCTAATAAAGGGATTTTTGACATTTGAACCACTAACATTAAAGTTCGAAAAAAAGACTGAAATAACAGTTTTTTTTTTAATTTTATTGGGTAACTTAAACAATTAATAATCCGTGTTTCTACCGCGAACACTAACAACACAAGAACATCGGTTTGGCATACTCAAAATGAGTTCATCCAAATCACGCTGTGGAATGGCCGCCCATATTCGTTGCAACAACAAAAAAAGGTCTTCTTGCGACTGGATACCCTCCATATTCGGCAGAGCTCTTCTCTGAAGAATATCCCATGCATGCTCAATCGGGTTCAAGTCTGGCGACTGAGCAGGCCAGGGCAGGACATTGATGTTAGCTGCGGCGAGAGTCTGTCTTACAACTCTTGCGGTGTGCGGTCGTGCATTATCATGCATTAACTGAAATAAGGGACCGATATGCACTTGTAGAGGAACGATGACGTCTGATACAACCGTCTCAGCATAAATTTGAGCGTTGAGGTTGCCTCTGATCCAAATCAACTCAGTTCTTCCGCCGATCGAAATACCCGCCCATACCATGATGGTTCCACCACTATAAGGATGGACTTCCTGGCAGGATTTTAATCGCTGTTGGCGTCCAGGGGTTCTCCAGTGTCGTATACGTCTTGTATCCGGCCTCATACCAAAACGAGACTCATCAGAAAAGCACACGAAACGCCATTGTTCTTCTGTCCAATTTCTGTGTTCAAGAGCCCATTGATATCGAGTCCTACGATTGTGCATTGCTATAGGTGGTACCCGTAGCGGTCTTCGGGAATGAAGGTTCACTTCATGCAAGCGGTTTCTGACTGTTTGGTCGCTAATTAAGTTCCCTGAAGAGCGATGAAGGCTCACGGCTAACATCATGGCGGTTATTGTTGGAGTTCTTCGAGCTGTGATTTGAATGTATCGGTCTTGTCTCCGTGTGGTGCAGCGATACCGTCCTCCATGGCGCTCAGCCACGGTACCAGTGGTTCGGTAACGTGTCCAAAGTCGACTGATAACACTCTGACTTGTATTCAGAGCTAAAGCCACAGTACGTTGCCGGGAACCAGCTTCTATCATTCCCACGGCTCTGATCATTTCTTCCCTGCTTAAATGACGTCGCCGCTCCATAATAACGTTGGTTTTAATCAGTAGTAGGGAAACAGTAGCACTAATAATGTCTTCAATGCGTCTTATGTTTTTATAGGGAAAATATTGACAGCTGATTTTCATCTTTTACTCGAATTTGATTGACAGTTCCTGTTTTAAATTATGAAATGCACCAAAAAGGATCCATATAAATTTATAAAATCATAAATTTATTACAAAGCCACATCTCAATCACAAGAAATCCGCATAAACATGCTTGATCCCTAGACTTTTTTGATGTGTGTAGTATGTACCATGCACCATTTGTCTCATCCCCCTTAATGCTTAGTTTGTCTTCGCTATTAGTTATGTGATTTTAGGCTCTGATTGTTCTGGAAATCGGAATAAAATATCTGGACTACATTATTTTGTGGTGAGGTCGTGGAGTTCCCATGACAGAGCCGTGGGACAGGTGGTTGGTAATGGACACCACCTGACCGCACTGGTCGCTCCCACAAGCTTAGAGAATGCGCCCCATTCGCTTTAGATTGCACTTTTATGCAACGATCGAAACAAAAAGAAATCTACTATACTACTAAATATATTTATTAATTCGAAGTAAGTCACTTATACCAGCCAACAAACAAAACAATTATTGAAATCATAGATAAACAATCTTGTCAGGATTGCTAGCTTAAAAAAATGTACATATTTTAAAATATATTTAAAAAAAGGAAATAGTAATATATATATATATTTAAACTCTGAGCTTTTTAACTCGTAACCTGTACCAAGGTTGGCGTATTTGAGGGTCTCAGATGTATAATACTAGCTGTTTTACCCGGCATTGCCCGTGTAAACGGCGACACGAAATTAATTTAATTGCTCATTATTTTGATTGACATTAACTGCCTCCGTGGTCAAGCGGTTAAGTCCGTGGATTTAGACTCGGAGGTACAATTTATATTTAATATATTTGTGATATTCTCGAGTTTGGTAAGCTGGAGGCATTGACGAGCTTGCCACTTGTCATAATTGGCCTATAGTAAAGTTGACTAAATGTGAATCCGCATCTTTCTGATCACCCCGAAAGGGAAACGGTCGTGATGATATTTTACTTGACCTCAAAGTCTACATCCACGGACTTATCCGCTAAACCACGGAGATAGTTTCTATTTTATAGATTTTATTATATTGAAAAAATCTAAAAGTAAAGTATCATCACAACCGTTTCCCTCTCGGAGTGGTCAGAATTCACGCTTATAAATAAGCTGATTCACATTTAGCCAACTTTACTATAGGCCAATCATGACAAGTGGCAAGCTCGTCGATGTCTCCAGCGTACCAAACTCGAGAAATATCACAAATAAATTAAATATTAATTAAATGTATTTATTTACTTACGGACTTAACCGCTAGACCACAGAGGCAGTTGAAAAAATCTAAAAGCTGAAAAACCCATAATGATAACAAAATGGATAAAAAAATATACTACATATGTACTCGTATGTAAATAACAATCAATTCCCGCTCTAACTTATGTTTTATCTCTTTGATTGTAAAGTATTTGTAACATAAAAATCTCGAGTTTCTTACGTATTTATATGTCATTTCTAGTATTTCCCCTATCTTTGCGACCTTCTATTCTATTTACAAGTTATTGCGACAATTTGGTATTCATATAAATTCTCAGAGTTATCAACGTCCATATTATTTGGGCGTTTCTCACAAATACAATGGACTCTTAGTACAACCTTACTCAATTAGCGACGCAACATTGACTAATATTCACCGACCTAGATACGATGCCAGATTGGCACGAAAGAAAGCCAGATCCTACAGATACCTGTAAATATCCTAAATTATATCTTCATGTTTGGGTTTAATTAAAAAAAAATACATACATACATGAAGCCGTCTGGCCAGCGTGGCGAGTGTAGGCCAAATTCTCCAGATATATGTTCTGGAAGGCCCTTCTCCAGTAGTGGAGGTCTAGGACACTCTGTTCTAGGGGCTGTAATGATGAATGATACATACATACATCTTCACGCCAGATCCCTTGCGGGGTAGGCAGAGACAACTGAGCGCCATTTGACAGAATCACGACATAGTTTATTTGCAATAAATACAGTACAGTGGTCACAAAACTTTAGTCAGGTATCTACTCACATTTAACCTACCTGCAATCAGGCGTGCAAATCTTTACTTACATACTAATATCATAATAACAACTACATTAACAAATAAAAAACAATATGAATATATTCGTCAGTTGTAATTTTAATTTAGGGCCCTGCAATTATTTAATTTCGTCAGGAAGGTTATTAGGTATATATTATTATACACATATTAAATATATTTTTCTTACTTATGTCTTTATAGCAGGAAGGCTGATTTAAAAACTTGTCTCTTTTTTGTCTGAGTATGACTTCACAACGCTCCATAAAGTGTTCTGGGTGAGAATGTACGAAAAGACATACATTTATATGTACATACACGGTAGCGGTATTATTTTTAGTGTTCACAACTCTCCGTGATCGTGATATGTGAGTCTCGGTCTACCAGGGACTCTTTTACCCACAACTATCGTATTATATGACCGGTTTGTCTATCTTTCTTTGCTCATCCTTTCGACATATACGAACCATTGTAGCATGCCTTTTCTGCATATATTCATAATTTATTTATTTATTATTAGGTGTGCAAACAGATTCCAGTCAGTTGCAAATTTGAGTTCGTTTAATTTATACATGGACTAGACTGGAATCCAAGCAGCACACACAACATGCAAATTATAATAATTATTATTAAAATTAGAAAATAAATATCACAAATTAAATTCAATCATAATTACAATTCAATAATATCAATTAAATAATTCCTTACACAAATACAACTTTCAACAAAGTAAGAAAGTAAGTATATATTACATAATGTAATATATACATACGGAATTGTGTGTTAGTGATGTTAATGGTATAGTAAGTAATGTCAATTTAGATTTATGTTTATTTCTATTCAGATTATTACCTATACTTTTAGTTTAATTTATTTTACTTTTTTAATGAAATATTATATAAGATGCTTATATCATTTTACTTCTATTATATTTATATTTTAATGTCTTTTATCTCAATATTATTTTAAAATATTATTAAGTTTCTTAACCTTACAATGTATAATAAGGTTTGACATGTTTTAGTCACCTATTTCTGGGGTACCATTCGTTTATGATCTGTTTTCTTCTATTAATGTGTACTCTGTAATATATGTACTAATGAAATAAATAAATAACTAGAAAATACAATAATTTATTTAAATACTTCGACCCCTTCTGCCAAAACAACTATTCAGAAGACAGTGAGATACTGAGCGATATAGAGGTGTAATGTTGTAAATGATACATTAGATGGATATGGACTATATTGGACTATATTTTAACTCTATATTTTATATCTACACTGTCAATACACATTATGTGTGGATATGTTGTTTTGTTATTGTAGATATTTTAACGTTGTAAGTAGGTGTTTTGTAAAGTTTAATTATTTATAAATCGTTCGTGCTATAGTTACTATATTATTGCGTAATTGGCTAGGTGTTAAGTATTAAGTTTTAATGTTAATATTAAATTGTTAAATTAATAAATGAGTGGAGGAGCTATTGAGCAAACGTCGAAGAATACGGGTGTTAGACTATACCTATCTCAGCTTTAGCTAGCACACTGGAGACAAAAAAAGTTGTATTAATGACCAGGCGTTACATATCAGTCAACTGCGTAACAAATCTATCTTCAAGGTTGCTTATAAATACAATTTACATCAAAATATGGAATGTCTCACAAAATACTGCCTAATTATTAAATTGTTATGTTAAGAAAATAATAAATAAAAACCATTATTGAGGCCATATTTTTATACCACCACTGTCTCCGTGGTCTAGCGGTTAATCCGTGGATTTAGAGTTCGATTCCTTCTTCGGTAATTGCAATCCTGCAGCTCTTTCGATCTCGCCGGATTGATGTGCTGAATTGCTCAATCACGCGCGAATATAACGTAGAAAAACAAAATGTTTTGTTCAAAAAAGCAACATTTAATCAAGATTTATTACGACAACTTTATGGTCGTGTTAGTGCACTTTCAAATTGATTTTATTGTTTCACTGACAATATGCCGGGCCTGTATGCTATGGAACGCCTTTCCTCGACTGTACAATCAAGCATTCTCACTTTCATCGGACACGTGTCACGGCGTGGAGGACATCCATAGAGCACCTGGTAGTGCAGGGTAAAGTCGATGGCAAGAGGAAGAGGATGCGTGGCAGGTCTCCGATAAAATGTACCGATCAAAAGTGTAGCGACTAAGAAGAAGAATGCTATGGAAGTGTATAACACGTTCTTCTTTTGTTTGTTTCTGTTCTCTTCTTCCTGGATGGATGATGAATGGGGTAATATGGAAGCAATGGGTCTAGCCCTTACAATCAAGTCTGACGTAACATATCTTTCTTTTTACGAGGTAATGACGTTATCATCAAATTCCAAATGTTGCAGAATTTGATGCTTTTCTTACTCATGACATTATCGCCGAAACACGTCTAGTATAATATGGGAGTTGTCAGCGCGGGAAATCCGCAAAAAAAATACTCCAACTTGTGCCCCGTATAGAGTCCAATTTATCGTTTTCTATAATTATTCATATTGTAGCACATTATTAAACAAAATAACACCACTTTTAACTATTAATATTCACAGTAAAGTAATTTACAATAAAAGTAAAACTTGGACTTGACATGTCCGTGCAAAAAGCATTCTACACATTCTTCATAAGAGAAGAACGCCCCCTTATCTTAGTGATCGTTTCAAGTACCTGCGTGACTCGCACTCCCGCTCCCTTCGCTCTACTCACAACAATCAACTCTCAATTCCTCTTCACTCTTCTAGCAGATATTCAGATTCTCTTACTGTTTCTGCAGCCCGCCAATGGAACAGGCTACCTTTATCTATTAGACAGGCTCCGTCTTTAAATATATTCAAACATTTATTAATTACATACTTTCTCAAAAAACAAAATGACAACTAATTTCCACATCTTGACATAGATAATTATTTATTTAATTTAAGTATTTATTATATCGTATGACATATTTATATATTGGTATGTTATTTATACTTACTATGGTATATTTATGATTGATTTTAACTATTATTATTATTCTTATTTCGTACTCTGCACCCATTATAATAATTTCTCACTCTCCCAAAGGTTAGCTGGTAGAGAATACCAAACGGTATTATGCTCGCCTATGTACATTATTTTATATGTTATATTTTGTGTGCAATAAAGAATTATATTATTATTATTAGATGGCGTAAAAAATAATGTTATAAACATTTTATATGAAAATAACAACCAATTCCCGCTCTACTCTACCCTATATTTGATCTTACGAGTATATAATGCAGTTCAATGAACGAATGATTTACGATTATTCGAGTTCGATTACTATATCGATACAATTGTTGTACAATTATTGTCACGCGAATACATTCCGCGCGATTTCTTTTAATAATTATTGTCTATTATTATGTATGCATGGCTTACTTTCCAGATTGTGATACTTAGCAAATTCACACGATACAGACCAGCGTTTTTATTTAATACCGATTTTCAATATTCATTGCGCGTTATCGTTAAACTAAACGCAAGCTTGGTACTAAAACACGCGATGTACAATAAAAATACTAAAACTAGGTTCGAAATCCTACTAGCACTAAAGTCTCGAAGATTCTTACTCAGACGTTTTTTCCTTATTTTTGCTGAAAATGTATTAATTTTCCCCAAGGCACCCAAACCTCTCTGCGTCATCCAGTACGTGGTCTCCACTCCAGAAGCCGTCTACTCCATCGTTCATCGGTTCTGCGACAAACGTGTCCAGTCTATTACCACTTCAGCTTGCTAATTTCTAAAGCTATGTCAGACTCACTGTCAGTGTCCACGTCTCTGCGACCATACGACATTACTGGAAGAACGCACTGGTTGAAAACTTTTGTCTTTCAACTTTGTATGTTCGATAGGAAGATGTGACGTAACTTTTCGAATGCTGCCTATCCTAGCAAAATCTGTCAGCTTCTTTGCTGAAGTTTGCTACGCCTAATTGGACCTAAGGTAGACGTATTTTTGTACAGCTTCGAGAGTGGCGTTTCCCACGAAGATTGGCCTCGGTATGACATGCTTATTGAACATGACTTTTGTCTTGTCCAAGTTCATATTAAGATCAACCTGCTGGGATGCCACATTTAAACCGTTCTGCTAAGATCCTCCAGCGAGCTAGCGTCGTGTGTGTCTTTTGAAATATCTCCAAAACTGTTTTTAAGTTAAGAACACACAATTTTTTTCGCACTGTCAATTTTTTTTGTATTTATGAATAAACCATCATGTATAGCGTTATACGAGTGCATAGGGTAGTTGTTATTGATGTTACAACCTCTGTTTACATTTTTTAATACATGTTGGTCAACAAAATCAGACCAGTAGTTCTTGAGAGAGTAGTCTGCGGACATACACTAGAGTCTCATCACATCCCCTAGAACACAGAGTCCTAGATCTTCAGTGCTGGAGATGGGCCTTCCAGAACATAATTATATCTGGAGAATTTGGCCTAATTACTACGATTCTACAAGTTGGTATTTATGGAAGCGAGACCGATGGCTTAACGTGCTCTTCGAGGCACGGGAACGGTGGCGTTGTAAATCTATGACAAATGTACTTTAGAAAAGTGTTATTCTCATTGGTACATGCTGGGATGGTTCTTACAACCGAGCCACCACTGCGACACTAGAGTCTCACAAGGTACAATTTGAAACAAATCGCCGGGTTAGAGCGAAAACCAACTAACACTAACTACTAACTAATAAAATCGACCAAGCACTGTAACGCTTAGTTTTCTTTCGAAGCGTGGGTCTTAAAAGCAATTAAACGAACGGTTTTAGCCGAAAGCGCAAATTAAAAATTAATTTAATGTGCATAATATTACATTTACAGGTAGGTGCATGAATCAATTAAGTTATTCTTAACAGAATAAATACATACATACATACATATCTTCAAGCCAAATCCCTTGCGGGGTAGGCAGAGACAATTGAGCGCCACTTGTCACGAACACGACATACCTCTTTCGCTGCTTCGACATTCATCAACCTCTTCATATCAACCACCTCCGTGGTCTAGTGGTAACAAACGTTGCCGTGAACTCGTGAGGTCGTGGGTTCGATTCCCACCGGGGGCAAGTTGTACATTGTATAATTTGTCTCGGTCTGGGTGTTTATATTGTACATGTTTATGCGCCGAGGAGCGCAGCCACTGGAAACGGCTAGTGGATGGACTGCGACGGAGTCACGATCCCCAACAGTGGGGTACCGACTAAGGAGGAGAGGGTGTTTATATGTATAATATGTATATATTTACAAAAAAAAAAGTACAATATGTAGTTTATCAACCATCTAGTTTCCGTAACACAAGCCTCGTAGCTTACCACGGAAATTAGATGGAGCTGTGTGACCTGTCTGGAAATATTTATTATTATTATTATATATGCCCTTTTGTTTCGATGGCTTTTCAACGAAGCTACTGTTCAGCTATTGTTTTATTAATTTCGCCGTAATATGTGAGTCTTGGTCTGCCAGGGCCTCTTACCCATAATATCTTTGTGCAAAAATGGCTAACGTTGGTTTTTATTCTAACACTCCGTAATATATATTTTGAGTTAGTATTGCGAGACTCTTGCGTACCATAAATTAAATAAAAAGACAGTATTCATTTTGTACTAAATGCGGTATTCGTAGTGGAAAGATCTCTGATGCTTATCACAAAAGAGATTCACAATAAATTCATGTGACGAACTTTAACGGGCTTAAAGAATGTGGAGCCCATTTTTTTTTTTAAAAGAGTATATTTTTTGTTGCCAGTAATAAAAATTATACGTCTTCAGGTAATCTCCAACCACAATAAATATTAAACTAATCGACATTTTATTAATTTCGTCACTAAAGACAATCTATTCCGACCGTAATCCATTATTTTTTTATTTCAAAACTTTAATGCAAAAGTACAAAAGGCGGACTTAATGTCCGTGACATTTTCTGACAGCCAAACCTTTGGGACTAATTAGAACAACTGTAGGTGCAATGAAAGTATAAGGGACACAATAA